>CM074180.1:49391800-50024300 GCA_037179385.1 Holothuria scabra
GTGACTTTGTTAGGTTAAGAGCCTTTCTGTCTTTCGGATGGCTCATTGAACGTTGCTGGAAAAACAAGGCAATCATACACTAAAGACCATTCCTACACGACCTAATTCCTATACTTTTTTCATATACACAAAATATGCCGTAAGGATAAGGTACTGCCTTCGAATAATTTTTCCCTTCCATCCTTAACAAGAAGGCCTTATGTCATGCCCACTCCCAAGCCCACATGACAATTGCCATCTGTGGAACGCATTTTTGCCACAAGTCCCCTTTTTACTAGTTCACACTGGCACTGGGCAGATTTGTAACATGTCCACAAAGGTCCGTATTTTCCCACATGATCCATACTTCTGCTTTTGCAGTTTAAATTATTTTGCAGAGATTTACTCGTAGTATTTTCATTTTGACTACATACAGTATAATGTGTACCCGATCTGCCAATGACTGAACAAATACTGCACTATTTTTGCATGTAGACACCAAATGAATTCAAAACCGGAAAACATTGTTTTACCTTTGGCAGTATGTATGTCACTTGTAAAATCTTTATAAAGACTAAAAATTGGGGTATTTTGAAATTTTTCATGCTCCCAAAAGGAAAATCCTAAAACGTAGGCCTATAACCAGTTCACAAAGTTTTGCCAAACATAGCATCATCATTTTGCATCTAGGAAATTTAACCCAAAGAAAGTTTCTCAGAGGGGAAACACAACTACTTTCTTGGTTTTCCTATTAAAGCTGAAATCTATTCAAATATTGCCGCATTTGCGATCTACATCCTCCTGAAGTTTACAATTTTTCCCAAGAAAAAGGGAGATACCGGTTCCCATTTAGTCTCATCCCCATGCCACAGATCAGAAATGCCCAGTTTTGGGGGTCCCTAAAATGTGTATGTATTACCATTTTTCATAGACTGATTTATTTTCATTATTTGAGAAGTGGCTGACATGAAATTCATATTTCAAAGCTGGGTACATCCAGCTTTAAACATGTGGGGAGTGCTGTTTCCAGCCATCTGGAGGGTTTGTGAAACCCAAAATTTTCTTGTATGCTCAGCGCCAACTGATGGTGGCGCTCCACGTAGATATCTTGCCACGCCTGACCCTGAGGAGGCACGCAGGCCCCCACTTGTTACCTAGGCCCCCTAAAAATTCCATCCTGGCTACCTCCTTTTGTATTTTTTCAAAGAGCAAATTTTCCATGAAATTTGTTTAAGTCATTTGAAAACCAGCCTATGTCACTTTTAAGAAAATATTGCGATGTAATAAATAAAATATTACGGACTTGTGTATAAAAAATCCATTCATTGTGTGTAGGGGAATTGTAGGGAAACTGCGCGCGCCTGGTAGGGGAAAGAGAAAATTTTGAGTGGCAGCCCTGACCCAGCTTATAAAGATACAAATTATTAACTGAATATGCTACAAATAATATATGCAAATGCTCATCTCAATGTGAAAATGGGATAAATTTGTTAGGTAATGGGCAAACCTTTTTAGTATCACCATTTCATCCTATGCTGTAAAAAGAATGCTGACATTTTGGTGTTATTCAACGTTACAAGAATACCCATTCATAATACCAAACAAGTTTTCCTGATGGCACCAGTAATGTGGATAGATAAGGTTTCCTTTTCATATCACTAAAAGCCTTCAAGGTGGGCAATGTTCTAAGGAGGAAGTGAGCACTCAGGATTTTGAAAAGAATGACTCTATTGGTTGAATTTTAAGGGAAGAAAACATTAAAATTAAAATTGTGTTCATATTAATCTACTCAAGATAAGCAATGGTCAATTGTCAATGGTCAGTTCTCTACACAGTGATATATTGATGTTGAAAGGACCACTTTTTTCAACAGACTAAAGTCAATCTTCAACAAATAATAGAAGCAATGAAAGTTTTGATTCTATTATTGAGCTCATTGCTGAGAATTAAAACAACCTCAGCCCAACAAAGCAAGGTTCTATTTTTAAATGGGCTATTATTCAGTCAATGAGCTGGATGTCATTTGCTATGTGTAGAATACTGATGAGACTTCACACTCTGTAGAAAAAGTCTAGTTAAAAGCTGCAGCCCACAGCCAGGACTACAGTTTGCTCTGTTGATAGGAGTGGCAAGGAAGGCATAAAAAAAAAAAAATCAAGAAGTAATGGCCCAGAACTTAAAATATATAATGAACAAAATCATTCAATTGGCCAGCAACTTTTAATTAAAGTGGGAATTTCTTCAAATCTGGTGTGATTTTAAGCTTACTGTGACACCCTTTGGAACAAATTCATACTCCACGAAAGCTCACCTTCACTCTATTGGGATTTCTCTTGAGTTTCCTTGTGGATTTCCTCTTGGGTTTCTATTCCTTCTAATTCCTGATGAAGTTGCAGCTACCACAGTCCTTCAGGAGATCATGGACTGTTGTCATTTCTATAAGGAAAAAATTGGATGTTCATTTGTAACGTTCAATAGTACATAGAGTGGGAATAATTGGGCAATGCTGCTGTGTTGGTATACAACAGTGTCGTAGCTACTTGTGAAAATTGTTTGGTATTTCTTCAGTATAAGCTGGCATACTTTGGCGACTTGAATTGTTTCAAATATTTTTGGGTATGTGAAGCTACACATCCCTGTTCTATGTTCTATACACTATCTACACAGTCTACTAAGGATTATAATTTTCATGGCTCCGGTCAATAATTAAACATCTTCATAAGCTATGATTTGTGCTCTCCTGCATGTGCACATCATCTAGCTGCAAAGTTAACACAATGGGGTGATTTGTATGTCACAATGGGCCTATTAGGAGACATATACGTAATCATGCCATGACTTTTAGTCCTCATGTATGTCCTGCTTTTAACAATATTGGGGTTATTCAAATTCTTTTTCATTATGGGGCTTATATCAATCAATACAATTCACCAAACCACACACACACACTGTTAACAAGTATGAATATTGACACAAAGAGGCAAGTCATATGTCTACGCAGCTTGTAAAGATACAAATTATTAACTGAATATGCTACAAATAATATATGCAAATGCTCATCTCAATGTGAAAATGGGATAAATTTGTTAGGTTTTAGACAAATCTTTAAAGTATCACCATTTCATCCTATGCATTAAAAAGAATGCTGATACTTTAGCATTATTCAAGGTTATGAGGGTACCTATTCATAATAATCAAAAAACAGGTTTTTTCAAGAAGTAATGGCCCAGAACTTAAAATATATAATGAACAAAATCATTCAATTGGCCAGCAACTTTTAATTAAAGTGGGAATTTCTTCAAATCTGGTGTGATTTTAAGCTTACTGTGACACCCTTTGGAACAAATTCATACTCCACGAAAGCTCACCTTCACTCTCTTGAGATTTCTCTTGAGTTTCCTTGTGGATTTCCTCTTGGGTTTCTATTCCTTCTAATTCCTGATGAAGTTGCAGCTACCACAGTCCTTCAGGAGATCATGGACTCTTGTCATTTCTATAAGGAAAAAATTGGATGTTCATTTGTAACGTTCAATAGTACATAGAGTGGGAATAACTGGGCAATGCTGCTGTGTTGGTATACAACAGTGTCGTAGCTACTTGTGAAAAATTGTTTGGTATTTCTTCAGTATAAGCTGGCATACTTTGGCCACTTGAATTGTTTCAAATATTTTTTTATGTGAAGCTACACATCCCTGTTCTATGTTCTATACACTATTAGCCCTACACAGTCTACTAAGGATTATAATTTTCATGGCTCCGGTCAATAATTAAACATCTTCATAAGCTATGATTTGTGCTCTCCTGCATGTGCACATCATCTAGCTGCAAAGTCAACAGAATGGGGTGATTTTTTTGTCGCAATGGGCCTATTAGGAGACATATACTTAATCATGCAAATGACTTTTAGTCCTCATGTATGTCCTGTTTTTAACAATATTGGGGTTATTCAAATTCTTTTTCATTATGGGGCTTATATCAATCAATACAATTCACCAAACCACACACACACACTGTTAACAAGTATGAATTTGACACAAAGAGGCAAGTCATATGTCTACCCAGCTCAAGGCTGCCACGCGTAGGGGGAACCCCCTACCGTAGCGGAATTTTAGCAAATTGTAGGGAGTAGGTGGCACCTACGGGGAAAACAGAGGTTTTGTAGGGGGGAGTAGGGGAATTTAAATAAATGCCAAGTCACAGTCAAAGGATATAAGCTACTGTACCTCACAGTACACTTCAGTGGGCAAGAGCAACACAGTGTCATGTTCATTAGAAGAAAATCCTACTAAAGTGCAGTAGTAATGACCAACACTTATCCTTCAGTGTAAAATGGTGTAAAATGTACATAATATCAGAGCTATCACTCTGGAGCAGTACCTTGCCAATGAATCAACTCCCCAAACAGAGATTTTTAATGACCTAGGGGAAAGAATACTACAGTACAGTACAGTACTACACTAGACTACCTCATACATAAAACTTCAGTGCTACTACAAATGTGGAGAGCACATGGGATTGTTTTGTCCTTGTCAACTGGTATGGCGCAGATTTGATCTTCGTTAATTGCGGAAAGTGTGTAACTGGCGGTCTGAAGTGACACAAACTCAGTTGTGTAGCCACTGTAGCCACTGAGTTAATTTGTGTCCTGGTAAAGCGATTGAGAAAAAATAAATATTTTAATGGTAATAAACTTTGAAGTATTTCCTCCCCCCCCCCCCCCAAAAAAAAAACAGTAAATAAATAAAATGTGCAACAAATAAGAAAACAATGCATGAATGTGCGTCAAAAACATTTTGTGGGCACGTATGAAATCAACAAATAACTTCCAAATGCCTACTTTCAGTAAATTAGATACCTATTATAATCTGCACTCAGTGTCGTTTACTACATTTCACTTCGAAGATGAAACAAATGTCTCGACGACGAACTCTAATGTGACTTTGTTAGGTTAAGAGCCTTTCTGTCTTTCGGATGGCTTATTGAATTGCTGAAAACAAGGCAATCATACACTAAAGACCATTCCTACACGACCATTCCTATACTTTTTCATACACAAAATATGCCGTAAGGATAAGGTATTGCCTTCGAATAATTTTTCCCTTCCATCCTTAACAAGAAGGCCTATGTCATGCCCACTCCTGCCCATGACAATTGCCACTGTGGAACGATTTTTTCGACAAGTCCCCTTTTTACTAGTTCACACTGGCACCGGGCAGATTTGTAACATGTCCACAAGGTCCGTATTTCTTGTGTTTCCCACATGATCCATACTTCTGCTTTGCAGTTTAAATATTTTGAGAGATTTACTCGTAGTATTTTAATTTTGACTACATACAGTATAATGTACCGATCTGCCAATGACTGAACAAATACTGCACTATTTTGCATGTAGACACCAATGAATTCAAACCAGAAAACATTGTTTCTTTGGCAGTATGTATGTCACTTGTAAAATCTTTATAAAGACTAAAAATTAGTATTTTGAAATTTTTCATGCTCCCAAAAAGGAAAATCCTAAAATGTAGGCCTATAACCAGTTCAAAGTTTTGCCAAAGATAGCATCATTTTGCATCTAGGAAATCTAACCCAAAGAAAGTTTCTCAGAGGGGAACACAACTACTTTTGGTTTTCCTATTAAAGCTGAAATCTATTCAAATATTGCCGCATTTGCGATCTACATCCTCCTGAAGTTTACAATTTTTCCCAAGAAAAAGGGAGATACCGGTTCCCATTTAGTCTCATCCCCCATGCCACAGATCAGAAATGCCCAGTTTTGGGGTCCCTAAAATGTGTATGTATTACCATTTTTCATAGACTGATTTTTTATTTTCATTATTTGAGAAGTGGCTGACATGAAATTCGTATTTCAAAGCTGGGTACATCCAGCTTTAAACATGTGGGGAGTGCTGTTTCCAGCCATCTGGAGGGTTTGTGAAACCCAAAATTTTCTTGTATGCTCAGCGCCAACTGATGGTGGCGCTCCACGTAGATATCTTGCCACGCCTGACCCTGAGGAGGTACCAGGCCCCCCACTTGTTACCTAGGCCCCCCTAAAAATTCCATCCTGGCTACCCCCTTTTGTATTTTTCAAAGAGCAAATTTTCCATGAAATTTGTTTAAGTCATTTGAAAACCAGCCTATGTCACTTTTAAGAAAATATTGCGATGTAATAAATAAAATATTACGGACTTGTGTATAAAAATCCATTCATTGTGTGTAGGGGAATTGTAGGGGAAACTGCGCGTGCGTGGTAGGGGAAAGAGAAAATTTTGAGTGGCAGCCCTGACCCAGCTTATAAAGATACAAATTATTAACTGAATATGCTACAAATAATATATGCAAATGCTCATCTCAATGTGAAAATGGGATAAATTTGTTAGGTAATGGGCAAACCTTTTTAGTATCACCATTTCATCCTATGCTGTAAAAAGAATGCTGACATTTTGGTGTTATTCAACGTTATAAGAATACCCATTCATAATACCAAACAAGTTTTCCTGATGGCACCAGTAATGTGGATAGATAAGGTTTCCTTTTCATATCACTAAAAGCCTTCAAGGTGGGCAATGTTCTAAGGAGGAAGTGAGCACTCAGGATTTTGAAAAGAATGACTCTATTGGTTGAATTTTAAGGGAAGAAAACATTAAAATTAAAATTGTATTCATATTAATCTACTCAAGATAAGCAATGGTCAATTGTCAATGGTCAATTCTCTACACAGTGATATATTGATGTTGAAAGGACCACTTTTTTCAACAGACTAAAGTCAATCTTCAACAAAAAAAAGAAGCAATGGAAGTTTTGATTCTATTATTGAGCTCATTGCTGAGAATTAAAACAACCTCAGGCCAACAAAGCAAGGTTCTATTTTTAAATGGGCTATTATTCAGTCAATGAGCTGGATGTCATTTGCTATGTGTAGAATACTGATGAGACTTCACACTCTGTAGAAAGAGTCTAGTTAAAAGCTGCAGCCCACAGCCAGGACTACAGTTTGCTCTGTTGATAGGAGTGGCAAGGAAGGCATAAAAAAAAAAAATCAAGAAGTAACGGCCCAGAACTTAAAATATATAATGAACAAAATCATTGAATTGGCCAGCAACTTTTTATTAAAGTGGGAATTTCTTCAAATCTGGTGTGATTTTAAGCTTACTGTGACACCCTTTGGAACAAATTCATACTCCACGAAAGCTCACCTTCACTCTCTTGAGATTTCTCTTGAGTTTCCTTGTGGATTTCCTCTTGGGTTTCTATTCCTTCTAATTCCTGATGAAGTTGCAGCTACCACAGTCCTTCAGGAGATCATGGACTGTTGTCATTTCTATAAGGAAAAAATTGGATGTTCATTTGTAACGTTCAATAGTACATAGAGTGGGAATAATTGGGCAATGCTGCTGTGTTGGTATACAACAGTGTCTTAGCTACTTGTGAAAATTGTTTCGTATTTCTTCAGTATAAGCTGGCATACTTTGGTGACTTGAATTGTTTCAAATATTTTTTGGTATGTGAAGCTACACATCCCTGTTCTATGTTCTATACACTATTAGCCCTACACAGTCTACTAAGGATTACAATTTTCGTGGCTTCAGTCAATAATTAAACATCTTCATAAGCTATGATTTGTGCTCTCCTGCATGTGCACATCATCTAGCTGCAAAGTTAACACAATGGGGTGATTTGTATGTCGCAATGGGCCTATTAGGAGACATATACTTAATCATGCCAATGACTTTTAGTCCTCACTCATGTATGTCCTGTTTTTAACATTATGGGGTTATTCAAATTCTTTTTCATTATGGGGCTTATAATCAATCAATACAATTCACCAAACCACACACACACACTGTTAACAAGTATGAATATTGACACAAAGGGGCAAGTCATATGTCTACGCAGCTTGTAAAGATACAAATTATTAACTGAATATGCTACAAATAATATATGCAAATGCTCATCTCAATGTGAAAATGGGATAAATTTTTTTGGTTATGGGCAAACCTTTTAGTATCACTCTTTCATCCTATGCTGTAAAAAGAATGCTGACATTTTGGTGTTATTCAACATTATAAGAATACCCATTCATAATACAAAACAGGTTTTCCTGATGGCACCAATAAGGTTGATAGATAAGGTTTTCTTTTCATTTCACTAAAAGCCTTCAAGGTGGGCAATGTTCTAAGGGGAAGTGAGCACTCAGGATTCTTGAAAAGAATGACTGTATTGGTTGAATTTTAAGGGAAGAAAACATAAAAATGAAAATTGTTTTCAAATTAATCTACTCAAGATAAACAATGGTCAATTGTCAATGGTAAATTCTCTACACAGTGAAATATTGATGTTGAAAGGACCACTTTTTTCAACAGACTAAAGTCAATCTTCAACAAATAATAGAAGCAACGAAAGTTTTGATTCTATTATTGAGCTCATTGCTGAGAATTAAAACAACCTCAGGCCAACAAAGCAAGGTTCTATTTTTAAATGGGCTATTATTCAGTCAATGAGCTGGATGTCATTTGCTATGTGTAGAATACTGATGACACTTCACACTCTGTAGAAAGAGTCTAGTTAAAAGCTGCAGCCCACAGCCAGGACTACAGTTTGCTCTGTTGATAGGAGTGGCAAGGAAGGCAAAAAAAAAAAATCAAGAAGTAACGGCCCAGAACTTAAAATATATAATGAACAAAATCATTCAATTGGCCAGCAACTTTTGTATTAAAGTGGGTAGTTCTTTAAATCTGGTGAGATTTTAAGCTTACTGTGACACCCTTTGGAACAAATTCATACTCCATGAAAGCTCACCTTCACTCTCTTGAGATTTCACTTGAGTTTCCTTTTGAGTTTCCTTGTGGATTTCCTCTTGGGTTTCTATTCCTTCTAATTCCTGATGAAATTGCAGCTACCACAGCCCTTCAGGAGATCATGGACTGTTGTCAAGGAAAAAATTGGATGTTCATTTGTAATGTTCAATAGTACATAGAGTTGGAATAATTGGGCAATGCTGCTGTGTTGGTATACAACAGTGTTGTAGCTACTTGTGAAAATTGTTTGGTATTTCTTCAGTATAAGCTGGCATACTTTGGTGACTTGAATTGTTTCAAATATTTTTTGGTATGTGAAGCTACACATCCCTGTTCTATGTTCTATACACTATTAGCCCTACACAGTCTACTAAGGATTACAATTTTCATGGCTTCAGTCAATAATTAAACATCTTCATAAGCTATGATTTGTGCTCTCCTGCATGTGCACATCATCTAGCTGCAAAGTTAACACAATGGGGTGATTTGTATGTCACAATGGGCCTATTAGGAGACATATACTTAATCATGCCAATGACTTTTAGTCCTCACTCATGTATGTCCTGTTTTTAACATTATGGGGTTATTCAAAATCTTTTTCATTATGGGGCTTATAATCAATCAATACAATTCACCAAACCACACACACACACTGTTAACAAGTATGAATATTGACACAAAGGGGCAAGTCACATGTCTACGCAGCTTGTAAAGATACAAATTATTAACTGAATATGCTACAAATAATATATGCAAATGCTCATCTCAATGTGAAAATGGGATAAATTTGTTAGGTCATTGATTACATCCTGCTCCAAGCCTTTTTTCATTGATATCTCCAGTAATCTCTTCAGTGGTTTCATCTATTCCTGCTGTTCTGTAGTTGTAGCTAGATAGTCTGAAGAAGTAGTAGATGGTAATCAACAAAACAGGCTGAAGGGCAAAGGAAGCCCAAGGCCCCATAAGATGCCCTGAAGTCCAAACTCTAATTAAAAGTCAATCATCAAACCTCTACAAATTTATAGGTCCCAAAAATCAAATTCTACCATAGTCATGGAAGAACTTGTCAATGTTAATCTTACCTTAAAGGAGTGTACTATAGGGGAGTTAACTACACAGTCTGGCAGACAATTCCACTTGTTGACAATTCTATGGGAGAATCTACCATGAGAGGGAAGTCCTCTTAGCTCATTTGCAAAATTTGAAGTATCCAAGCAGAAAAAAAGATACATCATGAAAGTTGGGTTGTCAATAAGTGGAATTGTCTGCTTTTGTGTTCAGTGTCACAGAAGAATACAACCACAATGCCTCTGTTGTGCTGGTCACTGGACAGTTCCTGAGCAGCTTCATGACTCCTTGCACACACACAATACTCCATTGAATATGACTTAAAATCCATCTTTCCCACCAAAGGCCTGCTATGGCTGTTACCAAATTTGAGAAGTACCTAAGGGGCTTTTCCTAGCATGTAAATTTCCTAATGTCAAGCCTTGCAAAAGACTTTTCCAGCTTTTTACAATGTCCACAAACCTGAGAATTACTTTGAACCCTTAAATAACTAGAAGACAAAAGGGATCCCTTTCAGAAAGAAACTTGTAAACCTGAAGCATGTCCCTCTTTAATCCTTGTCAGCTCCAATGTGGTAAGCCCAAGATGTTTAAGCCTAGCATGATAAGGTAAATTCCTCACCTCAGGTATAAGGCAAGTGGCTCTCCTCTGAACTTGCTCTAAAAGTGTTGAAATGATAGCTGTTTTGGTTTAAATCAAGAAGAGCAACTTTTTCTTCATTCAGGATACTAGGATTTTAAAAGTCAGTTAACAACTAAAATTTCAAGGCAATTAACCTTAAGTAATTGGAATATGGGCAATGATCACTGCAATCACCAGTTTACAGTAACAGCTCTTTGAAGAAAATGAAAAGGGAACCTTGTAGATGCATACTTACAGTATCAAACAAATTGTTTATTTTCAAATACTGCAGGTTGGAAAACAATATGAACATTTAGGAAAGCTCTTAAGTTTAATATAGCAAAACAATATTTTGCTTTCTGTAAAAAGAGAAACTAAGGTGTGTGTAACTTATAGCCACCATAGAACACCTGGTTGCACTTTTTAATGGTTTAAAATGATCTAGGCCTAGGCCTAAAACAGATGAGAAAACAACCACCATGTAAGAGTCAACTTTTGCATTTTTATGTAAGCAATGTCAAAAAGACCACTTGGTTTCCAAGTAAAAGCAAAACCTCTATCAAGTAGTATCAAAACCTCTGTCATGAGTTTTAATACTCAATTGTCAATTGTTGATATTACTTCCAAGGTGACAAAGATATTTTGGCCTAGGCCTAGGCTAAGCCTACTGTTTTTTCTTCAACAAATACACATTTTGAAGACATGTTCATGGCAGATGAAATTCCCCTGGTGGTCAATTCAATATTTATAGGCCTAGTAATAGCAGAAGCTATATACGCTAGGCGTAACGGCCTATTCATCATAATCCTAATCTGATAGACGTTATGAGTGATGACAAATAAAAAGAGGGCGCTTCAAAACTGCAACCTGGCAAGGATAATTCCATGTTTATGACCACAGAAGTGAATCGTTACCATGGAGATGACATTTTCATAATTGTGTCATAATTGTGAACTAGAAGAGTAACGGAAAGATCCTTCCCACAATGCACTATTGGAGTTAGATGGCATAATGAGGTCTTTGACAAAGTTATGTACTGCTTAGGCCTAAGGTTAAACCTTGTTTTAAAAAGGAAAAGAGTTTTACATTGTTTGATACTGTCGTACCTGTACAGGGAATATGAAGTGATAAAATATAATGGTTGGTTCAAAAATTCGAGCAGGTTCTAAATTCGAACACCTTATTAAAATCATTCATGTTTCAGTCATAAGACAGTATTTTCTTCAATTACTTAAAACACCATTAAGAAATAATTATGGCTCCCATATGGTATGGGAAAACTGACAATTATTTTGCATCGATCTGTGAATAAACATTCCATTTAAATGAGGTGTTCGAATTAAGAACCTGTTCGAACTTAGAACCAACCACTATATATACTGTAGGCCTATTGAATAAACGAAACGAAACGTGTAACAATACCTAACCAGGGATTCCGCCAGAAACACAAAAAGGGGGGGGGGGGATATGTAACTGCTAAACCCCAAGTCCAAATTGATGCTGTCCTAGGCTAAAGTTATGGGTGGGTTCAAGGGGACAAAAGCTTGCTTCAAGGCCCCTGTAGTATGGTGCAATTTGAAGCTTTTAAAGGCCATTTATTTGTGTAGGCTAGGTTCAAACATTGCTGCAAAAGAGTCTTCATTTTAAGTAAGAAACCAAGATATTGACAATTCTCTAATTTTTATAGAAATGAAAAGGGGGGGGGGGGGATTTTACCTTCTACGATCATGCTTAGGAGTCTATCAGCACAACAGGACCAACGCAATATTGCCTACGCCTATCCCAACAGTGTGCATATAGACGTTGCTCAATGTGCGGCTGAATTTGCGGCTCACTTTACTCTAGTGATTTTATCCCCTTTTTCCCCCCTTTTCCCCCTCTGACGGAAACCCTGCTAGGCCTAACTGTTATTGTTAAGCCAAGGCCGTCCGATACGTTACCGACGTTACACACTATGACCTAGGCTAGCCTACGTTAGGCTATTGCTACATGTTTCAACGTAACTTCGTGTTTCCCAGCCTGCAATGTTAGGCTCAGGGTTTTCCCTATGTTAATTTTGTCAACCTCGGTTTTTGGAAATTGGTTGATTCAGAATGTGACGGGGAAAATCGACCCACCTTACGCTTGTCTGAGCTCCCACGACGTCTGTAACGCTTATTCACATAGCTTGTTGATTACTTCAGTAATGCCATTCGAGCCTAGCCATATCGTACTCGTTGCTACGTAGGTACTCTTCTTGCGTTACGCGTACGTTATCAGTACCATAGAGCAGGACTATCGTACACACTGTTTGTTAAGGAAGCCGAGAAGGGCAGTTACAATTTTCAACCTGGAGGAATAAATGGGGTTTTCAGTTGTCACTGATAAACGTGACCATATATTGCTCTCCTTTCAATCACTCCACATTACCAGAAATTGAGTGTATAGTATAGGACCGTACTGATGGGCCCTGTTCAAGGGCTAGTTTTCAAGTTTTACGGTATTCTTTCAACGTTTTAGAAGTTTTAATTGTGAACCTTCTGGTTTAATTTAGTGGTGCCAATTGTCTTTTTTTTTCAAGCTACGGCAGCCAGGCATATAACAAAACCACTGAGAACCCATATGAGCAAAAAGGGCGAGTAGCCTGGGCCCATGCAGGTCGTAACTCCATGCCTAGACCAATGGTATCACATTTACAGGATATTAGGGACAATTTCCTTGTCAAGACTCTACAAACTTTGAATTTGTCAGAAGCAGCTGCACTACTGCCGTTGTGCGTGATGCTCCGCATAAGCATCGGCCGGAGTAGGGAAAACAAGCCAGTGAGCCACAACTGGAAAAAGGCCGTGACGGGCTCGACTTTAACCCATAGGTTGGAAACTGGGCCGTAAAACTACACCTAACTAACTAACTAACTAACCGGTGTTTCCCCCATTGACATGTGTACATTATATGCGCGACCAAAGAAACAAGGGCCCGGTTGTTTGTGGGGATCAATTGATCGATTGTTTTATTGATTGACTGATATGATTTATCTTCCTCAATAAAATTGGATATGACATATGGCATTATGGAAATCATGTTAACAAGCACAATGAGGCATTATGAGTAAAAATAGTTTTACAACCGTGACGAAAATAATTGGTACTGAAAAAGTACTCGATCATTTAACAAAGTTCTAAGGCAGAGGACCAGAAAAGGTAGAGCTAATCTTTTCAAGTCTGGCCCTTAAAATAAGGTGCTGCACGTAGGGCCTACGTATCGTGGATGGGGTGTCAAAACCCCAGCTTATGGAAAAAGCTCACTTTTCGCCCTCTAAGATTACGTGACTGAAAAGAGTATGAATTTCGCTCCCATGCCCCCCCCCATGAATTGAGGGACCGACCCCGGGAAAATCAGCTCAACGTCCCTCAACGTCTCCTTTCCCCGGTTCTTTCCCTGCTCTTTTCCGATACCGAGATCGTACCTTCCAAGTCCCGATTTGTACGGTCACTTCCAATCATTCAAGTTACTAGGCACACGCCCGGATCCCCTGGTGTACTGAACTAGCTGCACTCATTGCTAGCCTCCGTACTGCGCACAGTAATACCTATTTAATGTGTGAAATGGAGTGACTTTTTGAAATTTTCCTTCTCTATAGAACTTTTGTGAACTAATAGTAACATGTGCATTTCTCAAATTTTTCATCGGGGCACCCAAGTGGCACGTACACTCCCAGGACAGGGAGTGACTTCTTGTTTACTTGTTTAGCGTGCTCTTCATTCCATTTTACTTGTTTAGTGTGTGTTGTTTTGC
This sequence comes from Holothuria scabra, assembly GCA_037179385.1. Classification (NCBI taxonomy): domain Eukaryota; kingdom Metazoa; phylum Echinodermata; class Holothuroidea; order Aspidochirotida; family Holothuriidae; genus Holothuria; species Holothuria scabra. The sequence goes on from CM074180.1 coordinate 49,406,041, forward strand.
TTGTTCAGGGTCCTCTTCAAGACCCCTCTGTCGTGCATGACATCCTATGTTCAGTGGAAAGTGATCTGGGGGAAAACGATCTGGGGGAAAGCGTTGAGCATAATTACATGTTGTTTACGAAGGTGCAAATGGCTCCATGTATTCCTTGACTTCAAAATTAAAGGGAATGAGCAGTCTCTTAAATTGTAATTGTCTGGTATGGTAGACCTACCCTCTTCTATTCCATGAATGGCTGATTAACATGCTCGTAGCCAGGGGGGTTCAAAGGGTTCGGGCGAACAACCCTTTGAGCCGAAACCACCATTTATCATGAGCGACACCCCTCCCCCCTTCAAGGGCAAAAAGTCCAAATCTGTAAGAAATCACTGCGTTTTCTTCGTATGCGCATGCAAAGGGCCGGCTAGCTACTATTAAAAACAGAGCTGGTGAGTTTACAGCTCCCAGCTGTTCACAAGGAGAAGAGAAATGACATAAACAACTTTTAATAGGCTTTCTAAGCAGCGTCGGTGATTGACTGCTAAAAAAGCAAACGTAAAGTTCTACAACAATGCCTAACTGGCCTTGTTAATTATATGCATTCCACTTGATGAAAAGCACATAACATCTAAGTAAAGACAGAACTGCATTCCACATTCCAATTAAGGTCTCGAACTAGAAGTGAAATTCGAGGGTAGATCAGGGTTGATGCGGAGGGCTCCTTTCTGTCAAACTTGTGTGCCACTTAAGCAAATTTGAACACCCCCCCCCCCCTTCAACTTTAATATCTCCCTCTTTCTGGAAATTTGGAACATCATGCAGGAAACTCTGATCAGAAATTATCTTTTACTATTCAGAAAGCAATAACGGTACTGTCGGCATTTTCGTCCGAATTGCACCTAACATGTAAAAATATACTACGTAGGTAAAAACGATGTAAATTTCCTCTCTCTTGCTTATTTTCATTGACAGGTTAGTTGAGATTTCTTAATGGGCCTACCCCACTGCCGTGTGTTGGGGATATGGCAGCCTATTCTGTTAATATTTTCTTAAGCCATGATAGACGACGTCTCCTTAATTTTACTGTGTTCATCCTCAAGTAGCTTATCCTTTTCAATGTAATCCAAACTTTTGACGCATTTAGATTTTTTAGTTCTTTAAATCTTTCACAGTTCGCTTTCGTACCAGGGGTGGCGCCGGCGGGGGAGGGGGGCATCCCTCCGTTGGGGAAGGTCGGCGGTTTCGTCGGGGAGGCCTGGAAATAATAAAAAAAAAAAAAAACTAAAAAAAAAAAAAACTACAAGGACTGAAGTAACTGGGTGGGTGATTTTGAACCTATTTTTTGTTTTGAAATGCTATTTTAATGCATATTCGAATCGATTTTCAATCACTTCTTTGCCCTGCAGTATACCTCATTCCATACACCTTGTCCTATCTCATCCGTGTACCTTGTCCTATCTCATCCCCTGTGGGAGAAGGAAGGCATTTTTTCGGGGATGCCTAAAAACTTTGAAAACGTAAAGGACTGAAGTTACTGGATGGATGATCATGAACTGTTTTTTTTTCTTGATCATCCTTTTTTCTTTTGTAAAGCTATGTTAATGCATATCTGAATCGGTTTTAATTACTTCTTACTAGCTCTGCTATCCCTCATCCCATCTTCAATCCGTGCGCGCAAGGTTGTGCCCATGTCGGGGAAGACTACCCTCCCACTGTTGTTGAGATAATAAAATTTCGTCGGGGAGCCTTCATCTACAGGCCGATAAAAGATGAGGGCCTGATAACTTCAGTCACGATCTTCTTGATTTTGTTTACTTGAACACCATATTCTTCTAGGAAACTCACAAAATTCCAAATTTTCCGTACAAAAACGGGGAGCAGTTGTTCATGTGCATGCAGTGCCCGATGGTCTGCCATATGGCCTGCCCCAACAGCCGAATTCTAGCAACGGTAATGAAAATCGGCCAGGCCGTTTCAGTTTGACCAACACATAATGAGAAACATCATAAACAGTAGTGCAAGAATATCTTCCCATAAGTCCGACTGCTCTTTTGGGCAGGATTACATTTCTGGGGAAAAAAATCTTCCTCCTCCCAAACTGAAACGCTCCCGTACGCCTGTTTCAATATATAAAATGTAAAATTTCAATTTTATGGGAAGGCAAACTTTTTCCGCTGGAAAATTTTCCAATATGGTCCGAGGGCCTTAATCTGCCTGATGATATTTAGTAACCCCCAAAAAACTACAGATCACCCCCCTACTTGATTATTCTTATGAGAAGGTCAGATTCTTCCTAAAACCCCCAAATCTGTAATAAAATTACAATTTTCCCCAAAGTAAGCCTGAGATTGTACAAAGTGGCAAAATTTTCCAATTTCGATGGATACACAGTACAACAAATAACCAACTCTTTAGCCAACCCTTTAAATCAACCCAAACCTAATTTTGCTCTTAAAAGGCTTATCATTTAATAAAGAACCCAATTTTTTTATTTTAACCTTGCCAAAAAACAAATTTTCGTATGTTATATCCCAAAATTTTTGCAATATAATAAGCTGTTAATTTTCAAATCTTCGTTCAAAATAGGGAAAACTCTTCGGGCAAACTTCTGGTCTCGTCTTGAGACCTTACTTAAACCTAGAATGGTTACATGCATAACCCCAACAAAATTTCAGCTGTCGCGAACAAAACGTTTTTGATTTTGCCCATATGAAGGATAGATTCTTCAATAACACCCCGACTTTTTAATGGTCCTTAAAAAAGTCGAAATTGTTGCAAAAGTTTTAAATTTTTCTTCAAGATAAACTCCAGATTTTTAAGTATTTGTTAAAAAGATAGTAAAAAATTTCGGCGCACGCGGGCCTCAAATTCTGCCAAGTCACGTCCCACCGGGACTAACTCATTGTCTTTGTCGGGGCCTTGAAATGCTGGTTTCCTGTCGGGGAGCTTGAACCCCTGTCGGGCAAATCCTTACGCCACCTGTTTCGTACAGCATAACAGTCTTCAATGTAGTCGAAAAGGGGGAACTTGGGGAGGATTTACACATAATCAGAGACGAGGTCGTTTGTGGTACTGAAAATCAGTCCAAGTGCGATGTAAAATACGAAAAATTTTGGAAGTCGTAAGACTACAAAATTAGAATTAATTCAGATATATTTGATTTGGTTATTTAGCCATCTTGTATCCACACTTATTCTCGGTTCTTTAGACAATTGACTAACTCCGTCGTTGAAATTTCTACACGATGCTGACGTGTGGTTAAGTTAGCAGTAGCGTCTGCGAACGACAAAAAAATATTTGTCCCTCGGGACTTTGACGGCAAATCCCAAACCATGTAGACTTGGCTAAGTCTCTCGTCAGTGTTCCCGTGGTCAGTACCAGCAGCCTCTTTAAAACCCCTCTACAAAACTCTTCTGTAAAATCCCTGTACTTACAGAACACTACAGCTCACCACAGGATACTTGGCGTTTGCTTAATCCGCTGCAGCCAGCTGCGGCTGACAGGGAACCTTTATCTGTTGTTTGTTTAATAAGCTCTTTAATCATCCATGTGTCTACACTTCGATCCAGATCGATCCAACTGGCTTGTATTAAAATTTTAGTGTACTCAAACCTCATGATCGGTTTTCGGGATCACTTTATTTAGGTGTCTTTAAGTGTTATTATTATGTATCACTTGTCATCTCCTCACCACCTTTTTGCATCTTTGCCGACCGTAGCAGACAGCATTAAGTGAAATACTCATGAGGTGTTCACAACTTTGCCTGTCAACTTCCCAACAAGTGCTTTCCCTGTAAAATGTTTTTCCATCTAGAGTTCCTGACAGATCGTAAGGTATTTAGCACCTAATTATACACGTTGTGCATGACTCTCTATGTTGAACATGTTTAAAAAACTGAAGATAAAAAGCTCCACCCCGGCCTCCAGCGATCATTATAGTCCGAAAGGCCGATCACCTCATGTAATTTTCCAGGCATAATTGTCTTCTTTGAGAATCTTGTCTTCTTAAACTTATCTAGAGATGGCTCCAGACGGGTGGTAGCCAGGAGCTCGGGCCCCTGCAAAGCTATGAGTCGCCGACAAGACAGGGAGAAAAATTTGTGGTGTGTGAAGAGGCCCCAAATTTTTTCCATTTTTAACAAATATTTAAAAAACTGTTCATTCTTTTCGCGGAAAATTTTTTCAAAAGAAAATTGAAAAAATGTGGGGGATTTTTTGGGAAAACTGCCTTTTTCTATGAGTAAAATCAAGTAGATCATAGAGGGGACTGAAGTTCGGTGGTGTTACACATTTTTTCGTACGGATTAAGACTTTCTGGCCGTGACGAAACTTGAAATTCCCCGAAAAGTTCTTGCAATTTATAAAAGATTATTTTAAAAAGGAGGTGCTCATATTTGAGAAAATGTGGAAAAATTTGGAAATTTATTAAAGGAAATTTGGGTTCAGTTTTTCGCAGTATACCGTTAAATGGAAACTTTCGGGTTTTTTGTATTAAAGAACCCGCCTATCAATAAAAACAAAATTAGTAGAAATGTAAAATTTTTAGGCAACTGAAGTTCACTTGGGTAAAATATTTAAATGTTTGGATCAAGTTTTATCCCAAGGAATCAGAAAATTTGCCCAATTTTTGGCCTTTTTTAAAAATGTTTGAAAAATTGGAGCTTATACCGGAGAAGATTTCAAAGTTTACTGGAGAACAATATTTGGGTTAAGTTAAATCAAGAAGAAGACCAAGGAAGAGGGAGTGGCTGAAGTCCATTGGGGATGCACTTTTTTGCATAATAGTCACACGGATCAACTGATCAAGGCTCCCATGCCTTTCCCAATGGGAAGCATACCAGGTGCTTCATTTTCAGATATGAAGAAGCTGCTTGATTGAACCATTGAAAATGCCTAATTTTGAGTTCACGTCATTGATTTCTTTTTCTTCAGAAATGCAAAATGTTTGGATTAATGTTTGGAGTATGATTTTGAAATCTGGACTTGTAGTTGGTCCATAATCTCACTTTTTCAGGTGCATTACTATGCCCCCAAAATAATTGTACATACTTGTGGTGTGAACAGACTTGTTGTGTCGTGTATAGGAGGGGCCCATGAGGGGGTGGGCCCCAAGAAATTGCCCAGTTTTCCGTTGGGCCAGTCGGCCCCTGCATAGGCTATAAACATCAAAGTAGAGGCGGCCGCTGTGCTTTTACTTTCAGCTTTTGACAGTGGCGGAGCTAGGGATTTCGGTCAGTGGGGCGAAAATGGTCTGCAGGGGCGCTTCGAAGGAGTTAATGCCCTGAGTCTTACCACGATCGAAGACACGGATTTTCAGACTTTCCTTGATTTTCCGCACCTGGTAGAAGACTACTTCTCCATTTCTCCACAGCAAGTTTTTCTATTAAAACATGTTTAAATTTTCTATCCATGGGCTTCCGCAGAAGAAAATTCGGGGGGGAGGACAAAATTCTTTTAGGGGGAAAAAGTTTCTCGCCACCGTGACTTTGGGGCGGAGTGCAAGAAAATTTTGGCCCAAAATGCCACTCAGATAGCTGGAAATGGCATTTCTAAAGCCTATTTACCCCATATAAATAAGGAAAGCACTGCGTGAACTATTAAGAAATGTTGATGTTAATTATTTTTCTTCGTATTTTTCTTTATGTTTTCTTCATTTTTTCAGGTTTTTTTATTTTCCAGGGGAGAGCAAGTTCCTTCCTTGCCCGTACCTGCGGACGCCCTTGTTTCTATCCCTCTTTCAAACTCTGGTATGACTCGAAGGCGGTCATTATATTTTGTGTTATTGCCAGGTCTCGATTTCAGATTTTAATAAAATAATGGGCTACTTTGTGAAGATAAAGATTAAACCTGCTTGAGCCAAATAGCAGGCAATCTTACAGGGGGAAAGGTTATGAAAATTTTTTTTGGCATCTGGAAATCAAGATAAGCACACGAAGAAACTTTAACTGACGTAATTTACATCATGTTACCAATCTAAAATAGCCATTAATTAAGTACATTTCAAGAAATAGCCAACTGACAAAAGGTCTGCTTTGCTCTCTAGATACCAAATTCATAATAAATGAAAGTAGCCTAAACGTAGGCTTAATATTAGATGCAATTTTCTGGGTTTTGAGACCACGAAAGCACAGAAATAAGCATTTTCATGGGATTATCGTGCAGTGTCAGAAAGAGCCATTTATCATGAGAATGGTCACTTGAAGAAAAGCAAAATGGAAACTGCTCATTAAAATTCTTAAACCATTACCACCATGATAACAGTTTTATTTTATTTTAACCTGAATATTCTCTTCAAATGATTTTGAAAAATGTTGTAGAAGCTATTTTGTTATCTTTATAAAATTTTTTATTGTCTACGTTGACAATTATCCCCGACAACAAGAAAGCTATCTGTGCTACAATTATTGTTGCGCCCTTTGCAACATCTTTTATTGGCCGGGAGGGTGAATTTAATGTCAGTCTGTGTATTTCGTAAGCTTATAATCGCGCTTGGTGGGGAAACAATTAACTTAGCACAGCGACAACATTCATTAGTGCGTATAAAGCATGAAGATACGTTTCGGCAAAACCTATCACTCTATTACAGAAGATGACCCTTTTCATAAGAATAAAGTCGACTAGTACAGTTACTGGTGGCTGTTTGAGCATTTTGTAATCTGGGTCTTAAAACAAAGCTATTAAATTATGTCTTTTGCCAATAATAGTGCAAGAGGAAAGTATGTTAAAACCTAAAAAGGGCGCCGACAGACGGGGGGGGGGCAACCGCCCCCTGACCATATGGCAGCTCCGCCACTGGCTTGAGGGTTTTTAGATCTAAATAGGTGACCTCAGTTAAAGAGTTTCCGTGGTGAATTTCAGAGCCTGAAGGACTGAATTTTATTCGTCTTAGCCACTACACTCAAAAGTCGACTCTTATACGGAACTTCATTGTTTTGAAAATGAAGAGGAGTCTCAATTTGCGTTTGACATATACTCGTATCGGGTATACCAATATCTTGGTAGTTGGTACCCGTTCGTATCACCAATTCTACAAATGAATGAAAGGAAGTTGTCTGTGTGAAAAAGTGTTGTTTTGATGTACTAATGTAATGGGGGTAAACGGAGGGGGATTGTCCTGGTGGCAGATCCACATACCTGTTCAGTGTTGTGCAATTTTCCTCACAGGTGGATACACAGTTTGTTCACTTTGTACTCGGGTACACCGTACCCGTATACCGAGGATGTCGTCCAATCACTTGAGTGAAAATTTGGCTTAAATTTCTGAATGCAACTGTTTTGACTAAGATCCCTGTAATGGTACAAGTTAAAGTATTTTCTACCGGCGCAGGAGAAAAGGGGACTGGATTTTGTTTCGGAGTTGCGTCCTGGGGAGAGGACTATATAAGGGAAGGGGATTCCTCCTTCTTTGAAAAATGAGTATTCGGAGTCTGACGTTGCGATTAGGTGTAACAAATTGGCTGAATATTAACTAATGATCACTGATGTTTAAACATTTTTAAGGCGTTTTTACCCTTGGATGGGAGCATACTTCCGCTCTCACAATTTTAACTGTGGGTTAAAGCCCCCACCCCTTTCTATTCTAATGGATCACCTCTATCCAGTAACCACAAGGTACCGGAAAACGATTCACAAAATTTGATATTAGCCTAATTGTGAAACCACCAGCAATTTTATGCCATACATATTTCTTGAATCCAAAGGTAGCGACATGGGAATATCTAGAAACAGCTTGGACAAAATTCGTTTCATTCAAAATCCAAAAACTGAACGACTGAAGTTTAATTTCGGGATCTATAGAGACTGGGTATTTGCATTCATAAGTGACCATGTCAGTCGTCTTACAATTTGTGAAACATGGGAGTCATGTCATTAAGTGTCCTGCAACAGAAGTCACATATTATTTTAAGAAGGAAATTATGCATGACTCAAGGTAAAAGGCAAGTCAGTGTCAAAGTATGCGTGGGGGGAATGACAAACAATCAAGGCATTTACTTTTCTATACATGAATTTTTCATCCTATCAGATGAAGAATGATGCTTCCGTCCATGCGTCCAACAATTTTGGATAGGAGTTGACTTTTCCAACTGATGCAACTCATTGGATTTTTACAATTGATTCAGCTCTCTGATTGACATCAAATTTAAAGGATGCAGAATAACTCACTGTTTCGACTTATACACATTTACAAGAGTCTGATAAGCCCACCACAATTTGCTGTATGATTCAGTGACGCTAATAACCTACAAGATCGAAGCGTGACTAGAGGTAAAGGGGTGTATATACCGGTGCTGGATGGGACAAACCAAAATGTTATCTGTGAAACCGTTCTGGTAGTGTTTTTCAAGCCAGTGTGACCTTGAAAACTCAATTTTTGACAAGAGACAAATTGAAAAATTTGAGGGAAAAATTTATTAATCGTCACCCCCATTTTATGTGGGGAATCGTACTGTGTTAGCTTAGGCGTAGGCAAACCCCCTATTTGTTGCCTGTAAAAAAAAATAAAACTTTTGCGGTAATAATTCATTATATTTACTCAATTTGTTGCCCCAAATTGCATCTAACGACTCCTAAAACTTTTTTCGGAGGAGTCACCCCTTTGACTCCTACAGGGATGTCACTCCGAGGTAAAGTTAAACCACCTCCATCTCAGAAAGCTTCCTTCGCCAGTGAATTTTAGTAGAAACAAAAGCTATAGAGACACTAAAATTATGGCGTCGCCCAAAGGTTTAGTACACAATGCCGGCGTTTATTACATTTTGCGTGCTTTCGGGAACTTCTTGGCTTCCGTACATCGTATTTCATGATATATAGGCCATCTGTAAGGTGAACTAGTAGTTACTGCACAATAGGCCCACAGTGATATATACATGGTACATTACGTCATCCATTGCCGAAGGCTTTACATATAGACCCACAATGTTCAACATACAGAGATGGCATTCTAAAGTGAGCAAAATGTATGTGAATCACTACGGGTATATATTTTTGATGGCGCTATATAATTAAGTAGAAATTCTGAAAAAGCAGTCTGCTACATACAAACTGACTACATACAATATACAATTCATTGTGGGGTGATTTTACCATCACTTCAGGATCACCCCAGAATGTCAAGATGTACTTAAAGCAGATGAACCTCATTGTGGGGTTAACCCCACAATGCAAAATAGCCCCACAGTGTGTTAGTGTACATGCAATCAGCCCCACAATGTAGCCCTGGCCAGAGCATACATACATACATACATACATACATACATACATACATACATACATACATACATACATACATACATACATACATACATACATACATACATACATACATACATACATACATACATACATACATACATACATACATACATACATACATACATACATACATACATACATACATACATACATACATACATGCATGCATGCATGCATGCATGCATACATACAAACTTTAATAAAGCGCAAATTCCATATGATCAATGCGCTAAGAAACCAAGAAAAATAATACCAGCAAAACACAATCAACTAAATAAGTGAGTCTTAAGCTGTTTTTTGAACAGCGCAATAGATTTGGAATTCCGTATGTGAGAAGGAAGAAAGTTCAATAACATAAGTCCTGCAATGGAAAAGACCCCCTCACCTACTCCCTTTTTGGAAGGAGGTATGAGGAGTAGGGCCCCGTCCATTGCAGACCTAGTAACAGTACCAGATAAAGGTGTGGTTTTCCTTTGGAGCATATTGGAGAGATAAAATGTATCCAGGCCCGTATCCAGGGGGGGGGGGGTTGCTTGAAGTCCTTTTTTTTCCACTGTAGCATGTTTTGATACAAAATATAATAACATCACGTAAATTACGTTTACAAGATGAAGTGGAGGAGACACAGCATAAGCAAGACAAACCAAAACAAACATCAATTAACACTTAAATTACAATCACAACACATAAGCGATAGACGGAGAAATCGTACGGAAACAAGTGGAAAAAAGGGTGGGGGACGAAAAAATAAAAAAACAGGGAAATGGAAGGAGAAAGGGAGGACGGAGTTAAAGCCACAAAGCTAAATACTAAGCAGGAATATCTTATATATTACTTAGAAGATACATCTTTACAGGCTTGACATAGACTTAGACAAAACAACTGCCGTCTTGAGGGAATTCCAAAATCTAGGGCCATAATACCGAGCAGTAGAGGAAGCTATGGAAGAGTGGGTGTAAGGTACATAGATTGATAAATTGGTTCGCGTAGAATGCAAGTGGGCCGCCTTTCTAGAGAAGGTAAAAAAAAAATGGAATAGTTAAAGGGTAGTAAATTCTTACATTATTTAAACAAAAAAAATCCTATTTGGATCTTGGGAATTTCATATATTGCGAACAGTTTTAACTCGTTAAATAAACTGCTGTAAGCTGGAAATGAGCAGCATTACACACGATTCTGATAGCCTTTTTTGAAGCATCGGGAGGCAGTTAAGTAAATACATGGAAGTCTTAACTCATAAAAAAGCACAATCGTGAAGATGTGGTAGAACAAGGGTTTTATACATAGAAAGCAAGACACTTGTGGGGACATAAGTCTTAATTTTATACAATTATTACACCGATAATCTTAGAAACTGTGGTTTTAACGTATATATGAGCTGATTTTCATTTAACATTTTTTATCAATTATTACACCAAGGACCATGGTAATACTAACCGAAGAAATATTCTGGTCATCTATATAAAGCTCTATATTACAAATTGCTTTCTGATAGGGGTGGAAAATCATAAAATTTGTCTTATCAATATTTAATGAAAGCTTATTAGCCATGAGCCATGCAGAAACATTTTTTTAATTCCTTGTTGACTATTTCAGCAGCTTTGCATGTACAGGTTAGAATGACGGAAGAAAATACCAGTGTCATCGGCAAGTAAAATAAAAGACACAGTACTAAAAGTGTTTTAACATCATTTATAAAGTGATGAACAGGAGCGATCCTAATACAGATCCTTGTGGAACACCACATATAATTCAGGGGTTCAGGGGGTTCGGACGAGCCCCCCCCCCCCCCCATAAAATCTGGAGTTCCGATTAGCCTATATAGTGGACCAATGTTAGCAACATGTATAATGAGTAAGAATTTCTTAGTTTTACGCTTCAGCTTCCGACTATCCAATAAAAGACATATTCTGGTGGCATTTCATCTCTGCCTTGTAAGAACAATAAAAATATTCAGTGCCATGTCCTTCAAACCCAATCACAATACCATTTTCCAAACTCAAGATATCTCACTTCAAAGATTGATTATTTTTGTTAAAAAATACCCCTGCTTTTCAACAAAGCCACAGAAAGCTATGTAATATGGGCACATTGCCCCAGATTCCTCTTGTTTTTCTTTACAATTGAGAGTCCTGTTGTCCTTGGAATTTGATACAGGGCAGGAGCAGTCATCCCAAATTAAAGAAGTGTAGTAGACTGTCCAGTTTCATGATTGACTGATGGGAGTCATGTTCCAATGTTTTTTCTCTTCAGATGTGAAATTTACCAGAAATAACTGCTTGGTTTACCTTGGATATGCAATAGTAAAATCATAAAATGTAATGAAAGATACTTTGAAGATAAATAAGATGAAAATTGTGTTATTTAGCTTTTTCTTCAAAATAAGTTTGGGGGGACTGCTCTTTACCTTTACATATCTTTTCCTGTAGATCTAGCATTACACTTCACAATTTGAATTTGATATCAATCAAGCAGCTGCGGTACGGTACCTATTGTGACTTTTGATATACGCAGGGTGAAAGTGTACTTTGGGGTAACAAATAACATTTGCATGCATGTCTTCACTCTTCGGTACTAGTCGGTCATAATTATTGGGTAAAATGTTCGGCTTGTGGTAAAATCGACCCCCCACGCCACTGAAAAAGCTGCATATGGGCCTGATTGCTATATCATCCAAGATGAAATGGTCTTGTACCTTTTTGGGAAAACTACACAGCAGAATAGAAAACATTCTACTGTTTTTAGTTAGCCTAAGTCTACTGCAACTTTTGACTAAATTCAAGATCTACTGAACTGATGAAATATTGTCTATGTGACTACTCGAACTCGCGTCTATAAATTATATTTTTTCTCCCGCCTTTTGAAAAATGCCAAGTTTCGAGGTAGTGGGCTTCAATAAATTTTCATGCAGACAGACTTATGGGAGAACATTCTCACACCATAGCAATATGCAATTGAAAAAAAAACAACGTGCCGCTTGTTATCATTCTAGCTCGAAATTGGCTGTAGGGGCAGGGTAAATGGCAAACAATTGAGCACTGCCGGTGGCGTAGCTAGGCTTTTTTCCAGGGATCAAGCACCCAAAATTTTCCGATTTTTCCTGAGTGTGAACAGAACAGTACTTTTAACCAAATATTTGTACACGTGGAGCAGAAAACAGTCTAGATTCTGGGTTTCTTGTGAAGAAAGTTGAAATTTTGGGGACTATTGAAGAATCTGCGTTTACTATTGGCATACTACATTTGAGATAACATGTAGACTGAAGATCGTCGTTGTTACATGATGTTATCTAGGGAGTGAGAGGACCGAGGCTTCCCGGTGACATCCAAAATGCTTCCGAAACTTTTTAGCCTTTTTAGACAAAATTAAAGGAAAACAGCACTAGGAAACGTTTACCGCCAGTGATTTATGAGAGAGCACTTCCCGCATTTATGAGATTGCAATTTGGTGCGCGCGAAAAATTTGTCCTTTATAAAAAAAATAATAATCACAAATATGGAGTTTTTATTAGAAAGAATTCCGAATTTTATGGAAGGAAAAGTTGGGATAACCACACTGCATTTGACTGGTGTCGTAAATGGCAGATTTCCGAATTTTTCACTTTTCCGAGCGGGGGGGGGGATGGTCCCCTGCCCCCTGTAGCTACGCCACTGAGCATTACATATCGAAGAGGCTTTAACAAAAACGATCATTTGCTCATTCTATATCAAATTTTTTTTTAATGTTCTAATTAAGGTAAGCTAAATCGATTATGCCTTGGAATGATATGTCAAGGTGAGAGAAACTCATGAAATGCCGATTTTTATTCGAAGTACATGATTTTGACGTTTTCAAAATTTTGTGACGTAATAATTTAGGGGATTCCCCCAAAATAATGGGCCGTTTTATGCCTTTACTTCATGCGTTTTACGACAAAAGTATAGATCCAAATAAAACCAATTCTTCTCCTCCTGTTAGCTGTGACATCCAACTCACAGAAACGAGTTTAGCCGTGTATATATATATTTGTGGCTAGAAGTGTTAATCCTTTATATTATGTAAAATTGGGATGAAAAACGCTTTTCGCCCATAGACATCAAATCCCATAAATAAATAATTTACGACAAAAGTAAGGGGTGTACCCAGTCAAAAAAGCCACACCTTAAACCACAACCCCGAATACTACATAAAGCGAAAACGCTAAAAATGCAAAATGCACCCGTACACTGTAACGCATTTGGGAGGTTTATGATCGAAACTTTTCGATATGCACCTGAATACCTTCTCGCCTATCCGTGTAATTTGTTCATTGAAAGTATCCCACAATAGTTTCAGCCTTCGTCCGTTCAGTGAAAATCCCGCTAATTCCTATGCTAACGTAAACAATATACTAACATTCTATTTGTCTTTTGTTTTAAAAAACGCGCGGAGGACAATATATATCAAAACTCTCTTTAACCTTCATTAAGTTGTTAAATTTATTTTGTTGTTATAATTCGAAATGAATCAGGTAAACAAAAAAAACAAAGAAACATCAGTGATCATATTAAACATCAGAATTTTCTCATCCTAGCTTTTAAAGCTGTCCTAACTGGGTCACTTCTAGGCCCGCCCACAAACTTAATATCATGACAATTACATTGTCCTCATGATGGATATAAAAGACTTAGGCTAATGGCTGAATGGGGCACCACCGCTATGAAATTTTAGTTTTTAAAGTTTCAAAAATTTGATGTCAATTGAAGGGAATTGAATAATTAAAAAGTTTGATACCCCTTAACAAAAATTTGCTTGGGTGAAAAGTGAATTTGGTCGTTTTCCCACGAGTGTATTACACAGCTTATAGCTAAAGGTTACTGTCAGTAGATGAACAAGCGTGTTTTGTTGGAAAGCAGAGAAATGGAACTCATGTACCATGGTGTATAGGCATTGACCGTTTGTCTGGAACTTGGTTCAAAACTGGACAAATTATGCTATAAACTATTCAGAATACACATGATACGATACATGTAGCACTTGATGGAGCTCACCAACATTAGCAGAACGGTCCTCCGGGAAAAGTAGTTCCAAATTACAACGTCATTTTTAGGTCCTCTTTGAGTGTAAACTGCTCAAATTAGAACTATCAGTTGCTGCTTATTTTTCGTGGATATGAAACAGGAGATGTTAATGTGTAAGTGATGCGAAATTAGCATGGATTGATCATTGAAGGTTATTTAGACCATTTCAGTACTGGGCTTGAAAAAAGAGGCATTTTTTGTCACCTTGCTGATTAATAGGGGTGGGTGCAGAGACCATAAACTTCTTAAACGGTCATGCCTATACGGTAAATTTGTGATGCCATGATTGGCAAACTCCTTGGCTTTTATGTGAAGAGTAGCTTTTGTTGGGTGTAAACTTTGACACGCCTGTCGAGAAGGGGTAGGGGGGATGCATTTAATGAAGGTTTAGGTCAATGGAGAAATAAACGGTGGTGAGCTCCCTTACGTTCGGAGAGAGCTGTATATGTTACAGCGCCCTCTTTTTAAAGCTTCCCTCTCTCACCAGCGATTATGTGATTACCACGGTCAAGATGCATACATCTTCCAGGGAGTTGGGAGTTGGAGGATCAATTTGATTTGAAAAGGAATTTTACAAAGACATTCATTCAACTTTTGAAAAACAAATAATTTTTTATAAACCTCAGTATATGTAACCCTATACTTTAAAAGAAGGGTTTAAGTTCATAAAATGATTTGATATGTTAGGGGGTACTTATTCTAAGCATTTTGATAAAATTTGCATTGAAATCCAATGTGTTGTTCTCAAGATCTGAACACATTAAGTCTTTGTCAACAAAAGGTGAACTTGCAGCAAGCACATATGACATCATATCCCTACAATAGTGCACATTTTTTTTGGGGGGGGGGGGTTGTTTTCTTTACACGTTGGAGTTGATTTTCTCCTTAAAAATCCCATATTATGAAAATGTGATTGCAAAAGTGGCATGGCAACTTTACAAACTTTGCATCCCCCACAGACAGGTCCTATTCCTATTAATTTCAAGGTCAACACAGCATTCTGATTAAATAAAGCGAAACAAGGCACATTTTAACAACGTGAGGAAGTGGTTAAGCTCTGCTGCCCTCAACCCACTTTGGAACCCAAATTTGCTATTTTTCGAAATGTCGAGAAATGCGTGTTCGATTTCAATGGAGCTTTCACCATAGTGCAGATTCGGTTCCTCTTTCACATATGAATAATAAACTTTTGCTTTAACTTTCCCTTCAACCAGTGAGTAAGAAATTACCCTCTAATTGGAACTTGGATGAAATTTACCCCACAGGATTTTAACAACTGTACCCAATAGCCCAGGACTAGGTGGAAACGAATATTGATTAATATGGATTACACTGTATAATTATATCAGGGAGTTGCAACAGTGATTTCAAAATCGAATTTTGAACTCAAATAAAAGAGTAAGCAGAGATGTGAGGAAGGTGCCCTGCTAAATATGTTTTATTGTTGATGTGGCAAAAAAGGGAGGGCTGAGGGCGTAAAAGCCCCTCCCTGGGGTCCGCGCCTGAAAGAGAACATATGCACGGTATCAAATGAACCGACTTGGGATTGGCTAGGAATTTGGGAGGACCGACGGGAAATGATTCCATGTCATACCGAAAACGAAAAATATATCCACAAAGCAGTCGGAAATCTGTAAGCCCGATATTGCGCAATATTTTACTGATTGTCAGGTGACCGAAAAATTTGAAATCGCACTCGTAATCACTGATATTAGCATACACTTGCTCACTTTATACCGGATCGATCGAGTTTTTAAATTGTTCCAATACACGAATTTGAACACGAGTTTGTACACGCATTCGCGAGGATTGGTGACCGCAACATTTTGACATGCGCGCACACATGCGTTGTGTTAAGTTCAACGTGGCCATCTCAGGAATTTCCTATGGAATCACGTGAAACTTGTCTTGCCATCGACTGTTCCTTCCTATCAAGCGAGTGACTTGTCTAGCTATGAGAAACTCAGACAAACAATTACATCAGCATCGGCCATGCTCGGGACAATCTAACAAAATGATTAAGTGTTTGATCGGGAAGGGCGAGCTGCATGGTTTTCAGCATCTATACTAGTCGTTCACCTTATAGTCAACGGAATCGTTATAGACTCGGAGATTGACCACCGTGATTTTGCTGGCCATAGGGATCGGATTTGATGGAATTGGATTTAAGGATTAGATGAAACTATAAATTTACCGCGGTTGACAAACAGTAGCGGAGCTAGGGATTTCGGTCAGAGGGGGCGAAAATGGTCTCCAGGGGCGCTTCGAAGGAGTAATATCTGAGTCTCAGCACGATCTAAGCCACGGCTTTTCAGACTCTCCATTTGATTTTCGCACCTCGAGGAGACTACTTTGCCATTTTTCATCAGCAAGTTAAAACATGTTTATATTTTCTATCCATGGGCCTCCGCAGAAGAAAATTCGGGAGGGGGGAGGCAAAATTCTTTTAGGGGGAAAGCTCTGCTCCACCATGAGTTAGCGCTGAGCAAATTTGTCCCAAAATGTCTCTCAGATCGCTGGAAATGGCATTTCTAAAGCCTATTTACCGCATATAAATATGGAAAACACTAAGTGAAGTGTTAAGAAATGTTGATGTTAGCTTTTTCGTCTTTTTTATGTTTTCTTCGTTTTTTAGGTTATTTTATTTTCCAGGGGCGGGCAAGTTCCCCCCCCCCCCTTCCCCTACCTGCGGATGCCCATGTTACTATCCCTCTCTTTCACATTCTAGTATGAAGGCGTTCATTATATTTTGTGTTGTCTCGATTTAAGATTTTAATGTAATAATGGGCTAGTACTTTGTGAAGATAAAGATTAAATGCTCCAGTTAAACAGCAAGCAATCTTACGGGGGGGGGAGGGAAGTTATGGAATTTAATCATCGTTAGGTGCATATTTTTGGCATCTGGAAATCAAGATAAGTACACGAAGAAACCTTTTTTGACGTAATTTACATGTGACTACTCTGAAATAACCATTAATTAAGTACACTGAAAGAAATAGCCAAGACAAAAGGTCTGCTTGGCTCTCTAGATACCAAATTCACAATAAATAAAGGTAGCCTATAAACCTAGTCTTATTAGATGCAATTTTCTGACTTATGAGACCACGGAAGTACAGAAACAAGCACTTTTATGGGATTATCGTGCACTGTCAGAAATAGCCATTTATCATGAAAAAGCAAGACAGAAAAGCAAAACGGAAACTGCTCAGTCTGCTCCTTAAAACAACTGTACCTCTTCAACCATTAAAACTATGATAACAATTTTATTTTATTTTAGCCTGAATGTTTTCCTCGAATGATTTTGAAAAACGTTGTGGAAGCTATTTTGGCATCTTTACAAACTCTTTTTATTGTCTACTCTATGTTGACAATTATTTCCGACAACAAAGAGGGCTATTTGCGCTACAACTATTGCTGCGCCCTCTGCAACATCTTTTATTGGCCGCTGGGAGGGTGAATTTAATGTCAGTTGTATTTTGTAAGCTTATAACCACGCTTTGCTGTGGAAGCAATTAACTTAGCATAGCGGCAATATTCGTTAGTTCGTAGAAAGCACGAAGATACGTTTCGGCAAAACCTATCCCTATGTTACAGAAGATGACAGAAGTAAAGTGCAGATAGTACAGTTACTGATTGCTGTTGGAGCATTTTGTTATCTTGGCCTTGAAACAACGCTATTAAATTGTTTCTTTCGCCAAATAATGGTGCAAGAGTAAAGTATCTTAAAAACCTAAAAAGGGCGCCGCCAGACGATTTTGGTCCGTCAGAGGGGCGACCGCCACTCTGAACATAAGGCAGCTCCGCCACTCTGTTGACAAAATATATTCAGATTTTAACAAAAGAAAGTCGCGCAATTGGTGTGCGTACCAAAGATTTTCTAACCGGGTAATCAACCTCAGTTGAAATAAAACCGTACATCACTGTCATTTATTTTTAGGCTGGGCTGGGTACCACCATAGAAAGTTTAAAGTTGTGCTAGAAGAAAGTTTAACACATTAGGCGCCTGTTCTTGGAAGTCATTTTAAATAGGCGTAGTTTGTTTTCCCCTTGCCTTTGTTAAATAGCAACACAAATATCATAGGCTACAGAATTTAATATCCCAGGCCGATTGAATTGAAATCACTTATACAAACCACAAAGCAATTCCACAAAAAATACTACTCAAAATGAACAAAAGTTAGGATTTTGAATTGATTATACCTTCACAAAAATATTTTCATTTTGCATTAATATGTACACTGGCTACAAAAAAAATTATCATTTGTTCACCGATTATTGCGGCTTCCCAGAAAGCTTATCTGAACTAACAGGTGTCACATCCGAAAATATCTTAAAATTCAGCCATTGTCATCATATCCACGCCCTTTTAATATTAAAGTTCACTTTTTATAGCTCATGCTCCCAAATCCTTGTTCCGTCAAGTGTGGAAATATGTCATGACTAATATCACATAACATTAATTTGAACGGTCCACAAGCAAGAGAAATTGTGATACACACCAATGACCTCATCAGAGTTCCAGTGTCTATAGAATTCCTGGCATACCAGAAGGCCGTTTAACTTGGCGAAGAAATTTTGTATTGAGTACTTAATGTCAGATAATCATTCTACTTGCATGTGTACTCTAACAAAGGCTCACTCACGATAAATGTGGATTAACGCGATACATCAAGTCACTCAACAAATAATATTCAAGGTAAAAGAGGGTCGAATTTTCCTATCTTCGTTATGCGTAGGAATATTGTTTTTGTCGGAAGTTGTCCGTGTCACTGAGGTAGCAAGGTGTTTCCCATGAATGTGTGATTGTGTGTGTACAAACAATGAGTGACTACAGCAAATCGATTTCCTTCAGTCCGTAACGCACCGGAAAACGCTTCAGTCAGGGAACAAGTGTAACTGTAATAAATGATAGTAACAGACGGTTGGATTTATACTGGTATTTATGTGACTTTATCATTAGACTAATCATGGTGAGTAAACGATATCGTGAGAACTCATGAACGGTTTCATTATATTTTTTAAGTTTTTACGATGAGCAGCCTAGTACCATGGTTTAGAATTATATTATTGTGGCCTCAATGTGGGCCTAACGTAAAGTGATGGGATTGTGCTGTTTGACAATTGTGTGTAGGCTGTGTATTACAATGTACACACTATCTAACTTACTACACACTGTACACAGTGCAAGTGTTAGTCTATGTGATGTCATGTACTGTAGTGGAGTGTTGGCCTAGTGGGTCTTATGTTGCTATTACTTGCCCAGTACTTGTAAATATACCAAGTACCAGGCCTTGAAGGTTTGAGTTTGGGATCTTGGCCACTCCATTACACGTCCACCAGAGTACAGTCCAAATCATAGGAATGATAGAGTTTTTATACATTTTTCTTAAAGAAATAACAGTTCATAGGAAAGACATTCTCAAAATGCTAATGATTGTACCGTTTAATGTTCTTCCTAAAATTGTCTAAAAAATATAAATTTGTATTTCACTTCATTTACAATGGAATAGAACAACCAGACATGTAGTAGCCATGATCCTGAGTTTGTGCTACAAATAACACTATGTGGTAGGCTACTGATACTTATTTTGTTACGCATGCGTCTTAAGCATTATACGCCTAGGGCCTAGCCTAAGCCCCTAGGCCTAGTAAGTTATCATGAGTCGATCACAGCCGTCTAAATGCCAGTGCAGCATGTTAATAGTGCGATGTGATTTGCAATGTTAGAATATGTTAGAGTAACAAAGAATAATAAGGTATTCTTCAGATAACATTAAAACCAGTTATTTTGTCATCATTTCTTTGATGTTTGAAGCAAATACAGTATGTTTGTCATGGCCATCGTTTCAAGTTTCAGCAAAAGTATCAACCAGAAATTTGCAAACATTACTAATAATGATGTTGAAAATGTCTTTTATGAAGTTCTAAATAAGAACTCTAATAAAAAAGAGATTATTCTGTATCATTATTTGAAAAATTCCCCATACATGTGGTAAAGATACTAAGATTGCAGCGTATACTGCTCATGTCCGTCCCATTCTCGATTATTGCAGTATGGTATGGGACCCCTATACCCAATCCGAAAAGAATTCTATAGAAAATGTCCAGAGGCGTGCTGCCAGATTCATCTTTAACAACTCAGTCGGCAATCAAGTGTTTTTGAGATGAATAGAGATCTTAAATATGGGACAGCTGTGAAACTCTGATGATCTTGGGCTCATCTTGTTGTTATGTATAAAGAAATACATGGTTTACTTCCAAGTAATGTAAGGAATCATGTTATTGACCCTTCAAATCTTAATCAATGAACTACCTGACATACTAATAGTAGGTACTATCTATATCATTATACCTCCACAAACAAGCTTTGCTATTAGAAATCTCTTTATCCAAGAACAATCCCTAGCTGGAACCTTTTACCGGAACAGGTTCAACATCAGGGGATAGCCTGTTCTGGCATTTGTGCTGCCTTTGAAAGAAGTAGAAGAAGTTATTAATTCGACTTTAGTTGTTTGTTTTATAAAGTGATTGACTCAAGATTAATTCATAAGCTTCATAAGCCTTGCTACTTGGTACTGCCACCTTCATTTCAAGATGCATTTTGACAGATTACTCAATCCAAAAAACACCAAAATATAGCACAATGAGTAAAACATTTAACAAAATATTACTGTCAAGTTTCATTGATTTTGTAGGTTTTTACATACTGTATTTTTATAGTTACAAAGTTTTTTAAGTGATCAACTCATGATTGGTCCAGTATTTGCCAGGCCTAGGTACTACTAACAGTTAAGGCTTACACAGTGTAACTAGCCTACTAGTACTGACCTTATTGGTCTAGCCATAATCACTTACCAATCATTAACATTGTTTATGAATTAAAACCAAATAAATTGTTCTGTTTCTGCCAAGAGCAAATAATTTTGATTTTTACATTTTTATAAAGATTATATGAACTGTAGGATGGAACTACAGGATGAATCTAACATATTGCAAATTGACATACATATAGTTGGAACTTGGTCTCTTAACTGTAAAATAGCACTACTGGATCTTACCTATCAAAGGGCTAGTCTTCTTGCCCTAAACTACAATTTTTTAGTCCACAAAAATTCTCAAATGGCACAGTTCTTTGATTGACAGCAAGGTCAAAATATGCAGAGTATCTTACTTTAGCTTATATTACACAGCATGTTCTTGTACTGTGGTTTTGTTTTCACATTGGGGGCTTGAATACCCGCCCTGAAACAATAAACTGAGATTGTGTCAGTATGAGGCTGAATTTTTCGGCAGATGTGGTTCAACCTTTGTGAGGGACCTTCAGTAAGTAAGTAGGTTCAGAGAATTGGAACAGTTTGCCGTGAGGGGATTAAGGCTTTAAAATTAGTTTAAATCTTGCCTTTGTGAACTTTACTGTAGATCAGTTGACAGTGGATCTGCTGCCCATCCCTACCACATCATGATGATTATTGTGAGAAAATGTATACAGCCAGTGTGAAAATCTTAGCAACTGGCAAATTTTGCAACATGACTCAGCTAGTCAGGTTTACTGTGGGATCCTAGCAAAAATTTTTAATATTCTTTCCTGTGTGCTTACTGCTACCAGTATTTTGTCATGATTTTATTGCAAACAATCAAGTAGGTAGATGATTTTTACAATTATACTGGGTGTGTCAGCCTAGAAAATACCAGCAAAAGTAAGGTCTGCATTACTTTACAGGAGGAATGCCTAAAGGGTTACAAGTTTGATTTGCTATGGTACTGTGTGAGACATTTGTGGTAAGCATAATAAACAAATTATGGCAAATTGTTATACTTTACAGGGAGTATAGCTATTAAAAGCACAGAGTTGATACTGTAGTTGACCCTATATTTTTATTTTTTTTTCAATATCAGTTATATCATTGTCCTGTTTTTGAGATACAGTAGTGTACCTGTCATTATTGTGAATGTATGCTTTTTCCAAGTAAGCAGCACCAATAGCTCCCGTTTGGTGAACATTCTGTGTTGCTGAATTTGGTGAAACACTGTTGACCTGTATAAACATACAGTACATGCCTTTTTAAAAAGAAAATGCATTTGAAAATAGAAAGGCAATGCTAAATATGTATGCAACACTCTTGGCTTGGACAACCATGAAATATGGAAAAATGTGCTTACTGTACTCTACTGTGCATGTCCAAATTTCCTGGGAAGGAGCTTTCCAGCTTTCCAACTTTTTCCACCCATGTTTGAACCTTAAACGCTTTTAAACCATTGCACTCTTGGTTCTTTTAAATTGAAAGTAAGGCAATTGGTACTGTAAACACCCCTGCATTCTGATGACATTTTCCTTCTGCACCATTTACAGTATTTCTTCTTTTACAAATTAATATAATTTAAACATTTTTTTAAAATTGCTTATTCATAAGAGTGTCGATTAAAAGAAAATCAAGTCTGCAGCCTTACCTGACATTGATCTCTGTTTTCCAGGTTTGTACTGTGTTAAATAGAGTCATGGTTTGTACGACAGTATTTTGCATTGACATTGTGACACAGGCAGATGTAGCTACAGTATAAGCTTGTCAGCAGAAGATGGGATTTTACTGAATTATATTGCATGGGTGTTTAATTCATGGTATCCTAGAACTTGTAAAGAATACTCTATACTCTACAACAGGCATATATAATATGGTTCTTTGTTGAAATTATCTTTTTTTCCTGAATTTCTTCAACAGGTTGCACACTATAATATAAGAAGACATGAAATACTCAGGAAGTAAAGGTACATTCATTGTAATATTTAACTTTATATCTTAAAATGGTTTGATTTTGATCTGTTGTTAGTATATTAAACTGAATGTAACTGCATGTTTGAGGAAAACCCTTTTGTGTAAAAACTAGGATTACCACAACAGATTTCACTTTGAGTCTGTATTACCATTTAGGATGAAAAAGTTGTTTCACACCCTCCCAGAACAATCGCTTATTCCACAAGAGCTCACCTATTACTGGTCTGTGAGCCGTTATCAAATTCCCAAGATTTACTAATATTACAGTAGTCTACCAAGGCATTAAGAATACACTAATAATCAAGTTCAGAAAGCCTGCACTTTACATGTTCAGCCTTAGCAACATGCTTCAGGCAAAGAATGGCATTCCAATCATGAATGCTTTGATCTAATTTGATTCAGTTTTAAGGTACCACTGTATATTGTACTTGCCAACATCATTTCAGTGTGGTATTTTCAGTTGGAATCATCAAGGAATTTTTTTTTTTTTTTTTGCCACCTCAATAAATCATTGAAAATGGCTCCATGTATTGATGCAGAGTATTTGGGATGCACATGTACAGACATGCGCAAAGAATTAAGAATACACCAAGGGACTGGTTTCTGTACCATTATAGACTTCTTGTGATTAAGCATAAGTAGTGTGAGAAGCTTTAGTGTAGTATTGTGTATGCTGTGCTGTATATTTATTGTGCTATCAAGCATTGTGCGTGAAGCTGTAACAAAAAGGTTTAGGGTTTACAACTTTACTGTGAAGTGTAAAGATTAATAAGTGTGTTGGTTTCTAGGGTTTAAAGATTTAGGTTTAGTTAGGGCCAGGATAAGGGTTTTAATCCAATGGTTAGGAACAGACCAGGCAGGGACCTATTAGAACACGGCTGGAAAAAATGTTTATTTCCTAGGAAGGTAGTAAAATTATTTCCCAGGAAGGGAGCAACATTTTCCACAGAGTCATGTACAGAAAAGGGAAATCTGCTTCAAATCGCTAGAAAAATCCCGCAGATGCCGTATTTCCAAGGAAGGAGCCTCTCATCTTCCCAAATTTTTCCACCCATGAACGAGACGGAACCAATTCGATCGGGGATTATAGACATCAGGATATGGTTCCTATACTGTGCTTGTTTCTTCTCACTGTAATCCTTATCCTTGATTACTGTAGTTTTTATGCCATTTTTTGTCAGAATTTCTTGCCACATAAGAAATCTTTACTCCTGCACTTTCGCTTTCTCTTTGCTAAGTACATCTCTCTTCTTTTATCTTTTAAAAGATGAAGAATTGGAAACATTTTAGAGGAGATCAGCTCAGTTTGGAAAATACCATAATGCCTCTAGCAGCCATAGGAAGAAGAATTTATTCTGAAAAGAGGGCTTGACCAAGACACTTTCTTGAACAGCATTAGGCAAGCAAGCCAAATCACCGACTAAAAGTGCAATATAGTTTTAAAAAAATACAATGCCGTTTGGAATAAAACTGAAGAAAACAAGACGCTACCATGTCTCGGGCAAGAATTCTTACCTTGCCAAAGTTCAGCTGTTGGACAACACTACTCTCGAATGCACACTTAATCAAGAGAGCTTAGGGCAAGAATGTCTGGAGATAATCGCGCAGAAATACCAGCTTGAAGAGGTAAGGTGATAAATTGATAGAACAATTTTATGGTCCATTCAAATTAGGGAAAATCATATTCCTTGGACAGTTCAAAACATCAAAGGCAAAAAATCCTATTCACAGTAAGTTTACTAACAACACAAAAGTAGAGAAAATGAAGAAGACAATTGTAGAATGAGTGTCTAAAGATAGAAACATTTGAAACAAAATATTTATACTCTAGGAGCACTGTTTATTTAGCATAGGGAGATGAGATGTAAAATATAAGAAGATTCTTAAAGAAAAAAAAATGATTTAAACCACAACCACACAGTCAATTGTTAAAAACCCTAGTCAGTTAACAACATAATTAAAAAAGCAGAGCAGCAGAAAAATCCTATATTAAGTGTATACACTACTAGAGCTTGCCAAACAAATTAGTGGTAGCCCTTCAGGAATAAATGAAGTACAGTATCTGCTTGTTCTTGTCTATGGAATTTGTAATCTAAAGGTAATAATTTAATGGAAGTATTACCCTATATATGTGAAGGTTGTGTGTTTGAGTGTGTACCTTGTCTTTAAGTAGATTTTTCCATCAAATTTCAACGCACTTTGCTTGTATTTTGTAGACATACATTGTTTACATGCAAGTGTATGGTGTGCTGTAATTCCCATTGTCACAATAACTTCAAGTCAACTGTAGTATCATAAGCTCAAAAATTTGAGTGTTCAAAGGAACCATTTTTATTGAGCCAAATGACTGTGAAAGTGAGAAGAAGCCTGCAGTATGGCTCATGAATTTACAAACTGATTAGTCAAGCAGCTGGCTCTTCTCCTACTTCCTACTTTGAGGCTAGTTCACACTCCCTGAATAATATGTCCACATTAGTGCCAAGCCTCTTTTTTTCTTTTAACTTTAGGGTAGATTTTCTCCTCAACAACCCCATATTACTAAAATGTGATTGCATAAGTGGCATCATAACTTTACAAACTTTGCATTCCCCCCAGGGATCTCCTTTTCCTATTGACTTCAAGGTCATCACAACAGTCTGAAAACAAAGGGAAACAAAGCATTCCTTATCAATGTGAGGACGTGATAAGCTTTTTGCCCTCAAACTCACTTTGTAACACAAATCTACTAATTTCATTTACGAATATCTTGAGAAATAAATGTCTGATTTGAGTGGAACTTTTGCCACACTGTCTAGATTTGGTTCCTCTTTTTCATATTAAAATCAAAGTTTTGCTTAAACTTCCCCTTTTAGTCACTTGTGTTGATGCAAAAAATGCCATAGCTGCCTGCATATTTGATATTTCCAAATTAGACGCTGTATGAAGCCTTGTGTCATTACACTGGACGACTTGCATATGGGTGCTGTAGGGCTTGCCTTGATACAAAATTCAGATCTAGAACTAGTCAACTACAGACGGAAAATGCCATGTTAATTGCTAAATGATGACAATTTTTTGCCATTAAACCTAGAGCAAATTAACAGGTACTACATGATAACACCACTAACTGTCAAACAGGGTGGTTGCTCCATAGAAGTCAAGTAGTGTAAGTCTGAGTCGTGTATGCAGGTGCGATACTGCAATCTAAAATGAGCAAGTTTGGCACTAACAGTGTATTAATCCGTCTCCATCTCCCTATACATCAAAACACATCCTACAGTATGGACAACTTTGCATAAAATCCCAGCTAATTTCAGATTTGATTTCAAGCTCCGGAACCTTTTCCTGACTGGGTAAAGACAAAGGATAACCCTGTTCCTAATTGCTGCTTTGCATCTCAGACCCAGACTTTAATATGGTTGTTAAAAATGTGCCATAGTTAACCATGGTTAATATGTAGTTTACCATGTTAATAGTACATTTTTGGCTGGGTAAAAATGTACTGTAGTTATTTTTCAATTGCTGGCCCTACTGTATATGGAGCTATTAATTTTAAGAAAATTCCTGGCGGCATCATCCAGTTCTGCCTAGACTTTACATAGCCACAACCTTGTTGTAATATACAGTATTTTGACTTGATTTACCTCAGCATTGTAATAAAAGCATTTCACTTGATAGGAATGTATGCATTCTAGTGCAAAATGAAAAGGTCACTGCCACTGGTAATCAGATTGCTGGTGTTTCACAGTATGCCCTCTTCGACATTTCTCCCAACATCCTTTACTAGGCATGTATACCTAACATACCTGCAGTGAAGGCAATTGATGCCCCCTGTTAGGTACAGACAATATCAACATGACAAACATTGGAAATATTGCAAAGGTATGCAATATGCTTGGCATGGTTTTCTGACTGTAACTAGATAGCTGGTGGCTCCTGTAGGGATCAGAAGATAAGTAATCGCATTATCAACATTTCCACCCTAAAGATTGACTGATTGTGGCAAAATGAGCATTTTAGACTTCCTTGGAGCATGGAATTACTGTACTTGGAAATTTATATAGATCCAGCTCTAACAGTAAACAGGTTGCAAACAGACTCTTACATGCCTTCACACCTAGATTTTGTCACCCTTTCTCAAGTTAGTTTGCTCACGGCACAACTGATATACTGTAGCTGTCTGTATTTTTTTTTTTTTTTTTTTGCACAGTGAATCTTAAGGTGAAGATGTCATCATTGTTGTGGTATGGTCATCAGCATTACCTTTCCCATTTTCCATACACTTCATTTTAGTGTTTTCAGGGCTGGGAATAAGCTTGAAAAGGGGCCCTACCAAATTTCATTTTTGGTTGTACCTACCGTATTTACTCTATTAAACGCCCCCTCTCTAATAAACGCCCCCCCCCCCCAACTTTTTCGTTACATTGCATAAAGTGAAATTGTTAATTCCAAAGAAAAGACAATATGGTAAAAGGAAAATGAAATAGTCCTGCCTTGAAGCCACGAAATCTCCTAAAGTCCCATACTGTATCCTGAAGTAAAAGGCATGTTTCTGCAACTAATTTCTGTTGATATCCATCACGCTATAGTTTGGTTACCAGTCATTGGGGAGGAGCTCACAGCTGATTGTGAAGCTGACAACCGAATGGACAAATATGTCATATGTAGCAGTTTATCAGAAGTCACATAAATTTGACTCTAATAAACGCCCCCCTTAACGAAAATTTCATGCCCCCGGGGCGTTTAATAGAGTAAATACGGTATTTGCCATGTGGATACTACATATGGTGGACATCACAGCCATCAGTAAAATCCCAAAGCCATGGCTATTGGTGATGTTGGTTATTTTGAGCCCTGTTATTAGCATGACAGGACAAGTTTTTTCTCATATGAAAAGTTGAGAACAGACAGTTGTTCAAAGTTGCAGTGCATCTATGTAGCCTATACTCACTACAAGACTGCCTGTATCTACTGATCTACCATAGGACCAAGAAATGGCATACTACTGTACCTACAGTAGCTCCCATTATGTTTGTTGACTTTGTGGAGTGCAGCATTTTATGTGGGTGGATGAAATTAGCAAGGGACTCAAGAGAAAGGAAAGCACATGTATGTTCTTCTGCCAGAAAACAGGTGTTTGATGCATTAAATCATTATCTGTCAAAGATTTTGGAAGATATGGCTGTCAGTTTTATTATGTTAAGTTAGAGCTGTTGACAGTTTAAAAATGTGATATCTCTGCTCTGAGACATATCATGAATTTTGGGTCTTTTTTTTTTTTTTTTTGGTATGTGTGTGCAATTTGATGCACATTGACTGCCCTGAAGTAGTACTACAGTATGACCTATATCCATGTCTGGACTAGATATAACTTGGCACTGGAAGTCTGGAAGTGTAGCCTAAATTCTAAGACTGAAAAGTATTCTTCTGAATACTGTAAAAAGTTGTAAACCAAGGTGTGACTTGAGCTCTCAGTTTGGTTTTGACCTCAGCACGTCTGAGTCCTGGCAGTGGTACAAAGGTGACATATAAATTATCTCAAGCATACATGTATCTGGACCTTTATGAAGTGTGAAGAAACGGAAGGTGCTGTAAAGATGTCTGGGGATAAAGAGTGTTCCAAAGCTTTGTATGTAATCACACAGGTGATGATGACCTTACTGCTTACAGTATTTCGCATTTTGAATTGATGCACATGTGTATAATTGCTGTGGTCTGTAGGTGGTCAGACTGGTCAGTCCTATAATTCACCCTCAAAAACTGAGGAGGCAGTGTCATGCTCTCAAAAGATTGGCACTGACTTAACACTTGCATTTTTTGTCATGTCTAATATTGCTGATGTCCATAGAATATATTTAATTTACTGGAAGTCATTACTCATTACCCTACTTCTAAATTAATCTATTATTAACTACAGTATGCAACCACAGTCGGACGGAAAAATGTGTTGTTGGGGAAAGGAGTATTTGTTTACTGCATTTTCATAAACTAAACTTCCCTTCCTGACACTACGAAAAGAATATTCACACATAAAATTGAACAACCTTTGCATCTTAAGTTACAATCTAGTTATTTGAAATTAAAAATTCCCCTGATTGCGTCATTGCAAGATCAAGACTTGATTACAAGTTGTATGTACAGTAGTACACCTCTCATCACATTTGCAAGGTCAATTCAATAGCCCTGGTCAAAGTTCTACTGCCAAAGTCCCACCTTCATAGAAAATTTATCGCAAAGAGGAGGCTAAGGGACATTTTCTCTAAAGATCTCTCTCCAACGCTGTAAATTCAGAATGCCACATTTCAGAAATTGACTTGCTAAATTACTTTGTTGGGTATGTGGAATTGTTAAAGTTTAACCTGAGTTAATAATAAATACATAACTCTACATCCGCCTCTTCTTACTCTACCTTCTGTCCACCTTTGAAGTCCTCAGTTATCCATACTAAGGTCCTGGCAAATCTTGATCCCACAGTAGGAGAACAGGCCTTGAATTTCAGATTTTCCAGGTTTGCTACAAATTGTACTACCCAGACAATTAAGGGGTGTGGTAGGTGTGCTGTTTGGTTAAACTGCAGTAGATTTGTATGAGCTGCCTCAATCATCGAGATGTGCAATAAATCACACTCAGGACTCACAGTGATTTGAGATGAGTGATGGTGTTCCATCGCACTAGCACGCCTCAAAATTCAAGGCCTGAGGAGAGGCCAGCCTCCATTAGATAGCAGCTTCTAGTATCCTCTTTCCCTTGAATTGAACACCTTCCTCTTGCCTCATCAACTGGCAGTTTTCTCTCAATCTTCATGAACCTTTTTTCATGTTGGCACCATTCTTCAAAGGATTTAATCTTCCTGGTCGTCATTCCTGTGCGAATTATTTTTCTGTGGGCTTTTTTTCACCCTTTTTTGGGGGTGAAGGGGATGATGAGGGGGTGGGTTAGTGGAAAAGAGGCCTTTATTTTGAGATCACTTATTAGAATTCAAAGTTGGCATGTATTTGTGGAATTTATAAAGTTGAGTTTTGAGGGAGGTAAAGTATCATTCTGCAGAATCCTTTACATTGCAGCTTTGGTTATATTCATGCATGCAGGCCTAAACATTGAGTCAGTTATTCAGTAATGTTTCAAACTTTATCCATTTTATCTGTTTATAAAGTAGAATTATTCTCTTTGAATATGTACAGTACATGTACACTGTAAAATTTTCTAGTTTGTAAAGCTTTTTAAAGGACTGCTGAACTATTTATCTCTTGTGTACTTTTCAGCAGTGCTACAATACTGTAAATAATATTGTACTACTGTATTGCATGTAAGCACCTCATATAATCCAATGCATTTCTCAGTCAGTGTTCTATATGACCTCAAAGGTCATTGTCTCAACCCAAAATATGTGGTTGAATACAATAAGGAAGAATGACAGATCCAATTTATTGGTAGTCTCAGGAATGTACATTGAGGTGAATTGGATTGCGTGGTAGGCCTACTGCTCTGTGAGAAGGGTTCAGTGAGCAGTGCTGTGTAATGCATTCTCAACTTATATTTGCATATAGTAGGATATGCACACTATTACTGCAGTCTTATTTAGTCTCGGTGTTGCTGGGCATGTCAGGTATGCTAAACTACCATACCAATACCATACTGTACGTTGAAAAGAAAGGGTGTGCAGTCTGTACTGCACCTCATTTAGAGGCCAGTGTAGGGTAATCTCTGCTTACCAGAGATTGCCAGGTTCCTTGTTAGTGTTTCATGGAGTAGGCATTGCCAACCCAAACCCTTGCCTGTGATGCTTCAGAGCTTATTGCACAAGAAGATAGTAACAGGAACTAATCCTCATTTTGTTTGGTCGATCTAAAGTCTTCTCTTTCAGTTACCCATTTGGTCAGTTTTCAATCACATAAAAAGCGTACCATAAAAGAGAAACATGTTGGCACATGTTACAGCCTGTTTTTACAGACTGTATTGTAATTAGCTTGTTTGTCATAAGTGGCCATGCATGCAGTGGGTCTTTAATAAATAGTTCTTTGTAGGGCCCCATGGGTTGGAGGGAGATGGGATAGGATGACCTCTTAAAGACCCAACTCTCTCACCCCAAACAGTACCAATTCCCCTAACCTTACTTAAGCCACAAAATGTCTGAAATTCATCCTCATCCTGAAACAATCTCAGATTATTGCTTCAGGATGAGTATACTGTAGAAAAGCACATTGTGTATAATCAAAATACTTTCAGTACAGTTCATGCCATGTAATATAAGATTTGGTACTCTGCATTGTTTGAATTAGCTGTATATCAAAGAGCTGAGCCAATTGAGAATTTTGGTTTTACCCCTACAAAAATTGTAGTTGGGATAAGAGGATTGGCCCTTTTAAAGTGATAATTCTTCTTGGAGGCCAAATTCATGTTTCTTTTAACAATTTTTTTACATCACTCATCCAAATTGTTCCTGAAAATTGATATCTTTTTCAATTTAAGTCTCCTAAATAGCATAAGCATTGCAAGCATAACCCTACAGGTGGCAATAATCATAATTAAAATATTCCCATGCTGTACTGCACTGTGTGTAAAATTAGTTTCCTGTTTTCACTGTCCTGATTTGGATGGTCAAAAATTATTCTCTCATAACTTTTTGAGTCTCACAAACTGTCTTGAAGTTGGAAAGTTTACAGTATTTTTAAAGTTTTGTCAAATTGTGTGAGGAAAAGTTGGAATACTGTAACCATTAAAATAATAATGTAGTAATATTCTTACATAGTGCTAAATTAAATTTCTGGAAAGAATTTATAATTCAAAGAGCTTTATGTACAAAACAACTTACAAACAGTTACCTTGGAATCTTTCCTGGTAAAGACTCAGGTGGAAGGGCCGGGGTCTGGACTAGAAATATTTAGGAAAAGGAAGGAGCTGGGATGTTACTTGTTTTTCTCTTGATTTCAGTACTAGGCCATTACATGTGTATTCGCCTCCTACTGTAAGTTGCAGAATACTACCACTGACGTCACACCAGTCATCAGTTTTGCTTTCAGAGCCATGGCAGAATTTGATTAAATGTTTGATACATCTTATTGATAAGTAACCATCGTCATCAGCATTTACTTCATTAGCTTTACAGTAGACACTACTCTGCCATCAATGATTGTATACTGTAGGGATGTCAGAAGATCTGCATTCTTGTGCGTCATTACCTAGCCATACCAGCAGTGTTTTTATGCTAAGCTGCTGCATATGATTTGATTTTGACAAAATGGTTCGTCGATTTAAGGCACTGATATTTGTGGGGAAAAATGAAGAAAGAAAAAGAGGGTTTAATTAAATCCCACTTTTGGTTTGTGTACAGTTCAACAAAACTAAAATTTCCAATGGGTCAAATTTTCTCATAGTGTATTGACCCAGTGTATAATTGACTGTATTATTGACCCAATGTATGTGCGTGATGCTCGGCATAAGCAATGGAGAAGGGAAAAGAAGCCAGTGAGCCACTACTGGAAAACAGGCATTGGCCGGCTCAACTTGAACCATTAGGTTGGAAACTGGGCTGTGAAACTCTATAATATAACCAATGTATAATTTCTTAGAGGTAAGAGTGCATACCAGAAAGGTTAACTTTTAAACATGCATCAGCTACATGCAACCTGGCACACAGAATGATTCATCCTGTGTACCATAACCATTTGGAGTGGTCTTTGTGCATCCATGACTCAACTTCTCCAAATTTCTTCTAATGCTGGAAATTTTGGTGTCATCTTGGGAATCCTGTAGACTTTAGGAAAGTGAATATTCTCAGATATTTTTTAAAATTGAGAAAGTGAATGAATGAGTGAATTCAGCTCTGTAATTATAAACTTTGAACAAACAGTACCTCTTTTTACAGCTAGTCCTTCATAGCAAAAACATTAAAATTACTAATCCTTTCTTCTTCCTCCTTTTTTCTGTTCCCCTCAGCCTGGTTACCAATTTATGGTTGGTTTGTGTTCCTCTGTGAAAAAAGTATAATGTATAGGGCCTACTGTAAATTCATTTCAATTCTATTCAATTCAATTTCACTTTCAAAATAACCATGGTTAATAAATACTTTTCAAGAAATGGGAGGCTTTTTTGTAAAAAAAAATTGTTTGTAGACACCCAATTCACTCAGGTAAGAAAAATTCAAGACTCAAGAGCACATATTTTCTTTTACAGAGAAAATTAACATACAGTACATCCACTTTAAATAGGCCTTTTGCATGCTTGTTGTATCATGCCATTCCGCACATGGCATAGATTTTGATGGTGAACTAGATTGCTAATTTCTATGTTCTGTACTATGCGATCACTTCCCAAGTTTTCAACCATACTGTACAATTAGTCATCAGTTTATACAGAAAAATATCTGGTTACCAATTTATGGTTGGTTTGTGTTCCTCTGTGTAAAAAAGTATGATGTATAGGGCCTACTGTAAATTCATTTCAATTCTATTCAATTCAATTTCACTTTCAAAATAACCATGGTTAATTAATACTTTTCAAGAAATGGGAGGCTTTTTTTGTAAAAAAAATTTGTTTGTAGACACCCAATTCACTCAGGTAAGAAAAATTCAGGACTCAAGAGCACATATTTTCTTTTACAGAGAAAATTAACATACAGTACATCCACTTTAAATAGGCCTTTTGCATGCTTGTTGTATCATGCCATTCCGCATATGGCATAGATTTTGATGGTGAACAGTACTAGATTGCTAATTTCTATGTACTGTACTATGCGATCACTTCCGAATTTCCCAACCATACAATTAGTCATCAGTTAATACAGAAAAGGCCACATATTAATATCGATTATTAATATTGCCTTGCATTGGATGTCTCATATCATTCTCATTTTGTAAAATCTGGATAAATCTCCTTTCAGTAAATATTAATGATGCGTGAGGAAGGGACCTTTAGGGACTGTAGGCATAATGTACATCAGCGTAAAATGAAATGATCTACGCAAAACTGTACAATTATGATATTTAACCTCATTTCTTTCTGAGCTGTGGGAGTGTTGTAGTGTTTTGTTTTGTCTTCAGTCTCAGTGAGGCTCTTTATACTCTAGTATTCATATAGTTTCATTGAAGTATTTATTCATTTTTTTTTTCTTTGTCATAATTATTCTGTTAAAATGAAGTTTCCAGCTGTTGTGTTTATTTAAATGAAAGCCCAAGATGTGTGAATATAAACAATTGATGCAGTGATAAAACAGGCAGATAGTATGTACACTGTACATTTTAACAGCTGCACAATTACAAAAATAGTTTGAATTGTAGTTCAGGTGAGTTTAGAATTTGGCAAACCATAGCCTACTTTACAGTTAAGTGGTGTGTGAGACAAAAATGCAGCCTGTAGCTAAATGTCTTTAATGTGTACATTCATCATGAATGCTGTCAAATGGATTCAGAGTATCGGTG
Source organism: Holothuria scabra (assembly GCA_037179385.1). Taxonomy (NCBI): domain Eukaryota; kingdom Metazoa; phylum Echinodermata; class Holothuroidea; order Aspidochirotida; family Holothuriidae; genus Holothuria; species Holothuria scabra. The sequence goes on from CM074180.1 coordinate 49,440,474, forward strand.
ATAGTAGGGTAACTTGATACCCAGCCAATAAGTAGTACATACAGTTCTAGGAAAATATACATTCTAGTGCTATGACATCATTATAATCGTGTTCACTCCTCTCAGAAAAACAAAATGTGATCCATATGATATTTCATATAAAGGCTTATAAAAGGTCAATAGATACTTTTATTTCCTAAAGTAAAGACATTTACATGACTTCAAAAGCATGGTGGATTATGAGATTTTGGCAAAGATGTTGTTTTTTCTGATTCCAGGAAGTACTGTATTGTAAGTACAGTAATGTTGAAAATAATCGTGTGAGTAGAAAGACTTTTCCAAGTTTTGGAATTTGAAATGTTTGGAGAATGGATTTACAGTCCTTTCATAAATCTAAGTTGAAACAAGATCATCACCTGTTAGGCATGTCATGATGTGAAATACTGCACATATTAAAAGGAAATGGTGTGATTTATTTTCACTATAGATCCTGACTTTAACAGAATGGTTTGATGTACAATTGAGTGGGTGACTTTGTGACTTCCTAAAGATATCTAGTTTATGAATATAATAAGTTATTTCAAGAAGGGACAACAGGTTGAAGTTTCCCCTGCTTTCGGGAATTTTGCATTTCTGAAAAATGGGAAACCTAAGTACCCTGTAAAATAACTTTCAAATAGCTAGTATCTGTGTAGTAAAACTTAAAAATCCCTCTTTATGCCTAATTTGGAACTTTAATGTAAGGATACTGTAGGTACATTAGACAAAAGATCTTACATTGTGGCAGCTCTTAAATGTTAAAAAATGGTGTTAAGGATGTAGTGAAGATGAAATCTTTGATAAAGTGATGAAGTTAAGTTGATCCTAAAGCGTTTACACTTAAAGCTGTGATCACCTGCACAAGGCCCCCCCCCCCTTACTACTGTAGGATGAAAATATTAAGGTGATCAGATCCAGATCTGATGTACATAATTTTTGACTTAAGTTAAATATTTCATCTCAATCAGTGGACTTGAGTCACTTGACCCTGGTGATCATCAACAAATACTATAAATGCACCCGCATCCCTCATTCTGTGTGGGTCACATATTTTTGCCCCAAGATATGTCTCAAAAACCACAAAAAGTGGAGTGTAGACTCTTAGAAGGTACAGTAGCACACTTTTGAGCCAGGCTTATACCAAATGTGGGTAGCAGGCCTTGAGTTTTGGATTTTCCAGGTGTGCTACAAATTGCACTCCTCAGGAAATTAAGGAGAGTGGGACTGTAGGTGTGCTGTGTAACTAACCTTTAATACTGTAGATTTACCTGAGTTCTGGGAGTGTAAAAAATTACATTCCTGACAGTGATTTGAGGTAAGTGGTTGTGCAATCACGCTCGCATACCTCAAAATTTCAAGGCTTGGGGTAGGGTAGTCTTGGCAAGTTGACAGTTCACCAGACATCAAAGCAGGATTTAGCTTAGCAACAGAGGGTTGTACTACTTTGCACACAACTTCATTGATATAAATTTTATTTTGTTGATAGATCAAAGAGTAATTGCAACTTTTATCAGTACTTGTGATCATTAAATAATATTTGACATACCAGTAGTAAGTCATCAGACTAGTATTGATATGTATTGCATCATTTCCATTCCTTTCGGATTTCTTTTCATAGTAGTGGTTTTATGAATATAATCCAAAGAATGTCAAAGGCAAATTGTTGGGAAATTTCAGTTTTGTTTTCAAGTTTGTATGGAAGATCTGTCATGATTGAAATGCAAGGGTTGCATGGAAAGAAATGAAAGCAACTTTGGATTAGTCAATTGTGGTGAGAGCCAAGCAACAACATTCAAATGTTTGCGGAATGAATGTCGGCTCTTTTAGCAAAATCTGCCAGAGGTTGGAAAACTCGTGATGTTTTTGACAGACAGGATGTTATGGAGGAGAATAAGCATTTTTCGGTCAAATATACATAGGCTACTATTTTACTTTATGATCTGGAATAGCTTCTACTACCATAGGGGTGGGAGATGTGCAATGTAAGTCTATATTATTTAGGAGCAAATGGAACCACTGCTTAAATTTATAACCACCTGAGTTGTATTAGGGAATGAAAAAGTTTGGTGTTAGCATTGACTTGATGATCCGTTAAGTACTGCACCTGGAATTTCATGTTTTGCATATCATTTAAATGTTTTGACACTAGGTCTATTGGCTTCTCATGGGTACGAGGTACATTAATGAGGGAACTACTAGTACTTCAAAGTGCCCCCCTGGGCAGACTGGTGTGGGATCTAGTTGTAAACAGAAGAGAATTAGGGATGAAACTGGTCAAGTTGTTTGTTTGACATTGGTTAAAATCACTATTAAAATCATGATTGTAATTGAAAAAAATCAAGATTTGAATAGAAACAGTCTGATTTAACTTACTCTATTTGGTTTAAATCCCTGATTTAAATCATAATTTAAAAAAAAAATCAACAACCCTGGGAAACAGCAGAAATCGGTCGGAGGTGAGATCTCTCTCTCTCTCTCTCTGTACAGTGCAGTTACCAACCATGGTCTATACTCCACATAGTAATTGGGCTAGTTGTTGGTAAGTGGGGATTAAGCCTACATCTACTATAGGTACAGTAAATAATTATAAGAGGTAATTATTGGGGCCAATAGATTCCCTATCTAGGGAGTCCAGGACAACATACCCATGGAAATCCCCACCTGTCATTTGAAACTGAACTTGAGTAGTATTTAAAAGTGTAGGCCTATTAATTTGAAGTTCATTGAAAAATTGCCTAACTAACCTAACTGACACTGTTTTTACTTTTATGTTAGTGTAAATCCCATACTGACTAAGCTACTCTGGGGGGTTACTTTTCCCCCTTACAGTGAAGTCCACAACAGTAAACTACCCAACCTGCACCACCTTAGCAATCCCCATGCTACTATAAAGAAAGATGCACTTCTCAAGCAGCTCTGCAAATTTCCATCCATCAGACTGATAGCCTATACTGAAGCAGTTGCATTATAGTCTATTCTGCACAAGATCTGCATACTGTAGATGTTCATGCAAGTTTGTACAAATAGGCTTACTGGTGGTGAATCATGCAGATCCACATTGTGGTATTCTAGGTATGCTAATACTATAGAGTACAATATGCTAGGAAAGAATTACATTGTGTCTGTAAACACTGTTGTATAATACATATCAGCAGCAGTTATGGTTCCCTTATAAGCAGCTGTAGTCGCATTAAAGTGTAGTGTAAAGGTTGACAGTTTTGTAAAAGACTTTTGTCAGTAAGCCAGTTGCTTTTAATTGGTCGTCAAAGCAATCAAAGTTCTAAATGCTTTGGTTTAATTGTATTATTTGTATTGTTTGTAATAAATAAAGCAGTTTCCTGTGATGTCACAATGCAAAAAGTATGTCCTCCTTTGTAGGATTAACAAACCTTTGTCAACAAGTGCAGACAGCTGATTGGTTGACCAATTGAATATATTTGTAGTCTGGTACAGTTATTTGCAGTGTGTGATGACCCTGTGTCTCATTGCTATTCAGTTTCCTCCAAACTTGACATCAGAGTACTGTCAGTGCATAAGGTCTATGCAGTCTGTATTCTTCCCTTTGCTTCTGTTGTAGCACTTAAAGGGCAGGAGCAGTCATCCTAAATTGAAGAAGTGTACAGTAGACTGTCCAGTTTCATGATTGCCTGTTGGGAGTCATGTGACAATGTTTTTTCTCTTCAAATGTAAAATTTACCAGAAATAGTTGCTTGGTTTACCATGAATATGCAATACTAAAGTCATAAAATGTAATAACAGATACTTTGAAGAGAAATAAGATGAAAATTATTGAGTTAATTAGCTTTTTCTTCAAAATAAGTTTGGGGGGACTGCTCTTTACCTTTAACTTGTTATACTACAAAGCAAGCAACACATTCAAACATTTAAAAGTTTTGTTGTTTCTCTGATCTTCAAGCCAGTAAGCCCCAACTGGAAGAAAGGCGGTGGTCAGCTTGACTTGAACCAATAGGTTGGAAACTGGGCTGTAAGAATCTAACTAACTGATCTCTACTTGTGGTGCAGTCCTTCTAGCTCCCTGGTCCACCACACTTTTTCCACATGTACTTGCATAAACTTCAATATTTGGTGACTGTGTCTATGTAAATGTTTGACTAATCTATGAGCTGTACAGTCCCTGTAAAATATGTATTTTACAGCTATTTACAGGAATAAACATCCAGGGATACTTGATGTACACTTGTACAGTACAGTTTTTGAAATCTGCCTTCCATTTTGCAGGTAGACTGCATTTGTTTGTGTAACGGTAAGAGCATCCACCTCTCATGCAGAAGGCCCAGATTTGATTCCCAGGTCGAGTCATACCAAAGACTTTAAAAATGGAACCTACTGCCATTGTACGTGGTGCTCTGCATAAAGCAATGGAGTAGGAAAAACAAGTCAGTGAGCCACAACTGGAAAAAAGGCGGTGGCCAGCTCGGCTTGAACCAAAAGGTTGGAAACTGGGCTGTAAAACTCTTATCTAAATCTAAAACTAAGTCCATAAGAAGGAATATAATTTATATGATCTCATATCAGACGTATCCAGTTGTCTTCAACACATGCTTGTAGTTTTGCTGAAATCATTGCCTCCCAGTATTGGTTTAATTCATCTCTCTTTTTGCTTTCCATCCACAGAGTGAATATTTTGGCCTACAATACAGTAATAAAAATTATCAATTAAGATGGGTAGACCTGGAGAAGCCACTTAAGAAGCAATTAGAGAAATACACACAAGATCCAGTTTTAAAATTTGGAGTTATGCTATATGCTCCAAATATGCAGAGTCTGAAGCAGGAAATTACAAGGTAAGTACATGTCAAATGGCACTTTACAGTATAAAAGACCATTGCACCTAAAATTTTCATAGTAGGCAGGGATTCTGCCAGAAACAAATGCCATGGGGTGGATCTATTACTGTCCAACCCTAAGTCCAAATTGATGGTACCCTTGGCCAAAGTTACAGGTGGTTTCGGGGGAGGGGAAGCTTACTTTAAGGCAGGTTATAAGGTACAATGTGAAGGCTTTTGTTCATGTATTTGAGTTAAAACATAGCTGCAAAGGTGTTCTCTCCTCAAACCAAGGTACAAGATATTTTTTCGAATTTTTAGTTTTGATGATAAGAGAACCCAGTGCATTCATGAATGCATTTGTAGGAATGTGTGTGTGGGTGCATGTGTGTGTTTGTGAAACTTTGCTCTTTAACACTCTTTCTCAAAATAAGAATGACTGACAGTTTTCACACTTAGTACCTATATGCCCCATTTTGAGGAAGAACCTTACTGTTTTTGTGGAGGTTGAAGGTCATCTGGGGTCACCAGGGGTCAAAAGTCCAAAACCTTGTTAACACAATATTTCAAGGTAGAAAACATGAATAGATAAGATTTCATATTTAGTATGTTAGTGTTGTGTGAGCTTTAAAGCAGGACAAAATCATACATGCATAATTTAAGATTCTCTAAGTTCACTGCAAGTTGCAACTGAAGTTATGTTTTAATGGTGAACTTAATTGAATTTTGGTGAAAGTTCCAACAGAATGGGTGTATTGTGTAATTCTTCTCTCTTCTATCAAAAAAGTAGATCTTTTCTCAAAAATTGTTCAGTGTAAGCTCTCTTACCTTCATATATTCCTTTTAACCATACTGTGCAACAGTTAATGTACAGCAAGAAGTGGTAGTCTCTGAACTGGACTGATGTTTTCAACCATAGACCTGTTTACTGATGTATCACCCTTTTCATATGCCTATAGTACACGTACATCCTATTTACATGTACTGTATGTAAATCCCTCTTACCTGAAGAATGGTAGGAATTATTAAAAAGATGCCATAAACAGACACATTGTGGATTGAGTATCAAGTCTAAACCACCTGCCCTGTATAGTCACAAGTATTGAAGAGTTATCATTCAGATTAGAATTTCGATACAGGTATGACAGTACATTTTGTGAGTATTTGCTCTAATTAAGCAGACATTATCAAGTCCAACAGAGTTGAGGCTAATGGTTCTTCTTGCACATTGTATCTCTAGGGAAGCTAAATTCACGTCTTCATGTTAAATAAATCAAAGGTGATGGAGTCATTTGGTGGGAAACGGACTTTTGTCCCCTTGTTTCATCACCATGCCACAGATTCATGAGGGGCCCTTGAGTCTGGGGAAAGAGTAAAGGCCCTTCAGGCAAAAGTTACTCAATGTGAAAATGTGTGTGACAACTTTGAAAGTTCTTTAACTAATTTCTTCCCTTCCCTCTAGTTTATGAGATTATACAGTACAGTCCTGTATTATGTAAATGAACAGATTTTACTATGAGGCAAATGGATTTTTGTACTGTAAATATAGAAACTTGTCTTCCCTAAAACTTGAAGATACTTCCTGTTTTTCCATGCTCCAAAATGTGTAGATCTGTTCATCTTCCTCTTACAAGGCATCATTTGTACATGGCTGCTGCATGCGTGATGTGATATTTTCTGCAAACAGTTAATCACTGGAGGCCTTTTTGAGAAAATGACAGTGCATTATTTTCTAGAAAGGACCATACTTTTGTTTTATAATGAGATGAAACTGGGCTCTCCTGCAGTTTATGAGTGTATTAACTGTGTAATTATGTACACTTGGGACACTTTAACATTCCATCTCATGAGGATGCACATTCTCTTCAAAAGCATGTAAATATTCAAGTTGCGCTGGGCAAAGTATTAGAATGTCGTTCACCCTTAGGATTTTAGCTACTGCAGTCTTTGCTGTCTTGTTAGCTAGGCTGCCTTACTTACATGCAGTGATGCAGTACACAGTTTCTGAGATAGTACATTTGACAAAATTCAAGATTTGTATTTGGGCATGCAGAAATCCTGCTTAAAGGGCAGGAGCAGTCAACCCAACTTGAAGCAGTGTACAGTAGTAGACTGTTCAGTTTCATGATTGGCTGTTTAGGGTCATGTGACAACATTTTTACTCCTCAAATGTGAAATTTACTGGAATTTACTGCTTGGTTTACCTTTCATATGTTATATTGAAGTAAATAAAATATTATAAAAGATTATTTGAACAGAAATGAGACGAGAATTGTGTATTTAGCTGTTGCTTCAATGATAAGTTTGGGGGGACTGCTCTAGACCTTTAAAGAACCGCACTGATTTAGTCAATTATGAGAGTAGCCCTTACGTCAGTTTGAGCGATACTGAGGCCAAAGTATCAAAATTTTTAGACTTTATATACAGGCAGTAACATCAGACAAAGTGTGTCTATTTCACTCCTCACCTACCTGTTAAATTACCATGATAGTGGGGAGGGAGAGTGGGCTATGTTTATATTTATATATCTGCCTATTTGCCTGTATGTATTTTACCAATTACAGCTTCTTTGTTACTTTTTCTCTGTCTTTCCCAATTAGATATCTTTTTTTTCTACAATTAAAATCTGACATCATTGAAGGTTTATTACGATGTAGTCCAGAGCAAGCCATTCTTTTAGCAAGTTTTGCCCTTCAAGGTATGTCAAAAGTTCTTATGGTGATGTTTATATGATGTCTTAATCATCACATACTACCCAAGGTAGTGTGAAGTGGGAGGGGCAGTCTTAACAGGTTAACAAATCACATCAAAATATGGAGGAGTATTTGGCCTTGTTCTTTATTAATAAGTGGCTGCTCTTGGAGTGATATACCTTTAAAAGATATATAAAAGATAATTATTGGTCAGTGATTAAATGATGTACTGTGCAGCACTAGCGTTAAAGAAGTGGAAGTGCCATGCAATAGACGAATATGATCAGCACTTGTGCATGTGTTTGATGACTGTAGGCAGCCATTAGTGGGGTCTATTAGCCTTTAATTATCTTCATTTATATTGTCTACATGAATATTAAACTCTCATATTCAGTGAAATCGAGGGAACCAAGATACGTTTTAGTGTACAACCATCCATGATACACATAAGCAAGAAAATTGAAAGATTAAAGGTGATAGACCCAAGTTATGGCTGCCTAAAATCAAATCATTATTTTACTGTCCTGATTTGTCTGTAGTGCTTGAAAGTAGTTGTCTCAAGTTCATATTGTTGTTTTTTAAAATTATAATAAGAACAACAGCCTTGAAAGACAGTTGTTTTATGTCACCTATTAAGTTACCATTAATAATGAAAAGCTATAGAAAACTTCTGAATTTTAACTTCATTTTTGGTACCTAACTAAATGAACAATTTGGCTCAAATTTGGTTTCTTTTGGAAAGCTAGTTCAATTGGAAACTGTAGGTTGCCCTACACCTTTACCTGACCAAGGACAGAGTGCTAAACGTTGGTTGCTGGTACAATTTCATCACTTTTATTGCCACCACTTTCACCACTCCCCACAGCACTGTTATCTATGTTGGAGTATCAAATATTGTAAAATATTTCTTGATCAATTGTTCTGAAGACTTTTTCATCCTTAATGGGAGATCAATTTACTAGTTTGGTAGGCCCAACTTTGTCATGTTGATGTCCAACTGAAAAAAAAAATGAATAAATCATTAAAAGTTTTAGAAATTTATTTAGGTGTGCATACATTATTCACCTGAAGTGATATAAATATTTATGGAAGACAGGTCATCTCTGAGTGTTCATTTACTGTTTTCTCTCTTCCTTTAATTATATATTCAGCCGAATGTGGAGACTATGAAAGACAGAAGATCACAGCAAATGACCTCCAAGAATATGTTTTACTACCAAGGGTAAATTAGATAAATATGGTCTTATTCTTTATTGATTTCTTGCACACTTAAACTGAATTGCTTGTCTTTGAAGTTACAATAGATAGTGCTCACATGATGTCACAGAAGCTTTTCTCATGGAATATTTCAGCCATGTTTTATGACAACCTATAGGCTTGTCTTCACTTGGACATGGCAGTTGCTAACCCCTAGTTGTGATGTAGCTGAGAACTGGCTGTTGTCCTGATTCAACATGTACTTGTATGGCTATGATTCTTTTCAAGTAGTCCAATTTCCCATGACTACAGGTCTTCAACCTAATAAGTATCCATCTTTACCACAGAGAATTTTCTTAAATCATAGATACACCAGAGCCCTCGTAAACCTTTATTAAATGTATGCCACACCACTGTGGCCCTTGAATACTGGCAGAGCAAAATAACTGTGCTCCATGTCAAAATAGTCTTGCTACCTGAAGTCCATTGCTAGATATTTCTTCTTGACATGCATTCTGTTAGGAGATACATTCCACAGCCTATGGATATTACAGAAGTCTCAATAGGTACAAGTTCAGAGGTAAAGAAAAAGAGATTGCCCCCTCTCCCCCCCCCCTATTCCTTCTCCTAAAAAGACAATAACAAATGATGCTGTGCTGTATTAATGTAGCCATGGTCTAAATAAGAATGTTGCTGATGATCAAAACACTTGTCATACTGTTCTTATTGTGCTATTGTTGAGCAGTGCCTCTGGCATAGTTTACTTAGGGAGTGCCTGCAAAATTCTGGAAATTTGCTAACTCCAACTTTGTGTTTGCTATGAGCTAGAAAGGAAAAAAGGCAAAGTTTTGACTCTCTAACTGGTATCCCCACAGTCTTGTAAAATCTTTTCATTTGACCTTTTATGGCCACATTTCAAGCTATAAATTCGTATTTTATGGTCATGTTGTTTTTTGTGTCCATAGCCATGCTAAGTGTATTCAATACATGTCATCACAAAAATGTCCAGGTTTGGGTTTTTTTTTTATTTTTTTTTTTTTTGTAAAGAAATGTGAAAGAGGCTGTCAGAGCAACAAAAAGGTTGCAAAGTGATCACCATTCCATTACTTTTGGTCCCATAAAATTGAGCTTTTGAGTGAAATCCCAGGCTGAAAATACTCTCTCCTTCTACATACCAATAAGATAAAAAGAAAAAAGGTAGGGCAAAAAATTTTCCCCAAGCCATCATTAGTGAGGTTAAAACAGAAGTCATCCATCAACCTGTTTGTGAAATCTTGTTGTAAAATTCATAAACCCAAATTGCAAGGAATTTATTTCCATAAATGTCAGGTCAGATGGGTATGGAAATGGTACTGCCACCAACCATCTTGTGTGGAATATTTTATTTTAAGAGAAAATCATTCTCAAAAAGAAAAAAAATAGCTTACAGGTAATTTATGAACCGTCAATCAAAGTTTCTAGCTGTCCATTGATGGTCATAAATTTGTTGTTCAGGTGATAATGTCTCCCCTTTTATTTCACTGGTCATTTACCAAACTGACCAAAATGTTTTTATCTTTTATTGTTTTTATAGGGTTTATGTGAAAACCTCATTGGGTACACTGGTTTGTGGTATACATTCCAGGGGTCTAAGAATACCATTCTGAAATACCCTGGCTAAATCTAAATGTCATATCAATCCCGCCAAGCTTTATGGTCTGAATTATTTTCAATAAAGATATTTATAACATGAACCTCTGACATTTTCCCTTATATCACAATTGAACTGTTGGGTTACCACAGAAATCATTTCATCTTCATGTTTGTGAGTTATTGGGTATGGTGAGGTAGGCCCAAGATGCACCTGGAGGGCCTACAGGCATGCCTGAGGTTAAAGGTTAAAACCTCATGGAGTCTTTATGGGATTTGTAATTTGTGTAAATTGAAAATTGCCCAGTCTCCCCTGTACAGCTGCCTAATGTGAAATTTTACAAGTTTAAATTGAATTTGGTGTTTTGATTGGTAAGGACTGTATTGTTTTTGCGTCCCTGTAGTATACCCAATTTTGAAGCAATATGAAAAATATTTTTTGCCACCTCACACTCAAACTGAAGGATTTTCCTGTAAGAACATTTTAAAGGGCAAGAGCAGTCTTCCAACCATTTATTTTGAAGCAACAGCTAAATCTCAAAATTTTCTTCTGTCTGTCTTATTCCTCTTCAGATTATCTGTTAAAACATTTTAGGGCTTCAATATTACAAAGTCAAGATAAGCCAAGCTAGCAGTAGCTCCTTAAAGGTCATATTTTAGGAGGAAAAATATTGTCACATGACTCTCAAGAGCCAATCATGAAATAGGACAGTGTTCTACATTGCTTCGAGTTGGTGTAACTGCACTTCCCAAACTGCTACAAGGAAAATGTATGTAGGATTGTAAAACTAAAATGGAAATTGGTCCTGTATAGCCACTTTAGAAGAAATGCCCAATCCTAAATGTGCTGATCAGTCCCCAAAGTACAGATTTCCTACTAGTGTGTGTGTCTGTTTTAATAGTGATTTGATTGACAGATGAGCTGTCTTTGCTATTAAAGAGGCTCATTGAGTTGATATCTTTAACTTAAAATGCAAGTATTTAAAGATACTATCTCATGAAAATGCTTACAATTAGAATGATTAGTCAAGTTCCTTACCCAATAGTTACAGAAAAAGTTAACATTTTGAATTTTGTGGTGTCCTAACTTGTAACAGTTTTGTGCATAACTTGAAAGAGTGTCTGGGGAAAATTTTTGAGAAAACTGAATTGAGCCATTAAGTACTCACTCATAAAAGAGTTATTTGTATGTAGGGTATGGGGAGAGTCTAAATTTGACCATTTGTTATACAGTAGGCATGTAAAGAGAACTTAAGAGGTGTGGAAAAATTTGTTGAATTTCATGAACCAACTCAATTAGTTGCTTTAAATCAGTCAGTGGCATATCTTCAACCAGACTCTTTGTTTTACAGTAGATGGTAATTCACTAGTTCCCCATAACTTTACTTTCAATTCCTGTTCAGTGATTGAATAAGATAGTGTTGCCGTGTTACAGTACGTGTCACAGGGAATAATTTGAATAATTTATTTTTTCAGATACTGCCAGGGTCCTCTAAACAGATTCCTTAAAAAATGAATGACAATTTGTTTTCTTTAAGAACAAAGACTCTTGTTGCAACTGTTGTCCAGTACCAAAGTAATGCAAATTTATTGATTGTTTATTGTGAAAAATGTGGAAAAAATGGTGGTGAATAGTAGTGGGAGGAATGGAATGGTTGGAGTTACCGATTGTTTGAAAAATTGCATCACTATTGACGAAGCAAAAATTGCACTATTGATGAAGCCCCCCCTCCCCCCCCCCCCAAAAAAAAAAAATTAGAAGCTATATGCTTTGGAAATAGAAGCTTAAATATTAGTGGAAAGATCAGAAATTTGGGGACCTGTTGCAAGAATTGACTTGGAAGGAAATTGTGACCAGTAGAGAGGAAATTAAACTTTTTTTTCCCTTTTTAGTTCTTCAAAGTTCAAAACATGTAACAAGGATGGGAAATTGGCCAAACTTCCTGCAGAATGAATAGTTTTTGATCTCTCTTGTGGTATGGACTTCCCTGTATGCAGGCCTTGAATTTTTAGGGGTGTGAGTGTGATTGCACACCACCAATGCCTCAAATCATTGTAAATAATTCTACTGCCCTCCTAGATTAAGAATGGTAATTTAGAGACATCCGTTGTTTGAAAAAAAAACAAACAACACACCTTCTACACTCCTTGATTTCCTGAGGAGTGTGATTTGTAGCACACCACGAATATCTTATACTTAAAGGGCAGGAGCAGTCATCCAAAATTGAAGTAGTGTAGTTAGACTGTCAAGTTTCATGATTGGCTGTTGGGAGTCATGTGACAATGTTTTTTCTCTTCAAATGTGAAATTTACTAGAAATAACTGCTTGGTTTATCTTGAAATATGCAATAGTTAAATCATAAAATGTAATAAAAGATACTTTGAAGAGAAATAAGACAAAAATTGTGTTTTTTAGCTTTTTCTTCAAAATAAGTTTGGGGGGACTGCTCTTAACCTTTAAGGCCTGCATATGTCAACTCAAAATCAACTTGACAACATTACAAGCAACCTTTGCAACCAAATGCAAAATGTTTTTTCCAATATAGTTGCAACTAATGGCAAGGTACCATATAAACAACTTCATCAAATCCCCAAAAGGGTAGTAAATGCACTCATAAAAATTGTTTAGTCTCACATTTGTCAACACTCTTATCAACACATCTTAACATATTTGTCTCTTCAGAATATGACTACAGACATAGAATCTCAGGCTGGTATGATTCAGGAAGTTATAAATGTATATGCCCAACATGGTGGTATGACATCTGAACAAGCAGAGCTTGCCTACATATCAGAAGTATCTCAGTTAGAGGGCTATGGTCAGGAGTCTTACCCAGCTAAGGTAAGTTTATAAATAGACTAACCTGAGGAGCTAGTGAAGTCAGTCTTTAGTGGGGTCCATCGACGGTAAATCATCTTAATTTCATTGTCTAAATGCAATTCTAAACCCTCGCATTCAGTGAAAATGAGGAAATCAAGAGGTATTTTAGTGTACAACCATTCATGATACAGGTAATTTAAGAATTTGAAAGAATGAAGCTGAAGGACCCCAGTTATTGGCCGAATAAATCACACCAGGTTGGATTTGTCAATAGAGGCATGGACAGATTACCCATTCCTTCTTCGAAGGGGTGACTCCTTGCTACCATTTGGTAGCAACTCCATTCTTTCTGGAGTCATGACTGCAAATTTTACCTCATTGCAGTTTTAATATGACTATCTCTGTCAATCTTTTTCTCCATTTTGTCAAATGTTTCCCTTCAGTTAGTCATAGCAATTTTCTGGCTTTACCAGGTAGGCAAATCAGCCATAGAGAATCATGACTTGTACTAGTACCTGACCCTTAAAAATCTTGCCAGATTCTTTCAAGTATATTTATTGACAGTGTTGGTCACTATCATCCTTATGAAACAGGAACCACCACATATCCATATGTATCACTTCCTATTGGCAAATCCACTCATCATTGAAAACAAAATGTGACAAGAGAGCAGAAGTGTTTCGGTGTCTCCAAATATTTTATAATTACCTCCACACCTTTTTCTGCACAAAGCATGGCTCAGCCAGAATTTGGGAAGTTACACTTTCCATTTAAAAGGAATATTAGCCCTTTTGAAGACAGAGTGCAAAGAAGTAGTTCTTCTTTCACAAAGGGTCATCGATAGTCAGAATCAGTTGTACCTAAGGCCATTAACGGAAGTGACTTGAATACTTTCAACACCTTCCTCACCGATGACCAGTTGAGATGTTTAACCCCTTCCCTACACATGGTTTTGCTGCAAAACCATAATTTACCTTTACTTTATATGTGTGGTTTCGCCGCAAAACTGCAGCACTCAGCTGTGTCCTGGAGAACCTAATTATAAACCTATGGTGTGTTGTCATGTGTTGGACATGGAATAGGCTTAAATAGGAGATACTTCATACATATGTGTTTTTTGGGGTTATAGCAAGCGCAAATATGGTGGCATCCAAAGGAAAACGTGTTATTTTCAGGAACATGTACATACACATTGTGTATGAATTATATATATCATAGCTTATTAAGGCTGGATGGACCCCGATCTACAGCGAACAGGTTAATTAATTGGGATTTCATTATTCTGTGACTCACATCCCCATCAGCCACCTGTTAACTCAGGTGACAAACAGGTGAATAAGAGGTGAAATATGTCCTATCTAAAGAGACCTTTCAACATTCCAGCATGGTCAGACATGAACCTTGTTTTATATTTTATTTTCTTTCAAATAAATGCTTTTGTATGTTTTATTTATGATCATTGTACATGATCTTACCTCTCACAGGATGAAAATGGCAAAGATCTTTTCCTTGGCTGTTCTTTTACGGGTTTATTTGTAAGGCACATCAACGATCAGACTACAGTTTTTCTGGAGTGAGTTACATATTTTTTTGTATTTTTCAGTCTATTTCAGTACCAAACCTACGTCCTATGATGGTTGATAGGAGGTAGGAATCGTCCCTCATAGACTCCCATACCAGGGATGTTTGGGGAATTCCTTTTGCTTGAATTTTTGTATATTTTTAATATATAAACCAAAAGCATGCTCATTAAATTTCAGTTTTTCATCAGGTGCTTCCAGTCTAATAAAGAAATTCCAGTGACAACTGTGACATCACAGGTTGCAACATGTGGTGGTGGATTAGTGAATGCCAAATGAACTTCCTTTCTGCTCATTGTTATTGTTGGCGCAAAGGTTCAAATCTCAACAATTTTTTGGGCAGATTTCATAGATGCTGTGTAAGAAACAGTACAGGGATTGCCCACAGATGTATATTTTCTTTGAAACACTTTTGAATTGAGCTTGGGAATCATGTAATCCCTGCCTGAGGGCCAAAATTGAAACAGATATTTGTATCAAAATCTAATGTAGGAGTTATAAAGTAAGCAAAATATGCACTACGGGCTTGATCCTGCTTAAGTTTTACAGTGTGATCTTGTGTAGTTATAGTACACTCGATGTCAAGAGACCCTTTTCCAAAAGCAATTACAATGGATTATGGGATAGGGGCTTTGGTACCTACAATTTTGTCAATGGCACTTTTAATACAGTGTCAAATCAATGCCACAACCAAATTTACATCCCACAATGCTGTATAATTGCCTGTTAGAAAAGGGTGTCTGTTTTGCTCCTCCTTGCTGCCTGTTTACGTATGTATATCATTATTGCCTGCAATAACTATCCCCCAAAAAGGTCTTTAACCCTTTATCGTTCTTTGGGTCCTTTTGGACCCATACGGAGAGCGTGGCTGTCACCCATCTTTACTGTTTCAAGCGGAGCTCGAAACTGCGAGTAGCTACCTGAAAATTCGGCCACAACAAAGAGAGAGACAACAGTTTAAGGTCACGGGGTCAATAGCCTACGGAAGCTGATGCGGGGCGTGCTACGTCCCCTTTTCCCCCCACTCCTGAGGCGCCCAGATATGCCCCGATTGGAGCACAACGGTAAAGGGTTAAGTGTTTACCCCAAAGGGTGCTTACAGTTCTACAAAGGGCATGTGTGACTAGGTGGATTTGTATTAAAGTTGTTTACCACAAAACATGAAGGTTGGAAGTGGAGGGTAAAACTCAGCTAACCAAATCAAGCCAAAAAACATTTGTCTTTCCACTTAACCTTCAATGGACTAACCTCAGAGTACCCAAATAATTTCAAAAATGTTTGCTGTGTAAAATTCTACACGGATTAAGAGTACTGTAACCTGAGGAGGCCTTGACCTTAGGTGGTGGACTCAAAGTTTACTCTGCCAGGAATTCGTTGTTATCTTTTACAGGTATAATAATGATATGTGGAGTGCTGGCAGTGGCTTTTAACTTAAGCATAAATAGGCCAGGCTGGAGCAGGGAGGTCATATTTTTTCACCTGCATTTCTTCATAGTTGTTTATTTGGGGCTTGTTCTTGGAAAGAATGGTTATAAAATGTGTGAAACAATTTTAATTGGTCTTATTGATACTGTCGACAGGAATTTAAAGTTGTCTAAGGTAACATTTGTGTTGATCTGTTCAGGATGTTAGTATGTGGGTTTAATAACACACAGACTCGATAATCACCCTTTGTGGAATAAAGACTTGTTTCTCACAGTGTGTAGCCATGTGGGGGATATGATATGACATGATGAGAATGTTGCCAACTCTTTAAAGGCATATTTTCATCATCCCAAACAGTTCCAATTCTCCCAACCTACTTACTTCTAGCCCCTCCCACATTTATCTAAAAATCATCTTTATCCAGACACAATCCTTGTTTATTGCTTCATGGCTTGTCCCAGTGGCCATACAAGTCCATAATGTGTAATCAAGACACTCTCAGTGCCCATGCTGTGTAATTTAGCTATGATTCATTGTTTGAATCTGATGCCAATCAAAGAGCTGTACCAATTGAGAGTTTTGATATATGTATACTGAAACTGTAGTTTAGGGTGACGAATGACTGCCTTTAACACTACCTGAAGTGGGCTTTGGGGTGTGAGGTTTGGGCAATACAGGACCTACTGATGTGGTTACTTCTACAAGCTTTTCTACCACAAATGGTCTTTTCATTGGCGTGTAAGAATAATGGTACAGTACTTGTGGTCCAGTGTAAGAAATGATTTTAGGCCTAGTTCTTTTTGTCAGGAAGTGTCAAACATTTTCAGTAAAGTTTAAGGTACTGAAGCTCTCTTTGCACTAGATGGACCTACTGACGGCATCTTCATTTGTTGCTTTGGATTTGACTATGACCCATGTGAGTAAGACCTGTAGTAATAACTGAAGGATTTAATAAAAAGTTTAGTTTAAATCCATTTTCAAGTATCTTTCAAGTGCAATTGAGGTTTCTTCAGTGGCCTCTTACGACTGGTGGGAAATACCATGGGCATATTTTACAACCCCCAGCCCATAGGGGGCTGTAAGTGAAGGACTAAATGGGGATGTACTACAGTTGAATAAACTCTACAGGGAGTTTCATGAATTGATAAAAGTAAAGATGAAAGCAATGACAAGCATTGTATTTGTTGACATCACCTGTTCAGTAGAGTGAAATTACTGCAATGTTTACATCACATCAGTGATTACCCACTTCTAAAATTACCCATAAATGGTAAAATTTGGATGCCCTAAATTTTTTGGAAAGAAGATGGTTTCATGAAACCTAGGAATTGTATTGTGTACTTATAATGCAAGAGTACTGGAAATCCTCTGTCCTATCATTTGATATGAAATTTATTTTGTAGCGCGTTTATATTCGTTTGTAAAGCAGCATTGTATTGAGTGGTCTACTGCAGTCAGTTTCCAGCCAATAGAAGTAGCCTATGTATATTCTGTATCAAGTAGCATAAAGAAGTGTTTTTGAAAATAGGTGGAAGACTGAAGACGGCTGAAATCTCGAATTTGTGGAAATGTGGAAGTATTGCTTCATGTAATAAAAGTATACCTGAATTTTGTCAATGCAAATATTTGCCCAGTTCAAAGTTTGTTCTTCACAAGATAGGTTTGCATTTGCACTATATACACAGAGTTCACCAGTTGTATGTCTCATGTTACATGTAACCCTGAATGTCAAATAATACAACATTCCTTTTGTGAACCTCACCATTTTATTCTCATTAAAACATTTTTGGCCTCATAAACCCTTTGGGGGGATTGTATCTCATTTGTTTTTGGTGGCTTTCTTTGAAGGAGATGATAAAGGTTAAAACATGAACCCCTTTCTTATCTCAGGTTTGTCCGTAGAGAATAATAACAAGTATTCTCATACTTACATGAATGTATATATATTTTTATGGTATTTATTGTATTACATTGTATTCAGTATTGCTATTTCTTCCATCTCTGTTGAGAAGGTAAAAATTCTGTGTACTTTTAAAGGTTAGTCAAGTCTGTACATGTAACAGAATATTTTCAGAGGGTGGCCTAGAGCCAAGCAAGCTTCTTAACTTTCAGACATGCTTTATAATGTCATTGCTGCATTTATATGGAGATAGAATGTAACAGATCTGTATTACATTATGCATGATAGCAGTCTGGTGTCTGTAACAAGGCATGTGGACCTTCAAGATGTTTGTGATCAGGATTTTGGATTGAGACATCGCAGCTAAAGCATGAAATATCACAAAGGCTGAAGGTACATACAAACGAATCCAAGCAGCCTGTGATGGCGGCCATTTGTGGGGTCCTTCGGCTTGAAATCATCCTGATTTTGTTGTCTGTAATGCTAAACCCTCATGTTCTGTGAAAGTGAGGAAATCAAGGAGTATTTAAGTGTGCAATCATCCATGATACAGTGAAGTAAAGTTCAAAGGTGATGGACCCCAGTTATGCCAGAAAAACAGATTGTCACTTGACTATTTGGATTGATCTTAGGCAATGGACTTACTGAATGTTTGTCAATTATAGAGTCTACTTTGTTCCTCTCCTTACCTCTTATCTACATATGTATTTGCATAATGGCTTGTACCTTAGTGAGTGGGGCAAAAAAGGAATGATGCGATCCAGATGGAAGTCTTCCAAGTTAAGACAAGGGGGTCCTCTGTACTTATGTGTTTGCTATGGAAGTGCAGGCAATAAGGGAAGTACAGATGTAAATAAGAGAGAAGTGTATCTCGCTCCTCAGTTTAATTCGGTATTTTCTCTCGTAGACTTGTAATCCAGGAAAGATGTGGGATTTTGTGTTCAATCTATTTGAAAGTTGTGACTTTTGTGCAGGATCGTTCCTGTCTATTGCTTGAATAGCCACAGATTTTAAAGCTTGCTACTGACTGCTCCAGTCATCAGTGAAGTTGTGAAGTTACATGGCAGTGTATACATGTTCACAAGGGAGGTGGCCCATGTTTTGCCTGGGTGAGCAGTGCTAGCTTCAGCAGGATGGACATAACACATTACAGTGCTACAATCAGTTATGTTATGTGTAACATTTTCTTGTCAAAAGCTTAAGTTTCTTTGGAACAACCATTGCCTTTGATTTTTTTTTGTTTGCACAGTGAAAGAATTTAATCATCTTGCTTTGTTTTTCACAGCTGGAATGATATCTCTACATTGAATTACAATAAAAGACTCTTTTGCATCGAAACTTCTAAGAAAGATGCCTCAATGCAGTTCCAGATGGATGACGCTGAGACGGCCAAGTACGTTTGGCGGATGTGTAAGCTCCAACAACAATTTCAAAAATATAGTCTGGAGAGTGAAAAGTAAGTGTAGTCATCTTGATTTCATTTTTTCTTCCCTCCACATGATTGTATGTAGAAGTACTTAAGCAATACTTTCTCTCAAGGTGCAAGTCTGTATTTACCATCTGGCAAAGTTGTTAGAGCTGTAGTTGACACTTTTCTAGAGGGGGAACAATTGATTTCCTTTGTTCTTTTGTTCATGCAGAAATTTTGGTATGCTTTTACTTTTGATAACAGTTTTGCCATTTCATTGTTCTTTGCCATTTTTACTGCTTTCATTTCGGGAATTTGAATGCCTTTAGGCCTGTGTCTCACAATGCCTCCAAATGCCCCCATCACACCAAAGCAGTTTTTCAAATGTCTTGACCATGTTAAACAAATCATGAAATGGGCTGTGGTGAGACTCTTGCCAAAAAATACCACAAACAGACCATGTTACACTACAACAGCCTTATTGCCTTGTATTCAGGTTGGTCTGTGTGTGAATGGGATGAACAAAGACAAATGGACCCATTTATTGTGACCATGTGATGCTGGACTGTCGGGTCAAAACACAGCAAATTCTGTTTGTAGAAAGCGTAACTAGAAGAATGGAAATGGAATGTGAAAATTTTGAACACAAAAGTTCTGGAGGACTTACCTATTCATTTACATCCGTCAAGGAATTTTATTATCAGACCATAAAATGTTGGTAACTTGCTACTCCATTCACTCCGTTTGCACACAGTTTTAAACTATACAGCAAAATTATTAAGAATTTAATGAGAACTGATTTGTTGCAATGGGGATCAAAAATAATATGGACCCTGGTTTTAAGATGAAGGTGACCCTTTAAGGGGAAAATGCAATCATTCCAATTGGAATAAGAATGGTAGACTCTGCTGTTTCATGATGGGCTGTTGAGATCATGTGACAATATTTTTTCCTTCTTGATTGTGAAATTTACAGGGAGTAACTGCTTGGTTAACCTTTAATATGCAATATTGAAGTCTTAGGTTAAGTTTGAAGGAGTTTCATGGACCAATTTGAAACCAAGTTTAGGAAATTGTGAAAGATATTTTGATGATAATTAAAAAGACTTAGTTTAAGCTGTTGTTTCAAAATAAGTTTGGGGCGACTGACATTGCCCTTTCCCTTAGAGATTTTGAAAATTTCTTAAAAACTAGTGGTACGGACTGGATAACATGTCTCAATGATTTGCCATATCTCAAGCCACTATATTGATACCAGACTGGAAAGAAGGCTGTGGCCAGCTCGACTTGAACCAGTTGATTGGAGACTTGGCCATAAAACTCTGTCTAACTCTAACTAACGATACCAGACTTGTACACCCAAGTCAAATGATATGCTGTCATCTCTGGTTGATAATAAGCAGCATTCAGCTAAAATTTTCTGCACTTGCCTGACACCATGTGTCCAAGCATTGTGTTGTGGGTCACAGGTCACACTTATATGTGTGATACCTTTGAAAAAGAAGTTACTACAATTGTACTTGCAGGAAAGCTTTGCCATTAATATGTTTAACAAGAAGCTACAAGTAGAAACAGTGATTAATGATAAAGCCTCCTTCACTTGGTGTGTTCCAGACACTCTCAGTCAAAAACCACAACGTTTGCCTTATGCAGTATCAAAATGAATAACTTTTTCAAATCATTCCCAAGTGGGGCTTGAAAATTGATGTTCAAATACTAATCAGGAAAATTGTACTGCTTAAAGGATTTTAAATCCCAGTGGAAAATGATGCTTTCTTCTTGGAATAAAGGTGCGTGTGGGGGCAGAGTTATTAGTTTATATCTGGTACTGTTCTGAAGTTTAATATCCCTTAGGCATGAAAGAGACTTCTTAATTTCCCTTTGGAATTGAAGTGCAGTTTGTTTTGTGGAACCTTACAGTAGATATAATCAAGATACTGTTTCTTTACATTCTTGTGGTCTCTGGCTTGTTCAAATCTTCATTTTCATATGTTCTTCTAAAAGGCATTTGATGGTTTCTTATCTTTGCTCTGGGTGGTGGTGTGATGATTCCAAAGTAGCTTTCATTTTGTGGTCATGACATTTTTCAAAACAATGTGTTTTAGAGCCTTCCAAAGGTTATAAAGGAGGGTTTGGGGAAGGGAGTGTCCAATCTTCCAAAAAGGAGTGATGTATCACTGACATAGTTTTATCTAATTTGTAAAAGAACCTAGTCAATAAAATATTCCCTTATTTCTGTAGAGACTTAGCTCTTTAGGAGTGCCTTTGTTGCCTCCCTCTATTACTGATGAAACTAATTGGTTCACATTAGGTTATCCAACATATGAAAACACCTTGTCAGAAGCATGTTTTGTCCCAATTGGCATATGTTTTAGCACATCACAGCCATTTCTTGGAAAATTCAATTTAATAGTCATCCCCACCACACAACACACACCTGAAAGGAGTATTTATGTGGGTCATACTGTTTCTAATCACACTCAGCTCTCTAGTCGACCTTCTGTGTCCCCCTCTTCTCACCCTCTCTTCTCTTTTGTATGTAATAATTGTTTTAACTTAATGATATTTTTCATAATTTATGAAGGAAGTCAATAATGCAGTTGAATGTACCCATATCAATACATCAGTCAGACTCCCCCAATTCTGTCATGTCCTGTCCCATCCGATCCTAACCTTTCCAATCTGATCATTTCTATGCTATCCAGTGATATTAATTATATATGGTCTGCTTTCTCCTAAATTCATCAGAGGACAAGAGATTCAGTTGCACTCAATAGCAGATCAACAAAGATTCCTACCAGAGAGAATGTCGATAGAAAGAAGACCAACACTGCTGAGACACTCAGAGCTGACAGAACAGATAAATTTACAGAATGGAACTACAAGGGAGGTATCTTCAGAAGGTGAGAAATGGGGCCTCAACCAGGAGGTCCTTCTTACAAAACAAAAACAAAAAACAAACAAAAAAATTAATTGTGAACCGTATACTATACATTATTTAACCATCTATCCATTTGTGTTTATTCTTTTTTCTTCTGACCTCTCCATGGGAATGGCCATTACAACAGCAGGACTCTGTAGCTGACATTTGGACAGCCCCACAACCTCTTCCCTCATCTTCTCACCCCTTCCATGCTCTCACCTTAAAGTAAAGCATGAAACACACCCGTCTGGTGACATTAGTTTTTACTATAAATATTGATGGGATGTGCAAAACGAATGCAAACTGCAATCATCTTACTCCAGCAACTGATCACAAGTGACATTTTTGAGGAGGAGAGAGGGGGATGAAGAGGAGGGGGAATATTCTCTCCTCCCTGGATGCTGGACCACTATTGTGATATACTAGTTTAGCCCTGCCTGTGTGAAGTGGATGAAGATTGGAGGGAAAAATATATGCTAGTCTGTTTTGCTCCACATCACCTGCTCTTTATATTGTATATATGTAATACTCCAGATGGCTGAAAAGTCCATTTGGCATAAATATGCAAGCACAGGAATGATGATGACAGATAGACTCACATTCGAGTTAATGAATATGCAAATAGGTTGTGAGCATGGGAGCTCATAGGTTCCAGAATTGGGTAAATTTTGGGTTGAATATTAGGCTAATATGTGTTCAATTGAGTTGTAATTTGGATGTAATGGAAAGACATCTAAAAGTATTCAAGTATTTTAAAGTGTCTTGATTTCTTTTCCATTATCTTTTATGATGTTTCAGAATGTGATTCTTGCTTATCATAAGAAGTTCAATAGTCATTGGCAGAAATATTGTCACTGAGTGTTATAACTGTGCATGAGTTGAAGGGGAATGTAGCTACAATCCTGGACAAAAATACATAGAACAGTCCCCCCTCCCCCATTCAATGCTGGAATTCTTGAAATTTGGGTATGTTTTGTTGAGGAGAACATTGGTTTAGGGGAGGGGGTGGGATTTTGGAAGACCAGCAAAGCTGTGCATACGTGTTGCTACATTTGGGCAAAAGTATCCCATCATTTTGTTTAGGATTGTAGATCTACCCATTTAATTAAAGGGCATGATATGCCAATTAGAATTAGGATGAATATATATTTGCTTGACATTGCTTACTAGATGCATTAGTACTAATAAAGTTAAATGCCATTTATACTGGATTAACATGAGGGGCTTTTCATGGACTTTATTTTCATATAATGCTTTGATAATTGCCCTCCCCCCCTCCTCCCTCAGAATTGGCTTTGCGGCCCCTGTTATGGGGTGCAGAAGGGCAAAATTATCACCAAGTGAGGCTTTTCTCCCACAGTGTTGTATACATGCTTAATTGGGTCATATGCATCAATTGCATCAATTGTTGTTACAATTCCTGAATCACATTTTATGTGACAACATTGACAACAATTTCTCTCCCTTCATCTTTTTGCCAGAGAGCCTTGCTCAGCACATCACTACCAACGGAGAATATACATCATCTCAGCTAAGTCTGGAAAACCAACACAATGCAGAGCAATTCCATTACCACCACCCAGACTATGTTTTGGATAGGAGGACCCCAGATATGGTGGATGGAAACATGGGGATAAGAACCAATGGGGTGTACAATGCACCTAGCTACTCCTCCTCATTGAACTATAGTAACCCAATGGACTTGTCCCCTGCTGCCTCTAGGCAGAGTTTAGTAAACAGTGACATTATTCAGACAAATCTAAGGCACGCTCTGCCTGAGTACCGACAAACTCCAGATTATGAGACCGCCATTCGTCAAAGGCAGGAGAGGGCACACACCCTGACAGATCAGAACCAGAATGTCAGTGCCGTGGGGTATGGTCAGATGGACACTAGTCATTTTCCACAAGGTCATTTAAGGAATGGACACCCGCCTTCTGAGCAAAAGCTCAGGTATAGACTAAGTTATAATGGTCCTGTAATGAGTAATTATCAAGACACATCAGCGGAGTCATTGCAAGCCCTTCTCAATCGTAATGTGACCCACATGGTCCATACCATTAGCGTTCCAGAGCTGAGCTCTAATACTTATCACACTACACAGGAATATATTGCTGCTAAGGTGCTCAAAGAGCAATTTCGGCCCCCTCCTCCATATCCCAGAGGAAGCACAAGTACTCCAGATTTGGCTCACCAGAGCCTTAAGAACTATCTCATGAGCAGCAGTAGTCCAGATTTGGTGGACCGGAAGATGCGGGCCCACTTTGAACCTCTTCAAGAAATTGTCGGTTCAGGCGGAGTTACCCATATGAATGGCGTGATGTCCACAAGTGCAAACGGTGACCTCTCGCAGTCACTCCCTGTGGAGGCTTTTGAAAATTTGAGGATAAAAGACGGCCATCAAATGGATATCCAACCTGGGTATAATGTTTACCCAAGTGCTGTTCCAACATACCATTCACCTTCTGGAGCTAATTTACGTTTCACATTTACTGAACCTGGTGTGCAAGGTGACATGCCTGTTTTGAGTGCTCCAGCAGGCTATGAGGATGGAATTAATTCTTACTCACCAAATGGTAAACGTGAATTTTCACCCAATGTCTTACTTTCACCCGTGCCTCTTGTTAGCCCTCCTAGTGAATTTGCAGATACAAGTGACATTGATTCTAATATGTCTCCTTCCAGTGTTGGCAGCCCACCTCCTCACTTTAGGCTCCCTGGACAGGGGATTACTTACCCTAGGGAGATCCAGGTTCAAGTGATGCAGGCAGGTACTCCTCCTGGGTATGGATCATCTCCCCAGAGGAGTCCAGAAATGAGAGAAACAAATATGTATGGTAGACAAGCGATAGAAAGTCATCATTCCCCAATAGAAGTAAGACCACCTCATGTTGAGAAGGAGACCGCTTTCACAGGGAGCGATGTCCCTGTAACAAGAGAATATGTACCACAGAGGGTTCAGTCAGATTCTCCCTCCCATGTTGTGAATCCAGGACCCAACAGAAATCAGTCCAATCAGAACCGCAATTCAGCTATTAGTGATTCAGATCCATCCTCGATATCAGAGCACCCCTCCCCCTCGTCAAAAAATTCAGACCCTTCAAGAAATCCACTGATAGAGGAAAGTAAACGAGATTCCCTGGGAGCTCAAGCAACCAGTGGGTATGGTACCTCAGGGGAATCGGATCAGGAATTAACGAAGGATGAAGATCATCCGAAGTCATCATCTTCTCGTTCAGGAAGTATCACTGGACCGCTGAAAGTGGCAGCAATGAGTGGACTGACCATGCTCAGACCAGAGGAAGATAAAAGTGATGAAGAGACAGGAAGTAGACATCCCAGAGATGCAAGGGTAAGTGGTCACAATCTCTTATCCTGCATTTTTTAAAATTGTATCAAAATCCATGAAGGTGCAGGTGTGTGGCAGTCACTTAGTGTGGCAATTGTAGAACATGTTTGATGAAAGTAAGTAATTGTGTATGTACAAAATACATATTTTTTTTCAATTGGGGATTACCAGTTAGTCAATATTGTTGAAAGTGTATTGAAAAAGTTTTAATCTTTTCCATGTTTGCCATGCATTTCCTGTTGTGGTGCAGTATTCACCTCTCACCTGGTCCAGGTCTGATCCCCAGACCCAGTTTTACCAAAGACTTAAAAATGGAACCTACTGCCATTGTGCATGATGCCTTACATAGCAATAGAGTAGGGATAACAATACAGTGACTCCCATCTGGGATAAATAATATGGGAACCACCAGTTCAAGCCAGAAGGCTATAGTTGAGAAATAAAACTGTTACATACCGTACTAGATTTAAATTGAGAAAAATTGAAAAAAAAAAATATTCATAATGCTGGTAACTTTTGCATCCTGGACCAAATATCTTAAAGATGTAGAAAACAGTGATATGCCTATCTGCTTGGATACTTTGTAAAATATACTATTGTTGTTTCATATCTCGTGATGGAATTAATGTATTGATAATAATCAATAATTTATTCATAGCATAATGAAATATGCATTATTTAACAAATTATTTATGAACTAATGGTTGTTGGTTAAATTTGTCCTGTAGAGAAAGATTCTTGAAGAGCAGCTGAGAGAGGGTCGAGTTTTCACAGAATACCAACAGATACCCAAGAAGAGAGTAGGTATCGTGCATCATACTGCCAAGCTCCCTGACAACCAGAGCAGGAATAGATTTATCGATGTGCTGCCATATGAGGTAATTGCAAGCTTCATGAGACTTGTAGATACTTTCATTTCATTTAATTGGTGTGCTTCTTCACAACAACAAAATTCATACATGTACAATTTGGTTAAGCTTAATTTGTTACATAATCAAGCAGTCGTAAAAGAAACTGTTCTTACAAAGATGAGAATTTGAAAAAGTAGAGCACCCCCTCTACAGAAGTTGATAGAGCTGGAGAAAAAATGAAGGAAAAGTTGAAAAAAAACCTTAGGTCAGGAATGCTAGATTGTTCCATTACTTACCCCCAAAAAATGGGCCAGCAATTGGCCAAAACTGAAAAATAGGCCGTAGGAAATGTATGTATACTCTCACACATGTACACTTGTATAAACATGATTTAACATTGCAGTTTCACAGTATACCTGAAAAATTATGAAGAACTCTCCTTCTTTAAAATCAGAACTCTCTTTAATAGACCTCACAAAAGGCTCATTAAGTCGGAAAAAACACTGACTGAAGAGGTTCAAAACGTGCCAAATGTATGTGATTTGGCCATTTATTGACCAATCTGTCAAGTCTTTCATAGAGTTGAACTTTTGGTAAAAGAAAATGTAATATGGCAAATATCTTTTCATCAAGGAAAACTTCATTTATGTGGCATAGGGGTTAGAAGCAGATTTTGGCTTCGGAGTCACTTTTCATGTATCATTTGGTTGGAAAAGTGAATTGAATTGCAATCTATAGACCTTATGCATTGACAACACACTGATGTCATCCTTGGGGGCAAAACAGTGGAAATATGATTGCACGACGCAATCTTCATGTAGATCAGTGGCCCACATGCTTAAGGATTTGCCCTGAACATGTAGCAGACTACGGGGCGTATTTGTCTGGTTTTCAAATCAGCTGTCTGGGTTTGTCAGTATTGGTTTGTTTTGCCCACAAAGGAGGGTGTATTTTTTGTTCTGTGACATCATATGCATAAGGTCTATTATACATAATTAATACTTGCCTCAATTACATATAACTTATGCTGGTACCATGTACATTTACTATTTCTTACAGGATATATGTTGTGAATCTCCAGTCTTTTTCTTTTCTTTGAATTTCTAGTTGAGCTCCATGTTGCCAGATTTTCCTTAGTCACAAACGACCAAATGAGTGGCCAAAAGGACTGAAAATAAGCCAACTTGTAGAAAATTACTCGGTGTATGGTGGCACATGTCAGGAACATAAAACATCTCATTTGATGTCATGTGCATAGGGATTTCTTTGTATTTTCTGTTGTATTTTACACAGTGCAGTGCACTCTAAATGCATATTTGGCCCAAATTATGCTCAGAGACCATTATACGGATTGCAATTTGTTTAACTTCTTTCTGAAACAGAAAGCAAATGCATTAAAATGCATAAAAATGTTGCTGAAATAGACTTCTTAAACAAAAAAGCCAGCAAAATGTCAAATTCCAGTTTGGCATCTCTTCCAGAATCATCCTGCCAAGCCTTTCAAAAAAAAACCAAATTGTCCCTTTTTGGCATCAAAAATTCAAACTGGCAACCGTGGTGTAGCCTTTCTTCCTCTTTTCTCTCCTCATCTTCTCTTTCTCCTCCTTGCCTCTCTACTTTTGTTACTTCTGTTGGGATTAGTTTTCCTCCCAGTTTATACTATAGTTGAAGAATATACTGCCTGAGTATTGTTGGGACTCCAGATAGAACCAATCAGATGTTCACACACGTGTGGGCATGCAAACATGCTCCAGCGTGTGTGCGTCATGACATGCATGACTAAGGCAAAATGCACACACCTGCCCATGGTTACTAGTGGTTCTTGCATATCATTGTAATGGCGGGTCAGTGTTTAACCAATCAGAATGCAAGATTCTTAAAAAAAAAAGAGTCAGTAGAGGTGCTAGATTTTGTATTCAACGGTCACTAGCTTTGTTGGAAGTTTTCCTTGTGTTTTTCAGATGTTCCTAACTAATACTTATTCGTGTAATCTGCTTTCTTTGCTCCTTGTTCATGCGAGGAATTAATTTTAAAAAAATGAATTAAATTAAAACTGATCTTCTCACACAGGATACACGGGTTTCAATAGCACCTATGCATGATAACAGTACTGGTTACATCAATGCTTCTCATATCACCATGCCTGTAGCAGGGGATAAAGTCAGGTACATTGCTGCTCAAGCACCTATGCAGAACACGGTTCGTGATTGGTGGCGTATGATTTGGGAGCAAGGTGTGCAAGTTATAGCAATGCTGACAAAATTGGAGGTAAGCTTTTAAAAAGAATTAATGCTGCTTCATTTACTGTTTCTCATCCAGACCAGAGAGACTCAAAGATGATTGAGACAAATAAGTTCAACCCAATTTTGCATGGAGTTAGTTAGATGCATGTTTAAGGACACACAATTATGAATATGTTATGCACTGTCAGCTATGTAGGTAGGTAAAGAAACATCATATATAGTGCATGCCCTCCCTCCATTCACCCTTACAACAGGCGAGGAACACAGGGGGCATATACATAAGACTTGCCAACTGTTCTGTTTTAAGCAGAACTGTTTCATTTTCTGAGCTTTAAAACCCATGAAACTCATAATGTTATGTTTTGCTGACTTCTTGTATTTAAAATAATGCTAAAAGTGATCAGAAAAATTGAGGAGCAACACCTTGGCAAAAACAAAGTCAGTTCTTGCATACATGTAAGTGATTTTCAAATATATTGTTAAAATTCAGAAAGGAAAAGAGAAGTTTCATCCCTTGAACCCACCCTTCCATTCATGTTAGCGCTTGTGTGCTCTCCACACATAGTTGATTATGTGCTACATATGTTCTGTTTTCTGCTATGATGATGTTGGCAAGCAGGGTTGTCACCAGACTATATTAAGAGCCAGGTAATTTGTGATCGGTGTCCCACCTCCCCAGCATGGTAACAACCCTGTTGGCAAGTATGATACTACAAACCCCAGCCCCAGGGGAACAATTTTGCATGGAAGGGTTGCTAGTGCTTTATATATATATATATAATCTCTTTTGCTAGTAGCATTTCTTATGTCTTTAATGCAAGGTATGCCAGTGATATTAGTTTAACAAATATTTCAAGCTTAAATAGGAACATCATGACATTTTAAAACAACAGGAGTCTTGTCATATTTTAAAAAGGGTTTTACCTGTATCTGTAGGGTTCTTTGTGATATCTAGGTGCATCACTAAACCAACAAACTAAAAATATGTTATAAGATTTATTAATTGATTTAGAGAATGTTAATTGCATTTCCTTATCTCTCTTTTACTTACATGTGTTCACATACCTTCATATCTAACCCTTATCCTGCAGTAGCACTGTGAGGGTGCTTGAAACAAATAGTTCATTTAAGCTATCATATCTGAACAATAACAGTGCCCTCTATTTGATTTCTTAGAATGAGGTGACTCTCTACCTAAATGGTAGTAATTATTGTTGGGAGTGGAGCATAAATATAACTAAAGGGCCTTATTAAAACAATATTGAAACAGTCCCCTCAACTAAATTTAGTGTGTTTGGTCTACGGTTTGAACATCCGCCTCTCACGCAGAAGGCCCAGTTTCTATTCCCAGGTCGTCATACCAAAGACTCTAAAAGTGGAACCTACTGTACTGCCGTTGTACGTGATGCTTCGCATTTAGCAGTGGAGTAGGTAAAACAAGCCAGTGAGCCACAACAGGAAAAATGCTGTGGCTGGCTCGACTTGTACCAGTAGGTTGCAAACTGGGCCGTAAAACTCCATCTAACTGACTAACTAAATCAAGTAAATTTAGCATGATATAGGATATGAAAAATTTTTTATGCTTTTTCTTTCAAACAGGAGAATGGCAAGGAAAAGTGTTTCAGGTACTGGCCACACTTTGTTCCTTCCAATAATACTGCTGAATTTGGACCAGTAAGTATTTCCTTCATCTATTCTTCAAATCTGCATTTTTTTCCAAAACAGTGGTCACATTTTACATTCCAATAGACTCATTTATGGTGTGTCTGCGTTGGACACTGGTTGGCAAAGAGCGGGCACAGAAACATGTGAATGCATCTTAAGTTTGGACATACAGTGATTTTGCAATTGCCTGCAGAATGTAGACAAATGTAGTCTACATTTCATAGTGACATAAATACAGGTGTACTCCATCAGCTCAGTTGTCAAATGCATAGTAGTTAGTGGAGATGGAATTACATGCAATACAGAAATGTTTGGATTTTGAAACATTGTCTGCTAATCAATTTGTGTGTGAAGTTTTCCATCGTTAACTTTTATTGCACTTGCACAGATTGTTGTTATCCAGCCTTTTTTTTTGCAGTTTGTATTTGTATAAATAGGAAAGGTGTAGATTGCTGTTAATTCACTAATAAAACATTTGGTTGTGCCTTCAACAGTTCCGTATCATTGGCCAGTTCAGCAATGATTCAGGCAGCTATACTACCAGTGGTCTGACGGTGAGACACATTCCTTCAGGAGAACAAAGGACAGTTTTACATCTACAGTACAATGATTGGCCAGACAAGGGAGTACCCGATGACATCCATAGCTTTTTAAGTGAGTTGAGGAATCTGTAAATGTCTTTTCCTAAAATTTCATTTTTCACTATCATGGATTGAAGAGATGACTGGATATCTGTTTCAACAACAGTGAACCACATCGCTGCTGTGACACCTTGTAAATTAATTCAAACTGTATGCTATTACGGGGTGGTTCTATAGGGACTGGTGATGGGGAACCCACATTTTTCATACTACTTCCCCTCCCTCCCTCCTTGCACCAAAGACAAAGAAAAAATGGAACCTCTTGCCATTGTGCTTGGTGCTCAGCATTAGCAATGAAGTAGGAAAAATAAGCCAGTGGCCGGCTTGACTTTAACCAATTGGTTGGAAACTGGGCCTTAAAACTCCACCTAACCTTACATAACCAAACCTAACCCTCCCCCCTCCTAAAAAAATTGTATTGGCTAGTAGAGGTGAAGACTTACATGTGGTCAAAAAATGTTCTATCCAGTTTGAGCCTTGTTTCTCAAATTCTGTCCTAGAGCTGTGACTTTTCCATTTCCATAAGTTTCGTTTATTTCACATGTGTTTGGGAGGGACAGCAAGAACAGGCAATTGTTTTCATTTTGTTGGTATTTTCTGTGTTAACCTTAGTGGTTAGCAAGAATAAGTTTAGGAGAATATGTGGAGTAGGTACAGGCAGTGTTAACTATATCACTCCCACGTGGAGGCTTCCTACTGTCCTTCTCAAGTGCTGAATAACATTCCATTGGTCGATGTTTATGCTGGCACGAATGCATTCATTTTTAATGTGCGTCACAAGAAAGAGAATTAATGCATATGTAAGCAAAGGGGTGGTACATGGGTTTGAAACCCATTCCCTCTTACCCACACTTGAAACATCTTGGCCATAATCAGTTGCTATAAACTCTATTAAAGTCAAAGCACAAATATGGTAATATTTCTTAGGCAGAGGTCTAATTTTTTTCTCCCAGGGGGAGGGGTGACCCCTGAGACTCTTCTTCCTGTCACACTCCAAATGCATCTTCCATGACACAATCCTAGCTGTGAACCGGTACACATGAGATGCATTTTAGGTGATGTATCTGGGCTTTCATCTTACTAGTTGATGCTGTTGGTATATTTTGTTCTCACCTAATGTCATAGGAGCTTAACACGTGGTTTATTTCAGCCATGATGGGGGGCACCCCATATTTGTCCTTACAGGATTGCCCTCAGATATCACAATTGTTAATGCCTAGGTGTGACATCAATGAAAAACATCCATGTTCTCATTTAAACTGGAATGGTTTCATTGAGATTGTATTGTATTCATTTTCAGCTTTCCTTGAAGAATTTCAATCTGTGTGTAGACATGCTGATAGCTTAAATGAGAAGGAGGAGCCTTCACCGCCTCTGATTCACTGCAGTGCTGGAGTTGGAAGAACAGGTGTTTTAATCCTAGCTGACGTTATGGTCAATAGTCTTGAGAGAAATGAAGTAAGTCACTTATGTATTGTAACTAATTTTTTGTATCATGAATCTAGTGATGTCAATATATAAACAGGAAATGTCCTCAACCTCCACATCTTGTTGATAGGACATCCTTCTAGTCTAATGAGTCTGCATTGAAGTCAGTGTTGTGATATGGGCTAGGTTAGGTTAGATATTGGTAAATATAGGTGTAAACCAACTAAACAGTTATATCAGAGGAAAATGTTATCATGCTTTTAACATCTAATTTTGGGTTATCATGAAAACGGAAACTTTTTATTTACCCTTCCCCAACAAAGTCAGTTGAGGGGCAGATATTGTTATACCATGTAATTGTTTCTTATCGCACTACACTTATGTTCAGTTTTGATGTAAGATGTCTATTTTGGTTTGCCAGACGGTAAGTATAGGTGTAAATGGTATACATAGGGTGATAGGAGGTAGGTATTGTCCCTCACAGACACCCAAACCAGGGAGTTTTGTGAAATTTAGTGTATCTGAATATCTGTGGCACAAATTTTTTGTATGTGCAAAATTGATATTTTAAGCTTAGTATGAATTTAATAATGGTGTTGCCCAGTTGATTTTAAAAAACCTTGATCTAAGTACCAGTCAGGAAAATGGATTCTGCTGTGCTTAATCCCTTTTTTTGCCCTCCTTGACTTTCCCTCCCTCTAACCCACCTCTCTCAAAAAGTAGCAAACCAAACTCAAAAAATAATCACTTGCCAAGAAATTAATTGCACCTCTTTTTTTGTCACAGGAAATAAATATTCCGAAGATGCTAGAAAACCTTAGACAACAGCGTATGATGATGGTTCAGACGGTGAGTCAGTATATCTTTGTCTATCGGACTCTGATTCATTTCCTGAGGAACACAAGGTTGATCTAGGACCTGATGACTGCTTAGCTGTCATAGAAATTAATCTAGTGTTTTATCTTGAGGGGAGATGATGGAAGAACGTCTGTAACCAGGATTGAGACGTCTGTACCTAGGATTGTTCACAGAGGATTGGCATCATTGCAGTCTACTTGTCATGGACGCTCAGGATGTTTCAAGCAACTGAATCAGAATTAGCCAGGGATAAATGGTTAAAAAGGAATTTATCTCACCATCTGTGATACAGCCATACTTGGGATAAAAGTTTGAAAAGCGATTTATTCCCTGGTTTGTGGTGTGGTGTAGCTTCCGGACTATGAGATATTTCACTCATTTTGCAGACGTGATGAGCTGAGTTGAACTCTGGAATTGAGGCTGTGTGTAATGGCTTCTGGGCAAATAATGCAGAAGCCAAGGGGGGGGGACTTAAAGGTTTTCAGCTGCACTCCCCCTGGAAAACTCAGTAATGAAGAAATATTGTTCTTATTTCTTAGTTTAAGCCCCTATGAAAAGGGGGTCCACCTCAAGGGTGTCACAAACCTACTTTTTACAGTTTGAAAGAAATATTTTGTATACTGTCTTGGTGAATACAGTTTTCATATCCCTAATGATTTTAAGGTCAAGAGAGTCCCTTACTAAAACTTTTGCATATCAAAGGCTTATTTATTAAGTCATGTAAAATTTCTGTTCCACCACCAAGGAGGAAATTATAAGGTGGTTTCATGTATTTTTAGTTACATCCCTATTTTCAAAGTCAAGCCTTTTCATACTTTTTACTCAATAAAGCTGCAAACTTAAAAAATTTAGTGACAAGCTTGCAAAATGTTTAAAACAGTTTTATAGACTAGTTGTTTGAAAAGACAGGGCTTCAAATCAAAACCACAAAGGCCAAATGGCTTCTGTCTGACAGAAATTTGTCAGTGCACTGGGGACCAAGCAAAGTGGGATTGAGCTTGTCAAACTAGAGGGTACTATATAGAAATTCACTACAAGGTCACCAATTCCATCATTGCCTTGGGATTTTAACTTTTAAGAGGCCTCAAGGCAAAGCAAAGAGTCTTGGGGCCCTGTTGTCTTCATGCCTACTTTACTTGGAGCCATTAAGAAGGAAATGCCGCCAATCAAGTGCAAATCAATAATATTTGGGGTGATCAATGTGTCTGAAAATGTTGGATACTTGTGTATCTATCAGACGTTTTATCATTTTCACTGATATCCATCAGTCACAAGGAATATCTTCATGCAAGTCCACGCAAGTTATGTTTTAAGTATTGCCAAACGTCAAAGTTGCCTTAATGTTACGACTTAAAGTGGGTGTAGATGTTTGTGTGAAGTGACTTTTCCTTAGAAATGGGTTTTAACTTTGTATGTCAGTTATGTGGGATGATAATCCTATATGATTTATTTCAATAGATTTTAGAATCAAGCAGTCATTTGCATATTTTACCCATCATTCATATTTTTATCAATGTATAAGTGTGCAAACACATGCTTGCTTCAAACTCACCCTCCTCCCCCCCCCCCCCCCCCCACTGTTAGTGTACTTATTAAGGTGAGAACATACAAGTCTCTTCAAAATATTACTTTTAAGTTACATTTTGAGAATGTGTTCAGGAGCCTTTTAATGCACCTGCCTTCATTTTGAACGCATAAGAAAATGAAAGAAAGAAAATGATCACAATGGCAAATATTGTCGTTTGATCATCAGTCTTAACCTTAGTCCAGCCAAACCTGTTAAACTAAATAGTATGTAAGGATAGGACAATGGAGAAGGCATTTTCTGCTGGATTGTCATTTTATTATCAAAATGGTGGCAAAAGAATATGTTTTGGCTTCATTTCTCTGAAATGTTGTTTATAGATGTGTCCTTTCCACGCTCTCATAGATGAGTGGTCTCTACTGACCAGTGTTGGCTCTGAGACTGAAAAGTTGGATGGGACATTCCCCGTTCGAGAAATTTTGGAGGAGGTTTCAGATGATACGTAGGTAACAGTGTAGGAATTTCCTGCTGACGAATATTTTGTTTGTGAGACATGTTACCACTGCCACTCCTTCTAGACAGCTGCAAATCTACGGACCTTAACTACTAACTGTATTCAATCATTGTATTCACTTTGTATTCATCCAAAACATACCAAAATCTTTGTTTATTGTTTTCTTGTTCATTTTTGGGCTTATTTAATTGTACAAAGGAAGCAGCACTTAAAATATGATACTGATTCAAGTTCAGGGTATAATTTGAATAATTTATCAATTGTTACAGATGTTTAAAAAAAATAAATGGTCTGAAACCCTCAGGAATAATTGGTTTGCCTTCAAACAGAGCTTTAAACATTTTGCCTAAAATCATCATTACACCCACCGGTCATAGCAGTTACCGTCATTGGTCATCTCATTGTATTAGATAAGGGGTTAAACATTTTTTTTTTCATTATTTTTGCATAATTTCTAAACATACTCTCTGTCATTCTGTGAACCTCTTCCCAGACTGTATGTTGAAAAATTGGAGAATTGGTGTAATTCAGCTTAAAATCAAATTAGAACTGGTCTTTTTTAACCCCCTTCCCTTCCACCCCCCCCCCCACCCCCGGTTCATTTTGCATTCTTATGCAAGTACCTTTCCCGTATTTTTTGTGTACTGGACATGGCATATTGTATAAAGGAAGTGAAGTATTGCAAATCATTGTAACAGGCACCCTTCGCAACTGGAGTGAGTTTTGTCTACACAGACATTGAACAAGTTCATGAGGTTAAAAATAATAAATCTGCAAGTGCATTAGGATGTCTGATTTTGGCAACATTTGTCAGACCCATGTAAAGAAAATATGTTGTAAGCAACATTTTGCTTAGATTGCAGTTATACTATGAAATGAAACTTTTGCAGATCACATCCCAAAATTGAGATGCCCCCCCCTTCCTCTCCCCCCCCCCCTACTCTCCCCTCAAAAAATAAAAAGTTTTTCAGCACTGTATATGGTCAGGTACTTTTAAGAAACAGCAATATTAATGTTATTCTTCAAAGATTTTCAAAGTGTCTTCTCTAAGATTGAATATTCATTACCCCAGCAGCTACTCTATTGCATAAAGGATTTTGGTTTCATTTACGGACATCTTACCTCCCCCCTCCTTTTTCAATACTAAGGATCCCCTAGGCAAGTCAAAGCTCATTTAGTTCAGTAAAGAGTATTAATTGGTATTTTGAAAGCATCATGGGTTCATTCTGCAGGAAGGGGTAGGCTTCAGGTGAAACGTGTCTCTCTTTTGAAATTTTTAAACTGTTTCAACTTTTATTTATTATATCACTCTGTACACTTATTTTGGAGTAACTGTTGGAAAGGATTTGTCAGATGTAAATATTTTTATCTTGACTAATAAGCAAAGAATTGCATTATGAGAGCTGGTTCTCACAAGGTGTTACAATATTATAATTATAAATATTATCATTAACCACATGTATTCCTCCCATTGTCTTCAGCTGAAGACTTTTCTAATATGTATTATCTCCCTATGTTTGAAACAAAAGAAAGGTTGGTGTATATTCTCACAAGTTTTGTTATTGTACTTAAACAGATTTATGGTTTCCAGGAATGAGAAGACTTGATTGTTATTTTTTGGTCATCCTTTACGCTATGTTGGTTGAATGTGCCCATTATTATACCCAGTAGGTTGGGAATGGAATTTGTACATTACCCTCCAGTTTTGAAAAAGACTAACCCTCAAAATGATGGATGTTTGACCAGCAGATGTGATAACATAAGTGGACCAGGCTTTGAGAGTGGTGGTTACCTTCTCCCCCTCCCCCCCCCCCTCTTTACTCCAACAATACACCTTTCTCCCTGTTTAAACAAAGGGTAACTTCTTTGCAAGCAAATTTGCACTAAGTAAATCAATTACTTGGAGTGATTAGGTACCAGTAACAGTTCTTTCCCCCTCCCAGTCTGCCCGCCCTCCCTCTCCTCTTGCCCTTTTTCATCCAAGTTCATGTTCCCAGATACACTTATTTGCGTTTTTGTAGACAAAATGACACACTCTGACATATATTGTACTTCTATAAAACTGTCCTCATATAGTAGTAGTTATGTAATTGTTTTTTTTTTATTAAACAAAAGGCAGATGATAACTGTGCACAGGCCTTTAAAGGGGTTGTACACCTTATGGTTTCATACAGTGGGAATTAAGTGGGGGGTGTTCATTTTATGGTTTGAAATTATGCCTTCTTGTGAGCTTGAGTAGGTTTTAACTTCATTATTTTCATTTTAAGGGTTGGTTTGTTTTGGTTGGTTTGAGTTTTACATTGCAACTTTGACTCTTCTAGTTCAATCTAGTCACAGGCCTTTTTTTTTCAAAGTGTGGGTCATTGGATTGTTGTCCCTACCCCTTTTACTTTTACAGAAAGAGAAGAGGAGGGAATCAAGTTAAGTAGTAAATAATGGGGCGAGGGCCATGGCCATGTTGCTGAAATGTTGCACAATAAACTGTACCACTATTTACAGAGGAATTTATTCAAATTTGTCATTAGGCACTTTCAGTATCTGGTAAAGGTACAGGGGAATCTTTCCACCACAAATTTCCTGTTACTTCTTTTTTCTACTTCTGTCAAGGGTTTAAAAGTAGGTTAAATATCACTTTGTTACGTTAGTGCCATGGAAGCTTAATTTGCTACAGCCAATCTCAATGCAGTACTCTCATGTCCAAGAACTTTTTACTATCTTAATATTTTGTATTCAATGTGTCTTTTTCCTTTTATGTCCTGGAGAAATGGCTCTTTTCATCTTAACTTTTACAATTTTAAATCCTTTTTACACGAAACTTTTTCGTACCCATGTGGGCTATCGATTGTACATACATATAATGTGTACCACAGCACTATTTTTATAACTCGCATTTATTCTACGGCCAGTATTATCCTGTGGCTATAAATATATAAGGGTTGGATCTAATTAGAGTTTTATGGTATTCATGGATGTTTATTGAAACATTTGGAATAAGTAAACGAGGCATGTACGAATATCATTTTAAAATTCAGTGATGGAGAGATAGAGAACGAGAGAGAGAAAAAGAAATAATAAAGAGGTGAAATTCATTTATCAAAATGTTTTGTGTTCATTGGGATTTCCTTGAAACTGAGTTTTAGAATA
Source organism: Holothuria scabra (assembly GCA_037179385.1). Lineage (NCBI taxonomy): Eukaryota > Metazoa > Echinodermata > Holothuroidea > Aspidochirotida > Holothuriidae > Holothuria > Holothuria scabra. Next base: position 49,479,072 of record CM074180.1, read on the forward strand.
GTACACACTGGTATTTTGTCGATGACTGCCGAAGAGGGGGGGGGGGGGATTTCCAGTGATTGCAGCACTCTATGTAGGCACTGTGTGAACTGTCGTCTTCACCCCCCTAAGGATTTTTGTCCCGACTATGCCCCTGACTATCAACCTTGTTTGGGAGGAGTTGGGGCACAGAAAAGACAACTTAGACACAGTCCCCAGCACAAAACCACACTTGAGATCCCTCCTTATGTTATGGATGGATTAGCAAAGAATAATTTCACGAAATTTTCATGTGAACTCAAATTTTGGAATACGTGTTGTAGGTGCGGGATTGGTTTGTTTTTCCCGAAAATTTGGTGGGTGTACGCGTCTGCATAGCCACCAAAACGAATTACCGAACTGGCTTATTACTCGATGCCTTCTCTGCGGTAGTTATCATCACGTCTAGTCTAGTGGTCACCGAGTCAGGCAAAGTGCGTTTGGCTCAAGTTATCTGTCATTACCTAGACATGTGAATTATTTCCCAATGCATTTCCAAACAAAATATGATAACGTTTACAAAATTTAGGGGGCGCGTAGTCACTGGGCCCAATGACTGCATTGCATTCTAGCATCACGAGCTTGAAATTTATTTTGAAAATCTTTTGTTTGAAATGAGGGTACGTGAGTTGTGATGTGACCATAATATAACAATTAATTTGAGTCTCTGAAAACCTCTAAAATCTGGAGCACGAATCTCGGAGATTCCTGTCAATGGGAGTTTCATTGTGTCGCTCGACCCTGCATGGCCCTTGTTAATAGTGTACCGTAGAATGTTTTATAATGTCACTGTAGAGAGTTCTTGTTTTGTGTGTTCATCATTTCTTGATTTTGTTTGGAATTTTGCCCAGTTCGAGTTTTCCCAAGCACGTTAAAAGCCCCCTGGAAATCAGTAAAACCATCTGCCTAATTATTGCAAATACAACGAAGGCTCAGACGCTCTGAAAACCCATATTTTAAAATGCGTATGAGAAAGGGGGATGGATATCCCCGAATAATCAAGAGGAGGTCTGGTTGTAGCAGTCCCATGAACTTGCTACAAATTTATGTATCATTATCTTGAGTGCCAGAAAATATGATTTCGATATAATTACGATATGAGTGTCTACATTTTAACAGTGTCTAATTTGTACATTTTTTCTGGGAAAGCCTATCTCTATTCGAACTAAACTCTAGCAAACTGACTCGCCTTTGTAATAAAATCCTCTATCTGCCGCTACTCTTACGGACTCCGGAAAGGTATTATTTATTGGGAAGACTTGTGGGGTGGAATACGGCAAAATTTTCTGCTAACACTTGTTTTCTCGGGCAACGAACCGTTTACCCCAAAATTAAAAAATCTGCACACTTATGCACGAATTCCGTAGCGTCACAAGTTTGTTAGGAACGCATCATGAAAAGTTAACATAAGCAATATGGGGAAATGTATGACGTGAAAATCAAAATCAGAATATGTTTTTTCTTTTTATTTCTGTCGATAAACCTCTATTTCTGGGAAGGCTCAATTGATAGGCTGTCTCAATGAACTCAAAGGTAGCAATTGTTTACTGACAAAGCTCTGTATAATATATTTTACATCGTTTTTGCGAATAATTAATTGATAATTTAATGCAGGACGGTTAAACAATACTGTTGTTACTCAATGCTCTTCGCCATATATTTCAATAGCAGTCAGTCATTTGGAAAATGCATTAGCATCAACGGATGGGTACGAGACACAGTCAGAAAATTCCCGGGGCCCATTCCACAAAGAGTTACGCACAATCTCAAGTTTGATTCCCCATACTCAAGTCAACAGTAAATCAAACTTAAGATCGTGCGTAACTCTTTGTGGAACGGGCCCCCGGAGGATATATCCCCGTCCCATCCAAGCCAATGACACACATGTATACACTCTTTGCCGATATTCCATTGTCGTTGCTTTAAAGATTCACTAGCATCCCCCATCGTTTTCACACTTGAAAAACTGGGGCTTTCATTTTACCCCCTCCCTCGAGCTCTTTTAAAAACCACATAATATACAGCACTGGAAATAGAATCGATTCTATACAGTTCAAAATGTCCGACACAATGACATAAAAATGAAAACTTGTGAAACAGTCATTTTCAGATATTAACATCTGAAATTAAACGATGGCTACGTATACTTTTTCTAAAGTCATCCCGACCCTCTGGCAAAGGGCCGTTCGGCGAAACCAAACTTTAAAACTGCTTCCCGAAGAAGCTATACGACCAACCTCACGTTTTCCTACTCATCAAGAAAGTAGTGAGAAATTACCTCGAATCATAAGACACACATAATCTATATATTCTAAATCGATCATAATCCCGCATGCACACTCCGTCAACTCACACCAGGGAGGTGTGAGTCTACTCACACCTCCCTGCTCACACAAGTATTTCGGGCAGCTTCTTCCTGGATTGACCAACTGTGCATGCAACACTTGCAGGAGTTGACTCTATTTTTGAACGTTGGAAAGGCCAAGTAGTAAATACATTTCGAACATGCAAAGGAAATATTTCAGTTTTAATTCTAATTTTATTTCATAATAGCAGTTTGATGTCATAACTAGTTATTTAAATATTCATTGATTACACCTCTTTAGCCTATTGTTGTATACCTGAATGGGTAATCATGGTTTTTTCTTTAGGGTTCATACAATCTGACAATGTAAAAGTAGATCGCAATTATAGTCGTCGGGTTTGTTAACCTGTGACCTATGAAACTCATATTGGAAAGGCCTGACTGGTCATATTAAACTATCAATCGCACACGACCATACGTTAGGTTGGATGTTTTACTGGCTCTTGTACTGAGAATTGCACATTTAAATTTAAAGTTTACTTTAAGTCTAGAAATTCAAGAAAATATATTGGAGAGGTCATCCTGTTGATTGTTCTATTTCTGGTATAAAATTTTTAACTGAAGCGGAAGTCAAACTTTGCACCACATTGGTACATTGACTGAAAACTATACTAACAAATGATCCGTAATCACTGTCAAACGTCGTGACTGGCTACTGTGCAGTGGATGCTGTCTAGTTTTGCATTTGTGTGGAATATTTTTACTGGACAAATATTCAGAAATTTTCATTCAATAGTAATTAACACAAATTAACTTTTCTTTCACGTGAAAGACTTAGTTTCTATATTCTGGGAAACAGTAAGTTCAGAAGGGAAAACGAGGTTAGTTAGAGTTTTACGGCCCAGTTTCCGACCTATTTGTACAAGTCGAGCTGGTCACGGCCTTTTTCAAGTTGTGGCTCACTGTGTTGTTTTCCTACTCCATAGCATCACGCACAACGGCAGTAGGTTCCATTTTTTAGTGTCTTTGGTATGACTCGACTTCGGAATCGAACCTGGGCCTTTCGCGTAAGAGAGGCGGATGCTTTTACCATTAGACCAAACGAAGTGCTGGAACAAAAGGTATATTTTTAGCAAAAACCACGGACTTATATACATGGACACAGCATGCAACGTATACGTCCTATCCGTAGATGGTCGCCACCGGCTGGGACAAAAAAGGCGCACCAAGATGGCCGCCGTGAACCTATAAATCGTCTGATTTGACGACGACTCTGTAATATTTTAAACAAAAGTTAAACTTGAATGGGAAAGAATATCATATTCCTGAAATACTGTGGTGATTTTGACCTTACCTTGCCATATTTCAAAAATATTTCAACTTTCTTGCAAAATCTGGGAACTGACTTGAGCAAGTCCAAACTTTCACCCAAAATCATGCAAAAGGCCATCTTGGTGCGCTTTTTCTCACACGTGCGGTAGCGACAATCTACCATGCAGTATGCTCTGTCCATGTATAGGAAGTCCGTGAGCAAAACTCTGATTGCTCCTTACAATCACTGCATTTGAAATTCCATTGCGCGATAACTATTTTATCCTTATCGTACATCTCACGTTCCTCTCTTTCTTCCTGGCATATTATGCGAGAAAGGGTCCCCTACAATCTCTAAGAAACTGGCCAGAGGTGTTTCCGTGTCACCGTGCCTCTGTGGCGGACCCAGACGGGCTGTAAGCCGTCATGCACGAGTCGAAGAAAAATATATATACTACCTTAAATGGATCTGTTTCAAACACAGCGCCATATGCATCTTTGGCCCCTTCCAAAAAACTTTTTTTCCACAGGAAGAACTAACCCTCCTTTAAATCCCTCCGCCAGAACAAAAATTAACGAAATCCCGAACCCTTTCCTCCGCCAAAACAAAAATCAACGAAATCCCGAACCCTTTTCTTGATACGTTTCTGGCTGTCTGGTGGCTGTCGAAAAGACACAGACGACTAATTGGAGTAAAATTACAAGAACTGTTTCACAAATTATTGTACAACCTACATTTTAACAAGAGCCCAATGGGCACTGTGGTTCCTTGCTGGATATTATAAGAAATGTACAGCCAGTCTGTGAAATAGAGCTAAGCATAAGCTCATACTCAATGTTTGCAACATCCTCACAAGGGGTATTTTAGTACTAATATTACATGAAATCAAAGATTAAATTTCTGTGGCCTTACTGACATCCAACTTTTATAATGCTTGGAGATCCTTCAAAAACACTACCTCATTTCCATATGTATTTATGCTTGTAATCAAACGTGATATTATCACCAATAAACAATACACAATGTGGTCAGAGAGAGAGAAACACCCCTTGTATTTCTCTCACAAGTCATTTTTACCTGCTCTCAAATAAAACTTGCTATTACTTTAAAACAATCTACCATTTGTCCTGTTTGCTACCTCTACACAGAAAACAGGGTTTATTCAGCAGTTAAGCAGAAAGCAAGTGATTAATGAAGTGTGATAATAGAATGAGGATTAGGTTACCCCACAGAGCACAGCAGTATTAAAGGGACATACTGTATAATCCACGCATTGCTTCCACTAGCAGAGAGACCAGTTTAATGCAGAGTGACCTGTGCTCAGTGAAATCTATAGATTTCAGTAATTGCCCTCTTAAAACTTTGAATGATCCAAAATATGTGTACAACCCAAAGGAATCATTACTGAATGAACATAAAGGCCAAATTTCTAAGGTGTTTGGGTGCGTAAGCATGCAAAACCAGGTGAGATAAAAAATCTATTGAAACTATCTTTATCTAGCTTACAAGATTTTTTAAATAACATTTCCAGCGGTTGACCTCCAGTGACCTTGATGACCTTTGACCTTATCCAAACACAGATTGATTTGAAATCTGTCCTTTCTACCCTGAAATACTGTGTTAAAATGTTTTTCAGTGTTTGACCCCTGGTGACCTCAGATGACTCCTTGACCTTCACCAAACATATCCAATTTCATCCTTACACCATAACACATCCACACACCAAGTATGACATCTATCCAAGTTCCCTAACTAGAAATATCGTATTGAGAAGGTTTTTAGTTTTTGACCTCTGGTGACCCCAAATGACCTTTGACCTCCAAAAAAAACGATAGGGCACACCTTCTCCCTATGACGAATCTATGTACCAAATCCAAGTTCCATCCAACCTTCCCTTGTTGAGTTAGAGCGTACCGAAGCAAGTGTCACACACACACACACACACACACGCCAACCTGACTACATAGGTTCCTTTGCTACCGCAAGGAACCAAAAACGACATATTACATCTCAGTTCCAAATTATACCGTTAAGATAAGACTTTGAAATTTGGGTCAAATTTTCAAGTAAGCAAGAAATATTTTTTTTAAATTTCAGATTTTTAGGTACACTTTAATTATTAAAATTCATATCTTTAGTTCCAACAAACTGAACATAGGCTGCATGCCGTGGGTATCCCCCCCCCCCAAATCCAGTATGTTATTGACACTGTTGATTCCTGGATAAGAGTTCTTTCCGCAGGTCCATTTGGCCCCGTCTCCTACCGTTGTGTCGGCTGACGAAATTAACCAAAAGATGTCCTTCACACGTTTGGAAGTTCATGTAAGGCTGGAAATTAAATTTCGTTCGTATTTCTTTGATTAAAAGTCCTGACCTAAGGAATCGTTTCTCAAAGTTGGCATGCATGGTTTCCTTTTGTCGTTCTTACTTGAAATGGCTTGCTTCGACCGCCAGTAGTAATTCGATGCATGGACCCCAAAACTGTGTACTGTTTCAATACTCCCACCAACAGTGGTCAGAGGGCTGTAATAGGGTTTGAATTTCCCTCCTCGTTCCCAATGTTCTCTTGGTTACCGTTCGTATCGAGGTTCGATTGTGACCTATGTTCATTATTCCCATTTGGATCCTCTAAATTACTTCGCCTCTCTCCTTTGTACGATGCGAGTTCTTCCAGCCTTTCCTGGGCTCGCCTCTCCCTCGACGCTTTCAGGAGTACCTCTGTGCGACGTTTCGCCTCCGCGCTTCGTTCAAGGATAGCTTGTGTCCTTTCAATCAATCGATCAGCTTGCTTTACCATCTGTTCCGGAGTTCCTGATAAAAAACATAATTGAAGTACAGTTTTAATACACGACTGTAAAACAATGAAAGTTTGACAACACGCGACTTGGGTTTGTTCGCCAGTTAAACGTGCATTACTTTGTGTTCTATTGACTTGCTGCGCATTTAATACCAATGTAATACCAATGCTCATTGAAAAGAGGTGTACATGTTAAGAATGTAAGGAAAATGTGAATCCATGATCAGCATACTGGAAGAGAGATTTCTCTCGAACTGATTTTTGAACCGGCACGGCTGATTATCTAGATATTAAAATCTATGCACACATATGCAACTTCCACAAGAAATCTTGAAACAGTATAGGTTGGTCTCCCCGCAACAGATAAAACTATTACAGGTTGGAAAAGGGCCCGTGGACCGAGTTCTCAGAGAAGGTCAGTAAGAGTCGGGGTTCGGGCAATCACGAAAACAGGAGGGCAGTAATCAACCCTGGTCAGTTGTGCTTACACTTTTGTTGTTTACGCTCAGCTGGGTAAAACTTTAACCGTGGCTGTCGACAAATTGGGTCTGTGAGTCACCACCTTCAATGTGGGGCAAAACCTGCCCAAGTTGTTTGCAAAATAACTTTTTTGATCCAGTGTGGACCGTTTGACCAACGTTGGGTAGTTTTCTAGCTAACCGTTTACATGGTGCCTTTTACAAGAACCAAACCATTGGTAGTTTTCTTAACAGTTTCTAAGGGATTGCATAAACCTGTTTAGAAGGAAAACTTATATCCTTCTCGATAAAAGTCGTCCTAGGCTAAAGCTTTGTTTGAAAATATCAGCCCCTTTTTTTTTGCTTACATGGACCGCAGTAGCAGTTTTTTTAGAATTCATCGTATTTTCCAATAAAATAAAAAAAAAAATTGTTGCCTTCGTACATGAATTGTAAATGCCAGCTGTTAGTTATCAGAGGACTCTTAATTGGCATAAACGCTGCGAGAACTTGTTTAAAGGAAATGAACTTCACACTTACATGGCAGAAAAATTAAGTCCTACAGTTTATCAAATTGAACGATCTTTTGCCCACATTAAAAGACCACTCGGGCATTAAAATGGAAAACAAAGTCATTAAATTTATGTATATATTACATCACCGTCATTGAAATTGTGGTGTTTGCAAGGTGGGTGCTTTCATTTCGTTTCATTATTATGTACCTTAGGAAGATACCTATGAGTATTTTATATAGAGTAGAGTAGACCAATTCCAATATAAAAATACAATGAAACTGTTTGCCGAACACTTGTCTTGTTTGAAGGCTTTCCTGCATCCTTGATGAACTTTGCACCAACGTATTCTATATGTAAAGCCATAACGCTGCTAGAAAGCAAGAGCAACTTATGCAATTAACTTTGAATGGTGCTATTGGTGTAGGCTAAATGATATCATTTCTGTTGGACTGACATTCCGACCACGTGAACTGTGCGTTCCGTCTAACCTGTCCAGTGATACCTTGCCATTAGGGTGTCCATTCCTTCATGACAGAAAAGGAGGACAACCTTCGCTACTATCTTAGCGGAGCGCCACGATGGGTTGGTGCGTAGCGTACCAGAAAATTTTAAGCCTTTACAAAAACCCTCAGATGGCCGGAAACGGTCCTTTCCGGTGTTCTAAGCTACATGTTTATAGTCGTGAAAATGGGATGTGAGAAGTTTTACATAAGAATTTTCAAAATAGAGGAATTTCAACGTCCAGCGCCATGAGAGCCCGGACGGAGGACAGGGTGTTCAAAAGCCGGAATGTCGGGTGAAAAACCGGACGAATGGACACCCTGCTTGCCATGCATGTTCCTTATTCCGCTGGATTTAATCATGCATCCAAACCATCAACCAGGCTAACTTGGCAAAGCTTTACCCAAAAACTTAAAGTGAACTGTTACTCATCTTGACTAATCCCTATAGAACCCTTTACTAAGTTAAGCTTTTTCAGCTTAATCTTTTTCATCAATTCCGATTGCCCAGCTACTCCATAAGAGACGGGCCTTGTTTTCTCACCCCTCTTAAAGGTCAAGAAGAGTCGTCCCTAACTTAAAAGGGAAATGCAGTCACCCCAACTTGAAGTAGTGTAATAGAATTTCCTGTTTCGTAATTGGCTCTTTAGAGTCATGTGACAGTATTTTTTCTCCACAAATGTGGAATGTACTAAGAGTTACAGCTTGTTTCACCTCGAATATGTTATATTGAAGTCCTAAAATGTTATACAAGATCCTTTGTGGAGAAATAAGAAAATTGTTAGATTTAGCGGTTGATTCAAAATAAATTGGGGACGACCTCTCTTGCCCTTTAATTCGAAACAACAGTTAATTCTCGTTAACTTCTTCGTGACTTCTTTTTCCTCTTCCAAGTTGGCTATCTTTATTACATATCAGGACCGTACTGAGTATCAAACTTAGACGAGTTTCTCTTCATAAGTTCTGGACTTTCCCGTACAACACTCTCAAAGTGATGATATACACTTGATTCTACAGACTGCCATCACTCTTATCTTGGAGTTGATATGCAAAGTGCCCCACTGACTGGTTCGACCGGGAAAATCAGCTCAATCCACCGAAGAGAAGAAGGGAAATTTTTAGGAAAGAAGAAATAGAAAGGGAAAAGAAGAAGAGTGAAAGGGAAAGAGATTGCATGACATTAAAGGGCCAAACCTCTCACCCCAAACTATAATTTTGGTACCGAGGTACCGAAATTCTCAATTGGCTCAGCCATTTGATTGACAGCTAATTCAAACAATGCAGAGTACCAAAGCTTTTATTACACAGCATGAACGGTACTGAGAGTGGTTTGATTATATAAATTAAGTTTTTCTTTACTCACCTGGAAGCAATAAACTGAGATTGTATCTTAATGAGCATGAATTTCAGACAATTGTGGGAGGGGCTTAGGTATATACAAAGGTTAGGAGAATTGGTACTGTTTGGGGTGAGAGAACTGGGCCTTTAAATGTCCATAAGCTTACAGTCCCGAGCAGTCTTGCACAACTTGGGAATGTTATATTAGAGATGGTCGGTAACTTGTATGTGGTTTTCAGTGCAAAGGCTTCAGTCAGTTGTGTCGTAATCATGCACATCTGGTTTGACTAAAACCACAGAATGTGCAAGTTACTGACCATCTCTAATAAAACTTTCCCGAGCTTTGCAAGACTACTCGGGATTGAAGGCTAAGGATGGGTATACCGAAGATTTAATAGCTTCTTTGGGAAAAAAACTGCATCCAGGTTGTGGCTTCTGTTCTATTTAGCCAGTCTAGAGCAGGACCACTCAGTGTTTGGCCTTTGGAGGGCGTACTTGTCCATTTGGGACGTTAAGCTCCTTAAGGGAGCAGAACTCCTCCGGGAGTAATCGTTTGGTTTTCGCCCCTTGGCTCTTTGCCAGAGAGTCGTGGGGACTTTTAGGAAAAAACTCGGAATTGAAGGCTTGTGGTCATTTTCATAGCATGTATTTAGTTTAAGACAGGCTTCCAAATATTCTTTTTCGGTCCATTGGGCTAGCTGTTCTTTTAGTCTCCTTGTCCGCATGCATAATGCATATCTATTTGTCCTCTTTTAATATGCCTTTGCGGAGATTTTCCTAGAATACTTGCCCGCCGGACTAAACGACATTGAGCAGTGTACTTGTCCGAGTAAGTTCTTACTTGTCCCAGACTGTGCCAATGTCCGTCAAATTAAAACATAGAAAAGTTGTTTCACGCAATTTTCATCGTTTTTATCTGTAACATTACATACCGATAATACCGCATGTATACAACTGATATCGTACTCCAAAGAACCCTTAGTTATCGTGGCCCACTTTTCGAAACGAAAGGTACAAAGCTTATTTTCGCACGGGCTTAAATTGCGGGCAATTTAACTACGAATGCCCATATCCTCTCAAGAAATTTTATGAAAAAACGCATTATAATCACAGTGAAATGTTCATGAAAAATCAAATCGATTACAAAGCTCGCTACTCATTCGGGCAGCTTATAAAACAATTATTTATCCGCCTCACTTCACAGTCTTGGTGAAAACTTTGCCGAAAAAGATAGAAGATTCGGGCGAAACTCCCACATATGTTCCGAGATGATTTCAATTGCAAGATTATACGGGAAGATTGGAGTGTACATTTGTCCTGTTTGCTACCTCTACACAGAAAACAGGGTTTATTCAGCAGTTAAGCAGAAAGCAAGTGATTAATGAAGTGTGATAATAGAATGAGGATTAGGTTACCCCACAGAGCACAGCAGTATTAAAGGGACATACTGTATAATCCACGCATTGCTTCCACTAGCAGAGAGACCAGTTTAATGCAGAGTGACCTGTGCTCAGTGAAATCTATAGATTTCAGTAATTGCCCTCTTAAAACTTTGAATGATCCAAAATATGTGTACAACCCAAAGGAATCATTACTGAATGAACATAAAGGCCAAATTTCTAAGGTGTTTGGGTGCGTAAGCATGCAAAACCAGGTGAGATAAAAAATCTATTGAAACTATCTTTATCTAGCTTACAAGATTTTTTAAATAACATTTCCAGCGGTTGACCTCCAGTGACCTTGATGACCTTTGACCTTATCCAAACACAGATTGATTTGAAATCTGTCCTTTCTACCCTGAAATACTGTGTTAAAATGTTTTTCAGTGTTTGACCCCTGGTGACCTCAGATGACTCCTTGACCTTCACCAAACATATCCAATTTCATCCTTACACCATAACACATCCACACACCAAGTATGACATCTATCCAAGTTCCCTAACTAGAAATATCGTATTGAGAAGGTTTTTAGTTTTTGACCTCTGGTGACCCCAAATGACCTTTGACCTCCAAAAAAAACGATAGGGCACACCTTCTCCCTATGAAGAATCTATGTACCAAATCCAAGTTCCATCCAACCTTCCCTTGTTGAGTTAGAGCGTACCGAAGCAAGTGTCACACACACACACACACACACGCCAACCTGACTACATAGGTTCCTTTGCTACCGCAAGGAACCAAAAACGACATATTACATCCCAGTTCCAAATTATACCGTTAAGATAAGACTTTGAAATTTGGGTCAAATTTTCAAGTAAGCAAGAAATATTTTTTTTAAATTTCAGATTTTTAGGTACACTTTAATTATTAAAATTCATATCTTTAGTTCCAACAAACTGAACATAGGCTGCATGCCGTGGGTATCCCCCCCCCCCCCCCAAATCCAGTATGTTATTGACACTGTTGATTCCTGGATAAGAGTTCTTTCCGCAGGTCCATTTGGCCCCGTCTCCTACCGTTGTGTCGGCTGACGAAATTAACCAAAAGATGTCCTTCACACGTTTGGAAGTTCATGTAAGGCTGGAAATTAAATTTCGTTCGTATTTCTTTGATTAAAAGTCCTGACCTAAGGAATCGTTTCTCAAAGTTGGCATGCATGGTTTCCTTTTGTCGTTCTTACTTGAAATGGCTTGCTTCGACCGCCAGTAGTAATTCGATGCATGGACCCCAAAACTGTGTACTGTTTCAATACTCCCACCAACAGTGGTCAGAGGGCTGTAATAGGGTTTGAATTTCCCTCCTCGTTCCCAATGTTCTCTTGGTTACCGTTCGTATCGAGGTTCGATTGTGACCTATGTTCATTATTCCCATTTGGATCCTCTAAATTACTTCGCCTCTCTCCTTTGTACGATGCGAGTTCTTCCAGCCTTTCCTGGGCTCGCCTCTCCCTCGACGCTTTCAGGAGTACCTCTGTGCGACGTTTCGCCTCCGCGCTTCGTTCAAGGATAGCTTGTGTCCTTTCAATCAATCGATCAGCTTGCTTTACCATCTGTTCCGGAGTTCCTGATAAAAAACATAATTGAAGTACAGTTTTAATACACGACTGTAAAACAATGAAAGTTTGACAACACGCGACTTGGGTTTGTTCGCCAGTTAAACGTGCATTACTTTGTGTTCTATTGACTTGCTGCGCATTTAATACCAATGTAATACCAATGCTCATTGAAAAGAGGTGTACATGTTAAGAATGTAAGGAAAATGTGAATCCATGATCAGCATACTGGAAGAGAGATTTCTCTCGAACTGATTTTTGAACCGGCACGGCTGATTATCTAGATATTAAAATCTATGCACACATATGCAACTTCCACAAGAAATCTTGAAACAGTATAGGTTGGTCTCCCCGCAACAGATAAAACTATTACAGGTTGGAAAAGGGCCCGTGGACCGAGTTCTCAGAGAAGGTCAGTAAGAGTCGGGGTTCGGGCAATCACGAAAACAGGAGGGCAGTAATCAACCCTGGTCAGTTGTGCTTACACTTTTGTTGTTTACGCTCAGCTGGGTAAAACTTTAACCGTGGCTGTCGACAAATTGGGTCTGTGAGTCACCACCTTCAATGTGGGGCAAAACCTGCCCAAGTTGTTTGCAAAATAACTTTTTTGATCCAGTGTGGACCGTTTGACCAACGTTGGGTAGTTTTCTAGCTAACCGTTTACATGGTGCCTTTTACAAGAACCAAACCATTGGTAGTTTTCTTAACAGTTTCTAAGGGATTGCATAAACCTGTTTAGAAGGAAAACTTATATCCTTCTCGATAAAAGTCGTCCTAGGCTAAAGCTTTGTTTGAAAATATCAGCCCCTTTTTTTTTGCTTACATGGACCGCAGTAGCAGTTTTTTTAGAATTCATCGTATTTTCCAATAAAATAAAAAAAAAAATTGTTGCCTTCGTACATGAATTGTAAATGCCAGCTGTTAGTTATCAGAGGACTCTTAATTGGCATAAACGCTGCGAGAACTTGTTTAAAGGAAATGAACTTCACACTTACATGGCAGAAAAATTAAGTCCTACAGTTTATCAAATTGAACGATCTTTTGCCCACATTAAAAGACCACTCGGGCATTAAAATGGAAAACAAAGTCATTAAATTTATGTATATATTACATCACCGTCATTGAAATTGTGGTGTTTGCAAGGTGGGTGCTTTCATTTCGTTTCATTATTATGTACCTTAGGAAGATACCTATGAGTATTTTATATAGAGTAGAGTAGACCAATTCCAATATAAAAATACAATGAAACTGTTTGCCGAACACTTGTCTTGTTTGAAGGCTTTCCTGCATCCTTGATGAACTTTGCACCAACGTATTCTATATGTAAAGCCATAACGCTGCTAGAAAGCAAGAGCAACTTATGCAATTAACTTTGAATGGTGCTATTGGTGTAGGCTAAATGATATCATTTCTGTTGGACTGACATTCCGACCACGTGAACTGTGCGTTCCGTCTAACCTGTCCAGTGATACCTTGCCATTAGGGTGTCCATTCCTTCATGACAGAAAAGGAGGACAACCTTCGCTACTATCTTAGCGGAGCGCCACGATGGGTTGGTGCGTAGCGTACCAGAAAATTTTAAGCCTTTACAAAAACCCTCAGATGGCCGGAAACGGTCCTTTCCGGTGTTCTAAGCTACATGTTTATAGTCGTGAAAATGGGATGTGAGAAGTTTTACATAAGAATTTTCAAAATAGAGGAATTTCAACGTCCAGCGCCATGAGAGCCCGGACGGAGGACAGGGTGTTCAAAAGCCGGAATGTCGGGTGAAAAACCGGACGAATGGACACCCTGCTTGCCATGCATGTTCCTTATTCCGCTGGATTTAATCATGCATCCAAACCATCAACCAGGCTAACTTGGCAAAGCTTTACCCAAAAACTTAAAGTGAACTGTTACTCATCTTGACTAATCCCTATAGAACCCTTTACTAAGTTAAGCTTATCCCGAACAGTGACGACCACTGAGGCATTGGACATAGGCTTACGAGGCGGGACGCAGGGGAAGGGGGACTCGCCCTCCCAATTCGGGCAAACATGGGCAAAGCACGATAAACGGTGACATTATTCGGGCAAAAATGGAGGCTCTTGCCCACTCATAGAAAATTTACCCCGTACGCATTGAAGGGAAGTATAGTACGACGCTTAGTGCATGGGCATTCACGAACGTGTGAGAAACAACATGAAGTAATATGTCTTCCAAATTACAGCTTCGCCAGCGGGTGGCCAACAAACTCAACAATTAATGGGTCAAACAGCAGGGAGCTGTAAGCTAACAGCTCCCTGCATTGACTGACGCAAACCTGGGATCGAAGGTCAACACCCAAGTCGCTTCAAATGCCACCCATCCTGTCATCTGCTGGGCTCCTAATTTTTCCTAAGCACAGTGGTAGCAAATCGAAGTTAGGGACGCTTCTCTATCCTGACACACATAGTGACAGAGTTGTCATTCTACTAATTCCAGTATTCAGTTGTCCACCTTCAAGCAAAAACTCTTATTTTAGTCCACCACTGATAGCCTGAGAGTCAGGGCTACAGCCGGCGAAGCGCGGGTACCGGTACCCCAAGGAGCGGACTGTGTTCTTCAGCTTCTCAGCTTCCAAAACCACCAGCGCTCTGTGTAGGCAGTGTTTGAATGTCCCCCTTAACTGAGATTATTTCCAGATTGCGGAATTGCCTTGTTTAAAGGGTTAATCATCTCACCCCAAACAGTTCAAATTCTGGTAATCAGTTTACTTATAAGCCCATCCCGCAACTGTCTAAAACTCATCCTCATCCAGCCAAATTCTCGGGTTATCGCTTCAGGTAGAATGAACAAGACCCAATGTGTAATCAAAACTCTCCGCACAGTACACGGTGTGTAATATGACCAACTTGCTGTCAATCAAAGAGATGTCCCAACTGAGAACTTCTGTAGGCTCCTAAAAATGTACTCGAGGGGGGGGGGGGGAATTGGCTGCCTTGAGTGAATTATGTCGATGTAGTCTCCGTTGAATTTAAAGGGGCTCATTGAGTTGATATCGGTACTTTAAGGGATTTAAACGTATTTTAAGTTTAAGGGTCAACACCACATAATAATGCTTATAATTAGCATAATAACTTAAAGTTTCATGTCCAATTGTTACAGGAGAAGTCCGAATTTTGAATTTTGTTGTGAAAAAAATGTTTTCATCATCCCAACTTCACACTGTAGTCTTGCAAAAATTTGCCCGAAATGGCCAAAAGTCTCAAAACAGTAAAATTCATTAGCATGTTTTCAATTCCGGTTTGTAATTTTCCTCGAAATTATGTGGGACCGTTTCATCGATTGGTAGTGATACATTTTATCTAATAAACTCATGAACAAGCATTGCAAACCATGCTTTGGTGATTACATTTTTAGTCTCGAGTTCCAATCCTAGAACATAGCCGGAACTTGTCCTATCCCCCCCCCCCTCCCGAACCGAATTCGCTGCTGATATAACTCACGGCTAGTTTTAATTAGCCATGCCTTCCGTCCACTCAAAATTAGAGTCTTTATATATCGCGTTTTCAGTATCATTTAAAATAGAAGTAAACTTGACCTTTATATTACCTGAATGATTGGTTTAACGGTTACCAACATATTACGTTTTTATTTTAAACTGTTTTAACTGCGTGTTCAGTTAAAATAATCCTCTTGGGACGCAATTAGTAGGCTAAACACATTTCCCTGACCACAGACTGTGAAGCTAGTGGTTCTAATTTGCCTACTTCAAACGTTGTTCTGATTTAAGTCATATTATCCACGGTTGTTATGACCACCTGACCACAAAAGAAGTGGTGTAAAACTTTTATTTTTACAGTGTAGGACTGAGTGAATGGTTCACTGGGTGAATCATAATAGGCTGACCCCCTTGGTTGAATACGGCATTGACTTAAATACAATTCTTTTTGAAATCAGTCTGCGTAATAAAGAAATTGGGTGGTGCCCTTGATGTTTCGAATCAAGGCCTGTTGTCGAGGACCCATCTCAGAGACCTTTCTGTCTCTCCCATCCTTCCAATAAAAATGATAGCGGGTAGTGATTTTTAAAACTTCATAGCACTATTTATTTGTTTCGCAAAAAAACCCTCCTTATGTTCAGGTCATATTAGCAACGGTTAGAAAAAAACTTTTAACAGTTAGTTACTCGATGAAAGTTACAACAGAAACTTTCCCTGAAAAATAGGGAAACATGTTGTAATTCGGGTTATAAGTTGCCAATCATTCAAAACTTATAAGAACTTAAAAATAAGCCCAGGTAGGTAGGCCTACCGACATGGGCGTCCGCAGAAAAAAGTCAGGGGGGCAAAATTTCTAGGGAGGGGCAAAACCTCCAAGTCACCATGAATTGACACAAAGCATGCAAAAATTTCAGCCCAAAATGCCTCCCAGATCGCTAGAAATGGCATTTCATTTCCGCAAAGAAACTTTGAAAACACGTTTTCTTCGGGTTTTTGCTTTGTTTTTTATACGTTTCTTCAAATTTTGGATTTTCCGGGCGGGGGGCCCCCTTGCCCATACCTGCGGACGCCCATGCCTACCGTAAAATGCAGTTTAGGTATTTTATTACGACTAAGGTAGAGCAATGAAACCTACTTCGAAGTGAAGCAAAAGCCTCAGCTTTACTTCTCGGGGAGGGGAACGGCGAAATATTTGGCGAATTGTCCCTTCGAACTGGTGACCAGTCCCGTCCAGTCGTCGACATGGTTGGGTTGCTGCTACGACGAGCCGGCGACCAGTCCCGACGACTTGGCGACCAGTCACGACGGTTAGGTGACCAGTCACGACCTCCATTTTGGACGGGCAATTTACGGACAGGAGACCATTCTCTGGAAGCCAGGCGGCTTTGGATGGAATAATTTCGGTGAGGAGACCAATCTCTTTTCAGGTTATCTGAGCTCCTGGAATTTCTATGGGAAGATGGAGCCCACTTATGAGATGTCGGGGAACTCGCGGCCGACGCCATCAAGATACGAAGGAGAGTGAATTGTTATTGGAATCCCCCGTGGTTCTAAATCAGATGGTATGATTACGGCTTTCAAATAACACGTATAACAGAGCTAAACTTATTGCAATAACCCATCCAGCGCGGCTTCTCAGTTTTGATGGCAAACTTAGTTTCCACATTCTCCTCAAAAATCTTTTCGTATCCAAGGAATTAAAGATATTTGGCTACTGCAATCCACGATTCCCGAAACGACAGTCACTATGGTTTTAGAAAATGTCTCAATTTTACTTCAAGTCCAAAACGACTGTTATATTGCTGCACGGGGCCCAGTATCCTCATAATGCACGCCGAAGGCCCTCATAGTCGCATACAAGCGTTGTTTGCACGAAACTGTAATTCAGGCACTGAGGAAATACCTGTCCAACGGAATTTCCGATAAAAATTAAAATAACTTCACTGCAAGACTAACATTAATGGTTTCACTGCAGTGTTCCTTTTCATTAGACAGCCAAGCTGTAACATAACGTTATGCAACGCAAGCCTATCTATCTTGAAGAACTCTTTACACTAATCAAGTGAACCTACTGTGATGTATACATTGAGGTGATTTGCTGCTGGGGTATTGTTGTGAAAACAACTTATCGATCGCTTTATTTAAAAGTGGCTAAACGATCGACTTTTTCCAAGGTACTCGACTGGTTTGCACATTGTGTAATCCTTTCATTGTGAAAGCATGCACAGGTCAATCTGCTCAGGGAGTTGCTAGCCCTGGTCTGCTCTGAATCATTTTCTGGCGCAGACTAGTAATGTGGATTTCTGTCACATTGGTCGCCTAAAGGCAGCTTTCATAGCTGGCCTAGCGGATAAGTTAGAAACGTTTTACATCCCAGTTTCCAACCTATTGGTTCAAGTCTTTGGTCAGTTGTGGCGCACCGTGGCTTGTTTTCCATGCATACTTCTTTGCCTCCGCGGAGTATAAGCAACGGCTGAGTAAAGCAACGGCAGTAGAGTAGGTTCCTTTTTGATTCTTTGGGCCTAACAGTTAAGAATCGATAGCCTGTTTATTATCTGTTTTTGTCTGAATCTTTTTCATCAATTCCGATTGCCCAGCTACTCCATAAGAGACGGGCCTTGTTTTCTCACCCCTCTTAAAGGTCAAGAAGAGTCGTCCCTAACTTAAAAGGGAAATGCAGTCACCCCAACTTGAAGTAGTGTAATAGAATTTCCTGTTTCGTAATTGGCTCTTTAGAGTCATGTGACAGTATTTTTTCTCCACAAATGTGGAATGTACTAAGAGTTACAGCTTGTTTCACCTCGAATATGTTATATTGAAGTCCTAAAATGTTATACAAGATCCTTTGTGGAGAAATAAGAAAATTGTTAGATTTAGCGGTTGATTCAAAATAAATTGGGGACGACCTCTCTTGCCCTTTAATTCGAAACAACAGTTAATTCTCGTTAACTTCTTCGTGACTTCTTTTTCCTCTTCCAAGTTGGCTATCTTTATTACATATCAGGACCGTACTGAGTATCAAACTTAGACGAGTTTCTCTTCATAAGTTCTGGACTTTCCCGTACAACACTCTCAAAGTGATGATATACACTTGATTCTACAGACTGCCATCACTCTTATCTTGGAGTTGATATGCAAAGTGCCCCACTGACTGGTTCGACCGGGAAAATCAGCTCAATCCACCGAAGAGAAGAAGGGAAATTTTTAGGAAAGAAGAAATAGAAAGGGAAAAGAAGAAGAGTGAAAGGGAAAGAGATTGCATGACATTAAAGGGCCAAACCTCTCACCCCAAACTATAATTTTGGTACCGAGGTACCGAAATTCTCAATTGGCTCAGCCATTTGATTGACAGCTAATTCAAACAATGCAGAGTACCAAAGCTTTTATTACACAGCATGAACGGTACTGAGAGTGGTTTGATTATATAAATTAAGTTTTTCTTTACTCACCTGGAAGCAATAAACTGAGATTGTATCTTAATGAGCATGAATTTCAGACAATTGTGGGAGGGGCTTAGGTATATACAAAGGTTAGGAGAATTGGTACTGTTTGGGGTGAGAGAACTGGGCCTTTAAATGTCCATAAGCTTACAGTCCCGAGCAGTCTTGCACAACTTGGGAATGTTATATTAGAGATGGTCGGTAACTTGTATGTGGTTTTCAGTGCAAAGGCTTCAGTCAGTTGTGTCGTAATCATGCACATCTGGTTTGACTAAAACCACAGAATGTGCAAGTTACTGACCATCTCTAATAAAACTTTCCCGAGCTTTGCAAGACTACTCGGGATTGAAGGCTAAGGATGGGTATACCGAAGATTTAATAGCTTCTTTGGGAAAAAAACTGCATCCAGGTTGTGGCTTCTGTTCTATTTAGCCAGTCTAGAGCAGGACCACTCAGTGTTTGGCCTTTGGAGGGCGTACTTGTCCATTTGGGACGTTAAGCTCCTTAAGGGAGCAGAACTCCTCCGGGAGTAATCGTTTGGTTTTCGCCCCTTGGCTCTTTGCCAGAGAGTCGTGGGGACTTTTAGGAAAAAACTCGGAATTGAAGGCTTGTGGTCATTTTCATAGCATGTATTTAGTTTAAGACAGGCTTCCAAATATTCTTTTTTCGGTCCATTGGGCTAGCTGTTCTTTTAGTCTCCTTGTCCGCATGCATAATGCATATCTATTTGTCCTCTTTTAATATGCCTTTGCGGAGATTTTCCTAGAATACTTGCCCGCCGGACTAAACGACATTGAGCAGTGTACTTGTCCGAGTAAGTTCTTACTTGTCCCAGACTGTGCCAATGTCCGTCAAATTAAAACATAGAAAAGTTGTTTCACGCAATTTTCATCGTTTTTATCTGTAACATTACATACCGATAATACCGCATGTATACAACTGATATCGTACTCCAAAGAACCCTTAGTTATCGTGGCCCACTTTTCGAAACGAAAGGTACAAAGCTTATTTTCGCACGGGCTTAAATTGCGGGCAATTTAACTACGAATGCCCATATCCTCTCAAGAAATTTTATGAAAAAACGCATTATAATCACAGTGAAATGTTCATGAAAAATCAAATCGATTACAAAGCTCGCTACTCATTCGGGCAGCTTATAAAACAATTATTTATCCGCCTCACTTCACAGTCTTGGTGAAAACTTTGCCGAAAAAGATAGAAGATTCGGGCGAAACTCGCACATATGTTCTGAGATGATTTCAATTGCAAGATTATACGGGAAGATTGGAGTCTACAGGTGTATACATGTCCTAAAAATTTTGACCGAAAAAATGGTAGAGGTGCAATTTATGTGTTAATTTTTACCCTAATTTTCTGATCATTTTGAACTGTTCAGGGCTAATTTTCTCATTTTTAGTTAAGTGCGCGTGTTATTACAAACGAAAAGTCAAAATAACGACCGCTTAGATTCTGTTCACAAGCCTGGGAATGTTATTCCCGGTCGTCTGAGGGGTCGCAATTTTTCAAAATTTTATGTACGCTCCACGTCAACTGATGGTGGCGCTCAGCTTAGATAGTCTTTCGGACGGAATTATATTTCCGGGCAGAACATGCCCTGAATTTTCAGGGGAAAGGACAGGGCAGTGGGCCGTGTGGGAGACAGCGACCGTTGCCAACAGGGCAAAATGCTTGCAAAATTTTCAGGGCTGAAACATCCTCCCCATTTGAAACGTCTCCGCGTACCTCTATGTAGACTACTATCCTAATTCAAATTGGAATGATTTGTCTTGCACTACAAAAACCCCTTAGAATAATTTAAGGGTTGTTTGCCTATAAATGATGTTGTGTCTTCGGTTACAGTTTAAGATGATTAAGTTTACAAAGATGACATAAGGTATACTACACATACATCCACTCAATGGAGCAATGGAGTAGGGAAAAGCAAGCCATTGAGCCACAACCGAAAAACAGGCCGTGGCCAGCTTGGCCAGCCAGACTTATATCAATTGGCTAGAACCATTAGCGTGTTTAAAGGGGGCGGTGGGCACAAGCCCCCTAACTCCGAATAAAGTCGGGGGAAATAATTCAGTCGGGGGGTTTACGGGCCCCTATGTGGGGGCAGAAAAATAGTTGTCAAAGCAAAAAAAAGTACTCGAAAGTTCGGATAGCACAAGTGTGCCGACTTGAGTCGGTCGCCAAACTGAAGTGCAGAAAAGCAAAAAAAAGGTCATCCAAATCCGAGCCAGTCGGGGGAATCACAGGTTGTGCCCCCCCCCCCCCCCACGCACACACACATACCTTCGAAATCCTGCACATGCCACTGGCTAGAACAGGAAGCTTCCAGCTCCCTGTTTAGAAACGGAACAGTAAAAGCTCATCTAACTTACCCGTATTTTTTAAGGTCCTAATCCTCTAACCCCAAACTACATGTTTTGTAGCCTAGTCCACAGAAATTATCAGTTGGCTTAGCTCTTTGATTGACAGCAACTTCAACAAATGCAGAGTGCTGTAACACATATTACAGAGCAGGCTTTCATTTCATGGTGGCTGGGCTGGTGTAACGGAAACATTCAATTGATCAAATAGATATTTTTGCCATAATAAATCAATCTATGTATATCATACTTAAAGTGTACACCAAGTCAAAAAATTCAAAAACATATGTCAAAGAGTATGAAAAATAATTTCTAACAGTCCAACTCCCATATAGGACATTCCTGAGCTGAGATACAAAATAACGAAGTTTATTCACCTAAAAAAATTTACCCATTGCGCAATAATTTGTGACTTTCTCGTTGTACAACTCACTTTACTTGCTTTGTTTCCCTTTAAAATTAAAAATGTTTTTATGACCTTGGAAACTTCCTGTTTACTTGCATGGCATGGTGGACTGAGAGAGCTTAATTAATTACATCACCCCATATGAGTAAGAGAGCTATCACAACTTGCTACATGGGGCAGTAACTTTCAGAAATACAAAGAATGAATGAATACAACAATGACATTACAACTTATTGCGCAATGTTCCATTTTAAGATGAGAGAATAAACTTCAACATTTTATATCTCACCTCAGAAATGTCCTATGACTGATGGGAGTTGGACTGTTAGAATTCATTGTTCATGCTCTTTAACGCTTTACCGTTGTGCTCCGATCGGGGCATATTTGCGCGCCTCGGGAGTGGGCGGAAAGGCGGACGTAACCCGCCCCGCATCGGCTTCCGTAGGCCATTGACCCCGTGACCTTAAACTATTGTCTCTCTCGTTGCTGTGGCCGAATTTTCGGGTAGCTGCTCGCAGTTTCGAGCTCCGCGTGAAACAGTAAAGATGGGTGACAGCCGAGATCCCCGCATGGGCCCAAAAGGACCCAAACAACGGTAAAGGGTTAAAACAAGCCTGTGGAGTGTGTTTACTGCAAAGCTAATGCCACTGTCTCTGCGTGTGTGCACGTAACCCTTTAGCCGAGTGGTGCAGATATTTTAGATTAACCCTTTACCGTTGTGCTCCGATCGGGGCATATTTGCGCGCCTCGGGTGTGGGCGGAAAAGCGGACGTAACCCGCCCCGCATCGGCTTCCGTAGGCCATTGACCCAGTGACCTTAAACTATTGTCTCTCTCGTTGTTGTGGCCGAATTTTCGGGTAGCTGCTCGCAGTTTCGAGCTCCGCGTGAAATAGTAAAGATGGGTGACAGCCGAGCTCTCCGCATGGGTCCAAAAGGACCCAAACAACGGTAAAGGGTTAATATATATTTTTGAATTTTTTGACTTGAGGTACACTTTAATTGAATGCTTATACTTACTATGCAATTCCGCCGAAGAAACTCTTCTCGGACTGTACCGAGCAATCGTAGCAGGGCTGACTCGAGGTGAAACGGGATACTCGAGTGTGTCACCAACAGCTTCTCTGCACGTTTGGCTGCTTTGATCTCTGAGGCTTGAACTGGACGAATTCGTTGAACTACGACTTAGCCTCATCCCGGGATCTTCGCCTTCATCCGGCGACTCAAGGTTAGAAATGTTTAAAGTTACTTTGATAGTGTTGTCTGTTTTATCATGACCTTGAAGTCCGTGATCAGTCAAAACACCACTTGCTTCGTTTCGTGAATCTACTAAATCACTGTTTCCATGGTGACGTGAAACTTCGTCCCCCTTCCCACTGGATGAAAGTTCGGACACTCTTCCTGGCGTCTTTCCTGTTGGTGCAGCGTTCAAATGTTTCTGGAGTCTGTGGTCATTATTAGAATTTGATTGCACGATGCCCGCATTTCGAGTTGTCTTGGACTTTTTCTTAGTATGTTTTACCACAGAGAATGCTGATATGCGACCATTTGTATCGTGATCACCATTTTTCATGATGGCCGCCGAAAATTCCAATTTTTGATCAGATTTTAAAATTATATCTTTTTCTCTCTGACATGGACCATGGACATCTCTGGACGGACTCTTTGTCAGCTTCTTTTGCTTGTCCTTTCTCGGTGTATCGAGTTGTTCCACTATACTCTCACAATCTGAATCTGTAAATTTGATGACGTCAGGTCCACCGTCAGAGAGAGAATTTGATCTGGTGTCATCACAAACTGCTACTACTGCATCACCATGCCAATGTGCCTCCATAACAACCTTCTCGGATCATTATCTGAATAGTCTGGTCGACCACAACGATATTACCAGGGAGCTACCACGGGAAGCAGACCGCGACGGTGAAAAGTACTTGTTCTAGTGCATGTAACGGGTTTCCCCGGTGACGATTTTTAGTTATCAATACGTTTGTGATATACGGATAGTGTAGTATGTCCACCTTCTGCTCGGTGCACCGTGGAAACTAGACACTCTTCCATCTCCCAATGCAGGGAACCCTTGTGGAATCTTTCTTAGCTTATTCCCCAAGGTTACCTCAGTAGTATAGCATCAACAAAAGTCTGCAGACGAAGCTCTCTTCTCACACAAGAATATTCCTTTGCGGTAGGCCTATATAAAGTGTACTCATGAAGCGTTACCGAAAAAGGGGCTAGTCTGTACCATCTGTCAAAATGGCCGATTTCACCACCTTTGAACTTCGGTATAAGGAGTCATCCCGTAGTAACTTTATGATCAGATCATGGAAGTATGTCTCAGACTGCTCATGATTCCGCAGACTGTGTGCAATTAAAAGGCAGTATGATGACTGGGGCTGTAGTAGTATATAGATCATCCACGCACATACAGGTGTTCAACTTTGTATGCAGTTTCAACAATAAAGTTTGAAAAAGGTCAGAAAAACAAATTCAACACAAAAAGCTGTCAAACTCACTTCAGTGTCAGAGAGGTGAACAAAATGAAGACTGTGGTAGTCTCTTCTAAACAGAAGCTTTTCTTACCACTGAATGAGCAAAAGCGAGATCCGTCGTTGTACCCACTGGAGCCACAAAGTTGCCCCTATAAAAACAGCGGGAGTAGCAGTACTATTGTCTGACTGCGGTGACAAAGAACAGCGACTTTTCATCTTGCGGTTAACTTGTAAAAAGTCACGAAGCAAATCAAGCCATTTCTCGACTGAGGTGCATGTGTTTCACAAATTGTTTTAAAAACGACCCGAGGTTCCAGAATGAAAGACGATGGTCCGTTTTGTCTGATCGCTCAACTAGGCAAAGAGAAGAAGTGACTAAGAATGTGACCAGTGTGACGTCACAAGAATGACTCCATGCTGTTTACAACCTACCAGCAATAAAAAAGTTTTTGTTCGCTAATGATTCCTATAATTAATCGACTAACCTTACTACCGAACGTTTACTATCAATCTGCTTAGGTTTGGCTATATACCGTTAAGTGTAACCATGGCACTTCTACAATGTGACGCTCCTTTTATCGACAAACAGTAGGGACAAATATTAAACTGTCGATTCAGTTACACTTCGTCTCCGTCAGAGGGTTAAATGATAGTTTTGTTTGGTTAAGGTTCAAGGTCCATGATAAATAGTGGTGGCGTACATGCAACTCAGATCTCCCTTTAGTTTTGTATTTCTCATAAAAATGATGATAATGGTATCGCAATAACACGTCATTGATGAACTACCACTTTGTTCTACACCGGCAGAGTCATGATTCGTTTACACAATATAACTAAAAATAAGTGAAGGCCCCGGTCGAGCGTGATCTAAACTGGGAAAAGGTCTACTTGAACTCCATGCCGTTCCGCCCGAATGCACTGCCAACACAATAACAATGCTGATCAGTTTCTATCATACGGATGAAATGTGAGCTAAGACAAAAATGGAAGAGTCATTGTCCAGTCAGTGAACTTGAAACATATTGGCAAGGTCCATGCATGCGAGGAATAGCTCCAAGTTAAGACAAATAAACTGTCCAAGGAGGTGTAGTATAGTAGAAGGCAGATTAAACGTTTTATAGGCTTTACTCAAACAATTGAAGTATTGTTCATTTCCAACTGCAATCTAGCCTGCATGACGCCTTTGTGACTGCCGCCCTCTTAAGCCCCGGCAACTTATTGCGATGAGCTGAACAAAAACTTCGTTTTAATGGCAGAAGATAAAATTTTGAATGTTGATCCTTTGTCAGAAACAATGAGACACATCCCATCCCTTAAAGGAAAAGATCGAGCAGTCGCATGAATTGTAGTCTAATATGGTAGTCTATCCTATGCCATAGATATCACTTGTGAGTCACGTAAATACTTGGGCATTGTAAAAGTAAGACACATTGCAAATAAAAATGAAATACCCGAAAGAAGAAAAAACAACACAGTACATGTCAGGTAAAGTTAGACCTATGATACTCTCGAAAGTATTTTATCGCAAGTTTAACACTTTCGCAAATTCTAAATGAGTTCATTAAGTGCAATTAGTCCCATGTTTTATAAAAAAAAAAAAATCAAGCTTTTCGTGAACCACTACCTTAAAATGTTCTTTTTAAAAGATTTATCTGATTTCAAAATGATAGAAATTGAAGGAGGGAACTTCTGTGTTTTGTTTACCCCTGTGAACAAAATGTCTAAACCAAATTAAAAGTTTGTTAATACCGTTTTATATCATATGTTATTATGTTATCAGTAATATCAGGGAGCTATACAATATTCTCGTTGAGACCAAATTCGCTTCAAAATCCAGATTGATAAAGTTGGCAAGAACATCCCAAAGAACTGAACGAATGTGAGCATCCTTGTAGAAAGGGTTAGAACGGTGATTTAAATTATTTGAAAGATAAATTGTCCCTCCTTCAAAGACGAATAATCAAACATCGTGGATAATAAACAATGAGGAATTAATCATCTGCATCCATGTGTCAGAAAAATCATTTTGGGATTTTGTCAGTATATACCTCTGGAAAGTTGAATAACCATTAATCGAAATACCTAAACCAGCACTTTTGTAGAGAATAGTGCACAACTTACTGATGTTTAGACCAAAACCAAAAAGAAAAAAGCCCATGGATATTTATGATCAGGCGCGGATCCAAGATCAAAGTGTGTGTGTGTGGGGGGGGGGGGGGGCTTTTACGGCCTCATCCCTTCCTTTTTGGCCACATCAACAATAAAACATACGGAAAACTAGCAGTGCAACTCCCTCATACCCTTTCTTTCTCTTAAAGGGCAGGAGAAGTCATCCCAAATTGAAGAAGTGTAGTAGACTGTGCAGGATCATGATTGGCTGTTGGGAGTCATGTGACAACGTTTTTTCTCTTCAAATGTGAAATTTACTAGAAACAACTGCTTGGTTTACCCTGAATATGCAATGGTAAAGTCATAAACTCTAACAAAAGATACTTTGAAGAGAAATAAGATGAAAATTGTGTTATTTAGCTTTTTCCTTCAAAATAAGTTTGGGGGACTGCTCTTTACCTTTAAGTCAGCCCCCCTTTTTGGAGTATCCGGATCCGCGCATGATGTTTAAAAGAATCGAAAGATATTTTCAAAATGTAGTTGCAGAAGGTCGCCTATATATTGACCCTCTGAGTTTGAGAGGGTCTATCATACAACACCCGGATGTCTCATGAATATATCTTACAGAAAGGAGTTAGTTAGTTTTATCGCCCAGTTTCCAACCTATTGGTTAAAGTCGAGGCGACCGAGGCCTTTTTCCGAGTTGTGGCTCACTAGCTTGTTTTCCCTACTCCCTACATCTCTACTCCGGAGCATCAAGCACAACGCCAGTGTTCCATTTTAGAGTCTTTGGTATGACTCGACCGTGGGAGGCGGATGCTCTACCGTAAGACCAAACACGCGGTCCTTACAGGAAGGCACCGCTAATCGGTATAGATCAAATAATAAAACATAGACTGAAAATGAATTTTAATTTCCGTCAGTTTCTGGTAGGTACCAAAAATAAAGATTTACATAGTAGAGCTTGTATTTTATGCCCCAATCGCCAAATTGGAGATGGATTTCACATTGTTGTATTCAGGGGGCAGAGACCATATCCCCCTTCCCCAGCGTAGTTCTGATTTTTTTTTCTTTTTTTGTTGTTGAACAAAAACCTGATTTTACACAAGCGGGTGTCCATGCTTGTTTCTCATTTGCTGTAGACGTTTCCGTATTTTTATATTTTACTGTATTTACTTACTAGGCCCCATGAACATCATAATCTGTGCGCGCTTTCATTCAGTTCCTTGTAGCTTATTCAGTAAAGCTGCTCAACGAATTCACATTTTTCATCGGTCCAATTCGATTGTTTATTTGCATAAATATGATCTAATTGCGTGACACTGCAAAATATTGAAGTGCGAAAGATTTGCATGGATTTTTTCCTGGGGATTTTTCTGCCTTCCTTCTCATCTGCGAAGTTACTCAAATTTGATGATTAAGTCAACACTCCCTTACATTTACCAATCACTCTTTCAACGATCTACTTCTAAGCTCCTTTTCCAGTTATCTTTTTTTTTTAATACCTTAAACAAATCTGTTCATAGATACCAGCAGACAAGCTGGACAACTTCATACTATATCCGTTGATAATAGACTTCAAAGAAGACCGTCAAGTACAGTTCCAGAACTTGAAACACATTACCCCAGAATTATCAGCTAAGTCCGCCAGTTGCGTCTTGGAGGAAGTTGATCACAATATTTTGTGTTGTTGGCGAGACACGGTAGGTTAGTGGATTCCGGAGTGTGGGACCGGGGTATGGGATAGATTTTTTTCTCTCTTTTTGTTTACTATCTTGTCAACTCTTTCTGGGAGTGCTTTTGTTTTTGAAAGCTAGAGGGATTTCAAGGCTTTAATTTCACTCACGTTTGTTTTACATCCTTCATTAAGAGTACGTATCCGGCATCATGTTTATTTCCTATTGTGGTAGGACAAATAAGTAAAATGAAATGAAATTTGTTTATCATGTGTAATGAAATTTGAAGGCTGTCGGATAACCAGGGAGCAGATTTCCATCGTAATTGGCAAAGGCATTTTTAAGGAACTGAAGATGTCTCGGTGCAGTATGCATGTTACTTTTGTCAAATCGAAATAAATGATATCTAATGCAACATTTCGACACCCCTGTCGAGCATTCTCTCGATCAGGCGAGTCACTATCAGAGTGTAGGGGTTCTACATCCCATAGAAATTTCCAAAGCGACGTTTGTTAGGACTAATTTACGACATCTTTGTGCTTTGGGTTTCTGAAACCTCCCCGGAGGTTAAAGATATAAATTGAATTTGAACAATATACTACATTCCCGCTTCAAAAGAAACTTGCTTAGGCCACTGCGTCCCGATCCGGGGACAGCGATTTATAAATCAGACTTCCTCTGTTGAAAGTTTCCTGCATGCAATTGATACCCCGGCAGTGCCTTTAAATCGTCACACGTGTTTAAATATGCTCTAAATATGTGGGTCAAATGTACACCATTTTGGATCATCTGCCCTTTTTAAAATAAAAAAAAAAAACAATTTAGGAGTGAAAACAAAAATCTGATTTCAGACTAGAAATGGCACACGTTACAGATAGGATACGCAACGCAACGAATCTTCAAACGAATTTTCATCATGTTCAAATAAATGATTTATAAACCGTGACACCAAAGTTTTGTTTTTATTTCAATTTTTGTTCATTCGACAATTGAAGAGATGTACTTCAAATATTGTTTCATCAAACAATCTACACAGAATTATGTGCTACATAGGTTAAAAGGTTGATTAGATGCCAGGCCCACAAAACTATAGGCATATACGATGCTTTTGAATTTCCACATTGACCCTAAATCTCATATGGCATGATCTGTATGCCTCTCATGTTCAGAGTGTTCGTGAATGATCACCATCTGAGTTTATTTTCTGTGTTTGGAGACCCCCTCGTCAACATAAAGAGTCCCTTCTTACCCCCAACAAATATCCTAGCAAAGCTCCCACCAAGGCCGTGCCACTGGACCCCACCAAGGGCCCTAAGCTGGCACCTTTGACCCCACGCTCGGACCTTGGGCTACGCCCTTCGGATTGTAACGCGAAAATTATATTACTATAAGCCAACCAAAAAAAATGCTGATCCCCCCCCCCCGTGCCTCCAAAACTAAAAATTCCTAGCGCCGCCGCTGGATATACCCAAAATATATAGATGGCGCATTGTAAATAGGTTATCATTAGCCTACTTTAAGAAAAGTTCAAATTGACGTTTTCTCGAAACCCTGAAAGTTATCTGCATACCACAATGTTATCTTTCTGCCTGTCTTCGTTTTTGTTATTACTATTATTATTTCTTTTAATTCTGGCATGTTTTTTTAATCTACCTGAATTTTCCGAAGGGGGGGGGGCATACGATATTGTTTCTCCCTCAATATACTCTTGGTGGGGGACCCCCCCCCCCCCCCCCCCCAGGATCGATGCGCCACTTGTAATTTCTTAATTTTCATGTGCGATGTTTGAATGAGAACAGACCGCGTGTTTGCTTAACGGTAGAGTATCCACATCTTACGTGGAAGTCCCAGGCTCGATTCCCAGCGGGGTCGAGTCATACCAAAGACTGTAAAAATGGAACCTACTGCCGATATGCGTGATGCTCCGCATAGGCAATGGAGTATGGAAAACAAGCCAGTGAGCCACAATTGGAAAAAGGCCGTGGCCGACTTGAACCACTCTTTTCTTTTTCTTTTTTTTTTTCTTACTTTAGAGGTCGCTATGATAAACATATTACTATTTCTCTAGCGTCCTGTTTATAACTCTACATTTCACCATGCGTCTTGTTTATATGCATCTTCGTGTAAAATGTGTTTATAAACGAAATGCACTGAACTGAATAGGTTGGAAACTGGGCAGTAAAACCAGCCTGTAACAGTTACACTTCTTGGTTTTCACTAACACCTCCCCGGTAAAACTCCATCTAACCCAATGGTGGGTAACCTATGCCCCGCGAGCAGCCCCGGCGCCAGTGATTTAATTGCGGCCCGCGAGATATCTCAAAGAAAAGAAAAAATCAATCTATTTTACACTATCACAACAAATGAGCGAGCAGCTTTGCTTATATCCATACTAACGATGTTCCTCAACATGCGCAACATCACTATTCAATTGTGATAAGCTAAACGTCAAAAATGTGCAGTAATTTACCTTAAAATTTGTCCAAAACGATGCACCAAATTGCACCTAAGAACCATGAAATATAAAAATAATTTCCAAAGGGCTAAGAAATGTTAACCATTTGCAATAATTTACCTCTAAAATTTGTTTAGAAAGACGCACCAAGTTGCATTTAAGGGCCCTCCGATATCCAAAAAAAGTTTTAAATTGGAGGGGGACACCTCCTCCAATTTCAACGCTCCCTCAGGACGGCGACCCGAAACAAGGTTTAGCCCCCATTCTTGAACAGCTTTCTACACCTATGGAGAAATTAGTTGCAAACTGTCAGAACCAGTAATCTCATTGAGAGCTGTAGGGTAGACCTAGTTTTCCCCATTACTTTATCAACAACACTATATTGAGATTAGGTTATTATGCAGAAAGATTTTTGCTTGAAAGTCCTCAGAATTCAGCCTAGTCAAAAAGGTTGCCCACCCCTGCCTGATCTTGCCAAATTAATGTGTGCAGGGAATTTTCGGTCAAAGTTCAGTAAACACGACTCGGACAGGTAAATTAATTACCCTTTTTCATAGTGCCAGAGGAGTATTTTTCTTTCGTACACTTATGAGGGGACTATTAATTTTTCCAAAATTTTAAATGTTTCAAAATCAAAGTTTGGGACTATAAAAGGTTTAAAATCCCATAGTCAAGTGATGATGGAATTGATCTTTCGTAATCCGGTATCAAAATTGGAAAACGAGGCTGAAAGCTGCTATTTTGGGGATTTTGAGTCTACTATCTGAGAGCCTGATATATACTACGAAAAACATTTGTCTGTTGCAGTGTTATTTTTAGCTACTTACTTTTGCAACGTAATAATATCTTACGATGGCCGTATGTGTATCCGTATATTATGAACGTCCGGTCCGCAAAAAACAGTGCTCGTTGTACTATACTAGTTCTAAACCCTGCACAATACAATACAACTAAACCGAGCTAAAGGTAAGGCACTTAGCCTAGTCTTGGAAACAAGAGAGAGACGAAATCGACAATTTCCAGGATATCACCAACCACCGTTCATCTTAGAACCTGATCATGGCAGACAGTGAACAGAAAGGCCAGCAATATATGGTGGAAGCTGAGAAGAAGCTCAAGTCCAGTCATAGCTTTTTCGGTTCAATGTTTGGGTATGAAACTTAACGTTACTAACGTAATGTTGATCATTATGTCACTTCAGTAACAGGCCCTAGCCTACACACCAAGGCTTTATTATCAAAATACAAGTCAGGGTGCTACAAATTGCCGATCACTTTATTATTACAGCATGTCATTATTTATGGAAGCCTAACTTTAGGGCTGCAAATATTTCGGCAATATCTCGAAAAATACCCTGCAGGACTAGCTTCAACTGCACTGATTCAAGTGACTGTTAGTGTTGAGCATCAGCAAGAAAATTAGGCCTAACATAGACCCTAAAGTTAGGCCTAGGCCTAGCCTAGGCCTAGGCCTAGATAAAAATCACATTGGCCTAGCCTAGGCCTAACTCAAAATGATAGGCCTAACAGGGATCATTTTGAGGGTAGGCTATGCTTGACTATCACCAATGTTTGCTCTATGTGACAAGCTAACTTAAATATTGATACAAGGCAAAGACCTCTTGCACAGTCTTGATTCCAGAGTGCATTCCATGTAAAGCCCACGCCGAAGGTACGCCAAGGGCTTTGTGATGGTACGCTGGGATTTCTGTGCACCTACAACAATACACAGCAATGTGCAGGCATACAAACAGTATACATATACGTGAAGCATACATGGTTACAGTGCTTTGGCAGTGCATGTATATTCAGTGTATCGTCGAGTGTGCACCTAAGAGCTCTGTCATTTCAAGATTTTTACGTTATGTCAATGCGGGTGGGCACTTGATGGGCCCGCGCACTTGACGGTCATCCCATCATACAAGAATATGGCAAACACACAGTAGCCTAAGTAGCAATCTGTATGCAATTGTACATACTTCTGTATACGTGTATGTAATGCATGCACCATCAAATTGGCAATACAGGTACTGAATAGCATAGAATACTGTACGTTTATCACACGATGGGAATTAACCAGCATGCCATGAGTACAGCTTGCCCATCGCTACGCCGAGAAGGAGTGGGTGCTCATGCCGAAGATCTTTGTGTTGGAGTGCACAAAATGAATACTGGTCTTGATTCTAGCAAGGGGAATGAGGGGTACAGAGGTATGTGAAGGTGGGGGCCTTTGGGCCATGCTCCCCCCTCCCCCACTCACGAATGCCAATTATTATTTTTAGATCCCCAAAATACGTAGCCATACTTTAGTAACACATTTTACTTCAAAGGATAGCATTTGTGGCACCAGATTGCATGTAAGGACGTCCAATTTCTCAAAAATTTTCAAAGGGGAAGGATTGTCTCTACAAGGCCCCTCAGTGATGCTAACTTTTTTTTAGAATTACTACAAATAGGCAAATTCTGTCAAATTCCAAATTTTACTTAAAAAGGTAGCCCCTGTATCTCCCTGGTGGCACCAATTGCCTCTAAGGATACCTGCCTTATGAACCCCTTAGACTACTTCCCTGGCCTGCAGAGACGTAGGAGACGGGGACAGGGAAGTGGAGGGGGTCCATTATTACAAAATATGGTTATAGTTTTGTTAAAAGTAAAGAAAGGTAATTTTAATTTGCAATTTCCTACTCAGTAAGTCTAAAAGGACTTGTAAAGTTGTGGTAATTTGTGTGTGCCTCAAATGAAAAATTTAGGGCCTAAAGCCTTGGTCTAACGTTTGGCAGGATAGGCCACATGATTACAAATGCTAAGTTATACCTCTAAATAAAAATTGTACATTGACAAGCTTTTTTAAAAAAAAAAAAAAATTAAAATCTCAAAGTAAGGATGTTGTTCCCAAAGAGAAATATAATGCTATCAAAGGTGTATCACGTCAATGTTTCATAGGGGAGGAAACTAACAGGTCCAGAAACTAATGGTAACCAGTGGAGGGTGTTCAGGTTGCGATGAGAAATAGTTTTCTATTTATCACACAAGGGATGTTAGGGGTGAAATCATCAACAGATGAGAGTTGGAGCAGGTGTAGACAATTTCATCAATACAGCTAAGCTTTAATTTAGCCAAGAGTCACAATAGAGAAGCATTCTCATATTTTCAATTCCATTGTACAGGGAGCAACTTGTTTTTGAAATTTTGATTAGCAGAATTGCTACTCCTTATTCAAAATTGATTAGCAATCCCCCAAAAATGATTAGCAACTTTTTATACTACCTAGTTAAATATATTTTTACAGCAGCTTGTAAAAAACTACAGGATCAAAGACTGAAGGGTAGGTCTGATCTTTCAGGTAATGAAACATCATTCGTTATGCGTCCAAGTGACCTGTATCATGTATACATATATGCAGTATAACTACACTCAGGCATAAAAAATGCTTTGGAGACCTCTGCTGTTGACCACATTTTATGGGATTTCTTCAATGTTTTACTTTTCTACCTTTCATTTGAAAATTTGTTTGTTTGTCAATTCAATCACCAAATAAAGCCATGAAAATAAATTGTCTATGACACTTCATTAATAGCGATGTAATTCCCTCGTTAGATTGGTTTGTACCCAATCTTAGAAAGCCTTGCAAAATGCATCCTCTTTATCGCATTTGTTGTCCTGCCAAGTGCCATTTTAGAACAGGAGCACTAGTAAGGACATGTGAAAGCAACCAATTTGAGAACAGTGCCATATTTTATTGACATTCATCAGATGCAACCATCCTTAATCTTTCTCATCATCTCTGTCCAAATTGTTATTATGTGGTTCTCCCTCTTCGCTGATTTCCGTCACCTAAAATTAGGCCACCACTTACTTGTAACATACTGACTACCAATAAGTCTACCCAGTATCCACACCCATTATATTTTATGAATCCAAGCTCCATCTCCTACAATGTACAACCAAGCAGAGTAACTGCAGATGTGCAGAATCAAGCCCATCTTGTGCCTTTAGGACAGAGATTCACCCCAAAATGTTCCAAAACATTTGACCCCCTTTAACCTAATAAAGCTATGAAAAAGGGGGTCCGATCAGCAGCTTCATTAATTTAGTAGCTTTTAAAACTTATGATAATCTGAGCAAGTTTTGAGGCTTCTTAAATACTTTCATAAGTTGTTGAAAATGTGAACCTACAAATCTCATCAGTGTCCCTTAATATTTGACTTCAAGATTGAGCACTAGTACATTCTACTGTACAGGTATTTCCATCTCATGGTAGCCAGCCCAAAACGTAAAATCTGTGGGGCATACAAAATTATCTAGATGATATTTCACTTCATTAAATAGTTTCATGGCATGTGTAAAATATTCAAACTAAGCCCAGCCTAATATTTTAAAACTTTACTTCAGCAATTTCCGTGTACAATATGTTTCCCTTCATAGTTGCTTGCTTTGGCTTCTGTGCTATCCTAACAAGGTTTTACATTAAAATTTCTGAGCCTAGCCTAGTCTTGAGGGCAAACTTGCATTGATCGGCAGTTGCTGGTTTGGAATGCAATGTGGCTTGGTGCTACAAGTTTTTTTGCATGCACTAGAATCGTACAGCACAGAATCATGAGTTATGCAATGTAAACAAAAGCATGAAATATTTATGCACTGATCTATAATTTCAAACCATGTTTACGGCCTTAAATATTCATCCTTTTTAGGAGTTCCAAACTCAGTGATTTGAGAATGTAGAGCATGTTTGACTGAGAATAATGTAAAGATTGATTAACAGCAAAAATCTCTCGCCTTTACCAGTATAGTCAAGGGCAAAACCAGATGCTTTCTGTGGCTTTTGCCTTTGATGCCGTGGGTTATTATTCCCCTGTGCACTGTTACAGCCCTTAGGCTGTGTATTAACTAGAAGTAAACAATGCATCTCCTGTGCCATGGCAGCAGCGAGTTTATGTGTTGGAACTCTTGGAAGCAGAAAATTTCAGTGGTGTCATTTAGAAACAAACATAGTTTGCAGAGCAAGTACAGGGGCCAATTTTTTTGTTTTGCGTGATCAATTTTTATGACTTCCAATTTCTGTTTTTATTTTCCCTGAACATTATTTTGTTCTGTGAACATTCAAAATTAAACAAGACCTGCTGAAATTTTGTATCGCAAGTCTTCTATTCAAATCAGATGATGTACGGCAATTATCAAAGTTTCCTCGTTTTTGCATCGCAAATTGTGATGCAAACCCGAACAAATTACTCCATGTTGTATAGTTTGCCTGAAAAAAAACAAGACCATTTTACATAGGCCTAAAAGTGGTAGTACATTTTACATGGTAATTTTCTGATCATTGGGCATGTTCCTGATTTTTTTTTATTGCACTGGAGGTCAAAGTGAAAAACTTGGTAACACTATTTTTCAAGAAGGGTTCCTTGGCGGGTCCTCATACTTGGCAAGAAGGTGGCCCATATTGAGTAGAAGATCCCTATTGCTTCCAGTTCAAATGTCATATAAGGGTGCCAGGGGTCAGAGTCTCTGTGCTGTGGTTACACAATATTTCACTTTGGAGTTCTGAATAGTGTTAATTTCACACATACTATGTGGATGTGATATAGTTAGTAGAACCCAAGTTTTTGGTGATCAGAGTTTATCTGGGGTTTTGGAGTTTCCAAAGCTCTGAACCTGATTTGCATGATATCTCAATGTTGGAAGCTTGGATGCATTTCTCACATTCTATGTGGATCCTTTATGAAACACTGTCTACTTAAGAAAAGGAAAACAAACATACGATTTCAATGGCAAGGAAGGCTTTTGGCTTTCTAGTTATGTGAAGCCTGAAGGGCACACCTAAGAAACTCTGAATTCATTTTCAGAACCCTTTCCAGAATTTGAATCGAGTAATAATTGTTCAGGGGAATAGAAAAAGTTCGTAAGCTGGGAAGCTCCTTCCTGGGAAATTTGGACATATGGAGGGAAGTTTAGGCAACTGGAGGGACATGTCCCTTTCCTGTAAGTATAAAATTTGCAGTTCTTGGTCTGTCAGAGGTTCCCAGCATGAGAAATGTGGAGGTATCAAGTGGTTAAGAATATCATTAACACTGCTCTTAAAAGTAACTGACTTTTTATACGTAGCCGAATCTTTCCCTTTCAAATCATTCTTGAACATAAGTGGAACAAAGTATCATGAAGAGCATAGAATAATTTGGATAAAAATGAAAAATAAATTGGTTGTTTGAATAGCACAAGCAGATTGCCCTTTAGGTTGAGGTTGTCCTTTGAATAAAAATTATAATATGCAGCCCAAGCATAGCACACAAAAAACTCTCTAAGCTTAAACCTTAAACAAGAACTAAAAGTGGTTGAAATTTGTCTCAGATGACCATGACTCAAAACTTAAATAAAATTAATTTTCCTGACTTATCTCTTTTCTTCTCTTCTGTAAGTTATTCAATTAATCCCCAGCTTCAATCAGTCATTGAGCCTACTAATTTCACACAATTCATTCTTGTTACAATTTATCTTAACGAGGATCCTCTTGCTCTTTAACACAACCTCTCCAGTCCAATGCCAACCAATGCCAAAGTCAAAGTCATTAAAAATAACATTTTTGAAAACGAATTCATACACGCACAGCACTAACGCAGTACTACAACAGAGTGTGCATTCAAACATAAATTTATAGAACTCGCAGTTGATGTGCACATGCAAATGAAACATCGTCTCCACGCAAGTAGTTGTAAACGCTACTTGTGGCTTCTCCCATGTACATGAAAATATAGGGAAAAATATGGGAAATGATATCTCCTTCCAGAGAGACAATTTTATTCCTTTCCTTGGAAATAAACATTTTTCCAGCCCTGAGAGTCTTTCAGCCTTCAGACCTTCTGTTTAAGACAATGTGTTTGTTCTAGTGGTATGGTCTTAAAAGGTTTGCTTCATCGAATTTTAATGAGAAGGTGAAGAAGTCTGAAGAGTTAGTGATCAGTTTAATTGCAACATTCAAAATATGAACTAACCTTGGAAGTGTTTTGTTTTAATTTTTCTTCAATTTTGTTTATATATTTACAGTGGTGCTCAGAAACAAGAGGAAGCATGTGAACTTTACGAGAGAGCAGCCAATATGTTCAAAATGGCTAAGAAGTGGAGTGGTAATACCATCCTTTATTTTCTTTTTAAGGTTTCATACATTGTGCACCAACTGCTCAATAGAGCAGTACCTGTAACCTTCAACCATACTACTAGTGTTTCTGCTAAGCTACTATGGCACCATTTTGACTCAATGACTTGCCACCTTCATGTGCTGAATGTTCGTGGGATAAAACAAAAACAAAAAAAATTGTTTCATTTTGTTTCCAGTGTTTATGATTGTATAGTTTCTCAAAACTGGAATATCTATTGAGTCAAATTTTTCATTTTCATTGAGTCTATTGACACATTTGATGATTTCATACAGGAAATGGTGAGCCATACCCTTCTTTGTTTTAATGTTTTTGGCAAATATCATTTCTCAAGGACTAACATTGCTGTCCTGGTACACCTCTGACTAATTAAGTAGCATGTCCTTATCCAGGACTGTAGCCAGAGAGGTCTGAATGTGGGAAACAAATTGCATTGTAGACTATCTAAGCTTAGCACCACAATCATTTGGTGCAGAGCATACATACAAATTTTGGGAAAAACATGCTTTTCACATGGCAGAGCCCAGGGTTGTCACCACACCGAGCAGCACCAGACAGTGCTACCTGACTCTCAAAAGCTCCACCTGGTACTCACCATCAATATCAGCATCACCGCCGGGCACAAATTTCTTACCCTAACTGAACAAATTTGTAGATTTCTTTAGAATTGAGTGATAATTCCTCATTTTTTGTAAGAACTTTCCAACCTGCAAAAAATTTTCAAGGGAGGTGGGACAGTGACTCCCCATAGACTGCTCCCTCAGGGTGTTGACCACAAATTACCTGGCTCTCAAAATGGCCTAGTGACAACCCTGGCATGGCCAAGGATGCCACTTTCTGTTCCTTGTTTTCTAAGTTAATAATTGAAGCAATAACACTTTGTTCTGATGTAATTTGGCAATAAATTCCTGTCTGATTTAAATGAAAATGATATTTTACAGGACAGTGTTGTAAACTGTAAAAGGAGAATTGTCTTAAAAAAAACTTTTGTCAGTTTTTTTGTTTTGTTCTACAGAAGCAGGAAATGCATTTTGTCAAGCTGCTACCATACATCTACAATTACAGGTTAAACATCAAGCAGCTAGTAGTTATGTTGATGCAGCTACAAGTTATAAAAAGTCAGATCCAGAAAGTAAGTAGCACAGATTAATCTATTTTTAATAATCTTGTATGAAAAACGGTGCTTGTCAATTGTCTGTTGCTTTGTTTCTGTGTCATTTGACACATCTCCTGCATGAAGTAATATTTTGGTCAACGAATACCGCTTGATTGTTACTAGAATAGAGGACAATGAATTTCAAGGATAGCATGCTTGTGCAACATCTGTGCATATGTGCAATTTATGATGTGTTGTAACACAATTTTTTTGTAACTCAAGCCATTAGAAAAGATGCCCTTTGGCACTTTGACACCCTATTTTTTAAACCCTGACCAGCTGTAAAATTATTTTTTATGCAGGATAGAAAAGGAATCATAGAAGGCCCTCTTGCCCCACTCAAATATCCCCCAGTGTCTTTTCAGAGTAGCAGCATCAGCACAGGGGGATTGGGGGCATCCCCTCATTTCCCCCAAAATTAAGAAACTTTTTAAAATAAATTCAAACAGCATTCAAGCAGTATATTTCTCTGGGGGTGGGGTGGGGTACTTCATCATCATTGGTTGATGAAGTACTTCCATCATTTCCTGACACAGCTGTGTAAAAAAAGACTCAAAGAACTCCCCTACCCTCAATCTTATTCCTTAGGTATACACCTATGTAGTAATAAAAGACAGGTTCCACCTCCTGTAGAAAATGCAGTGATAAATATAAAACACAATAGATGCACACTCTGGGGTAACTGAGGTTGCATTTAGTGTTTGCACGTGTTACCCGGGTACCCGCCCAGCATTGTATTACCTGGTTCCAAATCTACTACCCGAATCTTAAAAAATTTTGCATGCAAAAAGGTTTACCCCATTTACACCATTGCCCACAGTAATGGACTAAAATATTTTGGTAAACATTGTCAGAGACTGCAAATGAAGAGAACCCCTAGAAATTATGTGTAAGTTTGAAAGTTGTTTGAACTTACACATACATAGTGAGTTGCATCTCACACATCACAATCATGTATATCACTTATAATCTTGCATGCAAGTAATTAAGCTATCTGACGGTGATTCAAAATCACACCGCACTGTTTCCCTCAGGAACTAGCAGACATATCACCCCCGCCCAGCTTGCAAAGACAGTGCCCGCAACGTTCGGCATACAAGGTAAACTGAGACTTGCGTGTATACAATCTTATAATTAATACGGTATACCCCCCCCTAGTATCATCATCAAATATTTCATAATGGTTAAACGTGTCAGTTTAACGCAAATCAACACTTTGCGGCTATCTGTAAAGTACAAAGGCATCACTGTAATGACACTGTAAACACTCACGAAAAAGGTTTTAGAAACAGACCATTACATATTATGTTATTTTGCCCCAAATTGGCGCTCGCGCAGACTACAAAGTTTATGTGTGAAAGCTATGTTACCAAGGAGGTACTCCTTGTAGAACCTCCTTGATGTTACCATGTCCAGATGTCAACTCGAGGCTAGCTATGTAAGAAAGTACATAGCCCTTTAGTAATAATTACAATGCACATTGTGCATTAGTGTAAGCAAAGTTCTCAAGCATGGCGTTTGTTTGCAATTGGTAATTTTGGACCTGCAAGAGAATACCATAATACAGGACTCTGATTGGTTGATATTTTTAAATCGTTGTTTTAAAGTAGAAGCTTCAAGCTCTTAGTTGGCTTGTTTTTTGAGTAGGAAAGCGTCCCAAAATTCAATATCAAATTGATATAGGCCTTGGGAAGTACTAATTTTCTTATTTGACTGTTTTCTGTTACATTTCTTTTACCTGTCATTTTGATTTGAAACAAAAAGAGACGATAAAACCTTGTGACAAATCAAATGTTTTGAACTTGGGAATGTGATCGTTACTTCTCCAAAACAGCTGTAAATATTATCACGCATGATTCCCAAAGGAATTCTGCTATCTGAAGGAGCTTCTTCCATGAAAGAACACAGATATAACTTAGTCACCAACCTCTAGACCTGGCGTCCTCAATTATTTGCATGCCCATAACTTGTGGGGCACAACGATGTTTGGAGGGGCATGCAAAGCAGAAACAAAAATATTAAAAAATTAATCAACTTAAATTGATCAATTACAAACATTATTTGGTTTCACAGAAAGGTAAATTTCCCAATGCTTAATCAAACACTCAACTTTATTGCCCATTTTAATCAGTCACAACTTCTCTCAACCCAACCACTGTAGGACTAGTTGTATTTTTCCAAGATTGCTAAATCTTCAAAATGCTACTTTCAACCACTAGTCACTTTCAGCAATATGATTTACTTTTCCAAAAAAGTAACAAAGTTGGTGGAATTTGTTTGTTAGAAAATGCAACAAAGCTATTCATCATTTTGCATCTGAGATGAGAATTTTCAAAAGGAGAGTGTGATACCCCTCCCTTTACAGTTTGTTAGTTTTTACCCATCCTACAGGCTGGTGAACACCGGTCTGGCACATTGGATCAGCAAAAAATACGCATATTTGCTTCAGCAAAATTATTGAGGAAGCCTGTTCTAGACCTTCAGACTTCTATATCAAGGGTCTCTCATAGACCTATTTCCAAATAGCAATTACAATGCATTGTGGGATACGTTTTGGGTATACGTAAATTTTTACCACAGTAAAATGCCATTGACAAAAAGGACGCACACCAAAACTCTATCCCACAATCCTTTGCAATTGCTATTTGGAAATAGGTCTATGTGTAAGTGTGTGTTTGTGAATAGTTGAAAGAAACAGATACTGTTCATGATCCTAGAAAAAAAAGCCAGAAGTGAGAACACAAAACCCACAGGCCCAGAACCTGGTGTACTGCTGTCTGGGTAACTTGAAGGAACTGTATTAGCACATGGTACTTTATTCTAGTAATTCTAAATGATATATTTATTTTGCTTTACAGAAGCAATATCATGTCTTCAGAGGGCGATAGAAATCTACATTGACATGGGTAAATTCACACAAGCTGCTAAACATCACATGAGTGTTGCAGAAGTCTACGAGAATGATCTTGTTGATGTTGATAAAGCTATAGAAAATTATGAAAAAGCTGCTGATTATTATAAAGGAGAAGAATCTAATAGGTATGGAGATTTG
The DNA here is from genome assembly GCA_037179385.1 of Holothuria scabra. Classification (NCBI taxonomy): domain Eukaryota; kingdom Metazoa; phylum Echinodermata; class Holothuroidea; order Aspidochirotida; family Holothuriidae; genus Holothuria; species Holothuria scabra. Next base: position 49,521,070 of record CM074180.1, read on the forward strand.
CTTCTTTTTATGTTATTTATTTTATTTTTTTTTTGCCTTGTAAGTGAGTCAGGCTTTGATTTTTGGAAAATTTTATGTTGGTCCTGCAAAGAACTCTTTTATTATTTTTAGTTGTACCAGGAAATTTGATTGTCAGAAACATTTTTGCACAACTTAGAAGCAGCTTGTTTTGCAAATACTTATGGTGCTGTTTTGCTGCTGAAATTATGTTGAGTGAGTGTGTTTGTCAGCTTTGTCGTCCAGAATTAAAGCACATGGGTTGTTTGAAAAACAAAAAACCCATACACAAATTTTTTTTAAAAGTTGACAAAAGTGGATGGGAAAGCAGTATAGTCTTAAATCAGATAGAAACAGACTGCCTTTCAGTTGTTACTAAGAAAAATTGTGTTCTTTCAAACAGCCAACTTAAAACTTCTGTCATTCCATATGGAATTAAGTTCTTCTGGACAATTAGGCAACAGCAGAAATTGTGTTATCATTGAAGATTGCATGAATGTAAAAAGCAGACTTTAATCATTCCGAAATACAGAAAAGGAATCATGAGAACTGGGAGTGTAAAAAATACAATGTTGACATCTGCACTGTTGTTATACTCCCAGTTCCCATGATTCCATAGGTTCATTTGGCAATGCATGAAGCCTTCTATTAGAAAGTTGATTGGCTAAACTAATGATTGTTTTGTGCCACAGTATGTTTGTACAGGAATGTTGGGTTCTAGAGGGAAAACTAGATGTCTCTTTTTCTATAAGTTTTGATGTTGTGAGCGCATTTCTCTACTCTGCATTGTACTTGATCATATGTTGACCATATCTGAAGGGGTTGTTTGCTAGTGGAATTTTTCGCAGTCAGTGTTTGGCTGGTGAACCCATACGTTGGGATGGTTGACCGCATAACCTGTGTCTTGTAATAATGTAGAATAGTGCTGCTAACCAGAACATGGTTTATGGGCAGTCAAAGGCATTTTTCAGTTCTTGAATGTGAGGCGTTTGAGTGTGATATATTACACATGTAGATGAAAAATGGAAGCTCATATAAATCTGTTTAACTTCATTAAAACGGCACACATACAACACTCCTTAATTTCCTGAGGAGTGCGACTTGTAACACACCTGGAAAATCTAAAACTGAAGGGGTTATTTTCTAGAGGTAAAATTCTCTTATTTTAAAATATGCAGAAAAAGTTTTGCTTTAAGAAGGTAAAAGCTGCATCTCAATAGCATATAGCATTCTGAAGGTACTAATTTTCAAAGTAATTCAGTTTTGTTCTTCAGTTCTAGTGCATTATGAGAAATCTGTGATGCCATCTTGGCACAATTAATTTAAAATTTTGATGCCACTGCAGGGAGTAGTAAGCAACTACTGTTTGCTCTTCTCAATCTACTTTGTAGGGTACTACCGTTCATCTGCAGGAAAAGTATTCCAACTTTTTAACAGTATTAAATTTCAATTACTAACAGGAAATTGAATTACAAAGGAAAACAAAAAGAATATGACACAGTGTGCTCACATCGCAAAACTTTTTGTGGCTTTGTTGGAGAGTAGAGTTATTTTGTAACAAAAATAGCTGATCTGTAAAGTGAGATATCCTGAGTTGGGAAAAGAGTATTGCAACATGGTGGGAAGGAAATAATCTTGAATATTTTTGTCTTTCTTAGGAAATCCAAGTCAAAAAGCCTCTAGAATATGGCTTTACAAAAGTTTATAGGCAAATATCTAACCCAGACAAGATTTTATGAGCAGTTAAAAGATGTTTATAGCCAAATAAGTAACATTCTGAATAAATGTCACACTTAATTGGTCTAGTTCCCCCTGCCCCATGCCCACCACAGTACAAAGGAAATAAAAATATTTTCCAAAAAGCGTCTTCTTAATGTATGGTTCATAAATATCATGGTATTTCAAGATGGCTTCATCACTGTGTGTTTTTTGTTCGAAATTCCACTCCCAGCTGCCTTTTTCATGTTCTACTACCACCCCAATGCTTCACTGCAAATGACATTCTTTCATGATAAGCTGCTTTTTGGTTTCGATGAAAAGAGAAACCTATGCATTCATGATGGCGTGTGTGTGTATGTATGTGTGTATGTGCGTGTGTATGTATGTGCGTATGTGTGTGTGTTTGTGACACTTTGCTTGTTTACACGATATCTTGAGAAGGGAAGATCTGACAGTTCTCAAACTTGGTACACAGATACCCAATATTAAGAGGAAGAACCCTATTTATTTTGGTTGAGGTCAAAGGTCATCTGAGGTCACAGGGGGTCAAAAACCCAAAATCCTTGTTTACACAATATCTCAAGACAGGAAACATGGATTAATTTCAAACTTGATATATTGATGGGTTATGATGTAAGGAAGAACCCTATTGATTTTGGTGGAGGTCAAAGGTCATTTGGGGTCATGTGGGGTCAAACCCTGAAATCCTTGTTTACACAATATCTCATGGTAGAAAACTTGGATTAATGTCAAACTTGATATGTTGATGCGTTATGATGTAAGGAAGAACCCTATTGATTTTGGTGGAGGTCGAAGGTCATTTGGGGTCAAACCCTGAAATCCTTGTTTACATGATATCTCATGGTAGAAAACATGGATATATTTCAAACTTGATATGTTGATGCGTAATGATGAAAGGAAGAACCTATTGATTTTGGTGGAGGTCAAAGGTCATTTGGGGTCACGTGGGGTCAAACCCTGAAATCCTTGTTTACATGATATCTCATGATAGAAAACATGGATTTATTTCAAACTTGATATGTTGATGCGTAATGATGAAAGGAAGAACCCTATTGATTTTGGTGGAGGTCAAAGGTCATTTGGGGTCACATGGGGTTAAACCCCGAACTACTTGTTTACACTATATCTCAAGGTAGGAAGCTTGGATTGATTTTAAACTTGATATGTTGCTGTGTAATGATGTATAAATGAACCCGATATATTTTCGTGGAGGTCAAAGGTCATTTGGGGTCACATGGGGTCAAATCCCGAAATCCTGGTGTACACTATATCTCAAGGTAGGAAACTTTGATTCATTTCAAACTTGATATGTTGATGTGTTATGATGTAAGGAAGAACCCAATAAATTTTGGTGGAGGTCAAAGGTCATTTGGAGTCACATGGGGTTAAACCCCGAACTACTCGTTTACACAATATCTCATAGAAAACTTGGATTAATTTCAAACTTGATATGTTGATGCATTATGATGTAAGGAAGAACCCTATTGATTTTGGTGGAGGTCGAAGATCATTTGGGGTCAAACTCAGAAAAACTTGTTTAGGATAGTTCAAGGTACAAAAGGTGGATGGATTTCACAATTAGTGTGTGAATGAATTATGGTGAGAAGATGGTCTGTGTAAGGTTTTTTTTGGTGGAGGTGAAAGGACATCTGGGGTCATGACCGGTCAAACTTTGAAAAACTTTTCAAAATGGGATATCTCAAGGTAGTAAACTTGGATGGATTTCCAAATTAGTATGTGGATGTGTTATGGTGAGTTGAAAGTACTGTACAGTACCTGTTGTTTTTGGTGGAGGTCAATGGTTATCTGGTATCACCTGACATCGGACTCTGAAAACCTTGTTTCCAGAATATCTTAAGGCACAGTATGAAATTTGGCTTTTTGAATAGAGAAATGTTTTGGTTAAAAGAAAAACCAGTCACTTATAGGTGGAGACAAAGGTTATTTTGGGTCACCAGTTGTTAAAAGAAATGTAACATTTTATTGAAAAGAGCATGTATGTATCATCGAAACCTCAATGCATTTTTGCATTCTGGTTAGATAATTTGCCCCTACCAATCCCATCCCATAGATGAAACGATACCCATAAATATATATATTTTGCCACCGAAATTAACCCTTTAATGTTGTTTGGGTCCTTTTGGACCCATAAGGAGAGCACGGCTGTCACCTGTCTGTACTCTTTCACATGGAGCTCGAAACTGCGAGTAGCTACCTGAAAATTGGGACACAACAACAAGAGAGAGACAATAGTTTAAGGTCACAGGGTCAATCACCTACAGAAGCTGATGCGGGGCGTGCAACGTCGGCTTTTCCGCCCACCGTGAGGCGCACAAATATGCCCCGATTGGAGCACAACGGTAAAGGGGTAATCTAAAGTATCTGCATCACGGGGCTGTGCACACATGCAAGAGACAGTGGCATCAGCTTTGCAGTAAACACACTCCACAGACTTATTTTAACCCTTTACTGTTGTTTGGGTCCTTTTGGACCCATAAGGAGAGCCCGGCTGTCACCCGTCTTAACTGTTTCAAGCGGAGCTCGAAACTGCGAGTAGCTACCTGAAAATTTGGACACAACAACCAGAGAGACAATAGTTTAAGGTCACAGGGTCAATCGCCTATGGAAGCTGATGCGGGGTATGCTACGTCCGCTTTTCCACCCACCCCGAGGCGCGCAAATATGCCCCGATTGGAGCACAACGGTAAAGGTTTAAAGCACACAAACCCCACCAAATTAAATGCTACATCGCCTCCCATCCATCTCTCATGCAAGCTGCCCCTGCTCTCCCCCTTTCCCCAACTTCAGTGTTGGGTGGAAAGCTGGCCTGTCCTTAGTATAACAACATTGAAACAGGAAAAGTGATTTGTTTAATATTATTTTGGTGGCAATTACAATGCTTGAAAATAAAAATAGATTGTCAAGGCTAAACACATGTCCCCTTGATGAAGGGAAAATGGGAAAAAATCTTCAATTTTATATTATGTTCTTAAAAATTCCTTATTTGGGGTCTTTGATCTTGAAAAATTACCATATGGTCTTGAAATTTGACATCTTACATATGCAGTAGTGGTGGTCTTGTTTAGTATGTGTCTATGCAGGGTAAATGGGGAAAAATAAGGCAATTTTGTGTGCAGACCTTTCAATTTTAGTGCTATTAATATTTTCATTTGCAAAAGTCTTGAAAAAGTCTTAAAGTTAGGTATTTCAAAAGTGTCTGAGTCTGATTACTTTTCAGCAGTTAATGTACACATTTTTTACAACCAAAGAGGCAACCACATGTCTTGGAGAAGCCTGTGGCTTAAAATCACAACTTTATGTCAGGTTGCTATCCAGCATAGCAATCTAGATTACATTTGTTATATTCTTAAAAAATTCCATGGGAAAATTGTAGACAGTTTGTGGAATAAAAAGTCACTTTTTTAATCCAGCTGGGGTCAGACTCTAAATCATTTGGAGGTTGATATGAAGTAGGATAAGCTCTCTCTCAAATAATAAGTATTTTTCACATGGGTCATACATTAAACCAGGCTCTGCCTGTAGACAGATCATGGTACATTAATCATATTGTACACACTTTAATAATGTATGGCTTTCTTTTGATTTCATTTTTGTCCAGTGTTTTTCCTCCTGCATGGAAAACAACCTTTTATACCTCAGTGTAAATTATGGTATTTGGAAACAAAACAAAAAAAAAAATCAAAATTTGAAAGTTGAATCATACATGTAACATGTCATTAATTTTCATATTTGACAGTGCTGCCAACAAGTGCTTACTTAAAGTAGCCCAGTATTCAGCTCAGCAGGAGAACTATGACAAAGCCTGCATGATTTATGAGGAAGTAGCAAAAAATGCAGTGGAGAACTCTCTGCTGAAATATAGTGCAAAAGATTACTTTTTCAAGGTAGGTACAGGAATTTTATGTTGTTTCAATTCTGTTGAAGTAAAACATAATCTAAAATATTATTTCAATTTCATTTCCACTTTCAACAGGGCTATAAACGACACATTATAAACTGCAGAAATCCAAATATTGCCTTTTATTAAATTTCAGAGTAAGATGTCAGTCCTGATTAGCGTTCTAAGTAGAGTATATCAAGTGCAGAGTGGCAATTTGTTTATGAACATCATTGGGGGGGAGGGAAACCTGTTTGAGGTTAGGTTAGGTAGCGGTTTACCCCTTACTGATAACCACCTGGTTTAATCTAGTGGTGTCTACAGCCTTTTTAAATTTGGGACTCTGGATTGTTAGTCTTGCTTCATTGCTATTTCAGAGCATCTCAGAATCATCTGAGAAAATTTTGTATGTTTAAGTGAATGTAGATTGAAAGTGGTGCTACCTTTTGCTAATTTTGGACCTAGTTGCTTGGTTTACATCAAACAGATTTTCAAGTCAATTTTCTCTTTTTTCCACCATATCCATTTTTTTTTTGCCAATTTACAACATGTGTACTTAGGATAGGATCAGAATAGTGCACTTTCAACTATGGTTTAGTTCAATGTGTTGAAAATTTATGCAGAGTGTGACAGTAGATTTGACCATGAGTGCTGAGTGCAAACATGGAGTGCTGGGCTCTCTCGTTGGTCTCATCAACTTTAGGGAGAACGTTGGTCCTGACAATAATTTACAAGTCAGATTAGGCCCAACCTGCCATACTGCTTTACACTATATTGCATATGGCAGTGCTGGGCTCCCTCGTTGGTGCCATCAACTTTAGGGAGAACGTTGGTCCTGACAATAATTTACAAGTCAGATTAGGCCCAACCTGCCATACTGCTATACACTATATTGCATATACATACAGTAATATGTATGCATCAGAGTACTAAGATTTTGTATGGAAGCCGCCATGTTTGCTTTCACTATAGCCAAAGAGGGTGCACATATGTGAAAGTATCTTACTGTCAAGCTTATTCCATGTCCACAACACGATTACACATGGTGGGTTGATAAGGCGCTATTTGAGGGCGCATCAGCAAAACCATGCGTAGTGAAGCTGTTAACGTTTCTCAGCAGTTTACAAATGCAAAAGAAAAGTGTCATTTTATGGGAACATTGTAAACTTTCATTAACTGCTAAAATTTTGTGAATATGAAAGGATAAGAAAAATACATTAGACAGCAATGCACCAATTTGGAGCTTTGGAAGTTATTTCTATCAAAAAGAAGAGGATTTTTCAGGCCAGTCCAATTTAGACTGTATAACGGAATCTACACTTTTCAAGCAATGCTTGGGTAGAAAGTACCAATTCATACTATTTCATCAATAAAGTGAAAAAGGAAAATTGGTTCATTTTGTACAAATTTCATTTACACTTTGCTGCAGTAATTCATCTTATGATTTCAAAAAGTTAATTGGGTTGAAGGTGTTGCAATTCAAGTGAATCAAAGGTTGAACAAGGTGGACCAGGCATTAGCACAAGATAATGCATGATTGGAAGGTTTATGCATGTGATATTGGTGGCGCATCCCAAGCGCATTTGAGCAATAGCATTTATCCTGAGATCCTGTGATAATGCATAGGTCGAAAGTTGTTGAAACTTGTTCAAAATTCCAAAACAATATTTTGATAAAAAAAGATAAAGAATAATTTGAATTTGATTTGTAAAGAACCTCATTAAAACAGCACAACCCCAATTGAAGTGGAGTTGGCCAAATAAAGGCTTGATGTAAATTACCAGGAGTATGTTGCAGGATAATGCGTGGTCACTTAGCTGTTATTGACCAATAAAAGTTGAGGATTATTACCAAGTATGAATGAATGGGTCAATGTTAATGTTTCTGGTGGTTCAATATTCCAGAGGTTTGATATTCCCAAGGTTCTGTGTTTCCAGGATTCTATGTTCCCGTACATTGAACACCTTGCTGGGAACATTGAACCCCTTGCTGGGAACATTGAACCCCTGGGAATAACAAACTGTGTAACCATCACCAACCATTGGAATAATATGAAAAAGGGGAACACAAAACCTTGGGAAATATTGGGTGGACCTGGAATGAATAACATCTTTCTTTGAACAGTTGCATCCTACAAAATTTTGGGCAAAGTACTGTTTTCCAAGTTGGCCATTTAAGAACCAAAATAATTGAAAAGTGTTTTTCTCTATAAATGGGATGGATATATAATCGACTAGATGACGTGAGATGTTGCTGTGCTATTGTAATCCTTTGTCCCTCTGTTTCATCTTTCAGGCTGCTTTGTGTCAGATGTGTGTAGATAACCAAAATGCACAGATTGCCATCGGCAAGTATGAAGAAATATTCCCAGCATTCAGTGATAGCAGAGAATATAAACTTCTAGAGGTTTGTTCATTTTATGCTTACATCTTCTGTTTGTTGCATTGAAACTGCTACCTAGTATCAGGGTTCTAGCTGGGAAAAATGTTAAAATGGGTGGGAGTTAATCGAAATTGCATTGTTCTCACATGATTTGGCCATATCCCAAGATCTAAATGACATTGTCTGTTGCCAGTTGCATGATTTTTGGTTATTCCCAATATCAGTACAATCATTCAGTTGAATGTTATGTGTCTACCACTGTGTGCAGTATGTTTAGAGTATGATTGTGATGAAATTCAAACTGGGCGGTGAGATTCAAACTGGATGTCAAAATTTCCAACTGGGTGTCGACTTAAAAAAGTAAATTCAAACCAGGTGCAACACCCAGTTTGAATGGCCTGGCTAGAACCCTATACCTACTTGAGTGTTAACAGAATGATTTTAAAATCTGCGAAAATCTTGTGGTTGTATGGACAATATTTGAAAAGAATCTGTTTTCACTATACCACTTTGAATGCTACCTTTAACTGTTGTGCCATGTTTTGTGAGGCAGGATATTGGTATTCACAGTTAAAAATACTATAAAAGAAACATTTCTTGGTAGTAAAGGAAAAAGACTGGTACAAACTGAAAGTCATTTGTATTTTAGTTTTCGCTTTTCAAGTTTGATAGTGTACAAGCCAGTACATTGTCCAGCTGCTTTTGTTTTTGATTCCTAACAAAAGGCAGGCAAGGAATCTTTTGGGATGGTGATGTTGTGTGTTTGTGTGTGTGTGTATGTAATGCTCTTGCTTGTAAACACAATTTCTCAAGAAGGGAAGTGTGACTTATCTCTTATTTGGTGTGTGGGTTGGCCATATTGAGTAGATGATTAGGTGATAGTGCTGTGTTTCTTGTGGAGTTTTAAAGTGATTTTAGGTCACCAGAGGTTAAATAGGAAATACCTTTTGAATCTGTTGTAAACTTAATATCCCAAATAAGATAATTGTGAGGGATCCGTAGCATGTGCATTGGTCATACCAAGTAAATGAACCCTATTGTTTTGGTTGGAGTCAATGGTCATTTTGGGTCACCAGAGATCAGATGGTGAAAACCTTGTAAACACAATATCTCTAGCAGGATAACAGTGAGGGATCTTAATACTTGGCCTGTGCATTGCCCATACTAAGTAGATGGATTACTGTTGTTGGTGTAGATCAAAGGTCATTTTGGTCATTAGAGGATCAAATGGTAAATGGCTGGGAGTTGCATTTAAACATGATATCTCAAGTTGGATAACTGTGAGGGATCCCATGCTTAATATGTGCATTGTTTGTGCACAGTAGATGAATCCTATAGTTTTATGCCGATGTCAAAAGCCATTTGGGGTCACCAAATCAGTGAGTGAGAGACCACACGTAGCATGAACATTGCCCATATTTCATTGATGAATCCTGTATGGTACAGTTATCAGAGTTCAGAACTCAAAACCTTTCAAATACAATATTCAATGAGGGTAAATAACTGTGATGGATTTCATACATGCTGCAGCATTTGTGTTTCCCATATTGAGAAGGCAGTTACTATTGTTTTGGTCATTTAGGAAATTCTCTCAATATGAAAAAAAAACATTGACTTGATTTCAGGGGCAAGAAATCACTAAGCCATTTGGCTGTCTGGTGTATGAATATTTGGTCTTCTTGAACCATCTTTGGACCATTTTTGATTGCATAATGGAACATCACTTTATTAGAGTTATGGTGTGGTTCATGGTTTCTTAACCTTGTGGCCACAAACCCAGTTATGGTTGTGAAGCACTCATCGTCTGGTTGAGAAATTCCAAAAGATGTGTAAATTTGTCACACCCTCATCAAAAAAAGTAAATATCACTTATCCAGCAATTCTGTATTGCTAAAACAACAGACTTCCTAGTAAGACATGAATTAAACTTACTTCTTTCATGACTTTTGAAGTGCTGACGTGAATTTTAAATTGAGAATCTGTGATTCTTTTTGGGGTTTTATTAAAGGCTTAATCCTCTTGTTCCAAACAGTTCCAATTCTCCTAACCTACTTACTAAAGCCATTCCTACAACTGTCTTAAATTAATCCTCATCCAGACACAATATCAGCTTTTTTTTTTGCTTCAGGATGTGTGTAAGAGACCCTAATGTGTAATCAAAACACTCACTACAGTACGTTCTGTGTAATATGAACTTTTCTGAGATTTTCTGTGGACTAACTACAGAAATTGTTGTGTGGGTGAGAGAATCAGGCACTAAATTGGGTCTTCATCTAATGCTGTTACTTGAAATGTGGTCTCTAGAGAAAAATTTTGGGAACCTCTGGCTTAGGATGAGAATATCAGATACAATGGTAGTATTCTTATCTTTTGAGGTAGAATTGATGAGCTTTTGCAGTGTGGTTAAATGCATGTGTTGGTTAGTTAGTTACTTAGTTAGAGTTTTACGGCCCAGTTTCCAACCAAAATGCATGTGTGTACCCTCCATTTTTTGTATAACTATATGTTAATGTCTCTGTTTAAATTTATTTGTCAATTTGAAATGTGTTTATGGTATAACCTATGAGTTGCAATAGCCTTTTTCCAAGTAAAAACAAGGTTCAGGTTGAAAATTTAGGACTTGACCAACATTCTTGTATTATTGTGTGGTTTTCTTTTCATTTTTTTTTTCAGAAATTGATTGCTGCAGGTGAAGAACAGAATGCAGATGAATTTTCTGAAGCTGTGAGTATTTCAGTTTGGTATGGTTAGGACTCTGTTTAGACTATCTATTAAGGATTTTGGATAAGTATTTGGGATTTTTTAGGATTAGGGTTTGGATTAGGATAAATTTTAGAGCTAAAATATTCTGTCTAGTGAGTTTGATCTAGTGAATCCTGCCCCTTATGATGGGTTCGTTAGTCTTGCACACAACTGAGTTTGTTAGGTCTATTTAATGTCAAAACTATACCAAGTTGTAGGATGGCTGGAATATGTTTAGAGAAAACTGCAGGAAAATTGTCCTTGCCAGTATTTGGCCCTAGTTATCAAAAACAGGAACCCTTTGTGTAAAATAGTTTTAACATTTGCTATTGTTTTCTTTTCTTTTCTTTTTTATTTGTGAAGGTGAGACAATATGATTCCATCTCAAGGTTGGATCAATGGCACACAACCATCTTGTTAAGGATAAAGAAAACCATTGCTGGAGATTCTGATCTTAAATGAGCTGTTACCATGGCAACCTCTTACACAATCCATGTTATCTTTTGTGTACATAATGATATGGTAACATTATATTATAAACTTGTCGCTGGTTTGATTGAATAGACGAGTTTGAAGTTTATATTAGTGCATGCGTTAGTGACCTTTCTGTTCAGGTCAAATGGTAACAAAACATCTGAGCAGCTGTGCCAGCTGTGCATAGCATACTGTTTAACATGCTTTTACATCCTGCCATCAGGTGTAAACACACATGAAGTTTATATGCATCATTGACCTTTCTGTTCAGGTCAACTGGTAACAACACATCTGAGTGCTGTGCTGGCCGCACATAGTATACTGTTTTGCATGTCCCATCATAAGCTTAAACACACATAAAAGTGTTAACCTTTTGACCTTTGACCTATTGCACAATATTGCTCCTTGAAGAAACTTCAAACTGGTCTATTACATGAGGCCATTTGTCACCAGGAGGATACCTTATCTTCTGGTGGTGACTCATCGTAACAACATTAACTACATATATTATGACAATTAATAAATAGATGTGCTACAGAGGAACATTGATTTGTCATGGATCTCATGCAGTTGAACCATTATCTTTAAAGGCAGTCAATTCTCATCCCAAACAACAACTTTTGTAGCAGTCCACAGAAATTCTCAATTGAAACACCTCCTTGATTGACAGCAAGTTCAAAAAAGGCAGAGTACTGCAGCTCGTATTACACAGCATACACTGTACTGAGAGTGTTTGGATGAAACATTTGGGCTTTTATACTCACCCTGAAGCAAAATCTGAGATTGTGTTTGGATGAGGATGTGTTTTATCATGATTGTGGGAGGGACTGAAGTAAGAAGGTTAGGAAAATTGGAACTGTTTTTGGTGAGAGGATTAGACCTCTAAAATTGCTCTGATCCATGATTTGAAACCTTTAGTATTCAAGTTTGCATGTTTTAATATTAACTTTTTGACCCCACTGATGAAAGTTGTGTGACAAATACCCTATGCCAAATAAAATGAAAAATGTACCCTTTTTAGTGGGGTTAGGGCTTGAGGAAACTGAGTGCTGGTTGAGAAAACGATGCTGTTCAGCGTTGCATCTAACAAGGAAATGGGCTTGAAACTTTCATAACAAACAATGTATAGACTACAGTACAAATACAGTAATCACAACAATTGTTAGCTTATGCTTATGGCCCTTTTGTCCTGGTTAAACATATAAGTAATAAAGATGCTTCACAATCTTTGTCATTATAACTTTGTTCAGGAAATTGTGTTTAAAAGAGAGTGTAGGAGGGGAGTAAATGGTATTTCAAAGGAGGTGTAACCATTTCTAGAAAACTTAGTGCATGTCCATAAATTGGAGTTAACAGTTTGCAATGTTTGGGAAACTTGATACTCCTAGTTCACTGACCGGTGCCAGTGGGGAAAATCCTGCCTACTAATGATATTTTAACTGCAATGACTTTCCAAATTTACGAACATTTACGAAACCCATCCTGGTGTTAATTTTGATTGATATAGACATGCATCGCTTGCCTTGAAACATTTAGAATTTAGATCTTTTTACGTCATGGTGAGTTTGTGGTATGACAGTATTGGGTGGCATTGTTTAAGTTTTGGTAGTAAACTGTTATGGCTTACTGTTATGTTGTGGTTGTCTGCCTATGAAGATTCCATATGAATGCAGGGATACCAAGATATGATTCAAAGTGAATGAATTATATCCTACACAATTTACTTTCTCCATGGATACTTTGCTTTTGTTGTCTTCCATTTTGGTCTTGTTCTGGTGGATTTGTGAAAAATTTTCATGTGTGAAAAAAAATCATCTCTTGGTGAAATGTTTAGGGTTCAGAGAATGACTTAAAGACAAACACTCCACACCCAAAATTGCATTTTTTGAGAGGGAGTAGCAAAACTCTCATTTGGTTTCACTCTTTGTTTGACATCAAATTCACAAGATGCACAGTAGCTCATATTGTACAGCATACACATAGAGTGGTTGAGTAACACATTAAGGTCAAGGATATGTACCAATAACAGCTGGTGAAGATACAAACAGGAACATTTGGTGGACATACAGGCAAGAAGACCAGGGGGCCGTTCCACAAAGAGTTACGCACAATCTTAAGTTTGATTCACCATACTTAAACCAACAGTAAATCAAACTTAAGATCGTGCGTAACTCTTTGTGGAACAGGCCCCTGTTAACCTTTAACAATAAACCAGGACTGTGTTTGCACAAAGTTTAGACAGCTAGTGGATGAGAGAGGAGGACAAGAAGTAGGTTGGGAGAATCTCTGGGGTGAGGGAATTTGGCCTTGAATCCACTTTAGTTTATCCTTGCCTGTTGCCATAAAAGTATACTGTAATTGACAAGTGCTTGAATACCCAGTCAGTAACACAGGGTTTTTCTGTAGACAAGATGCATTCCTGATTCTTGCCTTACTCAGTGTAGGACTGCAGGTGTTCAATAGGGACTTTGGGGAATTTTCACCCATGCACTATTTGTCTACTGTCCACTACTAGAACAGTATTTATCAACCAGTGGGCTGCAGAGTGCTATACATGTGCTATAAATCTGCCTCCCTCCCCCCCCCCCCCAAAAAAAAAAAAAAAAAAAAAAAAAAAAAAAGATTGCATGCCTTTGATTTCTATCATTTTTTTTTGCATGTAAAGTAAAAAATATAAAATAAACTCATGTGGCAAAAAGGTAATGTTCATAGTATGAATGCACTGCAAAATTTTGCAGCTGTATGGCTTTCATAGTGAAAGTTAAATATTTGGTGAATTGTGAATTTTGACTCACGAGAAATGGCAACTATCAAGTCTGTCTTGATTAGGTAAAGTTGAAAATGCCAGTTCTAAAGGACATATTTGTGACCTGGATATATTCAGCAGGTGTTCTGTTTACAACACATTCAGTGCAATAAGTCTATGAATTTTGAATGCCCAGGACACTTCCCTGTATGATGATTCAACATTACCCTCCCCCACTTTCTCCTGGACCACCAATACTGGTGACCCTTCCTTGACTGACTGTATGGTCAAGTGGGTTATGGAGCATCCTACTTGGAGCCAAGAGGTCTAGAATTAAACTCCTGGCCAGTTATACCAAAGACTTAAAAAATGGAACCTATGCTATTGTGCTTGGTGTCAAGCATAAGCAGTGGAGTAGGAAAACAAGCTAGTGAGCCATAACTGGGAAAGGGGCAGTGACCAGCCTGATTTAAACCAATTGGTTAGAAACTGGGCTGTGAAACACCATCTAACCTAACATAACCAATCCAGTGGCACACAACTAGAAAAAGGGTATGGGCTTCACCAGAGTTGTCACCACGCCAGGGGGTACCGGGCAGTGCTACCTGGCTCTCAAAATCTCCACTGGTATTTGCCATCAATATCACCATCACTGCCTGGCACAAATTTCTTACCCTAACTGGATAAAATTCTTAGATTTCTCTTTTCTATTTCTTCATTGTTTTGTAACCATTCTCTAATCTGCCAAAATTTTTCAAAGGGGAGGTGGGACAGTGACTCCCCTTAGACCACTCCCTCAGGGTGGTGACCACAAATTACCCACCTCTCAAAATGGTCTGGTGACAACCCTGGTCATCACTACATTTAACCCAAATGTTAGAAATTGAGATTTAAGAATTAAAAAAACCAACCAAATCCAGCTTCACAAAAAATTTTTGAATGGCCACTGTTAAGGATGTCCCTGCTGGGTATTATCTTTGTTGGAATGTTTATTTCAGAAAGGAATAATCTGAGGTTAGTTGTCCTGGAATAAATTGTTTGGGAGAGAGTGAGAGGTACTGTTTGTCAGCATACTGGTACCCTTTGAATTAGCATATAAGTATGTAATATTTCATTTAGACCATAAAGGACATTAGTTTTCTCATGCCCAAGTAACCATGTATGTAGAAGAAGCCTGTACAAAAATGAATTTATCAATGACAACTTCACTTTGTGAGGCTAACCAACAATGTCAAATTTGGATTTTTCCCTTGAAAGGATAATTTAGTTGGTAAAGTGGAAGGTTGTTCTTGCATAAAAGAAAAAAACTGTGTAATATTACTTTGCCTTTGCCCTTGCCTTTAATTTTCATCCAGGTCGCCTAGGGTCATTTCATTAAAAGCCACTACCTTCATCTACTCGGCCACAGCATTTATTCATGCAAAAGAACAAAACTAAGCTATCACATACCTTGATCAAATGTGTTTTCTTTCTTTACAAGACTGGGTGTTTGAGATAGTGGTTGAGTATCCTACTCTCACTTGGTCGGTCCAGGGATGGATCTTAGGACTGAGTCATACCAAACACTTTAAAAATGGAACCTACTGCTATTGTATTTGGTACTCTGCATATACAATTGGGTAGCAAGAACAATCCAGGGCACTGCAACTATGAAAATGCCATCAGCACCCATAAATTGAACCAGACTTTTTCTAAAGTCCTCCCGACCCTCTGGCAAAGGGCAGTTCAGCGAAACCATAAATTGAATCAGAAAGTTATATTAGTTGAGGGGTTAAACTACAGCAAATCAAATCAAATCAGTTGTTTCCACTACCAAGTTTAGAATGAATGTTTACATTTGGTTGGACTTGAATGCATTTTACTATTAGTTGTGAAAGTAGTCAGAAAATGTCATTACATTCCACCGCGTTTGGCAATGAGAGAGGATGTCAATAGGAAGGTAAAATGATTTACATGCCATCTAATTGTACTCTTTGAGTGTTTTATGTATTAATTATACAGTAAAATGAAAAGGATCATGTTGAATATTTATGATTGTAGAAATGTCTTATGTTGCTTTTATATACCCTATATTGTATGGTTTGCATATTCATTATGCAGGGGCCTTGCCTAATGTCACAATCTAGATGATAACAAAGCAAATATCTCATACAATGATCTGATGTATGCTTCATTTCTAAAACATGTCATGGCTCTCAGACTAAAAATCACCAACAAGTCTGTATAGTGGGTAGAACCCCCCCCACTTTAACTCCCGAAAATCCCTGCCTTTTCGCTTTGACCAGCATATCTCCCACCAATACAACTTTTATGTGCTTTATCTCCCCCTAAAAGCTTCCATACCATGTTCCCTGTCAACGTTATGAATGGGTGTGTCATATTTGTGCATTGCAGACTACACCAAACACCTCTCAACTCCACCTGTTGTTGGCTTCACACTCGCCATGCACTTTATGCACATTCCCACTCCCTGCAACTGTTTATCCTTATTTGGAATCCTGAAATGTTGTGAGCTCTGAGTGGGACTAACTGATGTTCCCATGGTTCAGTCAGTGTATCCTATTGGGGTCTACTGTTTTCGGACTATTCCAATGGTTTGCCATGATTTTTGGTTTCGATGATAAGAGAAACCAATGCAATCATGATGGCGTGTGTGTGTATGTGTGTATGCGTGTGCGTGTGTGTGTGTGTGTGTGTGTGTGTGTGTGTGTTTGTGACACTTTGCTTGTTAACACGATATCTCAAGATAGGAATGTCTGACAGTTTTCAAACTTGGTACATAGATGCGCCATATTAAGAGGAAGAACCCTATTGTTTTTGGTGGAGGTCAAAGGTCATCTGGGGTCACCAGGGGTCAAAGTCTAAAAACCTTGTTAACATGATATCTCAAGGTTGGAAACTTGGATAGATTTCATATGTGGTATGTGGATGCGTTATAGTCAGTAGATGGTCCCTATTGTTTTTGGCGGCGGTCAAAGGTCATCTGGGGTCACCGGGGGTCAAAGTCTGAAAATCTTGTTAACACGATATCTCAAGGTTGGAAGCTTGGATAGATTTCATATTTGGTATGTGGATGCGTTATAGTCAGTAGATAGTCCCTATTGTTTTTGGCGGAGGTCAAAGGTCATCTGGGGTCACCAGGGGTCAAAGTCTGAAAATCTTGTTAACACGATATCTCAAGGTTGGAAGCTTGGATAGATTTCATATTTGGTATGTGGATGCGTTATGGTCAGTAGATGGTCCCTATTGTTTTTGGCGGAGGTCAAAGGTCAGCTGGGGTCACCGGGGGGCAAAGTCTGATAACCTTGTTAAAGCAATATCTCAAGGTAGGAAACTTGGATAGATTTCATATGTGGTATGTGGATGCGTTATAGTCAGTAGATGGTCCCTATTGTTTTTGGCGGAGGTCAAAGGTCATCTGGGGTCACCGGGAGTCAAAGTTTGAAAATCATGTTCACCCGATATCTCATGGTAGGAAACTTGGATAGATTTCATATTTGGTATTAGGGCTGTCAGCGATTAGCCATTAATCGCCAGCCAAGTAACCGTTTAGAAAAATGGTACTTGCGATTAATCGCATCTCATGCCCTTGGACTCTGACTTGCGTTAAGTAAACAAGGTGTAGTCCTTCTTCACAAGTTTAGCTGCCTTGACAAAGCAATCGATGTCAACAGTATGAACAACAAGCTCAAAAATTGCGCAGAGCTATGACATTCACCTTTTATCCACCCAACCCCCTGTAGTTTACATGTGAGTGTGTGCAGTGTCATGGGGGACGTTTTAATCCGTGAACCCCAAACATGGAACCTGTTGTGACAGGCTTTACTTCAACACCACCAATACATTTGTAATGAACATAATTTACAATGAAATTTGAAAGCACTAAACGTATGCATACACCACAGTGTCTTTTACGTGCCCTGTGCGCCATTGTGCACTTCACCGTAATAGTTCAATTTCAACAGCCACTTGTCAATTCGCTACTAGCGTACGTCTCCCAAAATTTCAACTTGAAATCGACAAATTTCAAAAAATTACAAGTTCAGCTTTCTAACCATGTTATTCCTGCCCTTGTATCACGTAGGAGTGTTTGTAAGTCATGAACTGAAAAAAGTTTCAAAAATGTTTCCATCGCTGTTTATCAAGACCAACAGCGTACATAACAGCAGTTGCATACGTTAGCAGCCGGCTGAAAATCGTTTATATGCCGCTGCTTCGTGCTATACATCAAACCAACTTCTGTTGCGAAGAATCGTACTCACTGATTGGCTGCTTGCGTTTAATGAATGAAGCGGCTTCTTTAAAAGTTTGGGGATTTCCCGCTTCGAACGTAATTATTGAGGGAGGGTGTCATGTTATTGCCAATTGAAGTACACCCATTCTCTAAGCGCTTTTAACAATACACGTACGCCTAGGTACGTAGCCGATCAGCCAGCTGATCTAGCAGCTAGCAGGTCTTGTTTATGTGCTGCGAACGTACGTACGACTATTTACACAGTACAGCTCAGGCGGTAACTTTAACATAACATGACCGGTGAAAACTACGATGTCTAGATTTGATCGTAGCCTATTATTGTTAGCTCTAACGTTACATTTTGTTCTGTAAACGTAGGTGGCTAGGCCCTAGGCCTAGTTTTTGTTGTGGCTTCAAGCCACACTACTTTTGGGAGGAAATTAGAAATGAAACAAATGGGGTAGATTGGGCAAGTGTCAAAATTAAATATATCGTAGTGGGACCTGCAGCTGTCTGCATGGGGCTTGTCGGCTACTTTCGCCGTGGATACTGTATTATGGCCTAGCCTAGGCCTATACTTTGTGAACGATCGTTGCTTTGAAATACTGAAACTTCATCTAGCTACTGGTGTGTGGTGTAACGATATATATCAACCTTCAATGGAAGCAATTCTCTAAAAAAAATTGCTTGATTGGTGGGTCAGGAGATGGTCTGTAATGTTTTTGGTGGAGGTCGAAGGTCTCCTGGGGGCACATGGGGTCAAAGTCTGAAAATCTCCTTATCATGATATCTCAAGGTAGAAAGTTTGGATTAATTTCATATTTGGTATGTGGATGCATTATGGTCAGGAAGTAATTCCTTTTGTTTGTGGCAGAGGTCAAAGGTCATACGGGGTCACCAGGGGTCAAAGTCTGAAACCTTTTTAACACGATATTTCAAGGTAGAAAGCTTGGATAGATTTCATATTTAGCCTAGTATGTGGGTGCATTTTAGTCAGTAGATGGTCCCAATTGTTTTTTGCGGAGGTCAAAGTTCATCTGGGGTCAAAGTCTGAAAATCTCGTTAACATGATAGGCCAATCTCAAGATAGCAAGCTTGGATAAATTTCATTGTTTGGTATGTGGGTGCGTTATGGTCAGGAAGTGGTTCCTTTTGTTTGTGGCAGAGGTTAAAGGTCATCTGAGGTCACCGGGGGTCAAAGTTTGACATTTTAATGCGATATCTCAAGGTAGGAAACTTGAATAGAATTCGTATTTGGTAAATGGTATGTGGATGGGTTATGCTCAGGAAATGCCCTATGTGGTTTTTGGCGGAGGGCAAAGGCAGGGATGCCAAGTATCTCAATTTAGGCGGAATAATTGCGATTTTCCACGCTCGATTCATCCCCATTGTTTTTGGCAGAAACGAAAGGTCATCTGGGGTCTCCAGGGGTCAAAGTCAAGGAACCTTTTTAAGTAGCCTACGATCTTTCAAGATAGTTGTTTGTCCATCTGTCTGTCTGTTGTTTGCCTGTCTAGCTATGTATGGCTACGTCAAAAGGTTATGTGGAATGAAAACATTATTTTTTGAACATGCTAGTATGTAGTAGTTTGTTAGTTAGTAGTTTGAATGAGAAGGTAATGGTGCATGATGGTACTCTTTAAAACATTTATGTATCATCGAAACCTCAATGCATTTTTGCATTCTGGTTATGTTTGATATTTAGGGAGTTTGATATTCCCAGGAACGTTTATGTTCCAGAGGCTCAATGTCCCATGGTTAAAAAGTGAGGCATTAAACTTGCATCAAGTCAAATCTATTTTCTCCACTACCAAGTTCAAAATGAATGGTTTGAATTAATGTTTATGACAGTGGCATTAAGTTAAATACGATTAATAATACACTGCGGCCAAAATTCAACTATTGTTTGGCCGACTGCATGGTCAAGTGGTTAGAGCATCAGACTTTCAGCCCCCCCCCCCCGCCCTACGGAAGACTAATGCGGCCATGGCAAAAGAATTAAACCCCCTATTTTCTCTAAAAACACTTTTTTTTCTACAATTAAAATTTTCTCTCTAAGACGATTTTTCTTTGAAAATTTTCTCTAAAAACATTTTTCTTGACAGAAACATTTTTTTAAACGAAATGCAAAAAGAAAACGAGTTCCGGGAAAGGACACGTGTCACTTGTTTCGGGGCTGTCTCTAGCTATGACGGACCCTAAAATTTGGGGACTGAAAGCCTAGAACATCGAATCCGTAGCCATTTGCGTCTGTTCGATTTGAAATGCCTCATTCCTTATGTTTCGTATGCCAATTGAATAGTGTTCAGGTCGATTTGAAAGAGGCTCAGAGAGGCTTAAAACGGTGGTTTTTACTAGTCCCTCAAAATTCCAACCAGGTGGTAAGACACATATGGTGCATTTCGGTAAGCCGGATAGAATGAGTCGTGTCTTTATTTCATAGCATATTGCATTATTGACAATGACCACCATCGTCAATATCTCAAAGATGGATGACTATATAAATCCAGAAAGCTCTGATGCTAATGTTTTCTTGCCCAAAGTAAATTTTGAAAAATTCTGCTTTTTGATCTCGTATGATGATATCATGGGGGGGGGGGGGGGGGAGTTTGCTCTTTGGCGGCTAGTGCTCCCACATAACCTTTCACCTCCCCAAAACGAAGGGTATCTCTTTCCAACCATAATGGAGCCACATACTAAACATAAGCTTATCCAAGCAGGGAGCTGCTATTAGAAGGAGACACATCGAAAACTTTAATTTATGGTAATCCAATTACGTCTACTTATCGATAAGTAGAGTGTCTATTTATAAGGGATTATTTAAGTTTAGAACACCTGCTCCTTTTGTCTGATCCTTTTCAGTTTACACAATGATACCCGGTAAGTCTTATTTAGACCTACTTACACCTTATGAATAAGATTAAAAATAACAATGCTCTGATCCAAGCCTTTTTGCCGACAGTCAATTAAGAAGTAATGTCTAATGAATCAAAACGGCTGCAAATCTCTAAGAAGTCTAAAAAGACTAACCTGTAAGAAAAGACTACAACGCTGACACAATGTATAATTGACTAAAGAGAGGTGTAGGACTATATTTTGCTTCAGTATTTTCTGATTTTCCACAAATTTTCGCAAAACGAGAAATGTATATTTACACTCATAATGTTACCGGCAATAAAGCGTGAATGGTGCCATAAGCGTTGCATCGCGTTGGAAGCTGAGAATCAAATTCAAACTAAAGCGACTGGCAACGTTAAAGCAATGGACGAAATTAATTAAAACATTTCTAATCGTAGCAGACGACACGAACCCTTTGCCAGATTCTTTTATTTAAGTTCCATTCAAACTTCAAGTGGTCTAGACAAAACAAGTGGCCTTGGCGGCAAGAAGGCGGGTCCAAAGGAAAGAGATGCCTCATGAACTCCTTCTAATAGCAGCTCCCTGATCCAAGTATCCTACCCGAAGATGTCTTAATATAACACCCGAACACCGAAGAACCGAAGTCACGGGCAAGAAATACTTTCCAGATGTTTAAGACCGTGCTGAATTCAATGAAATTTTAGCTCTAACCACGTCATTTTCGTTTCGTTTCGTTTATTAACTCTTTATACCTCCCAGGAGGTGTAAGATTCAATTGATCATCGATCGTCGAGTCGATCAATTGAATCGTGTCACTTGATATGCAGCACATATTACAAAAAAAATGTTCAAATAGCAGATAATCTCAAGTAATAAAAACAAATTATACATTCAAAGAAAAAAGAAGAACATTCAAATCTAGTCACCAGCTCCCAACTGAAAATAACCAGCTTAACTCCAAAATGTATGGATATGTAAGAACCAACAAAGCTGCTTATGCACAAACACAAAAAGGACAAACCTATGACGAGACACATATGCCTACCCACATTCAAAGAAACTGCATACGCCTATTTAAAGTGATTAGAGACAATACTACAGAATTTGGCTAGTTTCCTTTGCACCCTCTTGTTTCTTGTGTTTAGACCCACCCTATAACGAAGTTTCAAATAGTACTCTCTATCCATGGACTTCCTATATACATGGACAGAGCATGTAACGCGTTAGTTCTATCCATGGACTGGGACAAAAAAGGCGCACCAAAATGGCGGCCGTAAAGCTATAATTTAAATGAATTGACGACGACTCTGTAAGATTTTGAACAAAAGATTAACTTGAATGCTGAACAATATGATATTCCTGCAACCGTGTAGTGATTTTGACCCGTACCTTGCATTATTTTGAAAATATTCCAGCTTTTTTGCAAAATCTGCCGTTGGTGGTTTGAACTACTTGAACAAGTCCAAACTTTCACACACAAAACCACAGCAGACAGCCATCTTGCCACGCCTAAACTCAAACGTACGGTGGCGACAATCTAATGTGCAATATGCTCTGTCCATATACATATAGGAAGTCCGTGTCTCTATCCGACTTAAATGGCTTACAGGGCTTACACTGAAAAAGATAATGGAATTCATCACCAATCGAACCACTTGTACAAAGCTCACAAAGTCTGTCACTAAGATCAATGTTAAGGAAACGTTCGGCTAAGGCAAGAAATTTTAGTATTCTCACACCGAAAACTGCAAAGAAAAAACCACTACTCATAGACAGAAGATAACTTTTCAAGACCTTCCCTGGATTTGAAAATACGATGATTTTTACACTGGGAATTTTCATACACCTCAGACAACCATTTTTGTTCATGCATATCGCTTAATCTCAAATGCAACGTTTTTTCACCCACGATATATTTATATTGTAAGGATTATTCCAAATATAGGATATACCAAAGGTTTCTTAAATATTTTTAATTTTTAATACCCAAGAAGAACCATAAACACCCTTATCATGCAAGGTCCGCAGCAATTTATAAGTTGCAAATGATTATTTACGTTCACTACCATTGATAAATTCTTAACCAAAATGAATTCATTCTCATATAAATCGTTTTTGCTATTTTATACCGGCCTAATTCGCCAAGAACCATACAAGCTGATTTTCATAATCACACAGAGGTTAAGTTTATGCAATGATTTTTTCAATACCATCTAATGTGAATCTTCACGCAGGTACATTTTGGGAACAAGTTGTTACATTTTGAACCAACTTTCATACTTGCTATATTTTGGGCACAGAGTTGTTACATTTTGAAACAATTTAGTTGTTGGTTTGAGGGCCGTGAGGTTTGTCAAGTGTTGTCCTTCAGTGGATGTATAGCTTCTTTGGGAAGCAGGTCATAGTTTGGTTTCGCCGGACGGCGTTTTGCCAGAGGGTCGGGAGGACTTTAGAAAAAGTATGCTTCCATAGTAGCTGCGTTAAAAGGCAACTTACTGTCGCCCCAAACTTGATTTGAAGCAACAGCTAAATCTCGCAATTTTTTTCTCTTTCTCCCCAAATGTCTTTCATAATATTTTGGGACTTCATTGCTGCATAAACCAAGCAGTTACAACTGGTAAGTTTCACATTTGAGGAAAAATATTGCCCTATATGACTCTCAAGAGCCAATCATAAAACAGGACAGTGCGGGTGACAGTTTGGGTGACTGCTCTTGTCCTTCAACTAACTACTCAACTAACTAACAAACTGTTTAACCAACTAAATAACGAACTTATCTAACTAACAAAATCTTTGTATATAATAGCACGTCCACACGTGATCCGTATGTAGCCACAGGACTTGATGGAATCCAAATCACGGTTCCCTATACACTCACACTCTTAAAACACTGGGCAATATTTTCGTTGGGTAAAACGCTTTGGTTAAATGTTGGTCAAACTTTGCTCATATAATGGTAAAAACGTTTCTTCGATTCACGTTTATTCCACTATCCAATCATTGGGCAAACTGTTAACAAGCTTACACTCAACGGTTGGGCATATATTTGGTCTATCTACTTGTTGGGTAATTAATTGCTAATTAGCATAATGTTTGCCCATTGGTTGGGCAATAAACTTTGCGCGTTCCGCATACGTAAATGTGATAAAAGCATTGGACACAATGAACATGTGAAAGTTAAGAACAGGCGTACGTACGTATTTCTCAGTGGTTCAAAGTCATTAGCAGCTCATCGAACGACAACTATCTCGCTGATTAATGTCTCAGATTACCTTGAGGAATGGAGCTTGGGGGGTTCTTGAGTGTGTTTGAGGCTAAATACGAGTACAAGGAGTTGTGTGGAGTATTTAATGTTTATATCGAAGATATAATCAACACGATTTAGGAAGAAACTGGTGCTGCTACTGAGCCATGGCCGAAACGTTCGCCTGCTCATCCAGGCTAGGCTAACATAGCCTAACACTATGTTTGGGTTCTGTAATGTGTCAATGTGAGTTTGATTAGCCTACAGACTAGGCTAGCCTACATCCTTTGGCTTACTATGGCAGCATCACGGTTTCCTAATCGTTTGATTCTATCATTGGATACTTCTCTCCTTGCCATGTGCTCATATTTATTTCAACACAATCTTCAAGTCTTCATGATGCCTTTTTGTCGGATAATCTGAGCCTGATTTATAAATGGCCACATTTAGTAGGGCAATGCACTAGGGATTAGCCCAACAGTTGGTTAAAGAATATGCCCAACTGATGTTGAAAAAGCACCCACGGTTATGGAAAAGATGATTAACGTTTAACCAACGGTTGGTGAATGCATTTGCCCAACATCTTAATAAAAGACGTGCCCAACAAGTGGGTATGTTTTAAATGCTCATTTACCAAACAGTTGGGTAGTTTCCTGCCCAACAGTTAGGTTCAAACTTTACCAAATTTGGTTGGTTAAAGTTTTGCCCAACTGTTTAGGTTGTTGAATAGATGCCCAGTGTTGGTCAAAAAGTTGGGCAAATTTTGCCCATTTTTTTTAAGAGTGCATCGAGTTTTATGAAAAGCCTGTCATGGTGTACCAGCATAACCAGTGTTTAGCAGTCCTTCTCATTTTCTTATCCTTTTACTTCAAAATTCGAAGATTTAATTATAACTTTTCTTTTGCTGATCTTTTAATGTTAAACAGTTGAGCATCAGAAAGGCATTGGTCTAGATACCCTATCCATGAGCCATGAACTGATGAACGCGTTCATTAAATCGCAATAGACATCGTTGGAAATAGTTTGAAGATTTAAAAGTTGTAACACTTGTTAACTTTTTATTCCTGTTTAACTCAGAAAACGCTTTTTACAGAAAAATGGGAGATTAACATCTGGAGGTGTTATTCTAGAAGTTACTTTTTCCAAAGTCCATCCGACTCTGTGGGAAAGAGCCATTCTGCGAAACCAAACTACGAAACTGCTTCCCAAGGAAACTACGTCCACTAAAGGAGAAGGGGAATAAATATCACGTTCATGTTGTTCATATTAGATTTTCACCTACATTCTGGTTAGACCTACACACCTATAGCGACGCCCACATTTTTCAGTTGCGGGTCACTGAATCGGGAGTTGCTACTTGGGGAGACTTACTTCATCGACACTGGATTGTATGGAGTGAGTGGCGAATTTCTCGGTCTTGAGGAATTGTGGATGACACAAGTTCGCCAAGAGCTATCTCTATCTGACATCTGGGGTAGTCATAGGCGGCATGTTGATACACCAAGTGCATCAGATCCGGCTTGTTATTATTATAGGTATATCTTGAGTGGACTTTCAAGTTGCTTAACTCCGCGACTTTGAGCTGGATAATCATCACCAATTGGCACCAACTATATGTGGGGCGGAGTGAGAGTGGAGGATTTCGGCCGTGGAGGGTGTGTCCTCCTTAAATCCGTCCCTGCAATGACAACTAGGGTTCACATTTTGTTATGAAGAAGCCTGAGTGTGCACATTGTAATACAGACTATTTCTTATCAGCAGCTAACAGATAAACATAGTAATAATAATACAATAATGATGTACAGCGCCAGTTCCCATCTAGACACCTTCTTTTTTTACAGCCGCCTCCAACTTTTCTCTCTAGATTCATGTGTGACGGATACCCTACATAGCTACCATAATTTGGGAGTCTAAAATGAGTACAAATGGGCTTTTTTGTCCTTTTTAACATGAAGTAAATCTGCTAAACTATCTTTTAGTAAACAGACAGTTCGACATATTTTGCAACACTTTCCACTTAAGCTTAGTCAAATTAACTTTCCCAAAAGTGAAAGCCCAAACAGGTCTCCTTACAATTACATACTTACTATAAAGCCCCCCCCCCCCCAACTGTTTAAAATTCATCCTCATCCAGACACAGTTACCCTCAGTTAATTGCTTCAGGGTGCGCACACAAGACCCCAATGTGGTAATCAAAACACTCTCAGCACATTACAGACTGTGTAAATATGAGCTGGTACTTTGAATTGTTGGAACTAGCTGTCAATCAAAGAGTTGAGCCAATTTAGCGCATGTGCACCCTTTTCATGGGACGCGAGTCCGTCAGGATTGCCGCAGATTCTATTGCAGTTAGAACATCGAGGGCAGTCTGTATCATGGGGTGTGTTTTGAACAGGCTGTGAAATACACTCTCTTAAAGTGTACCTCAGGCTCAAGTCAAAAATTTAAATATATTACACACCATGCAAAATGAATTCTAACAGTCCAACTCCAATCTGAATAGGATATTCCTGAGCTGAGATATAAAATTTTGAAGTTTATTCATTCAACTTAAAATGGTACATTGAGCAATAATTTGTGATGTCATTGTTGTACAACTCAAATTACAGTCTTTGTATTTCTTTGTTTTTCTAAACACCACTTCACCTTGTACCAAGGCGTGATGTGACTGTTACTCTTCATGGGGTAGTGTAATTAATTAGTCCCTCCCCGTGGAACATGCTATGCAAGCAAACAGGAAGCGTTCAAAGTCATAAAAACATTTTTCATTTTAAAGAGAAACAAAGCAAGAAATGTGAGTTGTACAACAAGAAAGTCACAAATTATTGCGCAATAGGCTAAATTGTTTTAAGTAAACTCCAACATTTTATATCTCAGCCCTGGAATGTCCTTTGAAGATGTGAATTGGACTGTTAGAATTCATTTTTCATGGTCTTTAATATATATTTTTGATTTTTTACTTACGTTATACTTCAAAGGACGACTTTTTCTCCGAGTCCCCTCCCGAATGTCACACTGCCAAACCCATTCCATGACAAAAACCGGGATAAGCATCTGGGTGGTAACGTGCCTTTGAAACAAATTTTGCTGAGTGAAAAGACGTAAGAGGAGGTCGACAATTAGAACGTCTTCTGAAAAGGGGGGGGGGTTGGGACGGGGGTCAAACCGTACCGTCATGGTTAGTCCACAACGTGAAGTTTCGCAAATGATCATGGTAGTGCTAAAGATAAAGGAATGTGCCTAGAAGGCATATAGGCATGCACTCCAACTAATCTTCGAGGCTCCTACCCCAGTGGTCAGGTTTGAAGGGCCTGGTTTAGTACTAAGTACTACTGTGGCACCGTACATGAAACGACACTTCACTTGAATCCTTCGAACGGTCCTGCGGTGTCGGTGGGTATAAGCATAAACTGTTCCTGAACTTAGCTCAGCATTATGCAGGCTGGCCAATCTGAGAAAAAAGAAAGACTGCCGTAATTTTTGTAACGGTTACATATCTCTTCCGAGTTCCGACGTCTCTGGTTCTAAAGTAAACTTTTCCTCGGCCTAACACTTGCTTCAACGCGGAATTTTCGGAATATCATAGTCGAATGACAAATAAACGTCGGAGTTAGCTGCATCTCTTTTCAACCAGGAGGACCGGTGGACTGATCTGATCTTGATAAAAAAAAAATCGCCAATTTTCGATAAAACGCATAAAAATGCCATTGCGTTTTAAAGTTTGTATCTTACCTCACTCCATGAAAAAAAAAAAAAAAACACTGAAGCGATGTCTCCCCTCTCCTTCAGTATCTGGAAGGCTATGACTACGGCAGGCCCCTAGTCAAAAAGGGTGGGGACAGGAGGGAGCCCACCCTGATTTTGTTGCCCCTCCCGTATAGACTTGACGTTTGCCTTTGACTTAATACATTTGAACACAATTGGCCCCTGAAAGGTTTTGGCCCGAGTTCGGTGCCTTGTCTGGCCTGAGCTAGTGAGCCCGTTAGACCATTTACATTCCCTCCTCTCCATATTTACCTTGCATGAAAGAGCCATTGGCCTTCTGAAGATACGAAAACAAAAGAACATCTTATGTGCCTCGTAGGCTGCGCCCGATGCATAGCCCACTAACTTCCACGCCAAAATCTCAATTTTATGCTGCTGAATATGCAAACCTAAAGTTTAACGAAAAACCTTCACGATATCTAATCGTTGCCACTAAGTAACCCAACCCAGAATTCGACTATGAGCATTTTATCTTTACGTGGATTCCGGGAGAGATCATCACCTTCCTTGAATTAGAGGACGCGGTACCTTTCTAACAACTTGGTTTTAAACTGCGCCCCATAACCCACTTCCGCATTCCTGTCTAATGAACTTTGCAAGTTCACAACAGGATAGTAAGTCAATGGGACGATTAAGGTATTTGACCTACTCCCCGCCCATCTATCTCGAATCTGTTATTATAAGCTGAACTTCTAACACAAACAGTCTATAAAATGTACCAATTGAGTCATAAAACGTTTTATAACACCATACTACATGTTTCAAAGTTTTGTGTCAACAGGGACATTACTCATTCGCCATTCACTAGTGACAAAACATTGTGTTCGGTGACTTTTGAGTACACTTCAGTCTAAATATCTGGTCGCTGAATTTTCTATGCTCCCCACGCTTCCCAGTGTCACATGCCATGTTCTGCATGACCACGGACCTACCTTTACAAAGTAGTGTATTGTATATAAACAGGTTCGTCATGGGCAGCAATAGAAGTTCCACAGATATTAGCACAGATGTTCTCTACTTTCGTGTATGAACAACCGAGTCCGCAAATTTCAGGTTCGACTGACTATCATTAAACGCGGTTGCTGGGCCATTATTGGGTAATTGGGGAAATGATCCAAGGCTAATCTCCATTGCAGTATCACCATTACATGTACAAAAACATTTTGGTTAATGTTTTCGCCCGGATACGGTCTCCCTTCCCCAAGTTGAAAATGATTCTCCAGGCCCGGTGTCTGAAGTCAGTCTCACATCAAGTTACAAATCTGCAGAAAATTAGGCTGTCAAAAATGATACAGCCCAAGTGTGCCTGGTTTTATCTCTTTTGTATTGACTTTCTTGATTAATTTCAAAACGAAATGCTCTCAAATTTTTAGCACATGACAATAAAGAAGCAACGACGAATGACAGGGCCGTGTGTAGAGCACATGGAGTTTGAAAAAGCAGAATTTCCCGAGGGCTGACCCCTCCCCCTCACCTAGTGGGTGAACATGACTTTGCAGATGGGGAAAACTTGTTGCAACCGTTTAACCATGCAGGACTGATATATGGATTGTCAGTTGGAGGTGCACCACACTCTAAAAACTGTTGGGCAAAAAGTGTTGGGCAAAATACAAAATGCCCAACATGGGCAAATTATTACCCAGCAAATGGGTAAACAACTGTACCCATATTGTTGGGCAAATTAAAGTTGGGCAAAATCCAGGTGTTGGTAAAAGGTGTCGGGCAAGTTTTAAAAGTACCCAACAGTTGGGTAAAATGTAATTGACCAATCAGATGATTAGTTAAAGATCAGTTAAGTTTTATAGATAATTATTGTAATATAAGTGGTTCATTATAAGATCTCATGGTTGAATAAGGTTGTATTTGGTAAATATAAAGCTAACGGTAGAATAGCAGTAAAAATCTGGACGAAAGTACTTAAAGAGCAATGGTGGCATAGAAAAAAGAAGTTTTCATTGCTCCATAATCAATGGGAGAAGAAATACAAAGTTCACGATTGAGTTTGAAATTTTAAACTACACACTTCACTGTTTACTTGCCAAGTGCATCGTCGCTGGTGCCCCCAGTCACTCTTGGAGGATAAACGGTGTATGTGTTAGGCGACTTTGTTATATTGAAATTATTGAAATCCAAACAAGCACCCAACATACTGGATAGTTGCATTGCTCAACACCATTTGCCCAACAGTTTGCCCAATTGTTGGGAGGACACATATATACCCAGTGTTGGTAAAAAGTTGGGCAAATATTTGCCCAACATTTTTTAGAGTGCACGGGCTGGGAGAAACATGAGTTTGTTCAAGTGCTTTCAAACGTCCATCCCCAGGCTAGTATTGCCCCATTCGTGGTTATTCTAAAAGCGATGTAGTCCTGATGAAAATATCTGTTCTACATCAAAGGGGTTCGTTCATTGAGTTGATATCACGGACTTCCTATACATGGACAGAGCATGCACATTAAATTGTCGCTACCGTACAAGTGTTAGCGTAGGTGTAGCAAGATGGCTCTCTGCTATGGTAGCCTACTGTGAGTGAAAGTTTGTACTTGCTCAAGTAGTCCAAATCAACAGATTTTGCAAGGAAGTTGAAATATTTTCGAAATAATACAAGGTAAGGTCAAAATCACTAAACTCATCGAAGGAATATGATACTTTTTCTCATTCATTTAAAATATTACAGGGTCGTCGTCAAATCATAAAGTTTAGCTTCACGGCGGCCATCTTGGTGCGCCTTTTTTGTCCCAGCCGGTGGTGACAATCTACGGATAGGACGTACGCGTCACATGCTCTGTTCATATATATAGGAAGTCCGTGGTTGATACCGATTTTGTGTTCCTCGAGTTGACAAATTTCTGTTCTTCGCTCTGTTGGCAGAACGTCATCAGTAGTAGCCGTTAAGCTTTGTACGTATGGGCCGGGTTTGTCATAAGTATTGTAATGCAGCTATAAGCGCATGCATCAAGTAAAATATCGTCATAGCTTTCTTCTGTTTCGTTCGACTCCTGGTCTGGGGTTAACCTTGATTTTACAAGTAAATCTTTAAGATTTGGTGCCCTTTTATAGGCTAGGCCTATAATAGGACGGTCGGGAAACAGACGGGACAAGGCAAGGCAAGACAAGGCACCTAAAGCAAGCTTTAATAAAGCACTGGAATTTAATTGCAGGTGACCCCCCCCCCCTTTCTCTTCTTTTGCTTCAAATGTGTTAACTTTCATTAACCGACTCAATGAGCCTCTTTAAGTAGTAAATTATACGATGACATGCATTTTGCGTGGGCCATGAATATGACTTTAAGTTTATGAAACATTCCAATTTTGTATAGCTCAGTTTTATGAAATTTTTATTGGGAAACTCTAGCCCTGTAGTCTAAAATTTAGTTTCGTTCTCCTCAGACTGTCAGACCCTGTCATTTTTTACTTCTGTTAGATGTGTAAAAATTTTGCCAGAAGATTTCCTAAAATTTACTCAAAAATACCAAAAAAGCAGGGGCGGCGCCAGGATTTTCCCGACAGGGGGGCCAACTTCCCCGACAGGGGGATTAGAATTTCAAGGCCCCGACAAAGGTGATGTTATGTCCCGGTGGGACGTGAATTATGAGGCGCGCCTAGCGCGCCGAAATTTTTGGCTTTCTTTTTAACAGATACTTAAAAATCTGGAGTTATTTGAAAGAAATTTATCTTTTGCTAGTACCATGGAAACTTTTGGGTCTCTTTTGGAGAATCTGTCCTTCTTATGGCAAAAATTAAAAACGTTATGAAGGCGACAGCTGGAATTCTTTTGAGGTTACGCGTTAAATCGAGACGAGACTACAAGTTTGCCGGAAAAGTTTTTCCCTTTTTGAACGAAGATTTGAAAAGTAAGGGCTTATTAAATTGGAGAAATTTTGGAATTTAATGAAAGAAAATTTGTTTTTTGGTAAGGTTATTATGAATATGTGGCTTTTTTTAGTTATATGCCTTTCAAGAGCAAAATTAGGCAGTATGCTGGGTAATTATCGAAGTTGGAGCTGGTTATTTATTATATGGAGTATCCATCGGAAATGGCAAATTTTGCAACTTTTAACAATATGAAGCTTATATTGGGGAAAAATTGTAAAGTCTATGACAGTTTGGGCGTTTTAAAGAAGAATCTTACCTTCTCATGAGAAAAAATCAAGTAGGGTGATATGTAGTTTTGTCGGGGTTACTGAATATCATCATGCAGATTCAGGCCCTCAGACCATATTGGAACATTCTCCCGAGGAAAAAGTATGGCTTCGCATATATTCGAAGTTTCATATTTTATGCTATTGTCATACGCGTACGGACAGGTCAGGTTTTTGGTCCGAAAAGTGTTATCCCCGAAAGACCCTCTAAGTCGAGCGCACGGAATTTTTGAAAAATTGAGAACCTCCAGAGAGCAGGAAATGGCATTTCCGTGTTCGAAACTAGAATTTAAGAAGTAAGCTTTCGAGCTTTCTTTCGCAATGAAATTTTCACTTCCCCAAACGAAGAATACTGCCCCAAACGAAGAATAATTTACAAGCATGCTTTGTTTGTTAAGTAATCTTTTCGACCAAAATATTATCTACCGGTATGCGGAGTACCTTCATCAGTTGGCGCGGAACGTAAAGAAAATTGTTAAAATATCTAACCCCTCAGATAGCCGGAATGGCATTTCCCAGGCATGTAACTAGAAATGAAGCAGTCGTTATTTTGAGCTTTCCTTTGA
This sequence comes from Holothuria scabra, assembly GCA_037179385.1. NCBI lineage: Eukaryota > Metazoa > Echinodermata > Holothuroidea > Aspidochirotida > Holothuriidae > Holothuria > Holothuria scabra. Next base: position 49,553,858 of record CM074180.1, read on the forward strand.
AATGAAAGTTTTACTTCAACAGAATAAAACCAAATTGCTAAATGATCAGAAAAGTATCAGATAAAAGGTACTGCTACAAGTAAATGTAATGATCTTGTCTCCTTTCGGGGGGGGGGGGGGGGACTATGTAACGGAATTACTATACAATTGCAAGGTTCAATAATTAAAGAAATTTTTACGTGACTGCCCGAATTTCAGACTATAATTGGGTTTAAGTTCCAACGTATTTGAAAATATGTCACGTTACAAGGTACCTTCAAATAAATTTTTCAGTCAGACTTGGGACACATTCTCACACTTCTGTTTATCAGTAAGTGTAACTGAAAAAAGGCTGGTCGAATTTCATTTTCGTTGCTAGAAATCGGCTGTCGGGGCAGGCCAGAGGGCAGACCATGGGGCACTGCATGCACATGGTCAACCTCTCGTTTGTTTTTGTCAAGAAAATTCGGAATTGTGAGTTTCCTTGAAGAATATGGTCTTCTATAGTGAGCAAAATCAAGAACTTTCGGGTTACTGAAGTTTATCAGACCCGCATCTTTTATCAGTTTACCGTGGGCATGAAGATGAAGGAAATCGGGTTTTCTCAACAACAGGGGAAAGGCCGGCAGCCTTCCCCGACGGAGGCATGACCTTGCGGATTGAGGATGGGATGAGGGATGGCAGAGCTAGTAAGAATTGATTAAAACAGATTCAGATAGGCATTAAAATACCGTTGCAAAAGAATAGAATAGTGCAAAAGAAAAAAAACAGTTCATAATCATCCATCCAGTAACTTTATGTCCTTTACTTTCATTTTTAGACCTCCCCGAAGGAAACTGCCGTCCTTCCCCGACGGGGGAGGAGATAGGACACGGGTACATGGAATTTGGTGTAAAGGAACATAGAAGAAGTGATTGAAAATCGATTCCGATATGTACTAAAATATTATTTCAAAACAAAAAAATATGTTCACCCATTCAGTAACTTCAGTCCTGATAGGTTTTTTTTAATTTTTTTTATTTTTTTAGTTTTTTAGGCCTCCCCGACGAAAAAGGGGCATATTTTACTATAAAACAAAGTGAATGGCTGTCGACAAAATAAAATTTTAAGCCAAGGGTCATTTAAATTATGATTCTTCTTAATTTTCTTTGATGTGTATTTATTTTAATCGTTTACTGATGTTGTTCCAAATAAACCGGGTACAGGGGGACCAAATTGTAAAAAGTGGGAGAAGCCCAACCCCCTCGTTACCGCGGTCCCTCAGTGCCATTTTCAACTAGATAAAAGGGTTCAAATACGGTTCAAGTTGAAGTTTGGCTTCAAATACAGTTCAAAAACGATGCCAGTCCTTCCGTTTTGTCGCCTCTTTGTCTTACGACAGACGGGAAATTCCGCGGGAATATTCTACGACCCCAGTCCACGGGGTAGATTATTTAAAAATTATTGATACTGAATGAGTTGTGCCCTGAATGCCCAAAGTAGTTAAATTTGGCCTTTGTGTCCAACAGTATAAATGAAAGGCTTCGGATTCAGTGAACTACATTTTTCCCAACTTTTCTGTTATAAAATTCCGAATTCTTTCCCCAAAAGCTCCATATTTGTAATTGCTTGTTTGAAAATGTTAAGTTTTTTGCGCGCTTTTCGCGCCAAAAATTGCGATGTCTAATTCAGAAAGTGCTCGTTCACAAATCAGTCTGGTGAACTTTTCCGAGCCGACACAGTGCCATTTTCTTTAATTTTTTTCAATACAGGCTATTGATTTTGAAATATTTTGTCCAAAGGGCAACAAAGTTTCGAAAACTTTTTAAGAAAGTCCCCATCCGCAGGCATGATTGTATTGTGTAAACAACAATGATCTTAAGTCGCCATGCAATCTCAGATGTATGCTGATAGGAAACTCATATTTTTCAATTACGCCCCCGCCCCAATTTTCAAATGAAAACCCAGAATGATTTTTTTTTGCAATACAAGCTTCAAATGTACAAATATATGGTTAAAAGAGCCCGAATTTTCGGGCGCGTCTTGGGCGCAGCAAATTACGTCCCTAATACAGTAGTGTTGACAGTTTAAAAAATCGGAAAATTTGGTTGCTTGTCCCCTAGAAAAGGTCAAGCTACTCCACTGAGAGGGGTCTGGGGGTCCCCCTAATACCCCCAGTGGGGTCCATGGACGATACCCCGGTGGGGTTCCAGGACACCGAAGCCGACCGAAGCTGCTGGGTTTGAGGATGTTTGCAAGGTGTTAAAGTCGTCATCTAAGGGCAATTTTCTCCATTTAACACTGGTCTTAAATTTATTTCCAAGGTAACTTCAAGTAATATTTAATCCTTAAACAAGTGAAAACTAGTTAACTACTTCCAAGAGCGGATCCGGCTGACATTTTGAAAAAGTGGAGTGGAGCTGAAATAAAGAAAAAGCAGATTATGGGCTTTTTAATGCATAATCTTCTCACCTCAAATGGTTCTAATTTTCCTAACCTATTCCCTCCCTCACAACTGCCGAAAATTTTTCTTATCCAGACTCAAATTTAGTTTACTATTGCCCCAGGGTGAGTAAACAAGACCCCAAATGTGTAACCATAGCACTCTTAGAACATTACATATTGTGTAAGAAGAGCTTGGGTCTTCTTCATTTTGTGAATTGCTGTCAATCACAGAGCTGTGTCAATTGAGATTTTCTGTGCACTACTACAATCTCTGTGGAATACAAAATCTGTAGCTTTAGGTGAAAGGATTAAGCTTTTAAATGTAAGTTCTCAAGGAATGAGGTAATCTCGCCCGAAAGGTTTCCTGGACTGAACGTCGCCTTCAATTGGAGCAAATTGGAGAGTGAAAAAAAAAAAAAAGGGCAACCTCTGAGACAGTTGCATTTCCCAGGTGTCGGGCGAACTCTTCATTTGAAGATGAAAACTGCTGCATTTTCGCGTCCACAGAAGAATCAAATCTTACGAAATCTGATAGTTGAACACACTTTTGAAAATCCCATATCCCAGTTGGGGGCACCAGATCTTCTAGTGGTACACGCAGTGGCGGATCCAGAGGCGCCCCCCCCCCCACCCACCGGGATGGTAAAAATTGTATAGATAGCCAGGCTCATTCAAGCCTAGGCCTGATTACTTTTTAAAAATACAGTTATAGTTGTTACATTATTTGATTACCGTATTTTTGTGTCATATTCTTTAATGAAATGAAAGATGTAAATTAGGCTATAATGTATCTATCTTCCGTATCATTTGGTAAATTCCCGTTTTGTATAGACATTGCGCAATGACGAATGCTAAATCTAGCGTTTTTCGCCAACGGCGGTTGGTAACGCTGTTTGCGACATCGCACATGTGTCTATGTCAATAAGTGGGGCTACGACTACTGTAGGATAATGGTCCAAACGTCGGTAAGAAGGCTTGTTCGGGGATGTTGCAGAGTGTGTTGGCGAGGGTGTGTACTGTGTAGGGTGAGGTAGTGTGTAGGGTGAGGTAGTTTGTCACGTTCACCGGTAGCAAGTGACGGGAAACGAGAAAGGCCCTGGAATTCTAGGGCAACAGGAAGGGCGAGTCACTCTTAAACAACAATACAGCGTTCCTGTTGAAGGTCATGGAGGAGGCACCATACTACTTGACACTACGTACAGTTTACACATGACATAGCCTAAAACCGTGTAGCGGTTATAGAATATACCCGGCATTAAATTCACATTGACCGCATAGTCCGTTGAAGTAATGATTACCCACACTTTCAAGACCATGTTTTGAAAGCTTGTGAGTTTCATAGTGGCTCAACATATTGAAACATTTAGCACCATGTTGCCTCTCGGCCCCCTTTTCTTAGACACCCGGGAGAGGGGCAGGGGCTCTGAAAATGAAGAATTCGGAAATTTGCCAATTGTGAGACTAGTCTACTGTGTGCCAGTGTGTGGTTTTGACAACTTATGAAATTACGAAATTCCCAATCAATTTTCTCTTATAAAAGCTCCATATTCGTCATTATTTAATTCAAGAAAGCAAAATTTTCAGATTTGCCGATGGCAAATTCTTCAATAATCCCCAACTGTTTAAATTTCCTTCAACCCACCATTCCAAACTTTTGTGCAATACAAGCTCCATATAAATTCAAATATTTGGTATTTTAGCGCGCTGCAAATAACCCCCCTAGTAAAGTGGTAATCACACTGAAAAAATATGGTAAAATTTGGACGTTGTCTACCACCCCAGGGTGTGGCTTCTGTTCTATTCAGCCAGTCTAGAGCAGGACCTCACATGTTTGCCCTTTAGAGGGCGCACCTGTCCTTTTGGGACTTTTTTTTTTTTTTTTGAAGGAACGCTTTATTTCAACCTTCAAATACATATAAGCAAACAAGTATGTACAGAATTTTAAGAAATAAATATAATATTTACAAGTATTTACAAGTAATTTGCATAAACACCACGGCACTAACAAGTAATGATCATTTTATCATGGCAAAGGAAACCTTTCTTTTTTGTGAAACAGACATGGGACGGAACAAAACTCAAAACAAAACCATAATAATTAGGTCAAAAATACAGAATAAGATTACATTACAGACTTCCTTTTGGGACGTTTAGCTCCTTTTGGGAGCAGAACTCCTCCGGGAGTAAATATTTGGTTTTCGCCCCTTGGCGCTTCGCCAGAGAGTCGAGGGGACTTTTAGAAAAAATCAGAGACTAAACAACAGCCACACATACAACATCAGAAAGTTCAGCTTCCCTCATAGGGTTGTCAATGAGTGGAACAGTCTCCCTGAGTGGGCTGTTAATTCCACTTCAGTCAACTGCTTCGAGATGTACATTGACAAGTATTACCGTGACAGTGGCAGAATCTGTTGTATTGGGTTTGTTTAGTATTTGTTTGGATTAGGTGTTGGTTTGGGTCTGTTCTATAGTATAAGGCATCTTATGGGGTTTTTACCCTCCTTTGCCCTCTAACTTGTTATGTTATGTTATATGGCAGCGCTTCGCTCAGTGTACATTTGATGTCCCATCCACCCCCCCCCCCCACACTGCAAATTCCTGGATCCGCCACTGGGTACACGTACCCCCTGTCCCCTCCCTTTGGCGGCGCCACTGGTTTCAGTCAACTCATAATTCAAATGCATTGCAATCGAATGAGGCTAATGTAATAGGCCTACCGGAATTGAGTTGAACCATGCAGCTAAGTTCCTTCAGTTGATGGACCCCAGGCTGGATCCACGGTGAGCCATGATAGCCATCGGAATCGCTCGCACTTTCGATACCTATTTTAGAGGGGTAACGGATGGTTATTGGAACAGCGTAAACTGTAGTAGAGTTTGGGGTCAAAGGTCAACATCTTGGATCGACCGGCCATGTTTGATGATCACCAACAAGTGTATCGTTCCAAGCGTCAAAGATGCTCGCTGATTTGTGACAAAGAGGTCTTTTGAAGTGACTTGGTGATTGACCGGTTATAAGTTGTCATCTGAGGCACCCACTTAAGCTCAAAGTTCTGGTTTCATGAAGATTTGATTGCAGAAAAGTAATTTAAAATTCACAAAATAAAACCGTTACTCGTTAGGCCATAGCCAACACAACAGAGTAAGTGTAACTACAACGTAACGTCTAACGTTAGTAACTTTATAGTGCAATATAGCCTAGGGAGTAGGGGCCTAGGCTAGGCCTATGCGTATGCACAGGTCGTCCTAGCGTTATATAGTATATATAGTATATATATATAAAAAGGAAAAGGTAGGTCACATCGCCTAACACCAATGCAGTGCTTCGCACAAAACTATTCATGATTCCTCACCTTCCACTTGATTTTACCCCTTCAAATCTCTCGAAAACATTCCTTCATCTTTCTCTGATAAAACAAAACAAACGTTGAGAAAAAAACTGACATCTAATGCAAGAAATCTTCTCATCTGATTCTTCGTTAACCACACTCTAGATCACTCTTCTCCAATTCCTGACGTCACATTACGTAATGGGAATTGCCCTCTACAAATCCGGTTCTGCCATTGGACAGTTCGAACTGCTTTCGAATCTGTCAACGACCAGACTGTAATTTTTTTTCTGCTCGGGGAACGTGAACAAGAAATGGAAAACACGAGCATACAATTCCCCAAGCTGTGCTACGAAAAAAAAAAACTTGTGTGTGGCCTACGTGCGGTCTTTACGTACAGCATTTAAACATGCACTGGGTTAACAGGGAGTACCGGATTCGTACAGGGCAATTCCCATTACGTAATGTGACGTCAGGAATTGGAGAAGAGTGATCTAGAGTGTGGTTAACGAAGAATCAGATGAGAAGATTTCTTGCATTAGATGTCAGTTTTTTCTCAACGTTTGTTTTGTTTTATCAGAGAAAGATGAAGGAATGTTTTCGAGAGAATTGAAGGGGTAAAATCTAGTGGAAGGTGAGGAATCATGAATAGTTTTGTGCGAAGCACTGCATTGGTGTTAGGCGATGTGACCAACCTTTTCCTTTTTATATATATACTATATATACTATATAACGCTAGGACGACCTGTGTGCGTATGCAGGCTAGCAATAGTATAGACGAAGCCGATTAGGCTTAGCGCTTGTTTTTAGTGACTGTAGACCGCCATTAGTGGGGTCCATCAGCCTAAAACCGTTTGTATTTATTGTTTACATGAATTTCAAACCCTCATATTTAGTGAACTTGGAGAATTTAAGGTACAAATTAGTGTACAACCATCCATGATATAGGTAGGCTAAGCAAGGAAATGAAAGATTTAAAGGTGATGGACCCCAGTTATGGCCGACTGAAATGAGACCACCACATTTTGTTCGGATTCGTGTATATTGCACTAAGTTAGACCTTAGGGTACAGTAGCAAGCCTAACTTAGGCCTACACTATCAGTAGCAGCTATGTTAGGCATAATAATGTTAGTGCTAAAGGCCCAATTTTCTCACCTCAAACAGTACCAAGTCTCCTAGCCTTCTTACTGTACTTAAGCCCTGCCCACAAATATCTGAAACTCATCCTTATCCAGACCACAGGCGTTTGAAGCGTTCTGTATACTATACACTATATATATATATATTAACAAGGTCGGACACTCCACACATGAAACCTACACACAGAGAGCACACCTGGGGCTACTTTGCCATTTTTAGCCTTGCTGCAAACCTCAAAAGACGTCGTTAGTCCATATAAGAAGTTCAAGGTGAACCCCAAACAGCATCTATCTGTCACTCGGAGACAATTTTTCTCTTAATGTCACTTCGAAACGGTAAAAATTACTACGCAAACTTTTTTGCAGGGTTCTGGGTCAACGCTTCCCAATCCAGTCTTGCCAGTACTCCCCATCACTTCCACATTGAGGTCTTAATTTACGAATTACGTTTAACAATTTCCTGAAATTCAATGATAGTTTTCCTAATTAACCAGTTCAATGACGTTTAAGGAGCAATCAATTTTCGATAAAGATATATTTTTCATTTCAATCCAAATTTTTAACGTGTTTACCGAAACTGTCAAAGTGTCAAAGTAGGCCCAGGTGTGCTCTCTGTGTGTAGGTTTCATGTGTGGAGTGTCCGACCTTGTTAGTATATATATATATATGTAGTGTATAGTATACAGAACGCTTCAAACGCCTGTGATCCAGTCACAATCTCAGTTTTTTGCTTTGAGTGAGTATAGCCTAACTAGGCCTAACTTAGTTTACAAGTTACTACGTTAGGCTACTAGTACTACAATCAAAACACTCGCAGTGCAGTTCATCCAGTGTAGGCCTAGTGTAAGCTTTGGTACTCTGCATTGTTTGACTAACTGTGAATTAAAATTCGCGGCCAGTTGAGAATTTCAGTAAACCCCTAGCTACGAGAATTGTAGTTTGGGGTGAAAGGATTGGTCCTTTAAATTTAAGTTGACTTACCAAGTTACTGTGCAGCCCTAGCGTACTGTTACTTGGTCATGGCTCTAATTAGGGGCCAAGACCTACTAAATTAGAGCCCATTTTTGCTCAATTACAAAACAGTAACTGTGTTCATGTACAGCACTGTTCATCATGAAGATTAAAAGGATTTGATGTTTGGGAGACAAAAACCCATGTGTCTGAAATATTGTATGATGGAAAAAGTTGGAAGAGTTGATCAGTCAGCAGTATACTTCCTCATTCACAGAGAAAAATGGTTGTCCATCACTAACCCTTACCTTTTGGTTGTCCCCATGGAATTTTAGTTGTCCCGGACAATCGGACAACCACGAAAAAAAGAGCCCTGCGTATGCATAGCCTAGGTAGAAGGTTAGGGTGGGCCATGGGTAGGTATATGCACACATTGGAATATATACCCTGTTGTACGTTTAAATATAGGCCTATGCATACATGCATACAGCTACTTACGTATATGTATTTGTAATTACTTGGCTTTAGGCATATATGCATAAATATGTATATATGTCTTTATATAGTATTTAGTACTTTTAGACACTACTTACATTATTTGAAAACCCTCCACCAGCAACAGCGCTCATTGCACAGTCAGCAAGTGCGCTGGTCTATACGCTATACTATGTATACAGGTATGTCAGGCGTTCGAATCCATGTTTAACCATTGCTTTTCCTTCTTCCATAGCATTAACCAGTCACTTCTTTCCACAGCAAATACATTATACTGCTCTTCATGAGTGGAGAAAAAAAAGAAATGCACTTCACTACATTAAAAAAAAAACTTTGTTTTTCTCTGGAAAAAAAATAAAGTTTCAGTGCCCTCTTTTTAGTTGAGAGTTCTCATTTCCAGGCAGCGATTCTAAATTAGTATCCTGGTTATTACCCCAATTAGTAACTAAATGCAAGCCTAGCCTTAGGCCACAGCTATCAAACATGACACAGAACAAAGGAAGGCTGGTTCTGCTCCAGGGTGCATTCCATGTAAAGCCGACACCAAAGGTAGGCCATGGTTTTTGTGATCGTACGCCAAGATTTTCTGTGCACATACAATGCAACATAGCGATTTGCAGGCCTGTGCACATATGTAGTGTAGTGTATACATGTGTGATTATTGCACATAATTGGCAATGCATGTAAAAGATGGTACACACAAAGTAAGAAGCAAGTAAGCAATACGTATCGCAGAGCTGCCAAGTCTTCCTGATTCTGCAGAAGACTTCCTGAAAATTTCACCTCTAAACATGCAAAATATAAAATCTTCATGATTGAGAACAGAATTTCCCCACAAATACACACAGATCCCTGAAATTTTCCTGATTTATGAGGTAAATCTTCCTGATTTCAAGACCTCAATGTTGGCAGCTCTGAATATGGGATGGTGCATACTTATGTATACATGTACATAATGCATACACCATTCAATTAGCTATGCAAGTACTGTATACACTAGCACAGTACACTACACTGTACATTTATCTTATGATGGGAATTAACCGGTGCGCCAGGAGTACAGCTTTCCCGTCGCTACGCGGAGAAGGAGCTGGTGCTCATGCCGGTTCTTTGATGTCACTATATTTTGGTTACAAATCTAGCCTAGGTCATTCCAGCATTAGCCTATGTAGGCCTAGGCCTGGTTATACACACAGGTTGTTCTAGTGTTATACAGAATATAAAAAAAAGGGTGGGACAGAACGCCATACACCGACAAGGGCTTTGAACACAAACTATTCATTATTTCTCACCTTATACTAGATTTTACTCCTTCATATCTCTCTGTGGACTCTTCACTTGCATGTGGATTCCATTTGGTATTGATCACCCTTATTGATGAATGATGATGTAAACTTTTTGTCACAAACTTCAGACTTGTAAGTAAATTTTTTTGTGAGAAAAAGAAGAGAATGACCTTAACATATTATTTAGAATTCAATTTCTGATACATTTCATAAACTGTGCTGCATTTTCATTTCAACAGTATCCTAAACATCCTCACCATGAATAACTGAGTGAATTACTGGCAGTTCACTACATGGTCAGTCAGAAGGTCACTTCTGGAACATGGCTGCATCAGTGTGAAAAGACCATCCTGTTAAAAATCCAAAACAATGTCATCATCAGAGGGTAGTGGGGGCCAGGTCAGACCTGAGGATTATTCAAGACTCTCCAGGGAGGAATTAGTGCAAAGACTAGTTTGGAGTCAAAATGAAAACATGAGGTTACTTGCTGAACATGATGCTTCAATGAAAGATGTTAATAGGAGAATGCAGATGCATTTAGCTGAAATTCGAAGTCTGAAGGAAGCCAATGAGAAACTGTCAAAAGAAAGCTTAGAATTGCGTGACTTATGCTGCTTCTTGGACGATGATCGGCAAAAGGGTCGTAAACTGGCCCGAGAGTGGCAAAAGTTTGGTAGGTACAGTTCAGGGTATATGCATACAGAGGTAACAGCATATCAGGACAAACTGAAAGAATTGGAAGATCTCCAGAATCAATTGATTCAAGAAAATCAGGAGCTAAAAGAAATTTGTTTAACTCTTGATGATGAGAGAACTAGTAAAAGGAACTCAATCGGTAGTAATTGCAGTGGTTCAGATAAATTTGATCTTGGAAATAAACCCACAGAGAATGGACCATTAAACCCGCAAGATAGAGGACGAGATGGATACAAAGGGAATCGAAACATCGATGGTAAGTTGTGAATTTTCGAAAGAAATTTTATTATCAGATTTGAAGTTGGTGGATTTGGTGGGGTGTTTTTTAGTTTAGAAGCAACTAGGGCTGTGACGGTTAATCGGTTAACCGGTTAACCGACCGACTCGTCGGTTACTCGTGCGTGATTCCTCTTCATAGATTAACCGTTTTTGTATTGCCAATAACTCAGTCGCCACGGCGTGGCTTTGTTAGTAAACTGTTACACAAACATCGTGCAACAAACAGTGTCAGTTCCTCACAAATTATGGCTCAAACAATAACTGTAAAAAGAGTTTTAAAATCGGCCGTTCGATTGAACGGATTAATTCCGCGGCAGCTCCCCAAATTAAGTACATTATGATGAGTGACAAGTGGCGCACCAATTGTTACTTTCGTAAGCAGGACTTTGTGTGCTGATCTCCTAATCCCTTCAATAGCAACACCCAAGCACAACTTAAGAAATTAGCGGCATGTTTGAGAGATTACCAACAAAAAAAATGCCACAAGACAAGCAGGGAGCTGTAAAAAAAGTTACCAAGCCCTGTATTTCTATGGCAATAAAACCTCCACGAGACCATGATTAGGGCACAAAAGTTTATTTGAATAAGTCTTCCCACTGTAGCTATTCGAAATATTTTATCATGCTACACCTCCGTAAATTTCATTATTTTTGGTTCCTTGCAGTAGCAAAGGAACCTATGTAGTCAGGTTGGCGTGTGTGTGTGTGTGCGTGTGTGTGTGTGTGTGTGTGTGTGTGTGACACTTGCTTTGGTACGCTCTAACTCAACAAGGGAAGGTTGGATGAAACTTGGATTTGGTACATAGATTCGTCATAGGGAGAAGGTGTGCCCTATCGTTTTTGGTGGAGGTCAAAGGTCATTTGGGGTCACCAGAGGTCAAAAACTAAAAACCTTCTCAACATGATATTTCTAGTTAGGAAACTTGGATAGATGTCATACTTGGTGCGTGGATGTGTTATGGTGTAAGGATGAAATTGGATATGTTCGGCGAAGGGTCAAGGGGTCATCAGAGGTCACCAGGGGTCAAACACTGAAAAACGTTTTAACACAGTATTTTAAGGTAGAAAGGACAGATTTCAAATCAATCTGTTTGGTTAAGGTCAAAGGTCATCAAGGTCACTGGAGGTCAACTGCTAGAAATGTTATTTAGAAAATCTTGTAAGCTAGATAAAGATAGTTTCAATAGATTTTTTATCTCACCTGGTTTTGCATGCTTATGCACTCAAACACCTTAGAAATTTGTCCTTTTTGTTCGTTCAGTAATGATTCCTTCGGGTTGTACACATATTTTGGATCATTCAAAGTTTTAAGAGGGCAATAACTGAAATCTGTAGGTTTCACTGAGCACAGGTCACTCTGCATTAAACTGGTCTCTCTGCCAGTGGAAGCAATGCATGGATTCTACAATATGTCTCTTTAATACTGCTGTGCTCTGTGGGGTAACCTTATCCTCATTCTATTATCACACTTCATTAATCACTTGCTTTCTGCTTGACTGCTGAATAAACCCTTTTTTCTGTGTAGAGGTAGCAAACAGGACAAGTGGTAGATTGTTTTAAAGTAACAGCAAGTTTTATTTGAGAGCAGGTAAAAATAACTTGTGAGAGAAATACAAGGGGTGTTTTTCATTCTCTGACCACATTGTGTATCATTTATTGGTGATAATATCAAATTTGATTACAAGCATAAATACATATGGAAATGAGGTAGTGTTTTTGAAGGATCACCAAGCATTACAAAAGTTGAATGTTAGTAAGGCCACAGAAATTTAATCTTTGATTTCATGTAAAATTAGTACTAAAATACCCCTTGTGAAGATGTTACAAACATTGAGTATGAACTTTTGCTTAGCTCCATTTCACAGACTGGCTGTACAGTTCTCATAATATCTAGCAAGGAACCACAGTGCCCATTGGGCTCTTGTTCATTGTTAGTAGCAGTATTTGGAAAAAATTTAACCCGTAAAAATACGATCGTAAGCACCAGATAATTCCCGCCATTTTGTTGTTTGCCCAATATCATATAAAATGGAACATTCCATGTTGACTTTTATGAATAAGCATACGCAGTTCGTTGAACCGACTGGGTTGTAGTTGCGATAATGTGCTGTACTGTAGAAGTCAACCCTACGATGCACGTAAAAATAACGACCTAATTTTTAGCAGTCTTGGACAGCAAAAAATGGACTCGATTAACGTTATCTTATGGTTCCTTTCTGATGTAAATATCCCCGTATTTTTGCCATTTCTTGTCCAAACCTTACCGTCTTGTTTCAAAATAATCAGCAAATGAAATGCACTTAAGTCAGACCCCCGAAAAATCCAAGTACGCAGACATTTGTACTGCTGTTTCTTGGTGAATTTAGCACGGGGCTTGGCCGGCTGCACAGGCCAGCTATGTAAGCCTGGGAAGTGCGATCGTCATAACGCAAACTCAAGGGGGAAATTCGTTCGGAAGTCTGGTATTTTCACACACTAAATCCCATAGGCGATGGTGCGAGTTGTGATTGGCTGGCTCAGAATCAACGTATTTGAACCAATCACAATGCAGAGGCAATTCAAATTTTGCAATAGATCGTGTGCATATGATGTCATCGAGCAAAACATGGTCCCTTGTTTAGTGGTAAAAACGGATACGCACGCAAGTCTATTGCATGCATGGAACCACGTGCGTAATTGTTTTCGTTCGTAACGACGTCATATGATAACATTCCATAAGTCCTACTGTAAATAACTTTATGGTAGGAATGCTGGGAATTCCTTAATTTATGCAGGATAGTAGGGCTTGGTTGTGCTGTTTGCGGTTGGTGGGCCGTTAACAGTGCAATTGTACAGATCGCTACTATGACAAACACGTGAGCGCTGTACATGTATTGAACACTGCATCGCAAGCAAGCTGCATCAAAACAGCAGTGTGGGAGTGTTTCATGAAATAACTGACAATATAACATAGGGTCAGGTGGGAATACAACTGTTGGTGGAATGTTAAAAAGTGCACATGGTCTGAAGAAAGCTTCAGTAAATGCGGGATGGGTTTTTACTGTGAAAAGATGATATAAGCTCAGCGCAAAATACCATCATTTTTGCCACATACTTACATGGGCGAACATGACTTACGACGCCATTTTTAGACTTGTACTTTCCTGTACAAAAGTGATGGCGCTCTTTGGAAATGTTAACTTTCGGTTAAACGGTTAACCGCCGGTTAATAAAATCGGTTAAACGGGTAGTGAATTAACCGAAAATGCACAGCCCTAGAAGCAACCATATTTAATGTTGTAAAATACAGTACAGCTTCTTCAATGCATAGCTTTCAAATGGATGGTTTACCAGGTATGTTGTACAATAGACTTCCGTACTTGAGCAAGATGAGTTCATCATATTTGCTGCAACCATGAGTAAGTTTGTTTGTTAGTTGTGAGATTTAACGACACACCATCTTGATAAAAAGTTCAAAGTAAAAATTTATTTTCTAGTATAGTCAAGTTTGGTTTCCCTTTAGTTGCCTCTAAGGACAGAGGGAAATACCGTGGGCATATTCTACAACCTCCAGCCCACAGGGGGCTTCAACAATGAGGGAAGTTTATGTTTGCTGTAGCTGTAAGTAAAGTTACTGTACAAGTGGTAGTTACAGAACAGTACTACTGTTATTCTTGGGAGTGAAACAGCACCATGGTAGCACCACTAGTGGTACCCATCATACAGTAGCTACCAACCAGTGCAGGTCCTGATCTAATGCCATTCACTATACAGTACCCTGTCATCTTTGTGACCCATTCCAGGTCAGACCAGAATCAAAATCAGGGTCAGTTCACAATTTGCTGGGTGAAGGAGCAATAGGAAAAAGGGGAGACCACCTCATCAATGACAAGACCCCTACTTTGTCAACTGTGTAATTTTAATCTCAAAAGGCTCCTGAGTAATTTTGACATCCAGTGCATTTGTGATTGGAATCATAGGTTCAAGATGTGAATAGCTCAAGAGCTTTGCTTCTGGGCAAAAAAGATGAAAGTGAGCCACATTGTAGGTTATACTATGTCTCATTCACTGCACATGGGTTGTGCACTATACACAAACTGAAAGGAAGCATAGAGAAGGGATTTTGAGATTTTCCAAGTGCACAAGAAAACTTTGTACACACCCTAGGCCAGTACAGTAGTCACTTCTAGAAGGACTACTTTAGATAGCACTACTGCCAGCAATTTCAAAAGAATATTGGGGTTTCACAAAAAGGTACTAGCCCATGTTGCCACAGCAAACCTACTACAGTAATGAAGTGTAATCTACTGCACTGTACTTACCTTCAAGTTTTCATGTTATTTGCAATCATTCTTTTCCTTTGCTTCAACTATTAAACCAAACTGCAAATTAAGTAAAACTGCAAATAAATTCAGGTATGTTTCTCAAAAAGCACCATGGCCTATAATATAACTTGGCTCACTCATCATGTCTGTGATGAAAACAATTTTAATTAGTAAGAATGAAACCCCTCCTTCAAGAGACAAAATGTAACATATTATATGGGCAATTCTAAAGTTTCATCAAGTGCATGTGGATTGGTAAATTTTCTGCATATTCTTGGTTCAGTCATAGCTCTAGTGCCTGCCAAAGTTAACACCAAACAACTTTTTATTGATATTCATGGAAATGTGTGGTCTAAGACTGGTTGAATGTTGGTTAATATTTGCAAGAAGGCAACATCTGGTCCTGTTTGGTGCAGTAGCCCATGCCACCCACAGAGTTAGTACATCATTGAAATGCCCATGCCCTGGTACTGTAGGTACAGTGGTTCCCACTGCACAGGTGGTTATGCAACACGATGATAGTACACCTCAGTTTTCAGTCTAGGCTTTCAGTTTAGGCCTTCAGGAGCACTCTCAATCAAAAGCAGCATTTGATATGGGAAAGTTCCAATGTTCCAACATCTCTCCGTTCCGACAGTAATGTACTGTGGTACCGACAAAGTGTACTTTGGCACCAACAAAATGAACTTGGCACCGTCAATAATGTACTTTGGTGCAGGCATTAATGTGCTTTGGCAGTGATAAAAATGTACTTTGGCGCCAATGAAAGTGTGCAGTACTTCAGCGTCGTTGTCGGAACATACTGTAGAGATGTCGAGAATAAAGAGATGTAACTGATTGATTCATATGAGGGCAGATAAGTTCTAATTCATATGATGGTAATGAAGTTTGCATCTAAAATTGGATGCAGTCCTCATCACTTTAGCAGAAGGTGGTTTCAGAAGCTGAAAAGCTGAAAAAAAAAAAAAGGTTGATGAGGCTGAGCACTGTTTAACAAGGTGTTTCTTGATTGGCTGTTGCCATTGTATTGTATTGATTGTATTCTTTGTTCGGGTTAGGGATTAGGTTAGAATTAGAGCTATTGTTAAGCCAGTAAGGAAATTTTTTGTTAAACAGAGTGCATTGCCCCCCAAAAAACATTGTCTGCTCTGCTGGGTAGGTTCCTATCAGATTTTGAAAATTCCCTGTTCTCTCCTGTTTCATTTCCTTAGTGCTAGCTGCAATACTTTTCTATAATTCAGAAAATTGTTGAACAAGAAATGTCACAGATTCTGTAGCTTACAGTGAATTCAGTCTTTGTGTTGTAGGGGTCGGTGGTGTTCAGTGCAAGTACCTCCATAGGGTACAAACCAATCATTCACCTTGGTTTTAATGCAATATATCACTGTGGGTACACCCTTTATGTGTGCTCAGATAGTTATTGATGGGAAGTCAACCAGAAGGCAGAGAAAGGCAGCTTTTGTAATCTTATCACAATTAGGTCAGGTATCTTGTGAAATTCATTATTTGTAATCTTGTCCATTATTATTTTGTGATGACAGGATGATAGGTTTAAAAT
Organism: Holothuria scabra; assembly: GCA_037179385.1. Classification (NCBI taxonomy): domain Eukaryota; kingdom Metazoa; phylum Echinodermata; class Holothuroidea; order Aspidochirotida; family Holothuriidae; genus Holothuria; species Holothuria scabra. Next base: position 49,570,297 of record CM074180.1, read on the forward strand.
GACCTTAATCTATCTGCTTTGTTTACTGCTTTTAATGCTAATACAAAGGCAGCCATTAAACTTCAAACAAAATTTAGCCAGGTATAATATTCAAGGCAGTAGCTTTTCTTTGATGATACAGTACTGTAGATACTGTAATTTTTTCTGTGTTAATAATAAATAATAAATTGTTATAGATTCATTCAAGCATTAAGAATAAAAAACAATTTATGGCAAACTCATTATTTTTCTGTTTAATTAGGCCTAATTGGGTTCTCAATTCCCTTCTTTTGCTTGGTGCATTAACACCTCATTCATTACATTCGTAAAGGTGATGTACTACATTTATGACACACTTTTTTTTCTGAATCTATAGCCTATGACTTACAATTGGGTAGAGTTCAATAAAAGTGAAGTGAAAAAAGAGAGAAAAAAAGAGAGAGGTAAAAATTTCATCTTATGAGGACTATTTAGCAAGTAGTTAACCTTTCTGAAATGACTGACAAATTTGTTTACACAAACTATCATGCATGCAAAACCATGCTTTTGTTAATATATCTTATTCACAATTGAACCTACTGTCATTGTCTTACAGTAGGTGCTCAGCATTAAGCAGTGGAATCGGGAAAACAAGGCAGTGAGCCATAACTAGAAAAAAAAAGGACGTAGCCAGTCTGACTTTCACCGATTGGTTAGAAACAGAATCGTAAGACTCTGTTTAATTAACTACATCTGATTCAAATCCACCAATCAAATCATTGTATCACCTTGCACCAGAAAACAACAAATTTAATGCCTCCTTCTCTGTGTACAACATGTTTTTGAATTATGAACGAACTACTGGGAATCATCACGTTACATTACTACACTAAGTCCGTGCAGAATTGGGAGTTGCTCTCTGATGCCTTAACTGAATTAAACAATACATTTGTACTGTATACATGTACTGATAATGCTGCCTAGAGGTATACTCTCTGATATTCTACAGACAAAACTTCTTTTTGAACTTTAATTCAATCAAACAAATATTGTCCATGATCCTATTATGAACAAGTCTTCTGCAGAAATAGGCTCCACATTCTTACCATCCTAGTATTGACTGCAGTAACTGAGTAGTAATGCACAAACAGGGCTTGAAACCAGCTTGAAAAGGGGCACAGCCAAAATGAGCAAAATTGATGTCGCTCTAGATACTTCATTGGACTGTGGGTCATCACAGCCATCAGAAAGGGCCCAACTGCCATGGTCGTCAATGCCACTGTTAATTTCAATTACTGCATACAGTGAGGGACATGAACTACAAAGTGAATTAAGAAAACTTTGTGTACCTGGGTGTGTAGCATTGCAATGGGAGGTATGGATAATGTGGTAATTCTGTCGTTTGTTTTATGTAAGGTTAGGTTAGATGGAGTTTTATGGCCAAGTTTCCAACTAATTGGTTAAAGTCAAGCACGCCATGGCAATTTTTCCAGGCCTTTTTCCAGTTGTTGCTCACTGGCTTGTTTTAACTACTTTTTTCCAGTTGTGGCTCACTCGCGTGTTTTATCTCCTTCATTGCCTAGTCTGAGCACCAAGCACAATGGCAGCAGGTTCCATTTTTGATTCCTTGCCGAAGGCAGGCAAGGAATCTATGCGATGGTGATGTCATGTGTATGTGTGTGTGTGTGTGTATGTATGTGTGTGTGTGTGTATGTGATGCTTTGGCTTGTAAACACGATATCTCAAGAAGGGTAAGTGTGACTAACCTCGTATTTGGTGTGTAGGTTGGTCATATTGAGTAGATGATCCCTATTGTTTTTGGTGGAGATCAAAGGTCATTTGGGGTCACGAGAGGTCAAAAGGTCAAAACTTTGTAAACATGATATCTCGAGAACAGTACATGTGACTATGCTCATATTTGGTGTGTGCATTGGTCATATTGAGTAGATGATCCCTATCAATTTTCGTGGAGGTCAAAGGTCATTTGGGGTCACGAGAGGTCAATAGGTAAATTCCTTAGAAATTGCTTGTAAACACTGTATCTCAAGAAGGGTAAGTGTGACTAATCTCATATTTAGTGTGTGCATTGGCCATATTGAGTAGATGATCCCTATTGTTTTTGGTGGAGATCAAAGGTCATTTGGGGTCACCAGAGGTCAAAAGGTGAAAACTTCGTAAACACGATAACTCGAGAACGGTACATGTGACTATGCTCATATTTGGTGTGTGGGTTGGTCATATTGAGTAGATGATCCCTATCGATTTTCGTGGAGGTCAAAGGTCATTTGGGGTCACGAGAGGTCAATAGGTAAATTCCTTAGAAATTGCTTGTAAACACAGTATCTCAAGAAGGGTAATTGTGACTAATCTCATATTTGGTGTGTGCATTGGCCATATTGAGTAGATCATCCATATCGATTTATGTTGAGATGAAAGGTCATTTGGGGTCACCAGAGGTCAAAAGGTCAAAACTTCATAAACACGGTATCTCAAGAACAGTACATGTGACTATGCTCATGTGTGGTGTGTGGGTTGGTCATATTGAGTAGATGTTCCCTATTGTTTTTCGTGGAGGTCAAAGGTCATTTAGGGTCATGAGAGGTCAAAAGGACAAAACTTCGTAAACACGGTATCTCAAGAACGGTACATGTGACTGTGCTCACATTTAGTGTGTGGATTGGTCATATTTAGTAGATGATCCCTATTGATTTTCCCAAAGGTCAGAGTTCATTTGGAGTCAGCATGTTCAAAGCCTGACAAGCTTTCCTTCACAGTCTTTCAAGAAAGGTCACTTGTAGGGTCCTGTAACTTGTCATGTAGATGGCACATAGTGAATACATGGTCCCAGAAGTTTTTGGTGGAGGTCAAATGTCATTTGGGTTCACGACGGGCAAGGGGGATCTCAATGTAGGAAGATTGGATGCCTTGCATGTGTACTTTGTGGACACATTATGGAGCCCTGTTAATTGAAAAACATTGCAAAGTGATGTCAGTGTGAAAAAAGGCCTTACATTTCAGCAGCAAGGAATCACTAAGCCTTTTGGCTTTCTGGTTAAATTAAAGTCTTTTGTGGACTCAACTTCCCACCTACAAGTCTGATGCTCTATCCACTTAACCATGCACATGGTCAGTTTATTGTATGTGTCCAATGTATTGCATAATGAGGGTTGTACAGTATATGTTCTGGCAAAACAACTCTTCGTAAATGAATATGTGCAGGCTACAACATTGATCCCGTTCAACAGAAATGTTGTGTGTTTCTGTCCATATGTGGTGAAGTTAATGTCGATCTGCTGCATGTCTCTTCACTCTTGTGATTCATGTTTGGAAATAGGTAAAGACCACAATGGGATTACCTTTGCATTGCGTTGACAGTTTTTAAAACAATTTTTAGCCCCCCTGTACCTTAAAAGTGATTTAAATATTGAAGTATAATTGAAGCTCAGTTTAACACTCATCAACAATGAACAGTGTCTGTTATTGGCCTGGAAGAGCAAGGAGTAATCATGCAGTTTATGATGGAAAAATGAAAAATTAATGTCATAGTAACTAAGTAATGTAGGTTGGGTAAGAAGCTTTTGCTGGGTCATTTCATTTTCCAGCACTCAAATTTTGCTAGCTATGGTATAAGCATGGTTCATTTTTTTTTTTTTTTTTTTTTTTAAGGAATCTCTAAGCAACCCTATTGAAGCAAGGCATGTTGAATATTCTATTTAAAGGCATATTCTGGAGATAAATTCATTAACTTCAAAATATGCAGAAAAATTTTCTCTCTCAGGAGGTGAAAACTGCATCTCAATAGCATATCGTGTTCAGAAGATAGAAATTTTTTAAGTGATGTAATTTTCTTGAGATTTGGAGCATTATAGGTAATCTGTGATGTAATTGTGGCACATTAATCTGACATTGCATTCAACTTATTTATTATATTGATTCTGCTGCATGCAATATTAAGCAACATTGTTGGTTGTACTCTACATAAGGTAAAGAGTAATGCTAGATCTACAGGAAAAGATATTCAAAAATTCCAACAGTAGCAAATTTCAAGGACGAACAGGACATTCAATTATAAAGAAAAACAAGAGGAACTTGAGGCAATGTGCTCACATCACCTAACTTCCAGATGCTTTGTTGAAAAGCAGAGGTATTTTTAACAAAAATACCAAATCTTTAATGTGAGATATCTTGAGTTAGGAAAATGGTATTGAGACAGGGTTTGAAGGACATGGTGTGGAATATTTTTGCTTTTCTTACAACACCCTGATAGAAGACCACCAGAATATGCATTTAATCACACCATACTGTATTGAATTTGCCTGGGGGAAAAAGTCAACAAAATCCACTTTTACATAGGGTTGCAAATTTTTCACGGTGTAGTTGGTGAGATATGTCTTAGGGGAGGGAATGTTGTTAAGTGCAAGATAAAAATAGAGTGGTAAAGTAGAAGCTTTTGAAAGGATAATTGGTTGATGTTTGGTTTTGCACATGAGCAGCATGCAAGGAGTTTAAACAGTGATACACTGTATCTGCAGGTAGAATTGAATAAGAAATGTCAGCCACCCTTCAAGGTTTTTCAGAGCCAAGGAAAAATGCAAAGTTTTTTTTTCCCAGTCAGGTTTCATTGCTTTCAATCATATCCAGGGCACAAAAGAAGACATCACATCATGAAGGCATGGCCATTTTCATATACATAGCATTGCATGCTTAGTTGAAGAGTTTGTGGTTATTTTACCAGTATGTTTGGTTGTATTTTGTGTGGAAGGTTAGGAAAACCAATTTGGTCCGGAAAACAAAGTGAGTATAGAGTGGGTCAGTCACTGCTGCATACAAAATGCAAAGCAGAACACTGTGTACGATACTTGTTACAGTACATGACCCACCCATGGTATCACCATGCAATACCATGTAAACACACCAAGGCCATTGCAAAAAGAAAACAAAAAAAAAATAAAGCTATGGATTCCAATCACCCATGGCCTATGCGAGCCATTTATTACTTAGTAACAAACAAAGCTATTGATTACAAGTCAGACTGTACGATTTTTTATGTAGCATAACTCAATTTTCAGGCTTAAAACAACTGTCCAACCCTCCCCCACCTCCCAACATTAATGTTCCCTTTTTTCCTCAGCCCTGCTACTTCTTACTATTTTAGCACAGCCAAGGAGACAAAGAACTGACACTGTCAATTTTCAGCTTTCTGAGATACAAAAGCTTTCAAATATGCTTACCATTACAGAACATGGTTGATATTTTTAATACATGGAAACAGCCATATGCACGAAGCCAAGGCTACTCTTTCATTGCAACTGCAAAATGAATGTGTTACTGTATGTTGTTGTGAATGACGGTTAATAATTTAGGGCAGTTCAACTTCAATGCAAGTCCAAACACATGCAGTTTGCCAAGATTTTATAGCATCTTCAATATCTCTTCTTCTAACAGAATCCACACGAGCATATATTCAAAGATTGGAAGATCGTATTAATTTTATGGAGGAAGAAAAGAGGCAGCGAACAATGGTAGGGAAATTAATCAATGTTTGTGATAGCAATTGTTAATAGTAGTTCATGATTATGGTAAAATTGGGGAATATATGTGAATGAGTTCATCCCATTATCTTGTGAGTGTAATTTAATAACTTTATTCTGTCATGCTGTATCTTTGCTCTGGTTCTTCGATGAAATATTTTTATCTTGGCTACTTAGTATTGCTCAGACTTATGTATAAAAGTAGTACTGTATGAGTGAGTTTTGAATTCATGTCTTTTGCTGGGTGAAGTCAGATTTATATTTATGGGAAGCTTGTAGAATAGATAGTGGCAATTTTTGGGCAATCGTAGAACTTTTCTTCCTAAATTACCCAAGAGGTTGAGGAAAATTTAACTCTGCTTTGGACAAAATAAACATTTTTTGCAGACCTGGTTTCTTCTGTGATTTCAAATGCAATCCTTGAAAGGTGTAGTTGTTTCAAACATTATCTACAGTACTGTACATGTACAGTATGTGGGTGAAAAAAGTTGGGAAGCTGGGAAATTTCCTTTCCTTGTGCTTAATGAATCACAGAAATGGCTGTAAATTTTTAATTCCTGCAAGGGAAATAAACATCTTTCTGTCATGGTACTACCCTTGTTGAGCAGTGCCTTCTGTGATCTGTTTATTTCAAAGTATACATGAGGTTATTGACATGCCTGTGCATTAGTTTGAACTGCACAATGTGTAGGCAATTTCCAGATTTTTGGACCTAGAAAAGTCATAATATGGAGATGGAAGCCGTTGTAGTGGTATTTGTAGACAGCAGTGAATCAGTTCTCTTCAGTGTTTCCATTGGGGGGAGGGGGTTGGGGGTTGGTAGCATGGACAAATCTCTTGTATGACAGCTGGGACAATTGAAAAGTTCCTTTGGCAGTTGTTGTGTGCAACATTGTATCCAGCTGGGCAAGTACCCCAGGTAAGTCTCCACAAAAGAGTTTAGGATACTGTGTACAAGTAATGTATACTCAGTGTACCATTGAATGCCACAGACTCTACCATTTCAAGATTTTCTTCACACCATTGAATATGTACCTAAGAGCTCTACCATATAAAGATTTTCACACTTGATGTCATTGCTGATGCCCACTCCACAGTCCCTGCATTAAACTATGGGTACAGTACAGTAATTATGCAAACAAGCAGAAAGCATCCAGCCCAATAGGCAAGTAATGACAAAAGAATTGGTATAGGTTTGATCTTTGGAGGCATGTTTTCTGGTGGTTGGGTTTTTTTTTTTTTTTTTGAATTTGATTTATTACTTAGTGAATATGAGTTCAAAAAATTGTTATTGCAAGAGTAAGTTCCCTGTGAATCCCGGGGCCTGTTCCACAAAGAGTTACGCACCATCGTAAGTTTGGTTTACTGTTGGCTTAAGTATGGTGAATCAAACTTAAGATTGTGCGTAACTCTTTGTGGAACGGCCCCCCGTAAAGTGGATTGCTGAAGTGATTTTAGAGCAATTCTGCTTGATCAAGAGGACTGTAAGAATTAGGATTACTTCAAACATTTAAAAACATCTTTAGGGTAACCCAAATTTTTTTATCAGAAGAAGGGGAATGGGAGGAGGAGGAGTTGAAGAGGGAGGCTGAAGGTGAGTCAAAGAGGAGTCGCAGAGGGAGTGTGAAGGGGAGAGGGGTGCTACCAACCTTCATTGCTTTTTGTGTGCAATAGAAAAGGTTGTGCAGTAGTACCACTCTGGGTTTCTGTAGCTGTTACAGTTGTGTAGAATGTTATGCTTCCTGTAATCATGCATTTTACATACATGTACATAAACCATGGAAGATATTTTACATAAATTTACTGTAAAGTAGATGAAATAGGGTCAGTGGAATTTCAGATCATAGGTTTTACAAATTAAATATCGCAAGTAAGAGGCTTCTACAGCACTTCTGTGAAATTTGGCCTTCACTCTATTTCATGTGCAGGCTTTATAGAAGAACTATTCTGGCTTGTGAATAAATGCCCTTGTCAAGTTGTTTTTCACACAGAATGTGGCAATAACATAATGTTCATGTATTGTACATACTGTGCATCCTTCATGAAACTGAAGCATATCCTGCTAAGGAGATGAAATTTTTTGTTAAAAGAGTTCATCTTGAAATGGCTGACCTTTGCCCAAGAGTTTTTTTCTGGGATAGACAGACCCTGGTTGGTTCTTATCTGTGCTGTGAAATAACAATATTATATGACTACTTTGGCAGCCAATGGTTTTACTTTCTTCAACATTAATGTCAAATGTTCCCATTGGAGTCTTATAAAGTAAGTGGTTTTCTCATAAAACAAGTAGTAAGAGTGACATCTGAAGTATGTTTATGGACCATGTACCTCTACAACATTCTTTTTTAGCACAATCATTCAGTACTGCATACAGCACACCCTAAGATAAGCATTAGACAATAAGCTCTCTGCTTTGTACAGTAGAGCTGTGGGAGGGGGGGGGGTCTAAGTTGTGTTGAATTAAAGAAACGTTTTTTACTTCATTGAATTTTAGTACCAGTTCTCATGTTATCAATACTTAAATATTTGCACTGAAATAAAAAAAATATTAATATTGAGGTGAGATAAATATGCCTGGTTGTGTTGTTTTAACAGCCAAGAAGATCCAATGGCCCCATTAGGGATGACAGGATTCCCAACCATTCATCCGGCCCTTCAAGATCTTCCAGTGTACCGCCGGTAAGTTTGAGGCTAGCGATGTGGAAAATCCACATATGTTCGTGGGACCACCCAAAAACTGTGATAAAAAAAAAAACAAAAGCCCCAAATGTCACAAAGTGATGACTGAATGGGGTTGAACAGTATTTGTTCAGCTAAGAAAAAACACAAACAGAAATAAACTTATTCCAGGATATTGATAGAACCCTGGTTGTTCAAGGAGTTGTGGGTTAAAGAAGTTACCTGAAAGATACACAGCTCTGTGTTTGGTACAGTATATAAATATCACCATGGCAACCAAGTCTACACACTTCTGCTTTTAAACATGCCTAGCTAGCCTACAGTTAAACAAGTTGCTTGAAAGGCTTCAAGGCTGTGGAGAATGTTTCACTTAAACTGAATTCAGATACTGATTGGAGATAGTGATTGAGATGATATTTCCTATTAAAACACTGTTATGTACAAGGCAATTGTTTCAGTGTGGAAAAGGATAACTTGGCATTATACAAACGTTGTTCTGTGTTTTTGAAAAGCTTTTGTTTCCTGTCTTACACATTTTGAAACAATGCTTGGCAAACTTGGCCTGAGTTGCATACTCCGTATCTAACGGAACATACAAGCACTTGAATCTTAAAGGAGTAAAATGGTATCTGACTTTTAAGAAAATAGCGAAACGGGTATGGAACTACCCCACGATGATCCCCCTTTCATCCCCCATATACTTCAAAACACATTACTCAGTCACAGGGAACAGTTCTGCTTTTCTTGTGATATTCACAGTTGGTCACAAACTTCATGTATGAGCTAACCTGATCAAGTAGTGGGAATTGGTACTGTACCTGTTCTGAATATTTGCTACCATATAAGGCAGAGATAGACAAAGTAATCAGTGAATTAAAATGAAACAGCAGTTGAAACAGTTGATATGGTACTTATGCAGGTACATCAGACTCTCCTTAGGCCTTGATTTTTAGGTTTTCCAGGTGTACTACAAATTACACTCCTCAGGAAATCAAGGAGTGTGGTTCTTGTGCTGTTTTGTTAAACTCTAATAAATCTATGTGAGTTCCCATTCTTCATCCAGATGTCCAAAAAGTCACACTCCTTACACTTGTAGTGATTTGAGGTTAGTAATGGTGTGCAGTCGCACTGATATGCCTCGAAATTTGTGGCCTGTCTCCAATATGTCCACATTCTGCACAAAATATGGCATACTGTAGCATTCATAATGATTCTATACTTGTTAGTACAATTTTTAGTTCCTTTTACAGAAGTTGGCCTAAATCACAATGTTAAAAACTTAAATTAAATATGCCAGACTTGAAAAATTCTCTTCAAAATAGTTCTTTTGTGATGGGAGAAGCCATCTGTTGAGAAGGGTTGGCTCTGGGCACAGATTGACACTACTGTAAATCTGTCATTTGATCAAATGACTGTAGAATAAGGTTGATCAAAGATTTTTACCATTGACTATATTTAGTGCATGGTCCATTTGGCAGTTTAGGGGAAAAACTGAAACACCAACTCAGTTTGAAGCAACAGCTAAATCTCACATAGTTCTTACTTCTTCTAAGCCTCTGTCATGATACTTGAGTTCTTATACATTGCATATTCAATGTACAGTAAACAAAGCAGTTACTCCCAAGTATCACAATTGGGTTGGAAAATATTGTCAAATGATTCTTAAGAGCCATTTATGAAAGAGGATAGTCTGCTAGGCTAATTCAAATTTGGGGACTGCATTTTCCCTTTAAGTGAAACAGTGTTGTGTATGTGTATACATATCCATAATTGGGGATGTATAAATTGATAAAATGATTCCATTAAGTGTTGTTTGCCTTGTCAAGGTCTGTAGTATACTGTAGTTGAATATTAGTCACTAAAGGATGCTACACTTGATAGAAAGTTATAAAAATTTCATATACCTGTTTGTAGTCATTTGAATACACAGAGAGTTGTACTTGCAATTTACTGAAGGCTTATTTGTGCTTCACTTAATACATTTTGAATTTCAGTATTTGTGAAAGTGTTGAAGAACCAAGGGCTGTAAGTCTATTTTGACCCTCTTGGAAGAATATGAATTTTAATGGGATGCTACAGTGATGATCTAGGAGCATAGAGGGCAACATAGTATTACCTTCACCAGATGTACTTGGAAAGGTTACAGAGATTCTATGCAGGGGAGCATTGTCATCACTGGCCTGAGGCATGTCCCTGGGTAGATGTTCATACTTTGTAGCACTTTGATTTGTCACTATGCTTTTACATCTGAAGGACTTGAAAAATTCAAAAGATTAAAGGTTGTAAGGAATGGTGAGAAAAAATAAATTTTTGATATTGGCCCTCTATCTCAGTTTGTCTCTCTTTCAAAAAAAAAAGATAATAAAAATAATAAAAAAAGACTTAATAAAAACAAGTTGAGTGAATACAGTAGCAAGTCAAGAAATTAAATACTGGAATGCTTGAGGCAAGGGCAAAATTGCCTTTCCTATCAGGTTGCAGTGAAATCACTTTTGATCAATCGTAAGTTATAGCACATTACTGTATAAATAAGTTTGTATTAGATACCATCGCTATTCCTCTCAGTGTACATAGTAGTCAGTTATGTCAACATTACCCTTGAGGGACACTCTGTACATTTTAAGGTGTAACAGGGATGAGATTGACTCTGTCTGGTTTGGTTGCCAAGCATTGTGCTTGTTGGGTGAAATAAGCACTGCTGGAATAAATAACACCTGCTTAGGCAGGTGTTTTAACAAGTTTGGTGAACTGAAATGAGTGTTCAAAACCAAAGAAAACAGCAAAAAAGTCAAAAACAAACAAAGAATCCCCATTATAATTACAGTCTGCTAAAATCATAAATGAGTAATTTTATCGCAAGGCATAAATGACACCATATTCACAGCCAGTACTGTGAAGTTAAGGCTTAAAATGTGAAAATATGGACTCCATAAAAGCTTTTAAGGATCCTTAACTTTAATATCCTTGAATTTTAGAGACATGTGGAATGTTTTTATAAAGAAAGCTCTGTAGAAAAGGCTCATACTGTGGATGCTTTCACCTTTGAGAGGTGATTTTGAAGGGGGTACCGGATCCTGATTGGATCCTCCCTAGGAGATCAAATATTTGCTTTTACACTTCTTGATCCTCAAGCCTTGAGTTTTAGATTTTCCAGGTGTGCTACAAATCACACTTCTCAGGAAATTAAAGATTGTGGTAGGTGTGCTACAGTATTTAATAAAACTTCTGTAGATTTATGTGACCTGACATTATTCATCTAGGTGTGCAAAAAATCACACTCCTTACAATGATTTTGAGGTGAGTGATGGGTGTGCTGCGGTACTCGCATGCCTCAGAATTCAACGCTTGGATCCTGTAGGTGCATTGAAGCCCAGGTCAAGGGATCAACAATCAGGAAGCTACATAATGCACCCTTTAAATATGGCACGCACTTTACACCAGTTTATGTCGGTGTGCCCAAATGATTTGATGGTGTCCACTTATAAGGCCGTAAAAGTTATATCGTTGTGTTGTCTCGCATTTCGAGTGATAATCTACTTCGTGGTGTCAATATTTATTTGATCTCCTTTAATATTTGGCCATAAATACTAGGCCTAATCGAATACAGAGTGACCAAACTATTTGGCAGTGTCAACGTGAATATAGGGTGGTGAAATATTTGGCCGTAAACGCGATTTCGAGTGCCCAAATATTTGGCCGTGTTAATCAGAATACAGACTGCAAAAATACTTGATCTGGCTGCCTACTGTTACTTTCTGTTTGGCCCCGTATCAACGCAAATATAGAGTGCCAAAATAGATTGTCGAGTGAACGCGAATATGGTGTCAATGCGAATACAGTGGTAAAAAATATATGGACTGAAAAAATATTCAGTCCCCGAACGTGTTTTCTGTTCGACCAATCATCGACGCAGACGATATCCCGGTAAATTTGGCCACACAATGCCACATATTGTGTGTTTGTTATCAGCTCAGAAGAGGCATGTAATTGACTGTCTCATCTGTTGGAAAATTCAAGTGAAGAGGTAATGTTAAGTCTGCATATTGTAGATGTTATGGGAACTAAAGTTAGTATAATTGTCGTAGGATAGGACGTTTAATCATTTGTGGGGGTGCAGTGAGGTTGGGTGCAGATGCAGTTTTATGAAAGGGGGGGGGGATACAAATATAGGGATGAGGACATACACATGCTCATGAAACTGTCCACTTTTAGCCCTAACACCACGCCGAGGAGGGTGGATTATTGGATATGAAGATACAGCTGTCGTTCTCCAGCTAAAAAATTGCCAAAAAAAAACTAGTTTACAATTGCTATGCACAATTATTTGTCAACCACCTGACATCAAGCCTTTCCTCTGGATATTGGACATTGCCCTTTTCACCCCATTCCTAACAGCTGTGCATCACGCTCTTGTGTCATTTACAGTACCCCACAGACACTAAGTGGGGGATTGAGTTCAACCATAGCCGTTAGGGACGGGGGCTTGCATCCCCAGCCCCCCCCCACTGACGAAAATCTGACTCGGGCAGACTTTGGTGCCGGCTTAGTCGGGCAGATATCATAGGTGTATGAGGCGGGGACGGCTGCGAAACAGACTGCCCCCCCCCAAAAAAAAAAAAAACCAAAAAAAAAAAAAAAATTCCCAAAATCTAAAATTCAGACAGGAATTAGGAAAAAAAACAATCGAGCAGGAATTTGGGAAAAATTGGACCGTCAGAAATGCCATGATGCTTCAGAAAATTCCCGGCCAAGAGTGCCCCAATCTTTAAAATAAATCATACCCAAAAGGGGGAAAAGCGTCATAGTCGTAAAATTTTTATTGTGTTAGTTATACTTCGTTAGATGTGATAAAACGAAACACCAACATGAATGTGCCTAATATATAGTGTCAGTTAACTCGATAAAAAGTTCAAAGTTTAAATTTATTTTCAAGTAGGCCTACTGTTCAAGTGCAATTTTTGTCTCCCCTTGGTCGCCTCTTACGATACGTGGGAAATACGGTGGGCATGTTCTACAGTCCCAACCCACACTGAGGAAATTTTTATGGAAAATCAACAAGATCCCCAAAATTCCATACACATTTGGGCAGCGCAAAAAGCTATTATTGCTGTCTTTGTGTCTATCCTGAATCCTAAACCTCACGGGTGTAGGAAAAGTCCATTTTGGACTGTGGATCTACACCCTTGCTAGCCTAACCCTTAAAGTGCCAAACCTCTCACCCCAAACTACAATTTTGGTATGGGGGTACCGAAATTCTCGTTGGTTCAGCTCTTTGATTGACAGCTTATTCAAACAATGCAGAGTACCAAAGCTTATATTACACAGCATGAACAGTACTGAGAGTGTTTTGATTATATAAATTGAGTTTTTTTTATACTCACCTTGAAGCCATAAACTGAGATTGTATATGGATGAGGATGAATTTCAGACAATTGTGGGAGGGGCTTCGGTAAGAAGGTTAGGAGAATTGGTACTGTCTGGGGTGAAAGAACTGGACCTTTAATTTTATTCCAAAATAGAGTCGGTCCACCCAGGAAGTTGAGTAGGCTTTAGGCTATTTTGTAGATCAGTACGGTACAATGTTTCGCGAGACAGCATGGAATCCAGGCCACAGACCACGTTTTCCCCTTTCAAAGAGCTTAAATGATCATGAACAAAACCGTATTTCGGACAAGCTTTCTTGAACACATCTTCAGATCATACACATGCTAAATTGATTAGCCTAGTGGTGTTTTGACCTAAACTTTCCCGCTAAGTCACCATGTGACACTTAGGAACTTTGTTAGGTCTAATCAAGATCATGCCAAAGTTAGGAATGATTTCAACATGAAGATAGGGATGAATTCTTCCTAACTTGTTTTATGAAATAGAAAGTTAGGAATGTACCTAAAGTTAGGAACAATTCTCGACTTACTGTAGGAATGATTATCGTTCCTAAGTACAAGATAGGAATATTCCTAAGTTTCATGAAATAGAGCCCAGTTGCCACTTCTGAGTACGGTGTCTGTCACCCAGTGGCGGCACCAGGATAAAAAAAGTGGCGGGGGAAGGGGCAAAGGGAGGGCAAAAGAAAATGCTGTGGCGGGGGGGGGGCAAAAAAGCGAGAAATCTTGGTAGGCCATTATTATTCCGGAGCTGACTTGGGGGGAGGTTCTGACTGGGGGGATGCCCGCGCACACCCCCCCCCTTGGTGCCGCCACTGCTGTCAACTCTATTTCAATCATGATTATGGGCGATAGGTTACAACATGATCTCCCTGTGCTAGCTTTGTACATGTAATTAGTTAGCCAGCCAAACCTAGGACTCAGTCATGTATTTATACCAACTCAGGCCAGCATAGCCTTCGGTCCGTATTCCTTTTAATTTTACAGGGCATTACAGGGCATCTCGTGTGGCCTGTACAGCCCTCCTTTGCCCTTTAACCTGTTATGATATGTTATGTTAACTGCATATTATTCGAGCCACTATACATTTTACTGCCGTATTCGCACTAACACGGCCAAATATTTTGTAACGCCATATAATGTATTGACGCTGTCCAATATAAAGTCATACCAAATATTTTGACAGTCTATATTCAAGTTGACTCTGCCAGATATTTTGGCAGTCTATATTCAAGTTGACACTGCCAAATATTTAGTCACTCTTTATTCGCTCATGTGTGGCCAAATATTAAATGAGATCAAATAAATATTGACACCACGACGTAGATTATTACTCGAAATGCGAGACGACACACCTATATAACGTTTACGGCCTTATAAATGGACACCATCAAATCATTTGGGCACACCAACATAAATTGGTGTAAAGTGCGTGCCATATTTAAATGTATCCACGCAGTACTTTGTGTTGTTTTGTTTTTTTCCTGAGAAAAAAAAAACATTTTATGTCATGGGTCATTTTGATCCCTTGGATGCATTTTTTTTTTTTTCTTGCTTGAAATCTGAATTGCCCTCATGTGTGAATCAAAATCTGTGGATCTGATTTCAAGTGCAAAAGTTTTCACTCTACATCTCTACAAAGTTCAAAGTTAATATCGATTATTACAAGAGCTTTTATGCTTCAAAGTTAATTTCGTGAGTCAATCAGATCTAGATTTTATTCCCTGCTTGAGATCAAGTGTGAAAGCACTCTTAAAGAGTTATTTATCTGCATTTTTGGAAAGATGATAATTTACTGGGGTGTTGTTTTCTTTTGCATATTTACTTAGGAGGACTGTATGTCAAAAATGTACTAGTGCATCTTGTAAGGAGGACAGCATTAGTTGTCCCTGCATGGAAAGGAAGGAATGTTTGAAGATAAAAGATCATGTGGGATTGCTTTTGATTGTAATCTCTTCAGTTCTCATTCCATTGAAGCTTAATATTTGAAGTCTACAAAGAGGGTTTTGTAAATATTTTGCAGTCACAAAGTTCGAATTCTGTAGGATCAGTATGGAAGGAAGAAACAAAAGCTTGAGTGGTTAATATGTGATGGCTTATTGAACAAGTTCAGCTTTCTCACTAAACAAGCTTGAAAAGTAGGAGTGCAATATTAAAGAATTCCTGTTATATCTAAATGCAAGGTTTCCAGGTGGTATTTTCAGAAATATTTGGAATCCAAAATGGCACTTTATAAGAATGAACTTGGCAAGATCACATAGACCCCAAAAGTGATATTTAAAACCATTTTATTATTACACCAAAATACATTTTTAGTGTAGATGTAAAAAAATTCTCAGTTGGTTTAGTGTTGTTTGACTGACATAAAAATTTGAAAATTCAAAAGATACATACAGTAGTAGTCAACATACCACAAAATGCAGAAAGAGTGCTTGGATTATACACATTGCAGCCTGCCCACCAGAACATGGCCATAAGCAATAACACAAAGGGTTTGATTGCAGAAGGAGGTGCCTTTTATATATAATGGAAGCAGTTAATGATTTGTACAGTTGGGGGAAATGATAATTGCTGGGATGATAAATTACCCTTAAGCAAAACCTTGTCTATTGAAGCAAAAAGTTGAGTACAGTTGGATGCTGTCCTGAAACACTTCTGTAAACTTGATTGACCATTCTTATAGCCCATATCACACACTTAATTTGTGATTATATGAAGCAACAAAATGGGTTCCATCACACTAACATGTTCAAAGTCATCCTCCAACGAAACAGCTCCTGAAGTCTGCTTGCAGTGGGCATGCATATAATCCTGGGCAATTAACCTCATGCATATTCAAACATGCATGGAGCTTTGTCAAAATACTGTATACTTCGTTATTAGCATGTTTTGTATCTACATATACTCCAATATATCATGGAGAATGTGTGGCTTGGGTGTAACTACTCTACTAATACACATATCTCTTACAGCCTCCCTACCAGCCTAGAGGTCATGGTCCGCCACCTCAAGCACCACCAAGGTCGTTTGATGGCACCCATACACCAACAAATTCTCGCAACCCACATCCTGACATGGTGAATGCGTTGAAGGTAGGGGAGGAATATAAAAAACCATATTCAATCACAATTATCATTTTGATACTTTTTTTGCATTTACAGGTAGATATGTATTGTCTTCATTTATTGCATATTTATATTTCTTTTTCCATGAGAGGGGGTTGGGGTGGGTCTGAAAAACTGTCACTGGATTCACCTATTTAAGTTTTACCCTTTGGGTCTCAGAAAGGTGATTTTAGGGTTAAGAGTAGTCCCTCCAAACTTGTTTTGCAGCAACAGCTAAATATCACAATTTTTCTTCTTATTTCCCTTCAAAGAATCTTTCATAATATTTTAGGACTTCAATATATTGTGTATGCAAGGTAAACCAAGCAGAGACTTCTAGTAACTTTCACATCTGAGGAAAAGAAATGTTGTCACATGACTTTCAACAGCCAATCATGAAAAAGGACAGCCTACAACACTTCAAATTGGGGTGTCTGGTCTTTCCTTTTAAGTATTGTTACTAGTCTATGTATAAGTTATGTAAAAGCAGGTGTTGGTCAATTCTTTCAGATACATATATTTTTTTAGACCCAAAACAAATGTAGAAAATAAAAATTGAATTAAATTCCACATGACCTGGTTCCCAAAGTTTTTGTGATGGTGTAAAGTTATCACATTTCTGTTTGTTTATAATGACACAAATTTGAGTGCACCATAAAGCAAGTTATGACACTGCAAGGGAAATTTGGTGGAGGACCATCCTTGAACTTTTTTGACACCATCTTTAATTTTATACTCTATTCCAAGTTCTATGTGTTCCTATATCTTTACTGCTGTCATTGCTGTATCTATGCACAATTCATACACAAAGCTCTCTATATATTTTTTCATCACTTGTGTATTCCATTTTAAATTTATATACATAGAGGTTGTTTCCATAGCATCATTTTGTATTTATGCATTTAAATTTAAAGGAAACAATTAAGAAGCAGTTTCAAAATGGCAGTGCACACTGCTTTAGTTTTGGGAACCTATGTTATGAAGAGACTTTTTTTTTGGGGGGGGGGGGGAGGTGGGGGTGGTTCGTTTAGTAAGGTATTGATTGAATCTACCCTAGTTAAAAAAGGGAGTAAAGTTGTGAGCAAAGTTATGAAACACTGACTCCACACAATCCACTCTTGGCTACTGATCTTAGACAATTCACATTCTGGTTTCTGAAGCTTCTTTTGATGGCATTTGTTGATGGGAAAATAGTTTTAAGGGTTGACTACTGTCAGATTTGCTGGTAAGGGAGAGTGAAAAATTGTGGATGATGTCTCACAAATTTCACCACATTTTTATGTTGATTGGTATAAACAACTTCAGTTTTTTCGATGCCATCCTATCACTATTTTGTGAGATGACCACCGTAGAATAACTGTGCATTTTGGTCCTTGAAAATTTTAACTTGACCACAAGTAGTCTTCAAAAGTGCTTTTAAGTCAAGTGATACCTCTTGATTCCTCACTGAAAATTACAATTAAATTTTGAAATAGCTAGCAAGTAATATTTGTTTTTTTAATTGAATGAAATCAATATTCCACATAGGATAAAATGGCCAAAGAGTGGATTAATGCCATCAATGAATTTGAGTTTGAGTTTTGAGTTTTTGAAGGAGAATATTCATGTTTATCTGCAAGTCCTAATCGTTTTGCAGGTTTGTACAGGTCCTGAAAAAATCAAAGAAAACTGAGATTTGAATTACAAGGCTAGGAAAGTCCAAGAAAATAAACAATATTTTAACATGTCCTGGAAAAGTCAGGAATTTATAAAGTGGAATCTATTGTTTTGATTTTGTCAATGTTCAGACACATTATTTGGTGGAAATTTTGTGGCAAAAAGATGGAAATATGGGATCTGACTGATTTGTAGAAAGGTCCTAGAAATATCAATCGAGGTCCTCAAAAGTCATGGAATTTTGTCATTTTCAATGTGTTCAAACACTGAATTATGTCTTCCATATTTGTAGTTAAAGTTTGAAAATTTGGAAACAAAAATCCTATGTTGAGAGAAATGTTCTTATTACAGGTTTTGGAAGTCCACGACCAGCTTGATTCAAGGTCAGTAAACAGCAGAGATGACAATAGAATGGATGATAATGAAAAAGCCATTGTTCGCGAAATGTGCAATGTAAGCGGATTTTCTTCCAGAGTTGGGTGACATCAATTTTTTTTCCCAGCAGCTGCTGCCCTCTAAACGGCAGCGGCAGTAGTAGAAAGAAAAAATGTCCTCGGCTATATCTCTTTGACCCAAGTCTTTTGAGTGTGCTGTGTGCGTTTGCATTGAAAAATAAGTTGTAAGAAAAATATCTGCTGATGTTAATATGCTGTTGCTGTTACTCTTCTTTGCATGCTCTAAATGTTGCTTTCAATGCTTCCACTCACATTGCACTTATTTATTAGTTTTTGTGCACTGCATGTATACGGCACACAAAGCTGATCGTCACTCTATCCTAGCAGCTGAAAACTATTTCAAGCCAACAAGCACCTTGTTTTCACAGTCTGTGTTATTAATGATTTGTGTGATATTCTTGGCATTTCACAAATTTTCAAAAAATAAGATAATGGATGTTGTGTGTCGTTATGGTTGAACTCGGGTGTGAATGCACTGGTAAGTATGCATGTCAGCAAGGATGTTGCTCTAGTGGGTGTTGCTGGGCAGTAACACCCAGCACTTGAAATTCCCACCCATCACTCCAGGAAAATACATCTCCCCCCCCCCCCCCCACCCCACCACAGATACACCTAATGAGACCTAAAACTAATCCCAAATTCACTCTGTTAAGTAAAATGAGGTAAAAATGAAAAATTAATGGCTAAAAAATAGGGCAGATGCCATGGGGTGGGGTAAGGTGCTTTTCCCAGAGCAGGCAACTACTCAGTGCTCAAATTTGGCTAGCTACATCTCTGCATGTCAGGAGTGAAAGCAGGAAGGAAATTGGTGTACAAGTCCAAGGTGAGGAAGGAGGTGGGAGGGAATACTGTCCCTTGTTTGGGGTGCAGCCAATATCCCACCCATACAACTGATAAATAAGACAAATTAAAGAACTGATGCAATTCAGGGTTTGTAAAATTTTGCTCAGTCCCAGAAGTAAAACTATATATCCTTAAAGAGGCTCATTGAGTTGATATCCATAACTTAATGAAAGTGTTTAAGGGTCACTACCACATGGCAATGCTTATAGTTAGCATAATAAGTTAAGTGTCATTTCCAATAGTTACAGCAGAAGTGGAAATTTTGAATTTTGTAGTGTCCTGACTTGTAACCGTTTTGTACATAATTTGAAAAAGTGTCTGGTCACAAATTTTTGAAATCTGTTAAGTAAAATAAGGTAAAAATGAAAAATTAATGGCTAAAAAATAGGGCAGATGCCATGGGGTGGGGTAAGGTGCTTTTCCCAGAGCAGGCAACTACTCAGTGCTCAAATTTGGCTAGCTACATCTCTGCATGTCAGGAGTGAAAGCAGGAAGGAAATTGGTGTACAAGTCCAAGGTGAGGAAGGAGGTGGGAATACTGTCCCTTGTTTGGGGTGCAGCCAATATCCCACCCATACAACTGATAAATAAGACAAATTAAAGAACTGATGCAATTCAGGGTTTGTAAAATTTTGCTCAGTCCCAGAAGTAAAACTATATATCCTTAAAGAGGCTCATTGAGTTGATATCCATAACTTAATGAAAGTGTTTAAGGGTCACTACCACATGGCAATGCTTATAGTTAGCATAATAAGTTAAGTGTCATTTCCAATAGTTACAGCAGAAGTGGAAATTTTGAATTTTGTAGTGTCCTGACTTGTAACCGTTTTGTACATAATTTGAAAAAGTGTCTGGTCACAAATTTTTGAAATCTGAATTGAACCATTAAGGACTCACTCATATAACAGTTATTTTTTATGAAGGATATGGTATATTCTAAGTTCGACCATTTGTCATTGGTTTGTGAAGAAGACTTAACATCTTTGGAAAAATTTGTGCAAAAGGTGGACAGCCTGGCTGACATCAGTGTGTGAATTATGAAATATATCCTACATATTTTGAGACATTAAAATATGTACAGTAGAACCTGCATTTCAGAGATAATGCAACATTAACCAAGTCAGTATTGTGTTATTACCCAAGCTGATGAAATCAGTAATTAGAAAGGACCTTTTTGTGGAAAAAACAAAAAACTTCATACACATAGTGCCATGCCAACCTACAGTTGCTAAAAAAGCACAAAGTGTTTGGGGAGGATTTTTTAAAGATTAGAAAACAAAAAGTCACTGCTTCATAGCTCTTTAGTTTGACATTTCCTTCATTGTAAGAAATAGCCCTTCTAATCCTGTTCTGGTTCCTGGACAAGCTCCCACACATACCATCCCACTGGAAGTAATTCTAAAACTGGGACTTAATTCCAAAATTTCTGGTGGGGAATGCTTTCTAAGCAGTGTTTGTCATGATCAGGAATTATCTGGTTGGAAGTCATTCACAGTTAAAATTGTCTTGGGCAAAATTGTCCATGGCAAAATGGCTTGAGGGGCAAATTGTCATGAGATCTAATATTGCGGGTGGGAAGAGTTACTGTAAAGAGTTGTCTGGTCACACATGAGGGCTTTTTCATAGAAAATGCTCTGGACTGGAAAGTTGGGCTGAATATATTGTTAAACCACCGTACTTGCAGGGAAGGGTCTAAGGTCAGTGGTGCCCCTTTTTGAAAACTTCAATATTTGAGTGAACTTTTTTTGCAATTTAGTGCAGCATTTGACAAAGATTTTTAAAAAAAACAGCTGCAAGTTTTTACCTTTTCTACAGAGGAAAAATGTTTTCCTGCCAGTAGGAAAATGCTGAAACATACTCCCCCTTTATCTCAAAATTTAAGTCAGCAGTATTGTGTGTCCTCTAAGCTGACTTTTACATCTACTGTACCCCTAGATAAGGTAAGTAGTATCTCACGAAATGAGATTTTATTATCCCCTCAAAACAAAACAAAAAAAAAAAAATTTTCATGGTGTCCTTGAATTTCCTAAATTTAATACATGCATTTGATAAATACCTTGCTTTTTAAAGTCTCTGTGACATGTGCTTTTGAATCATCCTTAACATGGACTCAGATGCTTGCACCCAAAGGAAAACTTGCTTTAACTGGCAAAGCTGGTATTTTAGAATGTGCTTAAAGAATGCTGTGTAGGCCTTTCAGACATTCAAGATTACATTTTTGATGATATCCATTTTGATGCATTCAGTCCCACTGCCATACATACATACAAGTTATCATTCTTCACAATGCCACTGTTGCTAGTGGGATGGTACTTCCCCTGGAATTAAAGTCTCAGTTGCAATGGCATTGTGCACAATAGAGGGCATGCTTCTTCATTACAAGAACAAAAAAGCTTAAACAGACACGTTTTGGAACCCTTTATAAAAATGGTATATATCATCAGGCTTCTTGCTTTAGAAAAACTCTGTAGGCTCATAGAGAATGCACTGCACAAACCCTATGGGACTGGATGTGTAAATTTTTGTCTTTATTGGTATTTTAGTGTGATGTAATGACTTGATTTTTTCATCTGCATTTACAGGTAGTGTGGAGAAAGTTAGGAGACAACCCATCAGTACCAAACAGTAATTCATCCCACAGGAGCACACCTGGTCTCCCCCCTAACCAACGCATAGCCAATCAAAGGTACTCCACAGGAACATCTGGACCACCTCCAGTTCGACCAGGAAGCCTAGGTTCACAGCCAAGACCAGGAAGTACCAGTAGTCTGGACCGCAAAGGGTTTTAGATTGTTCTGCATAGCTATTTGTACTTAGAAGGTTTGGGGCTTGTTGTAAGTAATGCTATGGGAAGCACTGAATACCTTTACGAATCATTTTTATGTCACATATTTGTAATTTTTTTTTTTTTTTTTGTAAGACAAAACATTCTAATTGCAAAGATTATAGGGATCCATGTCTTTAAAAGACAGCAGTGTTGTAGTTAAGGCAAGTGGTACAAGGGTAATGTTCCATGCCACCCATTCATGAGGTCATGTGTTCAAGTCTCAGCTCCCATTAAAACTATCCTTTGTCTAGTTTCTGGGTTGTGCTGTCATTTTGTCTGCTATTCCTTAATTATAGCCCTTCAAATCGTGAGTTTGTCTCATGAGAGTGTTGTTTCCAACTTGGCATGTATACCCCTCTGACTTTTATAAGGATGTATCAAGATTGGTTTTTAAGGTCTTACATAAGATTTGAAAACAACTTGGGGGTGGTCTATGGAGATTTACATAAATGGGAAAAGATAAACATTAGAAATAACACTGTGTCTCCACAAACTCACTCAGTAGTTAGGGAGAGCATGTCATGCAACTATATGCATAATAGAGTCTTCATATCATTGCATACATTCTCTGTTTGCTCTGAAAAATATACAGTTATATCTGGTAAAATTTAAAATAGTTTCAGGGGGCTCATTTTAAAATTAAGGAGCTAGTTGAGCTCCTACCCATCTCCATAATTTCAACGACAAGAAAGCTTCATAAACCCAAATTTCCAATAATACACATTTTATGGTATATTTTAGTGTTATGGGAAACTAATCCAAGTGCATTTCACTGAATTTTTTTATACATGTGATAATTGTAAGATCTAACAAATGCTCTGAAATTCATCACATCTTTTGTTTTAACTTGAAATAACCATTGTAAAATTGCTGTAGAATATGTCCTATAATGAGTTTGCACCTCAGTGCAAGGTGGTGGATTCTGATTTCTTTTAAGGTCTTCTTAACAGGTAGCTTACAGTTATAGAAGTCTGTGAAATTTAATGCCATGGAAAGTTAAGGGATTCTTTTTGAATCTCACTCTACTGGGTGTACAATAATGGGAAATTCACATTTTAGAAAAAGAAAGAGTTGGGTAGTAGTGGATCATGGTATCTTATACTGCACACATCTAAGTGGCTCATACTATTTGCCTCTTTGATCAGTGTTTCTACTAAGCCAGTGTGACATGTGATTTTGATGCAAAGACCTGTCAATTTGACACATTTGTGGAGGGAAAATTTAAGAAAAGGATTTCATATGTATTCACTAAGGTTGTTGCAGTCTAATATTAACCTGTGCCAGATGCATAACAGCTCCACAAAACTGAAATTCTAAGTGAGTAAAGCTGGCCAAATTGAATGTCTGGAGCTAGGGGATTAGTTTGAAAAGGAAGCACTAGGTGGGATGTTTCAAGAATAGCCTATGTGTTCTAGTGTGTGTAACATTGTAACAATGAAGTCAGACTATATAGTGTTTTATGGCATTGTGATTAAGTGTCATGTCAATGAGAAATAAAACTAGTCAATTAGCTCTCATTATTATTGGCTTAGTGACTTATCACTGCATAGCATAAGCTTTATTTACTCATTTATGAGCCCAGTGGATAAGTTAAAAAGCCAGGAGGCATGACATTTTGCAAGAAAGGGAGAATTCGTTAGGGCTTTAGTTGCCAACTCAAGCCCTTATGATGCACAACACATTGCCAGCATCGTCAATGTCACTATTTAGCAATTCACGTAAGATTGTATTAAAATGTGGGCATTCAGTAGATTAAATAGGGTAAACTCCTTATGTATAAACTACAGTGAACAGATTGCTCATGAAAAAGCATGTCAGGCCTTGCATTTTTAGGCAGGCAAATGCAGTTGCACACCATCTCTCACCTCAGATCACTGTAAGGAGTGTGATTTTGTACACACCTAGATGAAAATTCAAGCTCATATAAATCTATTTACGTTCACCTGCCACACTCCTTAATTTTCTGACAAGGTAAGATTTGTAGTTCATCGGTTGAATCTGAAAACCAAGGCCTGCCATAGTTTTATCTCAGAGGAAGTATTGACTTTTGTTTGCAAAATACTGTTATGTAAATCGTGCTTAAGATTTCTCCCAAGAATCAGCAAATTGTCAAACTTAAGATTCAACACTCTGGCTTTACTCTCGTAGAGCAACAAGTCCATTTCTTTTATAGTATTAATTTTTCAGGGGAATTTACAGAAATGTGAAAAATGTTATTTTTGTACTATTAATGTTTGTGTCTTGTTGTGTTTTAGGGAAAAAGACAGGTGTGTATAATCTGGTTTGTTGGAAGAGCTTAATAGATGTTAGATTGCAAAGTGTTAAAAGGTGTGGTGACTGACAGCAAAGAGCCATGACTTTTACTTCATAGTAACAGACTTATGGTCTCACAAGAAAAGATCAGAATAACATTAATATCTATTACATTTTCAAAGCTTGAATTCTGGAGTTAGTTGTTGGCTATGCAAAAGAGTGTAGTGTGGCAGAGTGTTGATATTTCTTCTGTTAGTCCTATATTAATTATCTCTTACTTAAACATTAAGATAGTTTACACTTTATTAAGTGATACTTAAAGTTTTCAAGGACACACTTTAAAATTCCAAAATAAAACCCTCCTTACATGCTAATGTAACAGCTGTCTTTGAAATGAAGATTGCAAAATCAAAGGATAACATTAGCCAATACATGGCCTATTCCTCTCTTAACATCAAAAGATATGCATATTTAGCATATGTTTATACATGATCTAGTAGAAATCTGAAATACCCCATAAAAGGATGTATTTTTAAATGGGTTGTAATGAGAATTGTGGTTATTTTCTAGGATTGCAATGCCATTTGCATCAAATATCTAACTTTGCCATTTTCATGTCACCAAAAGTTTTAAGTGTCGGCAATTTTTCACGTCATCAATTTAAAGAATGGTAGTTTTTACCTTAAACATCACTATAGTTGTATTAATATTTGTTTTAAGGCTAATGTTTGTTGTTACTTAGAACTGTTTTGCTTCAGCTGCTTCAAGGTTTTTTTAGTTTAAGAGGTTTAAATACCTTTTTCAATGTCATCTTTTATTTTTCTTTGATTTACGTTTTTGTCTTTATATCAACTCTACAGCTAACGAAGCTGTTTTGCAATCGTCAGACCATATTCAAATGTTACACTCACAAGTTCTTGTGCTGGTTCTTTCATCTTCGGTCCATCCTCTGAAAACTGTAATCATCAAGATTTGTATTCAGTAGAAAATTGAAAAATTGTCAAAAAATAGATTATATTTATAATTTGCTAGTTTCAGCATTTCTCTCTAACAAAGTTATTGTAAATACAGTAGGAATTGGCCACAATTTAAGTGGCTGTTTAAGCTTTCTGAGAGTTACCTTGAACTAACAATTTTGATTGGCTTTTATGAATTGTGGATAATATATATCTATCTTACTTACCTTATCAGGACTATATGTATCAAGCCCATGACATTGGATTGTTCATTATGTTTTAAAAAGTAAATTATGATTTGAAGTAGTTTAATATTTGCTGTTTACTTAGCAGCTTGTGGTAGTGCACATGATAAAAAATCATGCAGTTCATTTGTTTAAAGTGAAGACAGGGGTATTATACTGAACCAAATTTACTGCAATGCAACTGGACACCAGTTGGACTTAAACAGTCATGTAGGGGTGTTGTTTGCTGCAAATATTTTACTCAGTTGGCTGGGATCTTTCCTGATATTGTGACCAAGTTGTTAAATATCATTCATGTTTGATATTTGTCCTGGAGTTGTAGACAGTAGTGCTGCAATTCAACCTGTCAGCAAAAGTGTTTAGCTGTTGAAGTCATATCTGCTTGCAGACTGTGGATAACCAATGGAGATTTGATGTGAAGCCAGGTGGCAGTTGAAGAAAGTCAAAATGCCCCCCCTTCCCTGTGAACAAGTTTGGGTGATTCTGTGGAATGTCTTACCACAGAACTGGTGTTATAAGCAGTATGGCTATCAACTGCATGAAGATAAAGTGGCCTTTACTTGAAGCTGTCAAGATTGTTTCATTTCCTGTTTATCTTATCTGAAAAGTCAGTCCCTAGCTGGTAGCTCTTTCAGGAGGATTAACTGTTGGCTAGGCTGGATCAACAATGAACCATTTCAACTATTATGTGAAAGATCCATTGTGACAGTAGTTCAGCTGAGCACAAACAATATGCACGGTCTTCAAGTTTATATGTGTACTAGTAGACAAAATGCAAACAGATACAACAGAGCAAGGTGTGAAATAGGAAGTCAGGTTCAGAATTTTATTACAACACTCTTTGGGCAAAAACTGAAGTCATCATGTTCTCAGTTTCTTAAAGGCAAGAATCTCATAATGTGCAACCCCAAATACCTTTTTGGAACTCTCTCAGATTGTGACCTTCCCCTCAAAACAGTATTTTTGAAAACTGGGCATGGGAGGGAGCAGGGATGTAGCTAGCCAGATTTGAGTGCCAGGTGATTGTTTGATCTGGGCGAGCACCTCACCCCTACCCCACCCTGTGACATCTATCCCATTTTTCAGCCATTATTATTTTTTTTTTTTTTCATTTTTTTACCTCTTTTAATTTAGGGAAAGAATTTAGGGCTAGTGTTATGCCTAATAAGGCAGATTTGTGGTGGGTGGGGAGAGGTATATGATTGCCTGGAATGCTGGGTGGGAATATGGAGTGATGGGTGTCACCACCCAGCACCACCCACTGTAGCCACATCCCTGGTGGGGAGAGTTTCCAGGAGTTACTGTCTTGGATGAAAATATTCTTGGGAAAGGAAGCATGGGTGAGAAACTTGGAGATTTCTGCCCTGGAAGTCAGGGTATTTGGAAGGAAATGTTGGCAGTTGGGTGAAGATTGTTATGTCTTTTACATGAACATGTGAAAAGAACTATGGAAATATTACTCCCTCCTGAGAAATAAACAGTTTTTCCAGCCCTGTGTGGGTGGGGCAATCAGGCTGAAAATTGTCTGGGATGAAAGTTATGTGGGTACATGTTTCATTCAAGGAGTCATCCAGGAAGAGATGGAATATTTCAAATTGCAAGTTGCAGAATAGTGAGGAGTAGTCCTGTTTGACTTAAGGGGACTGTGAGGCTGGCTGTAAGTGTGAGGAAAGTAATATAACCATTGGAATGAATTTATCGAGTTTTAACATAGAGCTTTGCTGCATTATTTGCAGTGCACATAGAAGACAGAGCAGGGTTTGCCTGCTTAGCCCTTTGTTATATCCCCCCCCCCCTCCTTTGTAATAATAATTGTATGTGCCCTTTAAATGAAGCTTTGTAAAATGCAAACTTGTATATTTTTTGTGTTTGAGTTTATACTGCTTGTATGCAAAACTACCTCCTAATTGAGTCATGGCTAGTTCCCATTGGTTCATAGGATAGCTGCCTTAAAAATAGTGAACGTACTTGCAAGCTTATTTTGTATTGAAAAATGTTTTATAAAAAAAGGAAGTAAAAAGGTTGTGTTTGAACTGTGTGCTGCTTCTGCCATTTCATGTAGCTCTTTTGTTGGTTTTGGATTTGAAATTGTACAAATGATTGTCCATAGTAACATCCAGTAATATTTTGTATTCAGATTATTTATATTCAGGGAGCAATAAGGAAGGTAGTGTCATGATGAAGTTTGGGATGAAATTTTTAAATTCATTGCTCATTAGATAATCACTGGTACATATTTTGTGTCCTGTACAGTTCATAGACCAGTTGATTCATACATGAGGGTAAAATAGTTTTGAGAATAAAAGAATATTCCAGAGCCAAGTTTATCTTTGATATGTTAAAGGGAACATATTCTAAATATTTAGATGAAAGTCTCATTTATTTTCCTTGTTTGGTCCTGGAGATGTTAACAACTAAGTTGACAAAGTTTCTCTAAAATGTGAAAATGGAGCATGCAGATGTGATGTCAAATTTTCCACATTCTATTGCTAATATCTGGACAACCAAACATGGGAAACCAATAAAAAATGTCAGAGACTGCTTAGAATATGTCCCTCTCTCTCATATGAAAAATAGATTTGACTCTGGAATGTTCTTTTAAGGGGAACAAAATAAACCACTGAAAAAGGTGGTTGAGGTTTATTCACTCACTTTAAAAAGGTAGATGGCACAAACATTTGTTATCTCACTGTTTTACCACTCAAATTGTATTTTTTTGGTTTCTCTGAAAGCTACTGCTTCATCTGACAAAGTGTGATCATGTTCTTACAGCTATGAGGTGCCTTGACTATGCAAGTCCTCTCTGTACAACATGTTATGGAAGAAAACAGGAAGTGTTCAAGGTCATGCA
Source organism: Holothuria scabra (assembly GCA_037179385.1). Lineage (NCBI taxonomy): Eukaryota > Metazoa > Echinodermata > Holothuroidea > Aspidochirotida > Holothuriidae > Holothuria > Holothuria scabra. The sequence goes on from CM074180.1 coordinate 49,599,039, forward strand.
AATGATCAGTAATATCAAGAGAAAACAAAGCATGAAATGTGAGCTGTACAACAAAAATGCCGCAAATTGTAGTGCAATGAGCTCTTTTGACTTACAGAATATGTTTTAATATTTGATTAATATTATGACAAAGGAACAAGTTATAGATGATTCCAAAAAGTCAAGTGATGGTCTGATTTTAGTTGGACATTACTGAGGTCCATTGCCTTTAATCTTTCAAATTCCTAGCTTACCTGTATTATGGATGGTTGTGTTCTAATGTACCTCTTTGATTCCTTCAATTTCACTGAATATAATGGTTTTAAATTGTGCGCAGACAATAAAATTAAGACTGTTTAAGGCTTAGGGACCCCACTAATGGCTGATTATATTCACTTCATTTGTGCTGTTCAGATTTGTCTATAACAGTGGGGGTTGGCTAAATAGGGTACATTTTGTAACCTCTAAAGTATGTATTTTTAAAAAAGTAGGCTTTATGTACACTTGAATAAATTAAGATGTGAGTGAATTGTTGTAAAAGCACTTCATTCTATCATTTTGTACCAAGAAATTTCCTTTGATTGACAGATGTAATTAATTTCATTTTGTAGTCTCCAACATTCCTGGTTTCTTGCTTCAACATACCATACCATGTGTTAAAAATTTCAGTGCTGCAATTTCAGGAAAAGATGTAAAATCATCTAAATTTTAGATGGATTATGGTATATTCATAATTTTCCCAGAGGATATGTTGGAATGGTGGAAAGTGATTCTCTCAATACAATTTTTCTCTCCTCCAAATTTTAAAAAGGGGCAGAAGTCGATTTAGTGAGGAAATTTTTTTCTTGCTAGGCTGGATTGTGTGCCCTTGGAACACCACTGCGATTAAAGGAACATTCTTAGGAAAAAGGGTGCCTGTATTAAAAGAACATACTTAGGAGAAAGGGTGTTGGTAAAACAGTTAAATTTTTTCTTCCAGATAGAACTCTTTGTAGTGAAGACCCAAACAGCAACACAGACAGTGATTGTTAAAAAAATATTGCAATGTCAATTTCAAAGGGTCTCAAATAAAAGAATAATTTTTTATGGAATACTGTTTAAACCGCACACCTATAGCATGTTCATAATTCAAGATATTCCTGTTTAAAGACCCTGCATCCTGTTTCTTTGTCAAAAATAGACTCCCAGATGCTTCAAGGTTACAAAGTGTTTTTTATTACCAGCATATTGCATCCAAAATCTTCTGTTCTTTAAAATTGAATTAATTAATGTGACCTTGAAACTTCACATTAGTGCAACATTGAATCGGGAGCTTTCATTTGGCCAAATACCAGCTCCCAGATTGCATAATGTTTGTTTGAGATAACGCTGGAAATTTTGTGATCACAAAGGTTGCAGCTTTAAAAGTGTGTGCATATTTCATTTGCATGTGTGAACATTATAAAAAAATACAGAGGATGCTCAGTTAATCTGCTGGCATGACATCACAGATTTCCCACAATGCAAGGTGTTACTTTAGTTTGAGTATTTTCTTTAAAAAGTCATAACTTTTGAATGCAAGGCAACATGCTTCTGAGATGGACTTTTCATTAATAAAGATGAATAAAGTGCCTTGCTTTTTTGAAGCCAAAGTTGTCACAAGAATGTCCCTTCAAGATGGTTTTATCTGTTAGCATGATTAGAAGCTGATTCAAGGACAGTCAGACCAGGGAGTTGCTGTTTGAAATCCTGATTGGACTGTGATTATTTATTGAATACCAAAACATTTCACCACCTTTAGGAATACCGTCTTTAACTTCCCAAGAGAAGTTCTGCATGTTTTCCAAAAAACACCAGATGGTAAGAGTAGTAATATTGTATAATGGAATGGCCATTGGCTGCGAGCGCGCATCTGCTTTAACATTACATGTAAAAGTTTTGGAATGATAGCATTCTTAAAGGAGAAATTAAGCAAAAATGTAATTTCTCTCAGTGAAAGAAGAACCAAATCTATACAGTGTGGTGAAAACTTCCATTCACAGTAGACATGTATTTCTTGAAATATCTGTAAATACTAGATTTGTGTGAGCTTAAGGGCAGCAGAGGCTATATCACTTCCTCACATTGACAAGGAATGCTTTGTTTCCCTTAATTTTTTCAAAGTGTTGTATACAGTGTATTGAGGTTGGGGTTAAATTTCTCAACATAGTAACATATGGGGAGAGTCAAGATAAATCTGCAAACTTTTCCTCAACATGCTTATAACATGTACTTACTTAGATGGTTTAATAACGTGAGATATTTAATACTTATACTTTAAAGAAAGATTGTGTGGTTGAGTTTTCACAGATATTGTTTTAAGTCAGTTTAATCTTTGTTGAATATTCATTAGTGTAAAATGTTTTCAGATACCAACCATTGACTGTTATTGACTCCTTCATCATGATGTTAAGTTCACTCATGTCAGAAGAAACTTAAAAAAAAATATGTCTTTGTCATCTTTTCTCACATGGCTCTTTCAGCAATTAAATTTTAGTATAGAGTGGAATTGGGTGTGCCATATTCCCTTAGAACAAAAGTGGCACTGTTGGTTGGTTTGGGGTGTGCACTTTGCCCCCTACATGAGAATGTGTTACTTGCCTAAGTTAATCTACATGCATTCTCTTCTGGAATCCTTGCAGGCACAGTTAAGCTGTTGGTGGGAGAGGTAGGTTAGATGGGATTTAATGGTACACAAAAAACAAATATGTTATATATTGTTTCCTAAGTAAAATTCTTAAATTCAAACACGATCTAAGTTTGGTTTCAAATATTCAAATGCAATTTAAATCCTCCCATCAGTGCCTCTTTATGACAGGGAATACTGTGGGTCTATTCTACTAGGGAGCTGTTATTTAACAGCTCCCTGATTCCACACTCTCAGCCACCTGTTGGTGGAGTTAGTCAGATGAAGTTCTACTGCCCAGTTTCCAAACTATTGGTTCAAGTCGAGCTGGCCACGGCCTTTTTCCAGTTGTGGCTCACTGGCTTGTTTTCCCAACTCCATTGCTTATGGGGAGCATCATATACAACGGAAGTAGGTTCCTTTTTTCGAGTCTTTCGTATGACTCGACCAGGGAATCGAACCCAGGTCTTCCGTGTGAGAGGTGGATGCTCTACTGTTAGACCAAAATACGCGGTCGCACCTGTTGGTGGAATAATACGGTACGTGTAATACAGCAAGTATGGTATAACGAAAAGTGATCTTCATGTTTAGCAGTGACCTTAAGTGCAGCTTTCAGTGTATGCTGGAAGCAGGCTGCCGTGACTTAACCAGTTTCTTAATTTTTGAGTCATGAATGACACCATGTGAGTATGCGCTCTGAAAAGGTTTGTGCCCTACCTTCACCGGAAGATTCTTTGCATCACTAGGGGACGTATAGCGATGATTTGATGCTGGGGTTCAGTCTGTTGACTGCTTTAGCTCAGTGATGCTAAAGAATGTGTGATAGGATCTGGGGAAAAAACAGTCTATTTCGCTCCTTACTATCTCCTATATACCTGTATAAATAAATGAGAACTTTGCAAAAAAAGGTTTCTTTTCAGAAAGATACTTATTCCATTCGAAGTTTGCAATAAATGTATGGCCGTTTTACATCCAGTTCATCTTATGAAAGCAGAATTTTCAAGTGGGAGATAAACATATTAGTTCTTGATAGGCCCCAGTAAGCACGCAGATTAGAACACTCTGTAAGTGCCGTTTTCGGCCGTCTGGGGAGGTGGGGCTGCAAAGTGAAAACATCCATTTATGCATAGTGTCCGCTTTGATATAATCATATTGCTAGCACTCATTCCCGCGACCAATTATTTTTACCGTCCCGATTTCCGTCTTCACGTCTTATGTTGTACTATCCTATCTACGATGCTAGTAATTCATGTTAAGATAAAAAAAAAAAAAAAAGTCTCAAAGAGGAAGGTTTTGGAAAAAAAAATATTTTTCACATGTTAAAAAAGAACCAAATTTACACAGTGTGGTGAAACTTCCATCAAGTCGGACCTGTGTTTCTCGCGATATCGGTAAATGAAGTCACCTGATTTGTGTTCCAAATGAATTCTTCAGGGCAGCAAAGGTTGTATCACTTCCCACATCGACTTGGAATGCATGTTTTTTGTCTCTCTGTTTTTATAACTGTTGTGTTGACCTTGAAGTAGTAGCGGCAGGACCCCCACTGGGGAATGCAAAATTTGCAAAGTTCTCATGCTATTTATGCAATCATATTCTGAAAATGTGGGAATGCTGACGAGGAAATTTGCGGTGAAGTATAAAGAAAAACAAAAGCATGTCCATTAATGTGAAGATCTGACGTCTGATGTGCTTGCTTCAAGTTCATTTTTTTGGGGGGGGGGGGGAGTTTTGGAAAATGTGACAACTACCTGCTCATATTTCGAGAACAACACATGATTTCAATTCAAATTTCACCAAAATACTTAGAATATGTACCCTTCTAACATGTGAAAACATAATGTGAACTTAAACCCTTTTTTAAAGCTTTGACGAAACCTAAGTTTTTATCAGAAAAGACGATACCCAATCGTCAAAACTCGAGAACTAATGGCTTTTTTCTGGTGTGGCGGTGTCATTTCATATCTGTTTCAAAAGATTTCGAATGGTATCTTTGTGTAGTATGCGAGGAGAGGCCTTGGATTTATTTGTACGAGTGTTTCAAACCAAACTTGAACTTTGAACTCTGCCTTTGTTTTCTAACTGACACCGTAGAACACATTTGTGTTGGTGTTCTTTTCAATCTTATCTGACTTCCTCCCTTCCTCATCAGCAGGAATGTGATCCAACACCCCTAACAAAATTCGGGGAGAATTGCGGTTCCACTCGGGACCATTCCGAGTCCAACATTTGACAATTCAAATACTTTCTGTATTGTTTATGGAGACGGGCACTTGGGGGAACAGTCTGTTCCCTACACTCCTGCCTCGTTCGCCCATTTTATCTGAAAATATGAAACTACTTTGAAATTGTCATTTTAACAGTTTTACGACAATACAACATAACATGATTTACAAGCGAGAAGACAAAATGGCCCATCCAAAAAGTGAGAAAAAATAAGCCATGGGGAATTGAAAGGGCGCATACCAAGTGCACCCCTGTCATTAAGCCCTCATCGCATTCGCTTTTTCGAGGCAGTGATGTGTTTATTCATATTGCTTGATTCCTACACTATTAATAAAGGAGATAGAAAGCTTCACAAAACTGCAAAAGATGAACCATCCGAGATTAGTTTGGTTTAAATGAAATGATTAGGCCTACATGTTTTGTTGTAATATTTGTCTTGTTAGATAAACTTGTTAGAAAAACAGTAAGATCAATTCATTTGATTCGATATTTAATCTTTTTACCAGTTAAGACTAAATATTAAAGATCCCTGAAAAATGATCTCTCCTAAAGTTCTTTCGCAAAAAGCTGCATGAAGAGGCTGTATTTTGCAAGGATTTACTGGAGTTCTTCAATATATTTTCATGGAATATAGCTGATAAGGTAGTTTTCATTCAACATTCCTTTATAAACCACTGAGTACACTGGACACATTTCAAGACACATGTTGCCAACACACCTTGGGTCTGAAAATGTTCCAGTGTGTACAGAGCACCGAAAAAGAAGCGGAAACTTGTGTCCTGTCATGTGTGTCGGTCCAACTTTCAGATTTTAATTTTCCGGCAACTTGTGTCCATGCTTTAACCAGTTAGAATCCATGTTTGAATAAGTTGATCAACCACGTGATGTTGCTTCCTTAAAGTGTGACTTGCCTTATTTGATCATTCTAATTCATACAATGTGTTGCATTATGGCCCAGCCAAATGGATATGGAGTTGGGGCAGCACCCAGTTTTCCGAGTTTTTTGAAGTGTGATACACCGTTTCTCTGGGGACGTGATTTTTTATCCGGGTTTCATATATGAGGGAATGTGAAAAGTTCGGGAATTACTGAAGAATCTTCATTTTTTATTGGCAAGTCTGAGATTGCACGTCGCCAGGGGTGGCGCCAGGATTTGCCTGACAGGGGGGCCAAGCTCCTCGACAGGGGGCAGAATTTCAAGGCCCCGACAAAGGCGATGTTACGTCTCAGTTGAACGAGACTTTGCACAATTTAAGGCGCGCGAAGCGCGCCGAAATTGTTGGCTTTCTTTTTAAAAAATACTAAAAAAATCTGGAGTTTAATGAAGCAAAAATGAAAACTTATGAAAGAAATTTGGCTTTTATTGGTACTATTAAAAAATTGACGTGTTTTTTGAAAAATCTGTTCTTCAAAAGGGAAAAATCAAAAACGTTGGGCGACAGCTGAAATTCTTTTGGGGTTACGCATTAAAACGTACAAGACTTACTTACTATCTGACTAAGGCTTTGAGACTAGACTAGAAGTTCGCCAGGGAAGTTTTCCCCTTTTTTGAACGAATCTTTCAAAATTAAGAGCTTATCATGATGGAGAAATTTTGGATTTTAATGAAAGAAAATTTGCTTATTTGGTAAGGTTATAATGAAAAAATTGGTTTCTTTTATTAAGTGAAATGCGCGCCTTTCAGGAGCAAAATTAGGTAGTATGCCGGGTGATTAACAGAGTTGGCTTTGGTTATTTATTGTGGGGAGTATCCATCGAAATTGGGAAATTTTGCTCTTTTTAACAATCTTATGCTAATATTGGAGAAAAATTGTAATTTTGCGACAGTTTGGGGGTGTTATGGAGGAATCTGACGTTCTCATAAGGAAAATCAAGAAGGGGTGATCTGTAGTTTTGTTGAGGTTTCTGAATATCATCATGCAGATTTAGGACCTCGGACCATATTGGAGCATTCTCCCGAGGAAAAACTTTGGCTTCGCATGCAGGCCTATTTGAAGTTTCATATTTTATTTATTGTCATGGGCGTACGGGAGCGTGTCAGCTGAGTTTGGGAGGAGCAGAATTGTTCTTTTGTCCCCAAAAATATAATCCTGCCCGAAAGATTATCTAAGTCGAGCGCACAGATTTTTTTGAAAAATGAAGAACCCCCGGTCAGGCTCGTAACTAGAATTAAAGGAGTCCTCACTTTCAGATTTCTTTCGCAATAAAAATATCTTCACTTCATAATAATGCCCAAAACGAAGAATAATTTACAAACACGCATTGTTCTGTTTAGTTATCTGTTCGACTAAAACACTATCTGTGCGGAGCGCCACCATCAGTTAGCGCGGAGCCTACAGAAAATTGTTAAGAAATCTAACCCCTAAGATATTCGGAATGGCACTTCCCAGACTTTAACTAGAAATGAAGCAGTAGTTATTTTGAGCTTTCCTTTAAAATGAAAGTTTCACTCTAATAGAGAAAAACTCCAACTTGCTAATGATCAGAAAAGTACCAGGTAAAAGGTACTGCTACAATTAGATGTAATGGTCTTGTTTTTTTTTTTTTCAAGGGGGGAGGGGAACTATGCAACGGAATTGAAAACATACTTACATTTTTTTGACTGTATTAAGAATCTTCGTTGAATTCAATTGCAAGGTCCACAAATAGATGAAATTTGTAACGTGACTGCCCAAACTCAAGACTATCAATGGTTTTGCCCCCAACGTATTTGAAAATATGGGACGTTACAAGGTGACTTCAAACAAATTCTCAGTCAGACTTATGGGGAGATTTTCTCACACCACCGTTTATCATTATTTGTAGATGAAAACTTCATGGCCGATATTCATTACCTTTGTCAGAATTCGGCTGTCCGGGCAGGCCCGATGGCAGACCATTGGGTAATGCACGCACATGAACAACCCCAAGTCCGTTTTTGTAAGGAGAGTTCGAAATTGTGAGTTTCCTTCAAGAATATGGTCTTCTAGCTGTCTAGTAAGCAAGATCAAGAAGGTCGTCCTAGTGACTACAGACCCACATCTTTTATCGTAGGTCTGTAGATGAAGTCTCCCCGACGAAATTGGATTTTTCAACAACAGGGGGTTTGTAGCCCGTCTCCGAAGGAGACATGAACTTGCGCGCACGGATTGAAGATGGGATGAGGGATAGGAGAGCTAGTAAGAAGTGATTAAAATCGATTCAGATATGCATTAAAATAGCGTTACAAAAAATAGTTCAAAAAGAAAAAAATCATGGTCATCCATCGAGTAACTTCAGTCCTTTACGTTTATCACGTTTAGGCCTCCCCGAAAATTGCCGTCCTTCCCCAACGGGGGAAGAGATAGGACAAGGTACATAGAATGGGGTTTAACAGAGTTAAGAAGTGATTTAAAATCGATTCCGATATGTATTAAAATAGCATTTCAAAACAAAAATATGTTCTAGATCACCCATCCAGTAACTTCAGTCCTTGTGGGTTTTTTTTTTTTTTTTTTTTTTTTATAGTGGGAGCAGTCTTCTAAAAGATGCCGGACACAAGTAAGGAAAATCAATAGCAGGTAGGTTTTTAGTGGCTGATTTCCGTGAAGTGCTATTGGTTAAACGGTTAGATAGGGTTTTACCCCACACTTCTGGTTTAATCTAGCGACGCACTGGGCAGATTCCAGTTGTGGGACACTTGGTTGTTACGGTATCTCTACTCCATTACCATTTTAAGGGAGGAGAAATTTTACCGGAGGAAGTTGCCCAAGGGAAACTGACTGGATCAAGGCTATACAGGAGTCCGGACCCAGAGATTTTACCGATAACGGGTTGAAAATATTTCATTGGGGTTGTATCAGTCTTCTCCTATTGGTTGAGTGGTGGACCCAAGATTCAAAAGGAGTCTTTTGACTCAGCTAAAAAGTGCTACCCAACTAAAACCCCGTTTATAGATATGCCTTTTCTAAATAGCACTCTGAAAAAGGAACCTACTGCCGTTGTGCCGTTGGGCGTCATGCTCCGCATAAGCAATGGAGTAGGAAAAACAAGCCAGTGGGTCACAACTGGAAAAAAGGCCGTGGCCAGCTCGACTTGAACCAATACGCTGGAAACTGGGCCGTAAAACTACATCTAACTAACTATCTAAATGGCACCAATCTAAGAAATCAGGTGTGATGTCAGCACAATGGCTACACCAAGAGGAACACGGGACCCTTTTTTGTCCACGGTTAAGCCTTTTCATCCAGATACACGTTCGACCCTGGACTCCACCAGGGACCTTCAGTCGGTCCCTGGACTCCACACGCAAGAGCTCAGGCTTTCGTAATCTGCGCTTGTGTTAATATATTCAATGTCCATGCAGTATCAGGTCCCCACTGCCCAGGGATGGTGCCAGCGGGGGGGGGGGGGGCGGGGGGCTGGGGGAATGCCCCCCGTCGGGGAGAACTGCCCCCCCCCCCGTCGGGGAAGGTCGGCGGTTTTCATGTGGGGGGGGGACTAAAATAGTAAAAAAAATTAAAAAACGAAAAGAACTGAAGTTACTAACTGGGTGATCTTAAACACATTTTTTGTTTTGCAATGATATTTTATTGCATATTAAAATCGATTTTTTATCACTTCTTCAGTCACATTTCTTCAGTCACCTTGTAACGTGACATATTTTCAAATACGTTGGAAGTAAAATCATTGACAGTCTGGAGTTGGGGCAGTCACGTAGAAAATTTCATCTATTTAGCGGATATTGCAATTGAATACAACGAAGATTCCTAGTAGGGTAAAAAACAGTATGATTTCAATACCGTTGCATAGTTTCCCCCTGAATAGAGACAAGACCATTAAATCTAATTGCAACACCTTTTATCTGGTAATTTTCTGATCGAGGTGGGCTTGTTCTATTGAAGTGAAAGTTTCATTTCAAAGGAAAGCTCAAAATATCGACTGCTCCACTTCTAAATATATAAGTCTGGGAAATGCCATTTTCGGCTGTCTGAGGGGTTAGATTTTTTTAATAATTTTCTGTATGTTCCCCGCCAATTGATAGTGGCGCTCCGCTTAGACAGTGTTTTGGTCGAATAAATAACTTAACAGAACAATTCAGGCTTGTATATTATTCTTCGTTTTGGGGCATTATTATAAAGTGAAAACTTTATTGCGAAAGAAAGCTCAAAATAATGGCTAAGGTACTGTGTTTCTTGTTACCAGCTCTGGAAATGCCTTTTCCTGATGTCTGAGGGTTTTCAATTTTTCAAAATATCTGTGCGCTCAACTTAGTCTTTCGGGCAGTATTACAATTTTCGGTAAAAAAGTAAAACAGTTCTGTTCAAATACATGGGAAGCCAAACTTCTTCCGAGGGAAAATTTTCTATTGTGGTCCGAGGGCATTATTCTGCGTGATGATATTCAGTAACCCCAACAAAACTATCCTTAACGATGAGCAGCATGGCTTCCGCAAGGGTCCCTCCTGTGAAACCCAACTTGCCTTAACTATAGATGAACTTGCCAAAATGTTACATAAACAAGGTCAGGCTGATGTCATAGCTATGGATTTCAGCAAAGCTTTTGACCTAGTCCACCACCAAAGACTGTTGCTAAAATTAAGTCATTTTGGTATTTCGGGCACTCTTCACCTTTGGATTAAGAACTTTTTCACTCAAGGGACGCAACAAGTAGTTATTGACGGTGCTACATCTTCATCTATAGCTGTTACCTCTCAGCTAGGGTACAGTGCTGGGCCCCTTACTTTTTATCTTATACCTTAATGGCCTACCTGATGGATTATCATCCCAAGTTCGTCTTTTAGCTGATGATTGTATCCTGTGTTCCCCAAAAGTAAAGGAAGCAGCTTATAAGTCCCTTGTTAGACAAAGGTTGGAATACTGTTCAAGTATTTGGGATCCTTACCATCAGGAGCATATAAACAAGCTGGAAGCAGTGCAACGCAGAGCTGCCAGATTCGTCTGTAAAGCCTTACAAAAAACGTAAAAGTAGTGTTTCATCAATGCTTGCTGACTTAAACTGGCCTACTTTGGAGGAACGAAGGATCAGTGCTACGCGCGCCTCAAATTTTGTCACGTTACGTCCCACTGGGACTTACTCATTGCCTTGATCGGGGCCTTAAAATGCTGCCGCCCCCTGTCTGGGAGCTTGTTCCCCCTGTCGGGCAAATCCTGGCGCCACCCCTGCCAGTGCCTGACGATACAGAAAACTGTACTCTTACGCCTATGTTTCCATCTTCCATTTTTTCTTTGCTTTCTTCTGATCTATTTCAAGTGCTCACAGGAATTGAAAAACAAAAACTTCCATGTAATGCACACCATTTCCCAGAAGCGTAGCTGGGATTTTTTCGTGGGAGGACTGGGTACTTTTGTAGGGGACTGGAGCTTACTATCTAAGAGTGACGCCACCATCAGTTGGCGGGGAGCGTAAAAAAAATTTTGGATTTTAACACCTCCTGGATGGTTGGAAATGGCATTTGCCAGATTCAATTGTCTTTAATTCTGGTAAGAAAAATTTGTGATTTTTATCAGATTCAAACACACTTTTGAGATACTTATAAGCTCAGTTCTTTACTCCGCTGAACTATGTATGTATCCTAGGATTGCAAATCCGGAATCCTGTTGTATGTTGCAAGCAGCTGTTCCAGTCCCCGCCTGAGTAAGCTATTTCCATAGGCATAGGGCAGCATTTCAGCTTGGGGCAGACGATTTTTGCCCGAAAAATGTAATTCTGTCCGTAAGACAGTCAAAGCAGAGCGCCACCACTGGTTGGCGCGGAGTGTCCAGAAAATTTGAAAATTCGTAAATTCGAAAAGTATACATTTCCCGTGCTAATAAAGGGGATCCACGCAGTCGCTATTTTAAGTTTCAATTGCAAATAGACGTTCACTCCAAACTAAAATTGAACCATAAATACACTTAAAGAAAAATTGTAAGTATCCGACCCCTCAGGCAGTTGAAAATGGCATTTCCCAGGTGTATAAGGGGAATCTAAGCAATCGCTATTTTGAGTTTCCTTTGAGTTTCGGGAGTAATTTTGAAAAATCGGATCCTTCAGACAGTCGAAAATGACGTTTCGCAGGCTTATAGGGGAACCTAAACAGTCGCTATTTGATCAGAAAATAACCAGAGAAAATGTATCACTACCAATCGATGAAATGGTGCGGCATATTTTCGGGGGAAACAACAAAACGGAAGTGAAAACATGCAAATGAATTTTACACTATTATTGCGACTCTTGGCTAACTTCAATATATGTTGATAAAATTGTGTGACTGCCCGAAGTTCCGACTATATATGATTTTACTTTTGAAAAATTTAACATTACAAGGTGTGTTTAAATGAATTTCCAAGCAGACTTATGGGCAGACATTCTCACACTGCATCATTAAAGTATCGAAGAACAAGTTACTCGATTTTAATAACCATTGCCTGTATTGGGCTCTAGAGCAGGATACTAGATGGCAAACTTTTGGGCACCTGAACACCCTCCTGTTTGTCCGTTGAATTAATTTGGCAATTGAAAACGTCCCAGGATTTTTTTTTAACATTTTCCCGAATATTTGACCATTTCGGCCTAATTTTTGCAAGGCTGCAGTATTTCATTTCATTTATTTGTTTCATCACATTACATATTAGAATATGATGTGAAAGGAAGTCATCCAGAAAACCAAAATTGGCTTAACAAAGTGGATGACTTAGTTTTTCATAAAAATGTTTTTGTGCGACTATATGACGTTTCTTTCCTCTTTTTGGGCTTATTTTTTTTAAAGTATGTAGTGGGGATGATGAAAACTTTTTTTTCACATTCTACCCACACGGTGTTGCAGATCTTTGTTATTTTCCATGAAAATTTTTACTTTAAATATAGCGTTTTCTGTTTTTCGGTAATTTGAAGCTATTAAAATAGTTGACTCTTCGGGTATTGTGTTACACAAGATTTAAAAACAGGCTTAAGAATGATTGCTTCTTTTAAGCCACAGGCTTCCCAAATGCGTCGAGATTTTTTTGTCTGTTTGATTTTTCATAACTATGTTACCTTTACTATGATACTTTTCCATTTTCGGGCAAACGCATGAAAAAAATTGGATATTCGACAATTTCGGGCAGTGCGTTGTGATTATCTGTGAAGTAAAAGTCACGAATATTGCTCTAAGGTGTAGTCATTTTTTTTAATCCAGACTTAAATTTTCATAAAAATGTTTTTTTTTTTTTTTTAAGATTTCGGCCACATATAGGAATTTTCTGAAAAACCATCCCATTTTCTAAAGAGCTGTCCGAATTTTTTCCTAAATTCCTGCCCGAATTTAGATTTTGCGGAAGTTTGGGGCAGTCTTCACCCTACCCCGTCTCGTACCACTGGGTATGTCCACTCCACCCAAGAGCTAAGTGAGGTCCTGCACATGAGGTAAGGTTGCGACCCTTCAGTGTTTGGTTGTTGCACTGGCCAATGACTTGCAGCAATTATCCTGCCAAGTGCAAATTCCTTCCAACCATATTTTACTCAAATGTTCTACCCACCACACTAATAATTTTGGGAAAATTTTTGCATCCCCAGGAATTGAAAAACCCCTAGACTACAGGAGACACTGAGAAACAAGCTTGTCACAGCCTGCCTGAATTTTTTCCGAAATTCAGAGTCGGCCTCAATTGCAGAATACCGGCCCTGCAACTAAACTGCGTGGATCCATCGCAAGTGTATTTATGGCATAGCAGCCGGGTAGCCAGAATCCCGGATTGAATATTATCATCGGCCAGCATGAATATAACTTTTTTGCCCAGCCAAACGATGTACACATTGGGAATGCTTGGAAGCTTTGTCTTCTGATCTTGGGAATTTTCAAATTTCACTGGTATGTACGCGGTGCAGACTCGTCGCGTACTATAATATTTCGGTGCACCCAAGTGCGAGTTATTTAATGCAGATTTGCATGAAATAAACCTGAGTTAAAATGAGCTCTGTAGCGCGAGCATGTAATTATATTCGACATTTACCGGTTATTTACCGACACCTTACAACAGCTGGACGGATTTCTTATTCGGGAAGTGCGTCAACGACCCATGGTGCCACCAACCCGCGAAATTTTCATCAACTCACATGGTACGTATGCTCGCCTAACATAACAATGTAACAATATTCATAACACTAGGCCCTGTTTTTGTCAGCTCGACCTCTGACTACCCTCTCAAGCCTCAGACTACAGATCAACGCTCAATTTCGCTCAGTGGATCCACACCTTGTTACGTTGTCTTTTCTAGGGAGAAACTTAAGAATACCCCGACCAAAATTATAGTACTATTTAGGAGTGGAGTCACAGTCCCAGTGGCTGTTACGTTAGGCCACACTAGCCACTGAACGTGACCGTATAATCCGCTCCTTGTAGTCACTCCTTACTACTGTCACTGGCCAACATGTACAAAGGTAACGACATTTTAAGCCAAAACAACAAACTGAGCTCTAATTACGATGGTATGGTTCATAGAACAGATTTGAGTTAACATAATGATTTTGAGCATTCTTAAATACCACTTAGCTATACCTTCTGGAAAGTTAAATACCAGCTAGGCTTTAGGCCTAAGTCTACCTACTCCTAAGTACCAGTGAGCTCACAAGCATAGAAGGAGGTGACTTAAATGACCTGTTTAATTTTATATTTAATTTTATGTAGACCTATATAAAATAATAACAGATAAATTATACTTAGTTCCCAGTTGTCCTTTATCAAGGTCTGCCCCTGTGTTAGCCAGTGCTCCAGGTAAGTTGACAGTACTTAGTAACAGCAGCCTTCCTACAGTACCTGTCTCCAGCTCAAGTTCTGGAAGCCATGTGTTTTGGTTAAGAACACATGCTTACATAGAGATGCACAGTAAAGGAGTGGAAAATTCCAGCTGGTCAACACATGAGGGCACACTATCAATATTCATTACCAGCCTGTCCAGCATGAACATTGATGTAGTAAATGAATATTTACACAAACACTTGTAACAGTAAAGGCACACTACAATTGTACAGTCACTGCGTAGGCTTCCCCGTTTTATATGAGATCACATGACAAACACTGACTTCTTCGACTGAAAAATTATTCTGCACAGGCTTAACATTACTCGCAGAATTATCCAGCCAAAATTTCCCCTTTAAAGGTCTTATTTCGTTAACAGACTTGTGTGGAAGGTGAATGTGATGACAAAGATCATCTGTGGAAAGTTTGGTGAGAAAAGGTACCTTTTTGGGGACGTGACGGATGCCTACTCACACGTGAGTAGGCAAATGAGCTGTGTTTTTGTGTATACTGGGCAAGGGCCCAGAAATGAAGTGTATAGCATAGGAACATAATGCTGGGTCCTGTTCAAGGGCTAGGCCACACCGGAAAGTACATTTGCCATACGCCAAAGAATCACGCAAGGTGGAGGTGTTTGGAATTATACGCCACACCAATTGTTGTAATTTAATGCCAACTGTTGTAATTTTCCCTGTAGCAGCAGCAGCAGGGTACCCCGTACGCCAAATCTGTTGGCATACATTTCTGTATGCCAAAGATCTTTCTGTCAAAGGCCCTATTTTCCAGTATGGGCTGTAGGGATTAGCCTAACGTTAGGTCTAGGCCTATAGCCTAGGGCACAACTGAAATTCGAAGGGGCAATTAGTGTTACGGATATCGGACGAAAACCAATAAATTCATCATATTCACTTCAAATCACAATCATATCAGAAATTCTCCCCTGTATGTGATTCCTTGTCACAAAACTATCACAATTACTTCAATAAAGCACAAGATTACACTACAGTCCACTGCACCTCCATTCTGAAGTGGAGTAGCAGTCATAGTCCCAGTGGCTGTTTATCGAATAATATTTGTTTTTTTTTGGCCTGGAGGCGCAGTCGCAGTCCTTGCTGAATTGGTGTACTGCTAGTCTGTGACTCCAGGAGTCTCGGTGAATTGGGGTTTGGGGCATGGTATGCTGCAGTTTTATCTTTCCTAGTATTCATTATGGTACTACGTAATTGGGTTTCTGTACCCAGGAGTGAAATAGGCCTACCTATGCACAGGAATGCACATGCATGTATGTATGCCTACAGTACTATTACTGTATGTACGTAACCCTAACCCTAATACCATGTGTATTTATAAATAATGAAGGCTCTAATTGGGTTTATGTGAGCCACTCTTTAACATCACAAAGCATCCTGATTTCTCATCAATTGTGAAATAAAGTCCAGTGCAGCAGGTACACTGTAGGCTAGTTTAATACAAACCAATTTAGTTTCCCCCTTTAGAGTTTAATTTAGTTTCTCCCATAGAGTTAACAATGAGTGGATTTTTTTGCCAGATTGGGTAGTTAACTCCACGTCAGTTCACAGCTTTAAGGTTAACATTGACAAGTTTTTCCATAACTGTGGTAGAATCTGTTTGTTTGAGGCTGTTGTCAAGCTTTGGTGGTTTGACTTTTGATTAGGGCTTGGACTTCAGGGCATCTTATGGGGCCTATGCCCTCCTTTGCTCTTCAACCTGTTATGTTATGTTTTGTTAATTGGTTTCTCATACTGTAGCTGGCCAACAAAAATTTTTTTTGGTGGCTTTTAAAATCTGGTAAGTACTTAAAACAGGAGAATTTTATTAAGATGCATTCTATTTACCCCTTCTTTCCCTTTGCAGTTCAATCGCTAGAAATATCTACACAAATGGGGCAACTTATCAGATGTCAGAGTTGCCAAACAGAGGTGGGCTAGGAAGGAAGAGAAATCCAGAAACAGAGTTTAGGGTGGTGCTTAGGAGATTAGATGACATGGTGAGAAGAACAGGAAGAATTACAAGGAACCAACTGGAATTGGTATTTGATGAAGTTTGCAAGTTAGGTATGAATAGAAATTGGATTTACACAAGATTACATGCTTTTAAACTCACCCCAAACTGTGTTTGTACTAATTACCGAAACCCTCCTCCAAATTAAGCCAAACCACAGCCCGGTGGTGACCAGCCAGGAGTAAGATCGGATTAAATGACATACCATCACAAATTTGCCTCACAGTGTTTCAAGTTCAAGTTAGAAAATGCTGTAGCTTCAAATAGTTCAACTTCAAAAACTTCCATACATTCCAGAGCGAAAGTGTAATTTTTGAATGAATGTTGTTCAAAGTGCTGTCCATATCAAATATATTAGGAACTATAGGGCTATGTTTGAATATGTTTGGTTAGAGGGTTGCTAGCAATCCTTCGTGTTGGGGATGCTGTATTCCCTTTTAAGGTTTACAAGACCAAAGATCTGCTCTCTGAAAAACTGCTTAAAGGCAATTATTCATCTTCCCAGAATTTTTCAGTTCTCCCAACATATGTACTTTTACTATTCTCCCAACCTATATACTTCTACTAAAGCCCCTCCACTCCCACAATTGTTCTAAAATCATCCTTATCGAGACTTGATCCTAGTTTATTGCTTCACGTCATACACTGGTAAGCATACTGCACAAGTCCCTAATTTGTAATCAAAACACTTTCAGTACATAATGTGTTATATAAACTACTCTTCACCATTTGAATTTGATGTCAATCAAAGACACTCTTCCAACTGAGAATTTTTGTATACTATCTCTAAAATTGTAGTTTGGGACAGTGGTTGGTTAATGACTTCCTTTAATACCTGGTTTATTTATAGTAAGTATGGAAGCTGGTACAATGACTATGATCTTCAATCAAGTAATCCTGTAGAATTCCTCGAGTGTGCAGAAATGGATAAGGCACATCTGTGAATATGCATAGTTCAAAACAAATTTACATACAAGTGACATGCTGTCAGGAAAAGGAAAATATTAGTCCAGTTAGGGACTATTTGGCTGTTTGCGTATCAGATTTGGCATTTCTTTCTGAAGGTTAGCTGAAGGTAAATTATACTTTTTCTGTGAAATCCATAGGCAGTTCTATAGCTTTATGGCACATTTAGACTAAATTGTCATCTCCCATGTTGATAGCATGTTTAAGTGAGTGGAGGGTTATAAAATAAAGTATGTATCATTCTTAAAATGTTTAAATCTGAATTTTCTGTAACACAATGTATGCAATAATTCTGTTTAAAATCTAGGATGAAAATACATACATAAAGATTGCTTCTTCAGATGCGAAATTACTGGTGGATCAAATATCCACTGTAGATTGCATTGGGTTAAAATATTCACTTGAGTTTCATTCATGGATAAAATTTTCCTTTTTTTTTAAAGTGTGGCTGTTTGACACATTCTCATGAATGGCTTAGTTCTATTAATTCAAAATTGGATTTTTCAAAGGCCTTATCCTCACAGTTCCAAATCCCTTAACCTACTAAAGCCCCCCACCCCAGCCGTCGAAAACTCATCTCATCTGGAGTTCTGGACACATTCTCAGTTTATTGTTTCAGGGTGAGTTTACAAGACCAAAGACACTCTAATTGCAGTGCATGCTGTGCACTCTGTGTTCCTTTTGAACAAGGTCTAGCTCTGGCAATCAAAAGCTGTGCCAATTGATGATTTCTGTGGACTACTACAAAATTTTGTGAGTGGATTTGCCTTTTAAATATCAGTCACAACTTTGCTTATGCCAGAGGCCTCCTCTCACTTGGCATAGGCTTGCCACTTCAATCAGTTGCCCAGCCCACGAAGTCGATTGCACGTCGAAGTGAAGCACCTTCGGGTGGACCAGTAAACTAGTTGACTTTGTCTTTGCCTTGAAATTGATTAACATTGTTAAATATTTTCCTTTGTGTTGTAAGGTGTGGCTACTCCAAACCAGTCACTCCTCCTCATCAGAAGTTGTGGTTCCCTCTTGCCAGAAGTTCAACCAAAAGAAAGGACTGAATTGGTTCATAAATTTTGGGACAAAATGAAAGAGTTTGGTAACTATTTTCATCTTCTTGTTGGATTGTAATGGTAACTTACATTTAACATTGTCTCATCCTGCCATTGTGCTTGATGCTCCGCTTAAGCAATGGAGTAGGGAAAACAAGCCAGTTAGCCACAACTGGAAAAAGGCCGTGGTGAACTGGACTTGAACCAATTGGTTGGATACTGGCATGGCTGGAAAAAACCAGCAATTCGGGAATGTCATTGCAGGGACATTTTAGTATTTGGAGGGAAATTTGACTTCTTTTGTATGTAAACATGTGAAGTGTTTGGGAAATTTTTATTTGCTGGCTGGGAAATTTAATTTGATTGCAGGGAAATTTACATTTTTTCCAGCCCTGGATACTGGGCTGTAAAACTATACTATCTCATCCTGGTTTATGGCTTCTATACTGTATTTGATGGAAAGTTTGTAACCCTTATTTCAATTATGGTGGAGGAGTATTATACGTACTTCATGCATGGCTCTTGAAAATCATATGAAATATTTTTTTTTTTCCCTCAATTGTGAAATTCACTAGAAGTGACTGCCTAGATGTGGATTATACTGTGATTATAATTAAACACTGAAATATTATGAATGATACTCTGAAGAGAACTGAGCAGAGATTTGTGGGACAAAGCATCAAGTACTTTGAAATAAGTTTGGGATGGTTGATTTTGCACAGTTTTAAAGGGAAATATGGCCTTGAAAATGCTTCAACATATTATCACAGTTAGTCTTTCCCTCTCACAAGAAAACATCATCTTCTCCAAACATGCACTAGAAGATCTGAGGAAGTGACATAATTGAAGTAAAAAAAAATGCATTGAATAAATTATTCATGAATTATAAACAATACCTGAATTTCTATATGTGAGGAATTTACTTCTTGAAAGAAAAAAAAAAGAAGAAGAAAAAAACTACCATAGTGCCTTATTGTGAATAATGTGTCATTCTGTGTCAAGAACAATTGGTTTTAAAAATTTAAATTTTTTTGTAAAACAAATGTCATACTTCTTTTTTAGAAGTCTGATGCAAGAAACATTCATGAAGATTGTTTTGTTAGTCATTTGAAGTTACTGGTGCATGATCGTGCATCAAATATCCATTGTAGATTGCTTGTGGGTGAAATATTCACTTAGGTTTCATTTATGGATAAAATGCTCACAAGTTTGTTTTTGAGAAAATTTCCACTGTCATTCTGTGCAAAGTCTGTAATTAGTTCCAAATTTTCATAGTAGTAAAGTATTTTTGTATGAAGGACATTTATGGAAAAGAACGCCTGATGGTAGAAACACAGCAAATTTGAAGGCACAAAGTGGAAAATTAATTGGAAGGCAAAAGGAGTAATGAATTGAAGCCCTCCAGTAATTATTGACAAAAGAAGCTGAAGACAATTCCATCAACAGTAGCAAGTGTTCTGTGTTTAATGTTAGGCTCGTTCACGGTAACTCACTGGCTGGCAAAGAACATGCACAGGAAGATATGCATGCATGTTTGGCTTTGCATGTGCAGTAATCTCACGATTGCACACAGGATGTAGACAAATCAGAATCTACTTTTCATTGTTTAAATGTCTGCACACCTCATCAACTTTGTTGCCAACCAGCTGTGACTCCATTTGCTTTTCAACTGGTTTGAAACCAGTTTGTTTGTGTCAGGAGTCACTAAACTAACCCCCCAAAATTAAATTGTGTGGTTACAGTACATGTTTTGTCAGTTGTATTATTGACAGAAAACAATTAGCCTCTTGCTGTAAATTTGTTACTTAGTTACACACAGTTATAGAAGCATGGACAGCAATCCCAGGGATACAGGGGGACATTTCTAGTGTTTATACTACAGGTATGAGCAGCTTACATGTTACCATTATAACTCTTTGAATGCAGTTTTACTTACAAATTTGTGTGCATTTCCAGTCAGCTTCTAATGTTTTCGAATTTCCACAGGAACAAGTTATGATGCCAGTCATTACAATGCTTTACTCAAAGTTTATTTACAAAATGAGCATGAATTTTCACCAACTGAATTCCTCTCTAAAATGGAGCAAGATAATGTGGAACCTAACAGGGTAATTAATGGATTTTTTTTAGTTAATGATATTTCACTTGAGTAAGGCATGACTTTCCCCTTATACTGTATTTTTGACTTGAAGTGGTTAAGTTAGGTGCTGAATGAAGAAAGGCATTGAAAACCTAGAAGAAGCCATATGTTATGTTAACATATGTTAATATGTTGTTAATATGTTGTGTTGTTACACAACATTCTTTGAGGTATATATGTAAGTTTGGTAATATCAACAACATTATAGGTAAGGGAAATTTCAAAAAGTTTAGATAAAAGGTTTCAGCCACTACCTGTACTGAATATTGATGACGGATATGTCACTAACACTATGTGTGTACGGGTGTCAGATTTCGTCGCTCTTTTGTTTGGAAGAATGCACTTCTTAACCATGATATGTACCATTCAAGATTATTACCTTTTATGAATGTATCATATTTGACAGAACTAAGGTAGAAAGAATGTATTTCCTATAGTACGAATCGGGTTTTACTTATAATTATTTCATTATTTTATTAAAGGTAGGATCTGCAGCTTTTAAATATTCTATTCAGAGCAATTCAGGGCAGAGATATCTTTTTTCCTATTATTTCATTTGTGGTGCTTATCTTGGATAAATGTTTACCACAACTTTACATCATTAAGATTCATATTCTTGTAAAGTTTGGTGGACTCACTTGTCTTCAAATTGTGCTATCACAATGGTCCATAATTTCTTCAAGTCACTTCTTAAATCAGTTTTAAAAGATATTTTTTATGCTAAGGCTTTGGTCTAAATGATATCTGGACATCAAAAGTAATGTTTATATGAGCTAGTAGGCCTTATGTATTTTGCAGTGTTTGATGAGCTCTTCTCCCCTCCTTGTTTTATCTCTTCTATTTTTAAATGTGTTGTCCAGGTTACGTACCAGAGACTTATCAGTACTTATTGTTTGAAGGGAGACATTGCGGGAGCAACTCAAATTTTGGAATTCATGAAAACAAAAGATCTTCCTGTCACAGAAGGTGTATTCAATTCATTGATCACAGGTCATGCCAGAGCCAAGTAAGTCAGCATTTTTGGATGTTGTGCATGTATCAATTGTGAGCTATAACCTCTCACCCTGGACAGTGATGAGTCATACGTTTGTCCAAGTTGTGACTCAGGGTGTGTCAGAGCCAGGGTTGTCACCAGACCATTTTGAGAGCCAGGTAATTTGTGGTCACTGTCCTGAGGGAGCAGTCTATGGGGAGTCACTGTCCCACCTCCCCTTTGGAAAATTTTTGCAGACTGGAGAGTGCTTACAAAAAAAAAAAAAAAAAAAAAAAAAAACAACAAATTATTTCACCATTCTAAACAACTCTAAGAATTTTATTCAGTAAGGGTAAGAAATTTGTGTCAGGCGGTGATGCTGATATTGAAGGCTAGTACCGGCTGGAGAGCCGGGTAGCGTTTCCCAATGTGGTGACAACCCTTGTCAGAGCATTCCAAACATTTTATCAAGGCAGCCTAATGAATGCAGCATAGGTGCATCATATTCTACAGGCAGTATGTGTCAAAATGTGTGAAATTTTGGATCCATTGCATAATAGAGGGGTGTGCCAAGGAAACAAAAAAGGGTTGTGTGTTAGATTGATAAGTGCATTATCCCTTCTTAAAAGGGAATGTTTCGTTCAAATCAGTATCGTGAGAAAAAATTGGCTTTTGTCATAAGCCCCCACCCATGTGGGTGGGGGGTTGATATAAAAAACAAAAATGGAACCTACTGCCATTGTGCATGATGCAACACATAAGCAATGGAGTAGGAAAAATATTTCAGTGCCCCACAAAAAAGCTGTGGGTTACGTATAAGTTGAGTTGTAAGAAAACCATCTAAGGACACCCCGGGCCTGATTAACAATTTACTTTTTTCACATATTTGTCTTTAATCAATGTACATTTTATTTATATTAACAGAGATATGGAGAATGCGAAGAACATCTTGAATGTAATGAGGTAAGTATTTGCAGCTGTTTCAAAAGATATTCTACCATATTGCAAATATTCTTATATTAATAAATGATATTAATTTTATCTGATTTGGGATGAGGCTTGCAATGACATATTTGAGTTGAGATGTGAGATACCATCACTGCAGAAATTTGAGGGCCTATTTCTCTAAAATTGTGTGAAAAATAAACTTGCATGGTTCATGTGAAACCTATTTCATGAAATTATTCAATCTATTCTGAAGGTCTCTCAAAGTGCAGGTGTATGTTTCCCAAGACATTTCAGTTAGTCTCATAGCTATTAGTCCAAACAGATATAACAAAGGATTGTGGGATACAATGTTGGTGTATGTCATTTTGTACCACAGTAAACTGCATTTAACAAAAACAACCTGCACCAAAATCCTAAATCCTTTGTGATTGCTGTTTGGAAAAAGGTCTGTTGAAGATACTGTCTTGTGTTATAAAAAGCATATCTAAAACTAAATTTGGTAATTGGTTGGATGGATGTAAAACACTTTAATTATACACCTTTCTGTATAAAGGTCATGCAAATGCTGTGAGCCCATTTCAAGCAGCAAGTGTGGTATCCATATGCTAGCTCAGTAGTAACTTAGTAGCAATTTTTTGTACAATGGACCTTTTGATTTCAAAGTAAAGATGCTTGCAATGCACTGATGTTTGTGAAAAATGTCTACTTGGTATTTATGGAACAGTAGCATTTCACAAGAGTCTCAAAAATAATGATTGGATGATAGCTCTTGAGTGTGAAGTCTCATATTTGAAAGGAGAAGACATAAAGCAGAATCTGTAAAAATATATTACACGTAGGTTTTCTTGCTTATAATATAAATTTCTTGTTGAAACTCCATAGGACTGTTGGTTTAGAGCCCAGTGCGGACACCTTTGCCACTCTGATGGCAGCCTACGCTGAGAATGGAGAATTTGGAGAGATTGAAAAGGTACATTATAAATTTTTAAGAAAGAAAGAAAAAAAAAACAGATTAACTTGGTAGCTCCAAAGAACCACTATGCCCTTTGACGTTCTGGTTAAGTACTCTTAGAAGAATATTTTCAAAGCATACAAAAGTTAATGAAGGAGTCGGGAACAAAATGTATAGATTTATTGATGGCATTTTGAACTATTTTTTGACAGACCATAGAGGAAGCAGAATCACAGAAAGTCTCTCTGAGTACTCGTCACATTCTAAGTGTAGCTTATTCTCTAGCTGTGAGTGGAAATGAGGAACTCTTGCCAAAGGTGAATATGAAAATGTTATTAATAAAATGACTTTATACAATTTAAAGGGTAAAATTTTCTTCAGTCTTTCCTTCTTGTTCAATGCAAAAAAAGGTTGGATATTGTTACTTGTGTACTATAAGTATCAAACTTCTACAACGTACTAATCTGAAGTAATTTGTCTGTCCGTTAACCATTTCACACCTACAACTGTGCATCCTTTTCACAGAGATCTGTTTGTAGTATCGTACCATAACCAGGACCAGAACTTGTAATAAAGTGTAACTATTTGTAAGCATTGTTGGGAAGTTACAAGTCACTTTTGTAAACAGTCAGTGTGTTGATTGTTTTGAAACAAGATCTTACCCCCCCCCCCTTCCATCTTAATAAAAATAAAAGTTGCAACATATTTAATACCTGGTGAGGAATAGAGAGAGTGAGGATAGATTGAGTTTTTGTGGGGAAGAAATGTGGAAGCAGCTGTTGGAATACTTTTCCTGGAAATTGGGAGGGGGCTTTTCCATCTTCCTTTTCAGATTGCATTTGATTGTAAGAAAGACACCCCTGCCCCTAACCCCTTCCCCACAACCTTGTTTAGAGGTGAGATTTCATTAGCAAAATACATGTAAATATCTTGTTTCAAGTTGAAATACCTTTGTGAAAAAAAAAAAATGGCATAATGTATCACTGAGTCATCACGCATAATATAGTAAAAGTTGGTGATATATTTTTCTTGCAATGCTAGTAAATAAATAGAATATATTTCTTAACTTCTTTCTCTCCAGATTCTAGAGAAAGCTGAACTAGGTTCTGGATTTATACCAGGTAGGATTGATTTAATGATACTGCTATGTAGATTCTTTAACTTTTTTGTAGGTTAGTATAGATTTAATATATGCCTTGTTTTTGACATCAAAAGGATTAAAGTCATGCCAAAACTCTGTCCCTTAACCCATGGCAACCCCTTACTGGAATGTGAGTATTTGAGACAGTTCACATAGCTTAAAGTGTACCTCAAGTCACTTGTTTTGCAAGTTTTTTTTTTTTTTTTTCTGGAGACAACATAAATTGACTTCAAAATATGAAGAAAGTGTTTCTCTTTCAGTAGGTGAAAACAGCATCTCAATAGCATACATAGCATTTGGAAATCACTACTTTTCAAAGTTAATGCAATATTTTGTTGAGATTTAGTGCATTACGGGAAATCTGTGATGTCATGCAGTGAATATGAATTATTCTTTGCTTTACCCCACATATGGTGTATGGTCATGCTAGATCTAAAGGAAAAGGTATTTAAATGTTTCAACAGTATCAAATTTCAAGGACACCTGGACATTTTATTGTAAAGAAAAACAAAAGGAATGTGACATAATGTGCCCCAATGACATAACTTTCTGTGGCTTTGTTGAAAAGTAGAGGAATTTTTTAACAAAAATAAACAATCATAAGTGAGAAACCTTGAGTTAGAAAAAAGTATTGCAACATGGTTTGAAGGACACGATTTTGAATATTTTGGGAATATTTTTGTCTTTCTTGCCAGATCTTGGTGGAAAGCCACCAGAATATGCCTTTTAAAGTCTAATTGATATTCTTTCCTTTTCTTTTTGTCAGACACAATAAACCTTTGTTTGAGTCTGATGGCAAGAGGTCTGGATGAAGCAGCATTTGAAACAGTTAAGCTGTTTGCAAACATCAATGATGATCGAATGGAGAAGTTGGTGGAAGGAGAAGTATTCAATCAGGGAAATTTCTTTATTGATCATGCCATAATTAACAGCATGGTAAGTTAACCTGATGTTAGGTTAGTTATTCAGATAAGAGTTTTTTGGCCTAGTTTCCAACCTATTGGTTAAGTTAAGCCAGCCACAGCCCTTTTTCCAGTTGTGGCTCACAGGCTTGTTTTCCCTATTTCATCACTTATGTAGAGCATCATGCACAATGGCAGTAAGTTCCATTTTTAAAGTGTTTGGTATGACTCTACCTGGGAATGGAACCCAGGCCTTCCGCCTGAGACCAAACACTCAGTCTAGCTTGACTTTAGGATTGCTGCTTCTTCATTTTAAGAAAACCAATTGAAATCATGATATGTGGGGAATGTTTCCATATCGAATTCCAAGAGAAGCTATATTGCGTTAGCTTCAAAATTCTCACAAAGGTCATTGGATGGTCTTGGAATCATAGTCACACAAGGCTCATACAGGTCCTGGAAAACCTGAAAAGTCAGGGAAACCTGAAATTTGAATTTCTCAGCCTGGAAAGTCAGGGAAAATAAGCCAATTTTCAAAAGGTCCTGGAAAAGTCAGGGAACTCTTTGAAATGGACTTAAGTTTTTTTATTTTCTCAGTTATGAGATACATTATTTTGTGGAAAAAGACAGAAGTATGGGATCTGGCTGGTTTTAAAGATACTTAAAATATCAGTCAAGGTAATTGAAAGCAAATTTCCTTGAGAAAATGGGACTTAAGTTTTATTTTTGACAGATTTTGAGTTGTTTTTATTTTTGTCCAAAGTTTTTTAAGTAAAATGTTTATAGTAAAAGGCCAAAGAACCTCAATCTCACATTTCTAGGCAGTGACCGACTGAAGGTACACCTACTATACTTGATAACCAAAGATTGCCCTTGGTCACTGTTACCATGAACTTGCCTCCTTGAAATGGATATCATATATGTAAAGATATTATAATTTATTCAGAATCAGCCAGCTTTGGTTGGATGCAGTCATTTTTAAAGGAAATGACAACTGCCTGAAATTGTCTTTCAAGGGCAGAAAGTTTTGCATTTTGCACATATCAACATGTTCATCAGAGATTTGGTGCTGTTTTATTTCTATCCAGCCCTTTGAGAAATTATCAAAGTACCTGGATCAAATGATTGAACTGGGCCTTCATTCTACTCCCCACACGGTTGCCCTGCAGGCTGCTCTTAGGCGTCGTGAAACAGGTAAAGTCAATGTGGTATTTATATTCGCCTTCCTGGTCATTTCATATTCAACACTGAGGTCAAATCATCCATTCCTCACATTATATCATGTAAAATTATAAGTCTTGAGACCTTCCAATTATAACCTAACCTCATCTTTGTAACCCTATTGCTTCTGAACGGGGTCTTTCCTACCATACAGTGCTGTAAAACTATATTTCATATACACTGTGCATATTTAGGGGTTCTGTGAATACTGAGTTTTGGAATGGAGACTGCTACTTCAGAGGCTGCGGAGCCAATTTTGAAGTGCGGGGGCTAATCATCAAAGCGGCCCAATATGTCCAACTTAAAATCAGTGCAGTTTAAGGCGGCCCAAATACAGTTGAAAGCGGCCCAAAATGCCTACAGCAAAAAAGTGTGGGGGCTAAAGCCCCCCTAGCCCTCCCCGGTCCCTGCAGTCCCTGCTTATTTGCCTTCAATATAGCCCAAGAGGGTGCATATATGTAAAAATGTCTTACAATTACACTTGGGGGGTATATAAGGAGCTGTTCCATGATGCAGCAGTGCGATGGTTTTGTGACAGAACCATACATATACAGCCATAGCTAATTATTGTTTTGCAGGGAAACCTTTAGGTGCGTTGTATACATGTTTCAAAACATGAATGTGTTGATGGGGGGGGGGCATTGCAACACCATGCTGATCAGCAAACTATCATAATTGGGGAATGATTTGCTCCCAGTGACTCATTGCACCACAATAAATGCTTCAAGTCATTTACCAGTAAGATAACTTCTGAAAGAGACAGATTATGATAGCAGCATTGGATAACAAGATTTGAAAAACCATTCTAGTCTGTGGTTACTGTACGGCTGTAAGGAGAAACTTGTGGTCTACCGATGATGCAGCTGCAGGTCAACAATGGAAGATGTCCCATGCATGACCACTGCATGCAGATATCACATGAATGAGGAATACCTTGTACCATGACATGGTGGATAACGAGAGGGTAGTCTTTTTTAAGTCACGGGGTGCGGCAGTTTGGTGGTATGGGGTATGGCACCCAGTTAAACTTAAGTATGGTGGACTTTCCAGTTTTTATCCAAAATGTGGTGATGGTTTGTGTGTATGAAGAACTGAATCTTCTTACTTCTAGTTACATTCTAGTTTGAATATTTTTGTCTGAATGGAGATCTAAGTCAGTAGCATAGCCGCTGGGGTGGTTTTGGGGGTTGAAATGCCCCCCCCCCTCTTATCCAACCTTGCAATGCAAAAAACACCTAAAATTGTGATTTTTTCACTCTCCCATGAGAATTTTCCCTCATGTCGTGCCCCCCCCACCCCTAACATGACACAGTCTTGGCTATGCTACTGACCTAAGCTCAAATTTTAATCCACAACTTTAATAGGTTCCCATGCTGTTGAGAAGACCTAAAAGGATTGCGGTGAACTCTCATCAAGCCTGAAGTAAAGAATAATTTAATTGTAGATCAAACCAGAGTTTTGACATTATGAACATCTAAAATCTGTAATCAACATGAGTTACACCTGTAAGCCATGTTCTGAATATACCAGGTGCATTTTTTTGATTGGTGTCATCAATTTTATGAAGTTAATTTTTGGTTTCGATGATAGGAGAAACCAATGCAATCATGATGGCGTGTGTGTGTGTGTATGTGTGTGCGTGTGTAGGTGTGTATGTGTGTGTGTTTCTGACACTTTGCTTGTTAACACGATATCTCAAGATAGGAATGTGTGACAGTTTTCAAACTTGGTACATAGATGCGCCATATTGAGAGGAAGAACCCTATTGTTTTTGGTGGAGGTCAAAGGTCACCTGGGGTCACCAGGGGTCAAAGTCTGAAAACCTTGTTAACACAATATCTCAAGATAGGAAACTTGGATAGATTTCATATGTGGTATGTGGATGCATTATAGTCAGTAGATGGTCCCTATAGTTTTTTTGGGTAGTTCAAAGGTCATCTGGGGTCACCAGGGGTCAAAGTCTGAAAATCCTGTTAACACAATATCTCAAGGTAGAAAGCTTGAATAGATTTCATATTTAGTATGTGGATGTATTATGGACAGAAGATCGTCCCGATGGTTTTTGGCAGAGGTCAAAGGTCATCTGGGGTTACCAGGGGTCAGAGTCTGAACATCTTGTTGACACGATATCTCAAGATAGGAAACTTGGATAGACTTCACATTTAGTATGTGGATGCGTTATGGTCAGGAGATGGTCCCTATCTTTTTGGTAGAGGTCAGAGGTCACCTGGGGTCAAAGTCTGAAAATCTCATTAACATGATATCTCAAGATAGGAAGCTTGGATGGATTTCATATTTGGTATGTGGAGGCGTTATAGTCAGTAGATGGTCCTGATTGTTTTTGGCGTAGGTCAAAGGTGTCTGAAAATCTCTTTAACACAATATCTCATGGTAGAGAGCTTGAATAGATTTTATATTTAATATGTGGATGTGTTATGGTCAGGAGGTGGTCCCAGTTGTTTTTGTTGGAGGTCAAAGGTCACCTGGGGTCACTGGGGGTCAAAGTCTGAAAATCTCGTTAACACAATATCTTAAGATAGAAAGCTTCGATAGATATGCATTATAGTCAGTAGATGGTTCCTTTTGTTTTTGGGGTAGGTCAAAGGTCACCTGGGGTCACCAGGAGTCAAAGTCTGAAAATCTCGTTAATGCGATATCTCATGGTTGAAAGCTTGAATAGGTTTCATATTTAGTATGTGGATGTGTTATGGTCAGTAGGTGGTCCCTGTTGTTTTTGGTGGAGGTCAAAGGTCATCTGGGGTCATCAGGGGTCAAAATATGAAAACCTTGTTAATGCGATATCTCAAGGTAGGAAACTTGGATAGATTTCATATTTGATATGTGGATGCGTTATGATCAGTAAATGATCTCTATTGCTTTTGGCAGAGGTCAAAGGTCATTTTGGGTCACCAGGGGTCAAAGTCTGAAAACCTTGTTTATGTGATATCTCAGGTGAAGTAGCTTTGATAGATTTCATATTTGTTATGTGGGTGGGTTATGGTCAGGAAATGGTACATTTTGTTTTTGATGGAGGTCAAAAGTCATCTGGGGTCACTGCTGGTCCGAGTCTGAAAATCCTGCTTATGCAGTATCTCAAGATAGGAAACTTGGATAAATTTCATATTTGGGTATGTGGATGCATTGTGGTCAGAAAATGGTCCCCATAGTTTTTGGCAGAGATGAAAGGTCATCTGGGGTCTCCAGCAGTCAAAGCCTGGAAACTTTTTTAAATGTGATCTCTCGAGATAGCTGTTTGTCCATTTGTCTGTCTGTTGTTTGTCATTCTAGCTATGTATGGCTTTTATGGAGGTCAAAAGGTCATCTGGAATGACAAAATTATTTTTTGAACATGCTAGTATAACATTTGAATGAGAACATAATGGTGCATGATGGCACTCCTGGAAACGGAACATTTATGTATCATTGAAACCTCAATGCATTTTTGCATTCTGGTTTCACTTGAAATTGTAAATAGGAGAGGAAATGCAACAAACCACTGTTTGAAACTGATCATGAAAATTCTCATTAACTTCAGATAGCTGTGTCTATTTTCTTACTCCCAGGATATGGTGAAAAAGTGCTTCAGAGGATGAAGGAATTGGTAAGAAAGTTTTCTTTATCCATAACTGGAAGGTTTTCAAGATCAGATTAATTTATTCTTTTCTTATGGAAGGAAAATCACTGTATTGGTGGAGTCACAACCTTGTGAATAGATCAACTTGACTAGAACAGAGAACTTTCCTTCATTGGAACTAGCCCCCTGTGGGCTGGGGGTAGTAGAATACACCCTCTGTATTTCCTGCGTTGTAAGAGGCGACTAAAGGGAAACCGGACTTGAATTTGAACCATACTTGAAAATAAATTTATACTTTGAACTTTTTATTGAGTTGACTGACACTATCTAACACATTCATGTTGGAATGTCATTAAATCTCATCTAAATAACTGCCTACCTGACTAATTCAGTTGAACTACTACTGCAGTTGTAGTCAATCACTTGACTTGACCACACATGGAAGCAGCTTTGTACAACTCTGACTCTGGGTAGAAAAAATTGGGAAGCTTGGAAGCTCCTTCCTAGGAAATTTGGGTATTTGGAGGGAAGTTTTGGCAGTTGAGGGAAATTTCCCTTTTCTTTACTTGACAATAAATATAGAGTGCATTGTGGAAAATTTTACCCTCCCTGGAATAATCATTTTTCTATACATATGGACTGAGGCGTGTATAGTTTCACGATAATGGCAAATCATCAAATACACAGAAAGCATGCTCGTCATATAATTTTACACCTTTATGATTCAGTATAAATTGTGATTTACTTTTTTGTAATGCCTTAAATATTTCTTGGTTTGGACAGGGTCTACCAATTAGAAGTCATTACTTCTGGCCCCTACTGGTAAGGAGGTCACCAAAAGAAAAGCAAAGTAAGTTTCTTTTATTGTTCTTGACTGATGTAGGCATAAGAGAGGAATGCCCTCTTGTGCTCTTTAGAAGTGAAGCTTTTGTTTAAAGAAAGGGGTGAAGGGCTGATCAGAAGGGCATTGTACTTACAACAATCGGGAACTGGAAGGTTTTAGTTGAGGTTCTCTGCTGGCAAGATGCAGGAAAGGAAACTGCATCCATAGGGTTTCTGAGTTTGAAATACTAAAAGTGAATACCAAGTTTAAAATTTTGAAAATACATATACCTTAGAGGTTGCAAAATTAATCATATTTATCCAACTCCCATTGTCATAGCTCCTTCCTTTGTTGAGATATTAAATGTGGAAGTTTATTCAGTTTAAACAAAATTGTACATCAATTGTACGATAATTTGTGACTTTTTGGTTCCTTGCGGTAGCAAAGGAACCTATGTAGTCAGGTTGGCGTGTGTGTATGTGTGTGTGTGTGTGTGTGACACTTGCTTCGGTACACTCTAACTCAAGAAGGGAAGGTTGGATGGAACTTGGATTTGGTACATAGATTCGTCATAGGGAGCAGGTGTGCCCTATTGTTTTTGGTGGAGGTCAAAGGTCATTTGGGGTCACCAGAGGTCAAAACTAAAAACCTTCTCAACGCGATATTTCAAGGTAGGAAACTTGGATAGATGTCATACTTGGTGTGTGGATGTGTTATGTTGTAAGGATGAAATTGGATATGTTTGGTGAAGGTCAAGGGGTCATCTGGGGTCATCTGGGGTCACCAGGGGTCAAACACCAAAAAACATTTTAACACAGTATTTTAAGGTAGAAAGGACAGATTTCAAATCGATCTGTGTTTGGTTAAGGTCAAAGGTCATCAAGGTCACTGGAGATCAACCGCCTGAAATGTTATTTAGAAAATCTTGTAAGCTAGATAAAGATAGGTTCAATAGATTTTTTTCTCACCTGGTTTTGCATGCTTATACGCCCAAACACCTTAGAAATTTGGCCTTTACGTTCGTTCGGTAATGATTCCTTCGGGTTGTACACATATTTTGGATCATTCAAAGTTTTAAGAGGGCAATAACTGAAATCTGTAGATTTCACTGAACACAGGTCACTCTGCATTAAACTGGTCTCTCTGCCAGTGGAAGCAATGCATGGATTATATAGTATGTCTCTTTAATACTGTTGTGCTCTGTGGGGGTAACCTAATCCTCATTCTATTATCACACCCCATTAATCACTTGCTTTCTGCTTAATTGCTGAATAAACACTGTTTTCTGTGTAGAGGTAGCAAGCAGGACAAATGGTAGATTGTTTTAAAGTAATAGCAAGTTTTATTTGAGAGCAGGTAAAAATAAATTGTGAGAGAAATACAAAGGGTGTTTTTCTCTCTCTGACCACATTGTGTATTGTTTATTGGTGATAATATCAAGTTTGATTACAAGCATAAATACATATGGAAATGAGGAAATGTTTTTGAAGGATCACCAAGCATTATAAAAGTTAAATGTAAGTAAGGCCACAAAAATTTAATCTTTGATATCATGTAATATAAGTAATAAAATATCCCTTGTGAAGATGTTACAAACATTGAGCATGAGCTTCTGCTTAGCTCTGTTTCGGAGACTGGCTGTACATCTTATAATATCCAGCAAGGAACCACAGTGCCCATTGGGCTCTTGTTGGTTTTGCAACTAAACATTGCCTGCTTTGTTTTTCTTTGAAATGAAAATTGATCTTACAACCTTGTATAGCATGTTATACAGAGAGGGCTTAATTAATTACCCCACTCTACAGATGAATCTGGGCAGCAAGTGATGGTGTGATTTCAGTCGACCATAAGTGGGGTCTGTCACCTTTTAATCTTTCAATTTCCTTGCTTACCTGTACCTGGATGGTTGTACACTAAATTGTATTTTGATTACCTCAATTTCACTGAATATGAGGGTTTGAAATTCATTTAGACAATAAATGAAGACAATTTAAGGCTGATGGACCCCAGTAATGGCTGCCTACAGTCACTAACCACAAGCGCTGATCGAATTCGTCTATAACAGTAGGAGTACTATCACATATTGGCACAAGTTGCAGTAGCTTTCAGAAAAACAAAGAAATACAAAGTTTGTAATTGGAGTATTACAACAATGACATCACAAATTGTTGTGCAATGTAACATTTAAAATTGAGTGAATTTACTTCAACATTTTATATCTCAGCTCAGGACTAAAAGTACACTGTAAGAATCATATTCAGGGCAACATTATTCCTAATGAATGCAGGACGACTAAAAGAAATCACAAATAAAGTGAATGTTTGAAGTCTGCAAAAGCAGGTTGTTGGGGAAAGTTGTGTTCCCATCTGGATATTCCCCAGTGGATTATATGATCAGAGTTTGCATCAATGTTGAAAATGTAGAAAGTGGACAAATTGGAATGGTTTATTTATTGCTAAAGGTTCTAAAGTGCTGGACCTAAGTTACTTTGAAAATCTCATTAAGGAAAGTTCTTGAATTTTGTTGCCTGTCACAGGAGAGGGATTGACTTCATTTGTAGAACTAATTCATTAATGTTGTTGGACATGTATTCTCTAAAGATATTAAGGGACACAAGAAATCTTTAAACAAATTTTTTAAAATGCTCTGAAAACATGAAGTACCTGAAGTGGTTGGTAATGGGGAAACGTTGGGCCTTATTTCCTCCATAACAAAAGGCTGGATTTTTCCACCTCAGAAATTTGCCAAAAGTCCCATAGTAGTATTCTTATGTATTGTTCTTTATTGTTTTTGAGTACAAACTTTTCTCACTCCATGAGCTTCAACAAAAATGAAACACAGCTTTTCTTTTCAATGCGAGGAAGGTATCTAACATTTGCTGCCCTCAAGCTCACCATGGAACTCAAGTATAGTAACTTCATTTACTAATATATTAAGAAATACATATCCCACTTGAATGGAAGTTTCACCAAATTGTGTAGATGTAGTTCCACTTTCACATGTGAAAATAAAATTTTTGCTCGGAATTCCCCTTTAAGTTCATAAATTGAGTGGTATATTTTTATTTCTTTTCTTCAGAGGTTAAAAGTTTGTTGGGACTTATGTATGAAGTAGGCGTACCAGTGAACATAGAGACCCTCTCTCTCTTCATTCTGCCAGTCTTAAACTGCACCTCAGAAGAAATGTTTCAGACTGTTCAGGTGAGGCAAAACATTTATTAATGTTTGAAAGGTAATATTTTCTATTTCCCATTTTTCCCATTTTTGCAAAAGTATAGATTAATTGATAGCCATTCAGAAAGAAGTATTCTATTCAGATCAGTTTGCAAAATTTATTATTGCTTCCAGGAACTGAATGGTGTTGTGGATAGAGATCTTATCAACGCTTTGTGTCGTCAAGAGCTCAAGAAGGGCCGCCTTATTGGAGTAGCAAAACTGGGTATGTATTCACAATTTGTCATCGATGAAACGGAAATTGATTTAAAGTTTTGTCCTTTTTCCTTTGCTGGGTGATCATGTGACTATTTTGCATGAAATTCTTTATTTTATTGTCCTAGGTATTGACATTTAATTAGTCTCCCAAAAGTCTGGAAAGTCTGGAATTTTAGTATTTTAAAGGGGGGGGGGGTGATTCTGAATGCACTGCTGAAAAATACACACTTGCCAACCGTTCCCTTTTATACTGAACTATTCCATTTTCTGAACTTAAGAATTTATGAACGGAGGCAAAAAATTATGAAGCAACATGCCTGTAATGCTAAGAGCTATTGACAGAAAATGATTTTCCATTTATTTGAATGGACAAATTAATTTATCAATCCATCTTTGTAGCTTTAATGTATTGTGTGAAAATTTAGAGAAGAAAGGGAGTTTGGCCCCTTGGACCCCAAGTATCAAAGTGCCTATGGGCTGGCCATGCACCCTACCAGCATGAAGGGGTTCATCTGTAACCTGTTTTATTTTCTGAGAGTAAAATGTTGGCTTGTATAAAAATAGGAAAATAGCAATGCAGACAGTTTGAATTTGCCACTTTATGAGCAGGGGTAGATGAAAGTCTTTTTGTTTAATTTTTATCTTTATCTAGTGGAGCAGCATGAGGACAAAGTTGATGTTTCAACATTCAAGGCCAGTCTTGTTGGCAGTTTTGGAAGGTAAGTTGTGGGAACTTGGATTGATCAATATAAGCTGCAGATAAGACAGCATACTTTCAAACTGTTCCATTTGAAGTAGAACTATTCAGCTTTTTAAGCATTGAAGCACATGAGAAATGTATCCCACACACAAGTCAGAGCCAATGTTTGATCAAACGGTGGAACATCTGCCTCACGCTCAGAAGAGAGATCTACATTCAATTCCTGGATAAAGTCAAACCTAAGACTTAATGACCACATGTTTGGTCTAACGGTAAGAGCATCTGCCTCTCATGGGGAAGGCCGGGGTTCTATTCCCAGGTTGAGTCATACCGAAGACTCCAAAAATGTAACCTACTGCAATTGTGAGTGATGCTCTTCGTAAGCAATGGAGTGGGGAAACAGCTAGTGAGCCACAACTGGAAAAAAGGCCGTGGCCGGCTCGACTTGAACCAATAGGTTGGAAACTGGGCCGGAAAACTCCTATCTATCTAACTAACTAAGACTTGACATTACAGCTACTGTCCTTGTGCTTCATGGGCATCTCTAAAGAAAACAAAACCCTTATAAGCTGAAGTTTTAAATAGGGCTGTGATCTTGTAGTAAAATCACTAAAAGTTTAATCGAAAATATTTTTGATTGTTTAGTGTTTAATTGCATTTGACCACATCTGTAAAACAAGTTCCAAATAATGTCAGAATTTTTTCAGCCTTAGAAAGCTCCTATCTACCATTTCAGTCTTTCTATGTAATAGCTCTTTCATCTCTACATTCATTACAGCTACTGACTATTTTAAATGATAAAAGTACTACCCGTGAGTTTGGGTTGTGTTGCATATCTCTAAAACTTAAGCAAAAAACAGGGAAGCTAGGAGAATGCACTAGCATGGAAACTGGGAGAAGGAGAGGTTCGCCTATTGCAACAAATCACAAGGAACATTTACTTAATGTTTAACTGCGGTTGTTGTGATCGTTTAGCAATCAATGGCTACACAGTCGCAGCCCTAGTGTAAAAGTTGCAGTCATTTAGTGATTAATCCCTATACAACTGCAGACCTCATTATCCAGTTAACTACTAAATTTGAAATGAATTTATCTATTACCCCAGATCTCCAGATGTGGAAGCATTTGTGAAGATTTTGAAACATGCCAGAAATAAATTTGAAGTGAACAGCTTTGGAGAGAATGGAG
The DNA here is from genome assembly GCA_037179385.1 of Holothuria scabra. NCBI lineage: Eukaryota > Metazoa > Echinodermata > Holothuroidea > Aspidochirotida > Holothuriidae > Holothuria > Holothuria scabra. Next base: position 49,635,648 of record CM074180.1, read on the forward strand.
TATCATTAGAAGGTATGTGTTTCATGATTACTCTTTAGGATAACATCACAGACTTCCTATAAGGATTATGCACGTGACGTCAGCACATTTCACTGGATGGAAATGATCAAAGGCAGTTGTTGTGTTACCAAAACGTGCGCACAACAGCACCTTAGTTATAATTGTTGTAAAATGGACGCCTCAGTGGAAAAACAGAGAGAAGCCCAACCAAGTGACGTAGGTTCATAAGCCCTATGCATGGACAGAGGCATACTGCACAGTAGATTGTCGCCACCATACATATGAGTATAGACGAATCAGCACAGCGACTGTTGGATAACATGCTATTTTTTTCAACAGTGTTTCTTCTTCACGTTCATGCACTAAATTCCAAAAAATTAAGTCAATTTAATGCATCAACATTTATTTGATCACTTTCATGATTTCATACAACAAACATACACAGAAATCAAACATGGATGACAATGAATCAGGAGGAACTCTAGGCTGTTGGATTGTTCCCCATCTTGAGGTCTTTACTAGGTGACAAATTCAGGGAACCCCGAAACTGATTTTAATCTCAATACATAATATGTATTGAGATATTGTCGCACTAGCCGGTGGATGAACTTTCTTTAGAGCAAGGGAATGTGACTTGATAAATGGTCGATGTCTTTGAAAATTTGAGAGCATGCTCTTTACCCTTGAGGCAGAAGACATTGCATTTTTCACATAAAAAAGAGTGATGGTTGCAAAGTTATTTTTGCAAATTTTATGGTTAAACTCTTTAGTTGCCATGGAAACTTCAACTTTCTTTGCACACAGCACTTTGGTTGCTAGGTATAGATACCTACTGACTGAGAATGTTTACATCTTGTAATTTAGCTTTCAGATGTTAGAGGCTTGGTGTCACACCTCTGCTTAATCAAGCATGAAGTAACTGTAAGATAATCTTGCTTAGTCTGATCATAAACAAAGGCTCTGTAAGCAGATATTTCCCCAAGAAGTTTTCTTGATTGGACTAAGAGTTGGATACAAGCAACAGAGAAGTTTGGTAGTCTTTGTTTTGTGTCTTGGCTCAACAAGCTTATTTACAATTCATGGAGTCACGTTGTAGTGCAAAAAATTAAGTTGTGATGAAAAAATTAACCCCTCAAGAGTTGATTGAAGTGTATTTGAGGATCTTTAACATACTGTATTGAATGGGTGTTTTTTCTACACATTTGTGATACAGTGTAACAATGCAAACATTGAAGATATCAGCAGAGAAATAGCTCTCACTCCTTTCAGAAGTTGTGAAATACCAAAGTATCTGAATGAGACTGTGAAAATAGCATTAGGGAGAGTGTTAGAGTGGTATTGTAAGAATTGTTTACTGTAAATTTGATCATTTTTGAGCATAAAATGTATCAGGATATGAACAATAGATGGATAATCTTTTTATGCAAAGCGCCAAAGGAGGACTGCATTTACATCAAATATCATCAGCAACAATATGGAAACTTTGTCTCCTTAACATCCACAAAGTATTGAGATTCTGAAGCATCACTGTCCTAGTTACCATTAAGTTACCAAACAGATGTTTTGTAACAGAAATCAGTAGAGGATCTCAATTGGTTGCCATGGTGAAAAGTTAGGAATCCCACAAACGGTTTCCATGACTTTTGAAATCCACAGCTTGGAACTGAAAGAAAGCCCCACGGAACTTGTTGTGTGAGCTTCTCCTTGTGCAAATAAAGAAATTACAATGGTCACAAGTTGCAACAAGCAAATAATGCATACTTAAATCAAATTCAAAGCATTTACCTTTTTGAATTTAGTTAAATACAGTTTTGGCAAATATTTCTGGTTTGCTCTGTGCCAAGTACAGTGGCACTATGCTCAGGCTGCATTAAAAATTTTTAACCCTCTAAAAACTTGGCACGTCTGTGTGGGAAAAATAAGAGTTAAACGTGGTAAATGACATCTTTGCATTATATTATCTCATGTAAGTTGCTCGATAATAGGGTTGTTGGTCAAGTTTATGGAGTAAACAGTTGTTCTATTGTCCTATTTTCACAGAGTACATTGGTACAATACTCTATGATACAGTGGCTTTAGTTCAAACAGATAATTTAAACAGCATGAAGCCGCACTTTCAGCTACTGTTTTCCAGGATGGCTGAAGAGGTAAGAAAAATAAAAGAAATGAAAGGCAATGAATGGCAGAGATATTCTTTCACAATTATATGTATTGTAATGTTTCTCCACTACCAGCAATATTTATGTGCATGTCATAAGCAAAACTTAGGGTTTTTTTTAAACGAAGCCATATCTGTGCCATGCATCATTTGAAATAATGCAGATCCACCTTTGGAGATAAATCAATCACTGTGGTCTAAGCCTTATCAAGGGTTTTATTCATTAGGGCAGTAGGATTCACTAGATCGAATGTTCTGCATATCGAAAATTCACTGGATCCAAAGTTTGCAAGACGGAAAGTTCACTGATGGAATGTTCACTCAAATGTAAAGCAGATTTGTAACCTTGTGAACTTTCGACCTAGTGAACCTTCCCTGCTGCCAAAAGCTTTGACTGAGTGAATCTGTGTTCTAGTTAAAGTCCCAGATGAGGGTCAACCAATAGCTGACAGAAGGTTGAAGGGTCACAGTGAGGACTTGCTTAACCTTGGCTATCTATGAAAACCACAGGGACACTATGCTTGGGTTTTGTCATGGTGACCTTAAGTTTCCAAAATTTCACATGATGGAACCCCCCCCCCACACACACACACACACACACACACACATCAGATTAAGAAAATTTATCCAGATGACTGGTCAATGGGGATGCCTTTAGTTAATTGTGACTGGTATGATTCAACTGAAAAAGATTCTACAACAGATGAATTTTATTGAATCATTCCAGCTGTATGTGAATGTATATGATTGCAAGTGATTGTAATGAGTAATGAAGTTTTTAAACTGGCTCATTGAGTTGATATCGATAACTTAATGAGAGTGATTAGGGGTCACTACAACATGACAATGCTTATAGATAGTGTGATAAGTCGGGTTTTGTATCCAATAGTTACAGGAAAAGCTAAAATTTTGAATTTTGAAATTCCCTGACTTGTAACCGTTTTGTGCACAACTTGAAAAAGTGTCTGGTCACGAATTTTTGAAAACCAAGTTGAAGCATTAAGTACTCCCACATAAAACAGTTATTTGTTTGTAGGATATGGGGATTGTCTAAGATAGACCATTTGTCATCGCTATATGAAGAAAACTTAATGGGTTTGAAAAAATTGTGAAATTTCATGAACCAACTCAATGAGCTGCTTTAAGGTGTGCATTAAGGCTGCATTAGCTTATCAATGTACATTTTGAAAAATACAATTTTTGGCATGAAAATACAGTTTTTGTACTTCTGAAGATAATTTTATAATCCCTCAATGTGACAGGACTGCAATACAAGGTATTTTGAAAAGAATTTTATACATTCACAATTTTACTTTGAAAATTCTTGTGCAAAATTTAAGTTGGCCTAATTCAGCATTTGTGAAAAGGGATTAAAATCACAGCTGCCTTCTTTCATAAAACCTCTAACCATGTTTTGAATATTTTATGTAAACTTATAATAACATGCAAATTTGACCTTACCTTAGTTCAAATAAAACTTCCTCCTCTTAGGAACTATACATCAACGGACTTAGATTTAGAGGAATACGCAACATATTTGACAGGAACAGGATTTTGGGTCTTAAGCAGGTGGCCTTGAAACTCGTTGACCCCAAGGAAAGGGAAACAAAGAAAGTTGAGAATCTGGATTTGTTTTCTCAAGAGGTAAGGGATATGTTTGAATAATTCCTGTGTGTGCTTTCTGTAGTGGTTGCTCATATGATTCCAGAGATCACTCTCAAAGGAAAGATGTAAAGGCCTTATCGTCTCACACCAGACAGGTTTCAGTTCTCCTAACCTACTTATTTCTAGCCCCTCCACACCTTTCTAAAATTCATTCCTACGTAGACACAATCCTAGAATTTAATTGCTCTGAAGTAAAGCTTGGTGAGTACACAAATCCCTAATGTGCAGTTAGAGCCCTTTCAGTACATCCTGTCTGCTATGAGCTACTCTGCATCTTTTCTTAATGTGATTTAAATGAAAGAGCTGTATCAATTAAGAAGTCTTGTAGACTACTGGTAAAATGTAGTCTGGAGTGACAAATGACAGCCTTCTAAAATGTATTCAATTTTAATGCAGAAAAAGGAATTAAATCTACACAATGAGGTGGGACATGACATTCAAATAAGACCTGTATATCTGGAGATATATGCAAATGAAGTTACAACTACATTTGTGACCCAAAGTGAGCAAGCAAGTGTGTATATCACTTCTTTGCAGTAATAAAGAATACTTTATATGTCCTTTGTTTTCTTGTTTTTTGTAATTTGTGTTGACCTTGAAGTTCATTGCAGTAGGACTTTCTTATGGGGAATGTAAAGTCAGTAAAGTTGCCATGCCTCTCTTGAAATCATCTTTGAATAAAATGGAAGTACTGGGGAAAAACTTGGTTGTAAATTTTGAGGAAAAACAAAGGACTGTCCATTAATTTGAGCAATATTGCATTGCTTTGTGTTTAAAAATTGACGACTTTATTAATATTTTGAGAACCAAACATCAGATTTCAATCAAAATTTCACTGAAGTGCTTAGTATAAGTGTTATTCTAACATATCAAAACTTGATTTAGGCCTTAACTCATTTCTTAAGCTGGTTTACAATTTTTCCTAGCACAATCTGGCAGAATTTCAGAATTTCAAATTTAGCAATTCTTAGCTCAAACCAACCCAAAGAGCTGCCACTGTCACTCTGTCTATCTGTCTACATGTTGTGTTCAAAACGTTGAGGTCAAAGGTCATGTAGGGGTCATAACTGGCTATTTTGTGAATATTTTTAAAAGTGTATCTCCTCCCACTAATAGTGCTCAATGTCCTTGAAAGTTGGCCATAATATTCCTGATATAGTAATTGTTGAGTCTTGTATGTAGATTTGTTTAAATTCAAGGTTGTACCAGGTCAAAAGTTGGACTGTTTTTGACGTGTTGCTATTTTGTTGCCCCTGTGAGACCAATAGTTACCAAACATGGCATGTTGAATCATCGTTTGAAAAAGTATAGGTCATAGGTCATCCAAAGGTCATGTTTGAAGGCCATAGAAGAAAATATTTTGAAATGCTATTTTCTCCTAGATAATCATCATAATTGCTTCACAGGATGACTAGCATGAATGAATTACAAATTTTGTATCCAATTTGGGATGAATAATAATTGTGACACCTTTTTGACCAATTTTGTTCCATCTCTCTATTTTTACTAGTCTCACAAATTCAACTTACTATATGTTTCCCATTTAACTGAACTCTCTTTAAAACTGTCTGTGTACAACCATCAGGTCATATGAAACTGCTTCTAAACTAACCTTGCTTGTGGAAGGGGTCAAATTTCTCTAATTGTGTGAAGGGAGGAAACTTTTACTTACTATTATTTTATCACAGCCCATTAAACTTGCCTTCTGATTTGCTGATTACTAACTAAACTTGCTGTTTTCTATAAAAAAAAAATAGTAAGCAAGGCAGTAGGGGGTTATCATTTTACCAGAGAGAAATTAAAACATTCTAAATTGTGGACACATCAGTTCAGAAAAAACAGCCATGTATGACAAGACAGTCCCTGTTGTGTGAGAATATCCATTGTACGGGGAGTGATTTTCTTGGTATTGGAAGTCATCACTGTGCAGTATTTCAACAGACCTGAGCTTCAACACTGATAGTGCTCTAGTCTTAAAGGACTGCTTTGAACTGTCATGTTAAGAAATTGTCTTTTTATCTGGTATGTTCATACATTTATACTAAAATGGTTACAATTTCTGTCTTTACTGCCAGGATGTTGACGTAGCGGATTTGGAGAAGCTTTGTGCAGAATTAAAAGAAACAGATGGAAATTACCGAGGACCACTGAGGGCGCTGTTACTTCATCATTGTTCTGCTAATGTGAGGCCAACATTTAAGTTACATGAACGGGAGATATAAATGCATGTTTTGCCTTTGTGTGTAGCCAACTACTTGAAGTGGAGATTGTCCAAAACTTGGAAATTAATTCAGTTTTATTTTTTGTTGTTAGGTATTACATGCATTTTTGAAAACAGACTGCACGGTCAGGTGCTTAGAGCATCCTATTTCAGCTGGGTGGTCTGAAGTTAGACTCCTGGCCGGGTCATACCAAAGACTTTAAAAGTGGAACCTTCTGCCATTGTACTTGATGCTGAGCATAAGCAATGGAGTAGGGAAAACAAGCCTGTGAACCGCAACTGGAAAAAAGTCTATGGCCCTACTTAAACCAATTGGTTTGAAACTGAGTTGTAAAAATCTCATGTAACTAGCTTGCAATTTTTGAAATAATAGGTGCCTGGGTCTGGTGTTCTTATGAACTTTGAAATTGAGATCAAATGGTCTGTTTTGATGAATAAATTTTATTTTTCCTGTTTTCATTATTTATTGCTTTTGGGTCAAATTCATTGTAATTTTTTTGCCCATGGAAACAACTTTTAAGATGCAAACTCAACACAAAAAATGGCAAATTTCTTGAAATGTTGGTAAAGTAATGAATCAAAAGCGTTGCAAGGTTATTATTCATCTTCATCTATAAAATGAAAGCCACATGTATTGAGTTTTAATGTGATGGCCTATTTGATCTTCCATAGAATTATGACAAAGCCATGGAGGTGAAAAAACAGTTTGAGGAGACTGGATATGACTTTACTGGAGCCATGTATGCATCCATGATCTCGATGTGCTGTAATCTGGAAAAAACATCTGAAGCTATGCTTCTAAAGAAACAATTGTAAGTTGAGTCAGCTTTGTTATGTTGTTTTAAAGGCTGTTTACAATGATGATTGTGGTGTTTTATCAGATGTTAGAACATCCTTGTTGTTCTGCATAGGCAATGGACTAGGGAAGCAACTTAAAATTCAGTGACTCACAACTGCAAAAGTCATCAGCACCACTACATTATTAAACCAGGAGAATAAAAGTGGAGGAGTTCAACCCTAACGAACTAGATGACGCCAAACCACAGTGATGACACAAATTGATGACTCTTAGTCTTGAACAATACGCAACAAAATAAATGATGCTGATATCCTGTGAGGAAACCTACTACTCTTGTGCATGATTCTCATCAACGGAGTAGGGATAAAAATCCAATGCCCTGCAACTGGAAAGAAAGCTTGGGCACAGTTAGATTAACCCTTTACCAGTGTTTGGGTCCTTATGGACCCATACGGAGAGTGCGGCTGTCACCCATCTTTACTGTTTCTTGCGGAGCTCGAAACTGTGAGTAGCTACCCGAAAATTTGACCACAACAACGAGAGAGACAATAGTTTAAGGTCACAGGGTCAATAGCCTACGGAAGCTGATGCTGCTATGTCTGCTTTTCTGCCCACTCCCGAGGCGCCAAATATGCCCCGATTGGAGCCCAACGGTAAAGGGTTAATCTAAAGTATCTGCACCACATGACTGTGCACACACGCAGTGACAGCGGCATCAGCTTTGCAGGCTGTACACAAGTGTTAGAAATACAAATAATTTGTAGTATCATGAGAAAATAAGGAATGTTTAAAAATTGCAATAAATTGAGTTATAATGAGATTGTTTTCAACATGGTGAAGTGCTGCATCCCCAAAACTTTTGGTTAAAGAAGCTTGGACATGTTTTGGAGAGTAGAAAATTTTGTCCAGAAACTTCATCAAGGGAGTCTTTATTAACATTTGCCACGCATGGGTATGCTCCTAACCCCTAATGTACAAATACTATATATATAGGGTTTTGCCATGAACCATTGCCTAATTGCATCCTGGAATAGCTCAGTATATGCCTATAGCATTTTGGAAATTGAATAGGCATGGAGAGGAAATATTTTTACATTTGTACACCCTCTTGGGTTACAGCCAACCCAAATATGGCAGTTACTAAGGATTGCAAATCTTAAATTTTCTTGTCTGTTTGAAATTTGCTGTTAATGAAATTAATGGTCTGACACACAGGTTTCTAGATGACAAGATGTTCAATTCTGTTTTGCACTGGATGTCTGAGCTTTAGGTTAAAATTACCAAGAGTACTTGTCAGAACTGTCCTAGTTTCCCCACCCCTATCCCCAAATAGTTAACCATGGTGACTTTAACTTATAGAATAGATGCACACATGAGTGACTTTGCAGCCAGTTAATGAATTAATTCCAACATGCATATTTTCCACGAAATCCTCAACATTTTGTTTTGTAAGGTTTCATGTTTTTGTGTCTCAAGACATGCTTATCATCCCTGATATAGACACTTTGCAATTACGTGGTGGTTCCGCCATGTGGAGGACAACCATGCCAAGTACTCATGGTTTTGTGCTGAACAAAGTGCAAAGTGTCCACTGTGGCATACACGGGGTGTACACATTCAGCAAGAAAGCATGTGGAGTGTGGCTACATGGTAACAAGTACTACAACATGGCTGCTTGGGAGTGTTACGCCGTCATATGGAAAGCCTGTATACTTCATACGGTTAGGCTTGAGTTAGAGATAGCAAGGACAGGCTGGAGTTAGAACTCTGGAGATTTGGTATAATGCATGATATCATGTTTTGGATTATGTACAATATTTCTTTTGGGGACTTGCATTTAAATTTAGAGTGAGGCTGCATTTGCCTGTTAAAGCTCTTCAAACCATGAATTTGATCTTTTCTTTATTTACAGAAAGGAATTTGATCCCAACTTTCAGCTGGACATCACCAAATATCGGATGCTGGTCAACAGATTAACAAAAGAAGGCAAAGTTACAGGTGAGGCATGATTGTCATATAAAGATATTGAACCCCCTTGCATGATTAATGGTTGTTTTTCTTATATATGGCTACCAAAAGATGACAAGAAGCTTTGTTTGAAAAATACCCATTTGTATTGCTGGTAAGATCACTTGACTTAACCAGAAAAGTATAGCTTAAACTTGGTGTAAAATGCTGGGTAGTATTTAATTTGCTAACAGTCATAACCAATTTGTGTTGCCAGTTTTTTGTGAGTAGATGCTTTATACTTAACTGCAAAGGTGAAGACCAGGTTTTGTCCTTTGGGTTGGGTACTAGCACTCTGCTTTTTAAGATTTAAGACTTCCTTTTTATTAAAGTATGGCCAAGAGAATGAAAGAAAAATATATTTTAAATGTTTATGAAGTAAGAACCAATATCAGGGATTCTGCCAGAAATGTGAAAAGGAGGTGAGGGGTGATTTATAACTGAAAAACCCCGTCTAAATTGATGCTGTCCCAGGCTAAAGTTACAAGTAGATTCAGTGGGACAAAAGCTTGCTTCAAGGCCCCTGTAAAGTGCTATTTGAAGTGATATAAAGGCCACTTACTTACCTATAAGTTCAAACATTCCTCTTTACAGTAAAAACACAAATATTGACAATATTCTAATTTTTATAGAAATGAAAAGGGGTGGGGGGATGGGGGGATCTTACCCACTTCTTCTGGAAAGGGGGGACTCTGATGGAAACCCTGAATATGCCAGCAAAAACCAAACTATCTGTGGATCTTACCATCATTTCCATTCAACCAGTGAATGGAGCAGGCATGCGTGATACAGGGAATTCTGTAGGAAAATAAGAAAATATAGACACTTAGCTTACTCATTTCTTTGCTTCAGACTTTCAGATTTGTTGTGTTTTGTTGGTGCTTCCATGAAAACTTTTAAAAATGGAGTGACCCATTTAAGTAGTGACCTTCTGAAGGTTTCTACACCTTGAGCTAATTACATGCCTTTTTTAAAAACAAACATGCCAATGGGAATATTTTGGTTGGGGAGAGCAAAATGCTGAAATGAAGACTGATTCTTGACATCAAATTTCAAAAGATGCAGATTTGCTGGCATTGCACAAAGACTTTGCTGTATACATATAGTGATTTAAGACTCACCAGGATATGGCCTCATGAAAATCATCTAGGCCTATTCTTGTATCTGTTTAAGAAGTAGTTAAGAAGAGTATTTGGAACAGGCTAGAAGTACATAAGTTGGGTGAATTGAAATTATTTGAGATAACAGCCAGGAGGTTTGGACTTTGACTCCTGGCTGGGTCATACCAGAGACTTCAAAAATGTAACCTACTGTCATTGTACTTGGTACTCAGCATAAGAAATGTAGTAGGGAAAACAAGCCATTGAACCACAACTGAAAAAAGGCAGTGGCTGGCTGGACATAAACCAATAAGTTAGAACCTTGGCTATAAAACCTCATCTAACTAACAAATTGAGATAGGGAATTTGTCATTTAAAATAATCATTTTTGTTCTGTCAAGTTTTAACTCTGACCCTTTGTTGTAATTTATATTTGTTGATACAGAAGCTATTCAACTTCTGGAGGAGATGGCAGAAAATGACTCGGATGCTGACCGGCTGCAGAAAAATATGTTTCACATGTTGAATGATCTAGCCAAAGAAGGATTGACCAATGAAGTACAGCTTCTCTTTGACAACCTTGTCACCAAAAATATTGTGAAAGTTACCAACAATCTGATTGGACCATTGGTTACCGCATACATCGTCAAGTAAGTAGACATCATCGTCAAAAGTAACAAATTAAGTGAGGGGTGAAAGAAACAAATTAAGGAAGGGGTAGGGAGGAGAGGAAGAGAGAAGAGGTGGGAAGGGGAGGTAGGTGAAACATAAAAGGAGAAGGGCATTGTTTAATGACCCCAATTGGGGGCTCAACTTTTGTGATTGTCTACTTGTCTGGGATAGCTGAAATTTCATCTGGACGAACCAAAAGTGATAAGTTTGTTGCCAGAGGGACAACCATTTCATTGGTGGTGAGAATCGACTCTTTCCACTGTTATCATATTTAGTAATGGTATTGTGATTTAAGCATGGCTGTTATTTTATGTAGAGAGAAGCAGGGCAAGACTGTCCACTCTGCTAAGAGATTGGTTCGAAGAATTCCAAAAAAAAAAAAAATTGAGCCTGTTTTTAAAACTTTCAGCTGTTGCATACAAAACACTTGAAAATTTTAAATTCTCAGGTGATTGAATAACCAGTGATACAGTTCAATTTGGGGGCAATTTTGTTGGTTTCCATGATAAGAGAAACCAATGCAATCATGATGGCGTGCATGTGTATGTATGTATGTGTGTGTGTTTGTGCGTGTGTGTGTGTGTTTGTGACACTTTGCTTGTTAACACGATATCTCAAGATAGGAATGCGTGACAGTTTTCAAACTTGATACATAGATGTGCCATATTGAGAGGAAGAACCCTATTGTTTTTGGTGGAGGTCAAAGGTCACCTGGGGTCATCAGGGGTCAAAGTCTGAAAACCTTATTAACACAATATCTCTAGATAGGAAGCTTGGATAGATTTTATATGTGGTATGTGGATGCGTTATAGTCAGTAGATGGTGCCTTATGTTTTTGGGGTAGTTCCAAGGTCATCTGGGGTCACCAGGGGTCAACGCCTGAAAATCTCGTTAACACGATGTCTCAAGGTAGAAAGCTTGAATAGATTTCATATTAAGTATGTGGATGTGTTATGGTCAGGAGATGGTCCCTATTGTTTTTGGCAGAGGTCAAAGGTCATCTGGGGTTACCAGGGGTCAAAGTATGAAAACCTTGTTAAGGCAATATCTCAAGGTAGGAAACATGGATGGATTTCATATTTGGGTATGTGAATGTGTTATGGTCAGGAGTTGGTCCCTATTGTTTTTGGTGGAGGTCAAATGTCATCTGGGATCCCCAGGGGTAAAAGTATGAAAGCCTTGTTAGGGCAATACCTCAAGGTAGGAAACATGGATAGATTTCATATTTGGGTATGTGGATGCACTATAGTCAGTAAATGTCCCTATTGTTTTTGGTGACGGTCAAACGTCATCTGGGGTTACCAGGGGTCAAAGTCTGAAAATCTTGTTAACACAATATCTCAAGATAGGTAACTTGGATAGATTTCATATGTAGTATGTGGATGCGTTATGGTCAGGAGATGGTCCCTATTGTTTTTGGTGGAGGTCAAAGGTCATCTGGGGTCACCAGGGGTCAAAGTATTGAAGCCTTGTAAACAGGATATCTCAAGGTAGGTAACTTGGATAGATTTCATATTTGGTATGTGGATGCATTATAGTCAGTAAATGATCCCTATTGCTTTTGGCAGAGGTCAAAGGTCATCTGGGCTCACCAGGGGCCAAAGTCTGAAAAACTTGTTTATGTGATACCTCAGGTTAAGTGGCTTTGATAGATTTCATATTTTTTATGCGGATGGGTTATGGTCAGGAAGTGGTACGTAATGTTTTTGATGGAGTTCTAAGGTCATCTGGGGTCACTGCTGGTCCAAGCCTGAAAATCCTGCTTATGCAATATCTCAAGATAGGAAACTTAGATAGTTTTTATATTTGGGTATGTGGATGCATTGTGGTTAAAAGATGGTCTCCATAGTTTTTGGCAGAGATGAAAGGTCATCTGGGTCTCCAGGGGTCAAAGGCTGGAAACCTTTTTAAATGTGATCTCTCAAGATAGCTGTTTGTGCATTTGTCTGTCTGTTGTTTGTCATTCTAGCTATGTATGGCTTTTATGGAGGTCAAAAGGTCATCTGGAATGACAAAATTATTTTTTGAACTTGCTAGTATAACATTTGAATGAGAAGGTAATGGTGCATGATGGCACTCTTTGAAACGTAACATTTGTGTATCATCGAAACCTCAATGCATTTTTGCATTCTGGTTTGTTTTTGGAATGTTGTGATAGAAATTTATAGATTTTTCTTGCATAAAAAAATTGTGTGACTTTACTCCAGCCAGTTACTGAACCTGAAACTTTTCTGATAGTATGCCACATTGTTTTAATTGCTGTAGGAGTTATCCAGCAGCAGTAAGAATAGTATTTGTCAAAAGTCTGAGAATGTCTTGTCAAGTTGGAGAAGATTACTGGCCTCCCAACTACCGTTATCTTATCTGTTCATTCAGGGATGACATGACTGGTGCTTTAAAGTGCATCAGTGAATGCCAGACTAAATATAAGTTGATGCCGCACTTTCATGACATCTTGGTCCGATTGGTTGAAAAGGGCAACACAGAACAGCTGCAGAAAGGTATTGTTGAACTTTGATCTTTTTTTTTTGTTTATTTGTTTGGTTTAATTTAGTCTGTAGGTTATTTTTGCTCCTGCCTGTCTTCAATGTTGGTAGTACAAGGAAGTATTCTATGTGTTATTTTTTGTGAAAATTAAAGTGAAGTATCAGATTACCAAAGAAAAAAATCCAAATGAGCTATGCTAACTGTCAACATTCTCCATCTTGTAGTCTGTATTCTACTTTATAATATTATAAAATGTGCATCAAATTTATTAAACATAAATATGTTTTTCTCTCTGTAGTTACCACCACTGGGGAATGCGATCACAATTTCTAATTCCTTTAATCCCACCCCCTCCTTTGCAATTCTTGCTGTAACCCTGGTCCTCATATTCATTACTTTTGCTCCCTGAAAGTAGTTGAATCCCATGTTTCCTGATTTTAAACTGCTCCCATTTTTGTCTCATTCTTATTTCAAGTGGAATGTATGTGCAAAAAAAAACAAACAAAATGAGCTATTTGTGAGCCATAAATTGATGTCAATTGATGTCTTTTTTTGTCATTTTCAGCCATGGATTTTGCAAGTGAACAACATGGTGACCTCAACATGCTGTATGATCTTATTTTTGCTTTCCTCACAACTGGCAAGCTGAAGGAGGCTCAAAAAGTTATTGAGGTAAGTGACATAAACATCTGCAAAGTGGATCCGAAGATAAGAAGGGGGGAGGAGAGGGTTTTAGGAAGGTTGAACATTATTGATACACTAACATTGGGTTACCCCATTCACTGGCTTATGAAAAATATAAACATCTTAGGGTAGAAATTGTAAAACTGTTGTAACCATGAAATGTTCTTAGATGGTGTCTGACTGTATTGTAAAGTGGTTAGAGCATCCAACTTGCAGTTGGGTGGTCTGGAGCTTGTACAGCTCTTAGCCGGGTCACACTTTGCCAGGACACCTACTGCCATGATTGTGCTAGATGCATTAGCAAAGTAGTCGGGAAAAAAAGCTGTGACAGGCCAGACTTATACCACTTGGTTTGAAACTTATCCATAAATCTCCATCTAACTAACTAGACAACTAGTGCATAAATCAGTTTTTTTCATTCATTGTTGGAAGTTGCAATAATATATGCCTGCCTCCTTTGAAGGGTGCACTTTCTACAGCATAGATTTGACACATGTGCCTAGTAGACCATGCACATATCTATCTGGTGAACAAATCAGATATCAGCTTTTGTCATTAGGAAATGAAATGGCCATGATATGCACTTTCCTCCATTGGAGAGCACACTCTGTGTTCTGTCATATATTATGTTTATATGGGCTATAGATGAATTCGATTAGTGCTTGTGTTTAGTGACTGTAGGCAGCCATTAGTGTGGTCCATCAGCCCTAAATCGTCTCCATTTATTGTCGTCATATATTTCAAACCCTCATATACAGTGAAATTGAGGGAACCAAAATACAATTCAGTGCACAACCATCCATGATACAGGTAAGCAAGAAAATTGAAAGACTTAAGGTGATGGACCCTAGTTATGTGCGATTAAAATCAGACCATCACTTTACTGTCCAGATTCATTCATGCAATTGAATTTATGCTACATACACACAAAGCTAGATGATTGTACATTATTGCTTTTATAGACACCAGGTATGGTATCCAGGGACAGGAGGTTACAGTGGTTTGCAGAAAAATGTATCAGCTCAAATAAATTGGAACCCCTGGAACAGCTGGTGACCATTACCAGGGACCTGTATGGATGTGACAGAGATAATATGCACTTTTACTTAATTCAATATTATGGTAAGTTTGAGAATGCTTGGCAAAGTTACAAATAATGTTGATTGATTAGTGGCTACAGAATATTTTGCAGGATATCAGTTCCCCACCATATGCTCTCCTTCTCCGCTGAAGTTGTAAGAGCACATTTTAGCATTTCTTTTACTATCACGTACAAAGATGTAGCTGGTGTGTCAGTGTCTGTTACTATTTTTGTCATCACCTCATAAAAAGTTAGTTTGTCTTGATATTCTGGTAAGATAGCTGTTAATAGAAAATGAAACGATAAAAACTCCCTCACTGCCTCACAGTTAATCATAGATTACCAGAGGAAAAAGTCCTCTGAAGGACTTTATTGGTTCTGTTTGTGTTTGTTAGAATGGAAAGGACTACTGAATGTATGGTCATGATGGTAAAAGAGATTAAATCAGATCCGTGCAGATATGCTGCCCTCTATACAAAGCTATCACTTTCAACATGGAGTATAATTCTACTTCTGCTTGCACTTGGTATAACAGAATTGGTAGCAGCAACCCAAACCCTATCCTGAAGTTGCAAACAAGCATGTCTTGTAAGAATAAGCTGGTCTGGAGTTTGACATCTGGCTGGCTCATAGTCATACCAAAGGTTTTAGAAATGGAACCTACTAGCATTGTGCTTGGTGCTCAGTATAAGCCATGGAGTTGGGGAAACAAGTTAGTGAGCTACAACTGGAAAAAAGGTAGTGGCCAGCCTGAATTAAACCAATAGTTTAAAAACTGAGTTGTAAAACCTCATCTAACGAAATTACCTAAGCTATATTAATGTCCTTAAAATCCAATCTCTTTAAGAGAAGTTTCAGGATTTGTCTGTCTTTGAATGGTCCGAAAGAGTTCCAGCAAAAACAAAATTGTCATTAGCTCTATGAAATTACAAATAATTTTCCTACAAGAGTCTCAGTGTATGCATACTATTTTCAGATTTTGGGCTCTTACACTAGAAAGAGTGTATGTCTAAATCGTGAAATGTTTCATTCAAGCTTAGTATCTTTTGAAATGTGTCATATATGACACTATTTAGCTAGAAAGAATGCAGTTCCTGTCGTATGAACAGGGTGAGGCACTTTCTTCTCATAATCAACACAGAGTGAGCTGATATAGGGGCATCTGTGGCCAAGCATGCTACTATATGAGACTGACTGGGGATTCCGTAAATAGTTGTAGTTCTGGGATGTTATTGATATGTTTGAGTAAAGAAATGTGCATGTTGCACACATCCTGGCCTCCCCCCCTAGTCTCCCTCCTGACCCCATCCCCATCCTTGCCTTTTCCTATCTCTAGTCCCACATTTTGTTTTCAGGTGAAGCTGGGGATAGTATTTAAGGCCTACTTACTTGGACAGGTCATAGCTGCAAGTGTAGAAATAGATATGTATCAAACTATTGCGATGAAAAATGCTGGCTTCTTAGCTTTTGCCTTAATATGGATATTTGTTGTTTTTTCCCTCTGTAGCAAGAGCTAAAAATCCAGAAAAGTGTTTACAAGTGTGGACCAACATGCAGGAAGAGGGTGTCCTACCGAAAGACAGGACATTGCGGTACCTTGCTAATGTTCTTAATTCCCACAACATGCCAGTACCCTTTGAAGTACCAGAGTTACCAGCCCTAGCTGAAGTTAATGTGGAGGTGTGTTGAACAACTTGTTTTCCTTCACATTTATAACGTTTTGGGGATTTTAGTGAAGAAAAGTAAACTTTGTAACTCAAAACTTGGGAAAGATTTTGTTAGAGACTAGGGAGAGTAGAGGCAACAATAGGAGAGTTGTAACCTAGTCAATCATCTTGTGGCTGAGTTGGGTCAAATGTGCTCCATAAGGTGAACATGTGGGTTGAGTTTGAAAGTCAATTTTATCCTGTCAATGATGAAACTTAATCCTTGTGATCGTTAACTTAAGCATGACTCCTTAGACAATTATTTGCTTGACTTTGCCAGAGCAGGGCACAAGGACCACAAGCCCTGTTTATTTCTTCTGTTGCATACTGGACAAGAGACTTGAGTAAACAGTCAGCCAACCAAACAAACAAACAAATTTGTGCAATTGAATGGAGTGACAGATGAGCTAGGATAAGCTGCTCGGTATTTCATTGGAAATTCCGGGCAGAGCTGTCTCACTTTTAAAATGACATTGTACATTTCATGATTTCAGGCAGCTTGAATCAAGTCATGACTGGAGTTGATAAGTTATTTCAATGGGAGGTGGGGGAGGGGAGGGCATGGGGGAGAATTGGCAAGAACTTTTCAAGTCAGGCAATGTTGCAAGTTGCACGATAAAAACTTTGGAAGAAGATTCAATAAACTCCATCAGACAGCTTTAAATTTGATACCCTTTAGAAAACCTTGCATGCTTTAAATATCTATTAATAATGAAATGTTGGTGTCCTTGCTTTGGAAATAAAATTATCATCGCTGTGTTATTTTCTTTTTTATTCCACAGCAACCAGAGAGGCTTCCGTCTGAAGTAGAGAGATTTCGGAGACAGCAACATGATCATCCAATTATAAGTTTAGCTAAAGCCGGGGTAAGACATTTGAAGAGGTCCAGTACCACTCATGTTTACCTGGTAGTACTAGTCTATACTCTTTATGGTTGTGGGATTTGCAGTAATTATTAAAAAAAAATTATTGACCAATTAAACCAACTGACCATTCACAGATCTTAAAAAATTATGACTCAAATCTATAATTTTGAGAATATTTAATTTGGAGTGGTAGTATGGACTTAAATTCAGCTTCTTTGTTCAAAGACAGCATTATTTATTGGCAATTGGTATTATCTCATTTTCAGTCAAAAAGTCTACTTAAAGTTTGTAGATGTAGTGTTATAAATTCAAAATTCTGGTAAATCTCTATGTTCTGTCAAAATGTACCTGAATTATATGGAAGTATCTTCAGAACAAAGGCAATTATATTTATATAGAAATGTTGACATATTTTAATTGTAAAATGAATATCTTTGATTTGATACTATATCTGTAACTTTTTAAAGATTTTATGTCAATGAAAACTTTTCCTCTCTTGTTTGTGGTTTGAAGAATATGATTGAAGCAGAAAGGCAGCTGGAGTCTGCACAAGAAGCTGGAGAAGAGGTTCCGTTGGGGGTCTATCGCATTATGATGTGGGAGGAGCTAAAGAGGGGCAATATAGAAGAAAGTTTGGCATACAGAGATCAGTGAGTAACTGATTGCATCAGTCACTTAAATTGATTCCTTGACTAAATATTCTTAAATTTATGAAATGTTTACTTTTGGAGATGAATCAGATGTTATGAATAAATTTTCTTAAAGTTCACTCACTATCTAATGGAGTACCAAATACAGGCTATTTTAAAATTAATTAGTTTCATATTTAGTGTATGTTTTGTGTCAGGGTAATGAATATTGCAGCTCAGCAGTGCTAGTAATAGAGATACGAGTGAGTTTCTTCTTGGCCTTTTGGCTAAGATCATGTGTAGTATCTGTTCTTTTCATCCAGTCTAAAATGGAGCCTTACATGCCAGACCAATGATGTGAATGGTCTGAGGGCCATGAGGTTAGTCAAGTGTTGTCCTTCAGTGGACATATAGCTTCTTTGAGAAGCAGTTATAGTTTGGTTTTTCCGAACAGCTCTTTGCCAGAGGGTCGAGAGGACTTTAGAAAAAGTAATAGAGATATGGATGAGATTCTTAAATGCAAGGTCATATGCTTATTGAAAATGCATATGTCACTCATTAACTTTATTATGAGCTATTACTAACAGTTAAGGTAGCTTAGATCAGAAGTCTCAATGTTGTGACAAGTTAAAAACCAGTTCATAAGTTTACATGCAGAAATGTGTTGACAGTTGGTGTAAGAGATCATCAGGATATATCAATCCTTCTATATTAGTAAGAGCTTTTGTATATCAGTCATTTATTAGAAACTGCTGTAAAGGAAAAAAGAGATTTCTTGTGCAATTGGTTATATTGGGTGATTTTTAAGCTGTGATTGCCGCAAAACACTTGGTACGGTTGTGAAATCCGGATTAATAATTGAGTTGCAGGATCTTAAATAGAAGAGTAGTTGTTAAAACACTTTGATTTCAGACAAAGGCTCCTGCCAACAGTTGTTTTAAAATTTATCATTAAAATATTAATAAAATGTATTTAAGTACACATTATTTGCAACAAATGGGAAGGACTATGTGCTTGGGAGGGAGGGGACTAACCCTGTTAATGTTAACTAGTAAAATTTGACCATTACTGTTGAACCAGTGCACTGAAGGTTATTTAAGCATATACACATTGTTAATCCTATACTAGGATTGGGTCAGACACACTGTGTCTCAGTATATCTGTGTGTGTGTGTCTGTGGTCTGTGATGCTGTGACTTTTTTGGAATTTTTTAAGCTTGTGTCAAGTTAAATGCATTATTTATTTACTTTTTTTCTTTTGTGAATATTGTTGAAGGTATGATAGTCATAGCAGATTTTTACTAATATGTGGTTGTGAATTTGGCCACATGGTACATATTCTCAGGTCTATTCCTTGAACATTGCATATATTTCAGGAGTCAGTGGTTTAACCTTTGTGCGTGAATGGGGAATCAGGAGCGGGGAGGAGGGGGGTAGAAGCTCTATTCTTGCATATAGATTATATTCTTTTGCCTTTTGGACTGTGTAATTTTATTTTTCTTGTGTCCTCTTCACAGGTGTATGAAGTTCAGTGATTTTGTAAATACTAGAGAATTTAACAACAGATTACAGATTGAGTATGTGAAGAAAGACAATTTGGAGAGTAAGTATTTCTTGTTCTGTGTTTAAGTTGGCATGATAAACCATATTTACATATTGATGTGGTTTTGTCAATTGTATCAGCAGTTGAGACCACACCATCTAAGGGTTGAACCCTTCCCACAAAGACCTATACCATACCCTCTGATGCAAGGGCATCTTATTTTGTAACACAGGTTTAATAATGCTTTGGACCAATGTAAATCTAACCATTGCAAGTTGGGAGAAAAGGGTGTTTCCACATGATGTCATAATAGCTAAGACATGCCCTCTGCCAGGCAAAACTCAGCAGCCAACACGTCAGTGGTCAACCTTCCCAGCCAGCTTATATGTAGTGCATCGCAGTTTTTGCCAAGTAGCTGAGAAAGGAGTGGGGCCTGTGACATCAGTGAAACATTCTATAAAGTTGTACCGCTGGATTCAATAAAATATAAATGACATGATGGTGCATATTTCTGAAACTCTAACAAAACCACTTACAGGGGGAAATGGCTCATCATGAAGACAAAATATTGCATTTTACCACGATAATTTGGGGGAAAGTAAAAAAAATAATTTACCAGCCACGCTCAAAGAGTTACCTCCGCAATTTTCTCTAGTATGGGTCCCAGCTATAATTATAACAGGTTAAGAGTGGGTTAACTGTGGGAGTAGGAGCAATGTGTGGGAGAGTACATATTTGCTGTAGAATATTGAATATCAGTAACATTCTGTGGAATAAATGCAGGTGTGCTCACTTAAAAATTACAATTTATGGAAGGACCACATAACAGAGTTATACAGGGCTGAAAATGCTGAAAAGTCAGAGAACACTGAAACTTGAATATCTGGGCTGTGGAAGCAAGGGAAAATAAGCAATTTTTCAAAAGTTTGTGGTAAAGTCATGGAATTGTAGGAAGTGGACTCATCTTTTTTATATTCTCCATGTTCATCATTTTGAGCAAAAAAGATGAAAATATGGGATATGACTGTTTTTAAGAGTCCTGGAAATCAGTCAAGATCCTTGAGAGTTATGGAAAAGTCATGTAATTTTACCTTTTAAATGTGTGCTAACCCTG
This sequence comes from Holothuria scabra, assembly GCA_037179385.1. Taxonomy (NCBI): domain Eukaryota; kingdom Metazoa; phylum Echinodermata; class Holothuroidea; order Aspidochirotida; family Holothuriidae; genus Holothuria; species Holothuria scabra. The sequence goes on from CM074180.1 coordinate 49,656,379, forward strand.
ATTAGACAAATAAGTCATAAAAATGTGGAATTTTGTCATTTTGAATGTGTGCAAACCCTGCATAACATACAAAGGTTTAAATTAATGTCATAGCTGTTTATATACCATTGTCTATACTGTAGGCCAAAACAACACCATGTATGGCTTACAGCTCCTATCCTATATGTGGAATGACTTAATAAGCAAGCGAGTAAGCTCTCACAATTAGAGGCTAAAATTTGGTTCAAATTAGTGTCCTGCCCCCATTATGAATTTTCAATCACTTCAGTCACATAAATGACCAATGTTAATAATCACTAGTCACATAAATGACCCATTTACCATTTTCCTTGATTTGTTTGCAGGTGCTTACAAAGTTTACAATGAAACCCTTTCATCTGGTTTGGTTCCACTGATGTCTGGTATAAGACATATGGCAGCACACTGCCAGGAATATGGAAACATCGATAAGATCTTGGAGATGAAAGAATTATACGAGACCAGCACCAAGATGTCTTTCCCAGCCACAAAGTCTATACTGGCGACTTTTCTGGCAAAGTAGGTTCTGAGTACTTGATAGTATTTCTGCTTCATGGATTGAGTCATACCAAAGACTTTAAAGTGTACCTCAAGTCAAAAAATTCAAAAATATATATTTAACAGCATGAAAAATAAATTCTAACAGTGCAACTACCATCTTCATAGCACATTCCTGAGCTGAGATATAAAACGCTGAAGTTTATCCACTTAAAACAAATTGGTCCATTGCACAATATTTTGGGATATCTTGTTGTTCAACTCACATAACCTGCTTTGTTTCCCATTAAAATTAAAACTGTTTTTGGTTTCGATGAAAAGAGAAAACTATGCATTCATGATGGCGCGTGTGTGTATGTATGTGCGTGTGTGTGTATGTGTGTGTGTTTGTGACACTTTGCTTGTTTACACGATATCTTAAGAAGGGAAAATCTGACAATTCTCAAACTTGGTACACAGATACCCCATACTGAGAGGAAGAACCCTATTGATTTTGGTGGAGGTCAAAGGTCATCTGGGGTCACAGGGGGTCAAAACCCGAAATCCTTGTTTACACGATATCTCATGGTAGAAAGCTTGGATTAATTTCAAACTTGATACGTTGATGCGTTATGATGTAAGGTAGAACCCTATTGATTTTGGTGGAGGTCAAAGGTCATTTGGGGTCACATGGGGTCACACCCCGAAATCCTTGTTAACACTATTTCGCAAGGTAGGAAACTTGGATTCATTTCAAACGTGATATGTTGATGCGTTATGATGTGAGAAAGAACCAGATATATTTTCGTGGGAGTCAAAGGTCATTTGGGGTCACATGGGGTCAAACCCCGAAATCCTTGTTTACACTCTGTCTCAAGGTAGGAAACTTGGATTCATTTCAAACTTGATATGTTGATGCGTTATGATGTAAGGAAGAACCCTATCGATTTTGGTGGAGGTCAAAGGTTATTTGGGGCCACATGGGGTCAAACCCGGAGATCCTTGTTTACACGATATCTCATGGTAGGAAACTTGGATTCATTTCAAACTTGGTATGTTGATGCATTATGATGTAAGAAAGAACCCTGTTGATTGTGGTGGAGGTCTGAGGTCACATGGGGTCCTGTGGGGTCAAACCCCAAAATCCTTAATTATACTATATCTCAAGGTAAAAAACTTGGATTCCTTTCAAACTTGATAGGTTAATGGGTTTTGATTCAAGGAAAAGCCCAATTAATTTTGTTGGAGGTCAAAGGTCATTTGGGGTCACATGGGGTCAAACTCCGAAAACCTGTATAGGACAGCTCAAGGTACTGTGCGAAACGTGGATGTATTTCACAATTAGTGTGTGTATGAGTTATGGTGAGTTGAAAGTACTGTACCTGTTGTTTTTTGTGGAGGTCAATGGCCATCTGGCATCAAACTCTGTAAACCTTGTTGGCAGAATATCTTAAGGCACAGTAGAAATTTGGCTTTTTGAATATAGGAGTGTTTTGGTTAAAAGAAAAACCAGTTACTTACAGGTTGAGTCAAAGGTCACTTTGGGTCACCAGTTGTTACAACAAATGTAGCATTTTATTGAAAAGAGCATGTATGTATCATCGAAACCTCAATGCATTTTTGCATTCTGGTTTAGGTTTGCTTGCATAGCATGTTTCACATAGAGGGCTTAATTATTAACATCACCTCATAAGAATAAGAGTGATATCACACCTTGGTACAAGGTGCAGTACCATTCAGAAAAACAAAGGTATACACATTTTGTAATTCGAAGAGTACAGCAGTGACATCACAAATTGTGCTGTATACCATGTTAAGCTGAGTGAATAAACTTCAACATTTTATATCTCAGCTCAAGAATGTACCATGAAGATGGGATTTCGACTGTTAGAATTCATTTTTCATGCTCTTTAATATATATTTTTGATCTTTTTTAATCGAAGTACACTTGTAACAAGTGGAACATACTGCTGTTTTGCACAAGAAATCGAGTAGGGAAATGGTTCCAGTGCCCGACAACTGAAAAAAGGGCAGTGGGCACCACTCTAGATAAAACTAGAAGGTTATAAGTTGATGGGTAAAATACTGTCTAATATAACCTAACCCTGAACCATCACACTTGTGGTCATGGCAGAAAGATTGGGACAGAGTAGTTTACTATTACTATTATGTCCAGTATTGATTTCATTGTGAATCCAACTACATGGTCAAGTGGTTAGAGCTTCCCCCTTGCAGTCGTGAGGTCGGGGGTTCAAGTCTTGGCCAGGTCATACTGAAGACTATAAAAATAGAACCTACTGCCACTGTGCTTGGTGGTCAGCATAGGCAATGGAGTTGAGAAAACAAGCCAGTGAGTCACAACTGGTTAAAAGGCCGTGGGCACTACTAGATTAAACCAGAAGGTTATAAGTTGAGGTGTAAAATTCTGTCTAATATAAGCAAATCCAGAACCATCACACTTGTGGTCATAGCAGCAAGATTGGGACAGAGTAGTATACTAGAATGCCCAGTATTGATTTCATTGTGAATCTGACTGCATGGTCAAGTGGTTAGAGCATCCACCATGCAGTCGTGAAGTCGGGAGTTCAAGTCCTAGCTGGGTCATACTGAAGACTGTAAAAATGAAACCTACTGCCCATTGTGCTTGGTGCTCAGCATAATCAGTGGAGTAGGGAAAACAAGCCAGTGCCCCACAATGGAAAAAGGGCATTGGGTACCATACTAGATTAGACCAAAAGGTTGTAAGTTAGGCATAGAACTTGGAACAAAACAAATTAATCCACTGCATAGGCATATTGTAGTATATGCCACAGAAGGCGGTGGCATTTTAAGCAATGAAGCTTAGCAACTGGGAGGTCTGGAGTTGATTCCTTTTCCGTGTTTTCGACCTGGCTATATCCTGGCCGGATCAAAGTAAGGTGGGTTTTCCTTCCCAGAGCATTCTACAGTTTTCCCATCTGAACTGGTCTTTTAAAGAAATACCAAATTTGATTCAAGTTGTTGAGTTGGTTGCCACCTGACATGAAGTTGTAATTCATAAGCCAATGGCTTCTCACACATCCGTGGTCACTTAGTGTTGTAAAACAACTGCCCTTCAAGGTCTGAGTAAAAGTGTCTTTTGATATAAAGTTTACTTCAGGTCAAAGACAAACCAGTATCTGGAGGGGGGGAGGGGTGAAGTTCCTTCTTGTGAGGATAAATAATTTTAAAGAGAGGGGAAAATAAACTAAAATAGATGAAAAAAAGTAACTGTAAATTTTGGGGAAAATGGGTGACAAGTTTTTTGGGATGTTACCCTCCCTTTATTGGCTTGTACACTACCACACTGGGTTTATAGCATACATGTGAGAACAGTGGTCAGGAAGAAGTAAGAATGCAGGAAACAGTAGATACAATTCCTTTATCTTCACTGACAAGCTTAAAACATGTGGAAAGAAATTAAGAAAAGCTATCACATATACAGTTCTGAATGTAGTACTTCAAATGAAATATGTATTAACACTGTATTGAAACTCTGGGTTATTTTATTACATGGCCATGGAAATTTATTAGTTTTTGGTCATTCATTTAAGTAAAGGAGTTTGAAAAGGAGATCATAATGCATGCAACTAATACCTTAAATGTGCAAAAGTCATGTTTGGCTGGCCGTTTATGAATTAATTCTTAAAACGACATAAATATTTAACAGAGTGTTAGTGTTGGGAAGGAATTGATTATTTTTGTCTGTGTAGTGTGTGTCTCTTGTAACTAATGCTAAACCTTTGAAAACTTGTAATTTCAAAGTAAAACATTAATTAGATGAAATCTAGAATTTTCTGAATTGTTGATATTTATTTTAAATATTTTTCTCTCACATTTTGTATGTTTGCTTTGTTATCTTTAGAAATGACCTGCAAGGTGCGTTATCTTTCATCAAGAAGGAGCTTGAGAAAAGTCCAGAACGGTCAAGACAAATGGGGTTGCGCTCCTTCAGTTCAAAGCTTATCCAGAATAATATGATGAGCAAGGAAGGTAAATATTTTGGTATCTAGTGGAAAAAAACAGGTTTTTCCATTGTTTTAGTTTAAGGCAGAACAAATTATCATATGAGATGACCCAACTGAGAAATATTGGAATAATAACTTACAAAAGCATAAGATTTTTTGTTTGATGCTACTACCCAAAATACAGTGACCCTCAAGTGAAAAGCACCGAAGGGCTTTGGGGGCCACTGGATTTAACCAGAAGGTTGAAGATGCAGTGTAAACCTCTAACAATTTAGACCAAACTTAAGGAAGACTAATTCTAAATTTTTTAGTCTTCCCACACCCTCAGTCATAGGAATACACATGGATCTATATAAACTTGTTTATTACTGTGTCAGAAAATTATGTGTTTATATAATAAGGTAATATAGACGCATACTGCATCATGTCATGGTTCATTAATGGAGCTGTCTTGCAGTCACAAATAGAAAATTTGCATTATGCCTGCTTCATCATTACAATGTGGTGGCTTATTGCCTATTCTGTTGGTAGGATGGGTTGTTACATACAGAACAGTGAGATGTTGTACCTTATCTAAATTAATGGACTGCATGGTGAAGTCTTTATAGCATTTGACTTTCAGTAGGGAGGACTAGAGTTCGACTCCTTACTGGGTCATACTGAAAAAAAGAACCTTCTGCCTTTGTGTTTGGTACTCAACATAAGCAGTGGATAAAGGGAAAACAAGTCAGTGAGTCACAATTAGTAAACTTGACTTAAATCGACTGGTTAGAAAGTTAGCTGAAAAACCAAATTTATTTAACTAAAGAACAAAATGACTAACGTAAAAGTATGAAATTTATGAAGATTGTTATTGTGAAAGGAATTGACTTATTAAGTATCTGGTAACAAAGCAGAAGGTATTCATATTTTGTTACAGTGACCGACCTAGCAGAACAACAACTTTCCCAAGATGTTGATGGTCCAATGTGGGGTCTAGTCTATGCTTATTTAGATAATAACTGTGTGGATGAAGCCAAATCTCTCATGGAGGTATGTTAAAAATGGAAAGATTAGACCTGAAAGATATAAAGTATTTTACAGAAAGAGGACAAAAGGCTGTCTGGTAATTGGAAAGCAACAAAATTTATTGGGCCAAGTCATCATATCCTTCTCTACTGATAACCGGTGTCGGTATTAAGGCATTCAATGACTTCATTTACAAGTCCATCAAACAAAATTTATATCTGCAGGAGACTGTTGTACTGTTTGGTGAAATTCCATCCACAAAATTGTGGAAGGATGGAAAGTCCATCACACACTTTGAGTCCTAAGGCCAACTGTAATGAGAACTTTGAATTGGAGGGAACTTTTTGCTGAAGAAAAATTGTAACCATGACATTAACATTATGTTAAAAGATAAATAAATTATTTAATTCCCCTCAGCAATTAGCAGCCATCATTACTCTCAGTTAACTACAATAGGTCAGATATATTGACTGCAGGTTAGTGAAATTATTTTAAGGTACTTTCTTATTGGCAAGCTGTGTTGAAGCGTTGTGAGTCACCGCCAGAATGCCTTTTTTAATTTGTGACACCAGATCAGTTGTGCAGTGTTAGTGTGCTGAAAGCTAATGTTATAGTGATTATCACACATGATAGCATGTGGATTTTGCTGGTGTTAAATAGCCTCAATAGACAAATTGCATACTACTGTGTTGGCTATAGACAAATCTAATAAGCGCTTGTTTTAGTGACTGTCCGCAGCCATTAGTGGGGTCCATCAACCTTTAATTGTCTTTATTTATTGTTTATGTGAATTTCAAATCCTCATATTCAGTGAAGTTGAGAAGATTAAGATACACTTCAGTGTACAACCATCCATGGAACAGGTAAGGTAAGAAATTTAAAGATTAAAGGTGATGGACCCCAGTAATGGCCGACTAAAATCAGACCATCACAATCCGTCCGGATTCGTCTATAGAACAAATCAGGCGGTTCACTTCAAATCTTTTAAGGGGATGTTTATGTCATGCTTTCTCAATGTGCTTTCTCAATGTTTCGATGGCAATGAGGGAAAGAAAGACATGTGCAATACCATAGGAAATGACAAAGTTTGCTTGAGTTGTTATTTTTAGCCAAAGATCAATCAGTCAGTACCTCTGATCAATACCTCTTTACAATTAAAAATAAAAAATATTGAAGATAATTTCATTTCTTCCATTTTTTCAGAACCATCCTGCTTTGAAAGAAAGATCATCAGCATTGTTATCATACATCATCGAGATGGTCGGCAAAGATTCTCAGGCGGTGAGATTTTTCTGCAAATTTTTTCTTTGAATTTGAGTGATGTGAATGAGGGAGTATCTATATCTGAATGTAGTCAACTTTAATTTTATTGTGTAGAAATTATTGGGATGCTGGTCAGGTTAAGACTGGAGTGGGGAAAGTTGGTTCAATAGGTTGCCATAAAACTCTAACTAATTATACTAAAATAGAAGGATAAATGATTGATGGGTTTGCTGGAATTTGGTCATATTGTCCCCTTCCATGTGTACTGACGAATCGCAAATTGGCATAGTGATGAATGTGAAAATGTGGTAATTTTGGCTTAGTGACGAATGCATTTTTTGCCGTAATCTGTTCACCTCAGCCTTAAAAATTGCAATGACTTTGTTAAATATATCAGTTTCTACAATACCAAACATAAATATGATGAATACGGCAAAAATTTTCCAATTAAGACAACATTCTTCACTATGTGAAATACAAGATCCACAGATTCATGAAATTCTTGATTTTGCGATTCGTCAGTATGCCAGAAAGGGGACGATATGAGAACTGAGATATGAACGTTACTTGTGTAAAGTATTTTTTCTGTATTTTTTGTTTTGGCAGATGGAAAGAATTGAAAATGTGATGAAATTGACAGAAGGTCAGACATATCTGGATCGAGAAAAGGTTTACTTTTATTTGCTAAAAGCTTGTGGTAAGAGAAAAGAATTATTCAGTATCACTGGTGTATTTTGTAAAGTGCTACCAAATTATCAAAGAAGTCTTCATTCACAGTGGAATCGAAAACCTGAAAAAAGACACAAAAATTTGGGAAGTTTTTCAAGGCCAAGAAATGTTTTGAAATTCAGGAAAATTGTAGAAGTCCAGGAAAAGGTGTGCAATTTTTCACAGAGTGGCATTTTCCATCTCACTCACAGACACCTGTAATAATAAAATGTATTCTCAAATTTATATCGCCTTTAATCTCAACTTGTGGGTTCTAGTGGGAAAATTTATATAAGTTGTCAAGACTAAGGTCATGGAAATTCTTCACAAGTCCTGGAAAAATGATGTAAATTGATTTTCCAGATCTAGAAATGCAAATCATTATACAAAAAGGGAGGGGACAGGCTAAAAAAATTTGGTAAGATTTCAAGATTTCAGTGGTCATGGAATTTTTTTGTTTTAGCTTGGGGAAGTCTTAAAGAAGTCATGAAACTTGATTCCTCAGAAAGTCCAGGAACCCTGCCAAAGAATTTAAAAAAAAACTCCTTTCTTCCTTGCATGGGGCCTGACCAATACTTTGCCAAATTTACAAATTTTGATTGGTACATATAACATTATTTTTTTTTCACTAATTTCATGGTCTTTGATCACTTGATACAAGTCAGTCTGTCAGGTAGATTGTCATACCAACTAGAAAAGCAGAAACAATTCTAAGACATTTAGAATCCATACCTGGTAAAAGGTTAAAGGATACAAAATGCATGGAGCACCATCCATTTCCAATTAAAATGTTTTTCTTATTTTTTTGTCAGTTCAACCAAACATAGTTTAGCATGATTTACTACCAGAAATTTTGATGATTCTTTTCCTTTTTTTTGTTTGCTGGTGGGGGTCCTCTGGGAGAAGATTTTTTTTCCAGGTGGAAATTGTCAAGGAGTGATTGTCCTGTGAGCATTGTTCTCAAAGGTGAAGGTGGAAGAGGGGTATGGGAATATACCAGGTGGGAGTTGGTTTGGTTTAATACAGCAACTTGAAACATGAAAGATGCTTTGAAGGAAAGAAAGACAACATTGGGTAGACTTGCCTGGTTTTTAAAAGTTAATATGTCAATGGAATTAAGTTGGAGATTTAAGACAAAATTACCCAACAAAAATGCCTTTCCAAGGTTTTTTGTAAAGAGCAGTGATTCAGTGATGATGGGGTTTATTACTAACTTCTGTATGTTATACTAAAATATAACAACAAACACCTTTTTCTTTACTTACCTCAGTGCCTGGGAAGTTCACTGGTAGATTTTGGAGTTTCAGTGGTTAACTAGTGATGGTTGAAAGTTGTATGCCCATTTAGGGTCATGAGTATAAGGTCACTGCTCACACCTTCCAACATGTTACTTGTTTACTTTCAGAAGACTGACCACATGATCATGTGGTGAGAGCACCCAAATTGCAGTAGGGAGGTTTGGACCTTGAGCCCTGGCCGAAGACTTTAAAAAAGTGGAACCTACTGCCATTGTGCTTGGTGCTCAGCATAAGCAATGGAGTAGAGAAAATAAGTCAGTGGGCCACAACTGAAAAAAGGCCATGGCCAGCCTGGCCATGGACTTGAACCATTTGGTTAGAAACTGGGTCATAAAATGCCATCTGACTAACTAACTAACTTGTTGACTTTCAGATTCTTTTTTTTGAGCTTTACAAGTTTCTTCTCAGCGTGTGTCTGTATTTTTCTCCTAATAATCAGATTTACAAGATGATTGGCAGGGTGGACTAAAGGTCAAGGAGAGAATGGAATCGGAAGGAATTCAAATTACAGATTTTAACCTGAAGAGGTTAGGCCTTTTGTTGGAGAGGAACCAACAGGAAGTGCCATTTAACATGCCACCTGTAAGTATCATTCAAAACACTTTTATAGAGTGCTTTCACACGGCGTCATCTTTGGGAATCCATGCCTGCTGCCACGCAAAATACAGCAGTGTTTTAGTGAAACAGTCTCAGGTTGGTCGTCAGCTGCTTCTCAGCTAGCTAAACTAAATACATATTACACTAGATTTTACCCATCAAAGGGTGTAGGGCTTGTGACGTCAGTGAAAGCACTCTGTTAAAGGGACTCTTTGAGTTGATATCAATTACTTAATGAGAGTGTTGAAGGGATTCTACCACATTAGAATGCTTACAGTTAGCATAATGTGTCAAGTTTCATATCCAGTATGTTACAGAAAAAGTTAAAATGTTGAATTTTTTTTTTTTCTCTGAATTTTGACTTGTAATGGTTTTGTGCATAATTTGAAAAGGTGTCTGGTCACACATTTTTGAAAACCAAATTGAACTGTTGAATACTCACTCATAAAACATTTAACTGTAAGTAGTGTGTGGAGGTTGTCTATAAGTTGGACCATTTGCCATTAGTATGTGAAGAAAATTTAACAGGTTTGGAAAATTTGCTGAGTTCATGATTCAACTCAATGAGCTGCTTTAAGATTATATGCAGGCTCTTTAATGACTTGTCCTTTATGAAATTTCTACTTCTTCTTTTTTGCAGAAAATTCATCTTTATCTTGCTTTTTGTCTTTTACCTTCTCTTTTGACATACAAGGAATGCATGAATGACATTTGAAATATTTCTGAGTGTTCATGAATGAAAGTGCAAAAGTCTGTGTGGTCCATGAAACCATACTTTTTTTCCTGTTTCACTGGCCATTTTGTTTCTGACTGTATCCTACTCAGGTATGCAGCCAGGATTTTGCCACCGGAGGAGTTTTGGAAGTCTGACATGGGGGAAGGGTCGAAGGGGAAGGGTAAAAAAACAGATTTTGAATGTCTCCAGATGCAAAATATTTCAATATTTGTGCCTCAAACCTAGTATAGTTTATGGTGATCTCCCTCTTGCTTTTTTGCTTTTACTTCTTCAAGCTTGGATCATTTAGAGGGTTAGGGTTTATAGTTCCCCCACTGGCTTGTGCCTGGTCTCTTTCCTGTGTCCCAGGTATCTTTTCTACCAGGGTCCACTTAAAAGCCTGTATCTGTTTGGAAATGTGGTAGGTGATTGACAGAATCGAAGATAAATTATCAGGTTGTACAATTGGTTTGAAAAGAGGGTTTTTTCTTTTTTTTTTTTTTTTTTGGTGGTAGAGAAGACTTTTAGCTCACACATATACACAGTACATGTGTGAGGTTATCAAATGGAGCAGATGGCATCAGCTTTTCAACAAAAGTCTTCTTCTTGCTCATGTGTGGAAATTTGGGGCTGAAATTTTGGTGTATGATTGCTTTGGAGGAGAGCATTCATACCTACCTACTTGCATTCTAATAAAGGAAATTTGAGTTGTGTGTTAAAGCTGTTTTTTAGGGCTGAGTTCATTTTGCCTCTGAGCAGTTGTTTATTTATTGCACTAATAGCAGTGTGCTTGGTATAGTGTGTTCAGTTTTTATCTTGCACACATATATGCAGGATATTTAACCTGGTTCTTGATGATACCTCTGGTTGAACAAAGCATGCATGTACTGTACTGGCACTATATGCTTGTCTAGATGGTCTTTCATCAGCTGTGGTCAGCCAGTTGTGAAAAGTATTAGGCTGTAACCAGGGAGTTGCAACATTCCCTGTTGCAACTAATCAACTGTGGAGATCACAAATGTTTTGCCTTTACTCTTTTTTACTTCCTTGCATTTAATTTTGTAATGGAAGGAGGTTTAGGAAACAGATAACAGATAAAATTTGGTTGAACTTTGAGTTCCTGTTTTTAACAGACAATACGAGTTGTGTGAGTTTCACAACAGTATTGCTGTTCTAGTTTCATGGTAGGAAGTCAGGAATTTCAGTTGTTTCTGTGTCTGCTTTGTAAGCTGCTGTATCATGAATTTAATAGTGTGTTATTTCTCCATTCTCTCATTTGGTAAGAGCGTTTTGTATCCTTTGTTTATCAATAAAATGTTGGTATGACTGTTTTAATTTTTCTTGAAATTAAAAATCAACTTCCAGTTTGTACGCTATGAAAACATGTCCTGGAGGACTGGATTTGATGTAAATTTTTCAAGAAAAACCAAGCACTTCATCTCAGTGAAAGGTCATGGTGACTTCCTAATTTAAAAATCTTTTTCACCTGTAAAGTAATAGCAAACTTATTTATCCCCTTTCTACCAGGAATCCCTTGCATTTTACCGAGAGCAATTGGTGGCAGACCAAAAGGACAAGCTTCCAGAAATTGTGACTGAATGATCATCAGAGATGGACATCTGAAGAAAACACAAAATGCCACCCCCAGATATAAGATCTGATATATGGTGAAGAAGGAAAGGTTCCATGCAAGCAAGAAGAATGATGGTTATTCTTTGAAATCACGTTGTAGTGAAAAGAATTTTGGGTTACGCCTCCTCTGAGCAGTCATTTGAGAATCAGCAATTTTATATCACAAACACAGATGATACTCTGTGTTTAATTCATTATGTTAAAGATAATAGTCATCTGCACTATTGTTGAGATGTTGAAATTGTCATTGGTACATTTTATTATAAGTAGTTGGTGTTCATTCCTACCTGAAAGCTATGTCCTTTTTTTATTGTTTTAAGTCGGTATATCCAAGAAACATATGATTAAATTTAACTCTTGCATCAGACACATATAAGTATGGATTGGTTTGTTGAAGTTTTAAAGCCTCAACTTCAGGTAGCGGGCCACTAATTATAGATCTCATTGACCTACACACTAAATTAGGCTACTTCCATGCACCCTAGCTCCCAGAGAAGTTTTCAACCAGGACATGCCACTCTTCTGATCTAAGCTCTTAAATGAGGGCTTTCATGGCACTTTCAAATTTCCATACCACCACCATTGAAATTTTGATCTAGAGAGCCTTGTAAAATAGATCTGTGTTTCTGCCATAATAGCTATTCAAAAGCGGCATTTCACAGAGCGGAGTAATACATTAAAAAAATGGTTCTTAAGTTGGTCAAATTGCCTTGACTTTTACACAGTCTGTATTTCAACCCATTGTCTACAAAATCCAAATGCAAAAATGATCATATTTTGTAAGCAACACAGTCAGAAACAACATCCCATAAAACTTTAAGGTCTTTCAGTAAACATTTTCATAGGCAGGAGTATTGTGAGTGACACTGGTATGCCAAATTTGGCCCCAAACAAAAGACTAATCACACAGAAATTTAAAATGTCGTTTAACATATTTTACCTCCGTCAAGATGATTTATCAATTTCGCTGTAGATGGTAGTTTCTAAACTTCCTTCAAGTGTGAGTAAGCTAGGTTAAGTCCTATCTTGACCGAACAGGGTCAAGTGCTAACTTATAAAAGGACAAACATATGAACTGGTTTGACACATGCAATGGTAGGAGTGTTTGTGTGTTACATCAGAATGACTTAAAAGTGTGACTTTACATTCAAATTATATCTTCTTCTGGAAAAATAACCATCAGGTGTTAGAATATACAATGAAATCATTCTTTAGATAACTTTTTTACACTTAACTAATAGTAGCTTCACAAAAATGCCAAGTAGCTACGGCTCAGTTAAATTATTTTGACCCAGTATATTTCACGTTGGCAAGACATATCAAGTTTTATCGTTCAATAGACATTGTCTGTATGACATACAATAATGGGGGCAGAAGAAACTATGAAGTATTTGTGACAAAACAATCATTGGTAGGCCAAATTTAAAAATGTTGGAGAAGTGAAAAGAGAAACTATAAAAATTGCAATATTTAAGTGCATTGTTGTAGTTAATAACGGACATGTTTGTTTGCCATGGTAAACTGTTTGTAATTTAGGCCATTTCTGGTTTTGAGGTGTGGTCATTTAATTATGATGCTAATAGGAATCATAATCAGAAACAGAAACTTGGGCCTTTTATGCTTCATCTGAAGTTTCCCTTTCTAAATTAAAAATAAACAAGCTTTGCTTTCAAAACTATGGGGTAACCATGGTAACACAGTGCTATTTGATCCTTATTATATACAAAATGACTCAGGAGTTGCAAAAGGGAAAAATGAAATAGTTGCAGAAAATTTTCTACATCAATGTTAAATGCAGTACTTTCTAAGTCATGATGACGTCCTTTATCAAATATTGATGATTTAATTTTGTTTGGGTGGAATTTATGCATGAATCACTGTACTATATTTTCTGCTTCCAGTGTAAGTACTGCCTACAACTGTATGTGGGTGCCCTTATGATGTTGGTGAAGCCAGGATGTGATCAGTATTGCCCAATACTTCCTGTACCATTGAACGTACAAAATATGACAGGTTTTGCTGGTCTCAAAGGTACATTGACATATTTTATTATGTGTTTTAGATGTTTAGTGTATGATATGAAATACTAACACATAACTATGATTCAGAAGTATACCTCGGTTTGAAGCCAGGATTATGTTGTGGTAACTGTTGGAATGTGACATGGGGGACTGGTTCTTCTACCAATTCAAACAAAAATAACTTTTTTAGGTCTTCAGATGTGTATGGTGCAATGTTTGTTCATCTAACCTAATTAAGTTAACAGTGTCATTTTTTTTTGCTGTTTTCTATTTCAAGCTTTAGCCATTGAGGAGGGGGATCCAACCCCCAGTACCAGTCCCTAGTCTACATGCATCATATACCCCAGTCTTTTCAAGTGTTGTATGATTCACTGGCTGAGTGGCTGTGCTTTATTTGAACTCTGGGAGCCAGCCATTCAAATTGATATGGCTGCAAAATGGACAGTATGTCCTTCGAATGGTTTTTCTATATCACAGTTGTGTGGATCTACTGTGTAAGACATTTAATTGCCTAGCTGGGTTACTGTGCTCATTATTCACTCATTTGCATAATGTTTGTATTTTTACAGTTTTGTATGCCTCTAATTATAATTTTGAACATGTTGGCTCTTTCACCCATCACTGATTAGAACAAATATTTAAAAACCAGAACATTTCCTCTGATGGTTTTAATTTACTTTTAAGCTTTGTTTTTCACCCAACCTATAGAAACCGTGGGGGTTGGGGGCATGCATGGAGACAGGGTGTGACCCCACTTATGCAAGCTTGGGTGTGAATCTAAAGGCACTGCTCAAGGGAAACTTAACTGACATTTCCATCCCAGAATATGAAGAGAGCATTTTTCCACCCAAGTAGATCACCATTTTCTTTCCTTTTGAACATAAATGTACTGTGTTTTAATTGTGATGGCTCTTCCTGGTAAAACGCTGTTGGAAAATTCAACATGAAAAATGTATGCTGGTTCGGGGGGGGGAGGGGGGTAACTTGAGGTCCATATTTTACAAATTATCTCCCCTGCCTCAGTATTTCATATTGCTTCCAATGCTTGTGGATCATTGGTTCCTCATTGTTAAATCCCATTGGGGTTACCAATTAATGGCAAGTGTGTATGTCATTTTCTTAAAGATTGTTGAATTTCTCACACTCAACATTGACATTAACCTGTGACAAAATTGACCACTGTAGAATTAAAAGGGACATATTGAGTGGATATCAATATCTAAAGGAAAGTGTTGGAAGGTATTACTAAATTTGGTCAAGTTTTGCATCGAAAAATGGTGCAGAAGTTACAATTTTGAATTGATTTGTAGCCTGGCTTGCAGAAGTTTTGTGCATAATTTGTAAATGTTTCTGGTCATGAATTTAAAAAAGCTGAAGTGAATTGTTCATTTCCCACCTATGGATGAAACATTTGATTTTGTGTAAGATGTGGGGATTGTCTTAGTGTGACCATTTGTCAAGGTGTATGTGAAGAAAGCTTTACTCATTTGGAAAAAATTGGTGGATTTCATGTATGTGACTTACTGTACAATGCACAGATCAAGTATGATAGGGATCATTTGTGAAGATTTATGCTGAATCTGAAATATTTTTTAATTGTAGTAATGGCTGATTTCTCATAAATTCAAGTTGTTTTACATACCAATTGGTGGTATGAATAACAATGTAAACACTTTTCTGTGCTGGGGAAAGCCTTTAGTAGCTACTTAACAAATTCGTTTCCTGTTTAAGCAGGTATGCCCTTTGGATTAAGCAAAGTTCAGTGAGTGCTGTACATGTGCACTCAACCATGAAGCCACTCGCAAATGTTGAAGTGAACTGCACAATGGAAGTAATTTTACTTCTTCCTTCTTTGAAGCTGAACACAATGGCCTCTATTGTTGTCAAAATTTGCTCTTTTCTAGTCTAGTGATTCTACTCTTTACCTCAGGGCTCTTGCCTTTCATATTCAACATTCAACAAATATTATTAGACCTGGATTTCATTAAAAGGTGATGCCATGTTCTCATTTTCAGTATAAGTTGTAAAATTTTATTGAATGTACATGAAATAGCACTTAGTAGTAATGGTTGAGAGTAAAGACAACCATCTCTAAGCTATTGGTATCAAAATGGTGTCAGCTGATTTTGATTGCTGGAAGTTACCAATATCGGTAATAGTAGTTATGTATTGCTACATTTGTTGAATACTTCACCCTACATTGGAATGAATTCCTTGTAGACGCTTTACCAAAATGAACTTGTGACCCAAGACAATACAATGTGAAGTTTGGCATGGTTATATTCCACTCTTTTTGTATCATTTTGTTTTTTTTTTCTTTCTTTTTTTACTGGTTACCATGTGACAGACCGCATGGTCAAGTAGTGGTCAGAGCATGGGGTTTGCAGCCGGAAGGTCTAGAGTTCAACTCATGGCCAGGTAATACCGGAAACTAAAAGTGATCCTACTGCCATTGTGCTTGTTGCTCAGCATAAGCAATGGAGTAGAGAAAACAAGCCAGTGATCTGCAACTGGAAGAAATGCTGTGACTGGCCTGATATACCAGTTGGTTTGACACTGATCTGTAAAACTCCATCTAACTGTTTAACCAACCATGTGCACAAGAGTCATGTTTTTGCACAAGTCACCATCACACAGGACTTAAGCCAGTAATACAAATTTGGGAGCCTCAATTGGCGCTGATGACTTAGGTGGCCGTCACTCTACAATGAATTTGAATCGTATTTCCATCTGATATTTGTGAGTTATCAAAAGCTTCTCCATCTCTGGTTCCAAAGGACCCGAAATTTGCCAAACTATGAAAATGTATGATTTGTTTTGTAGGAGTTAGGACAATTATATGCTCATTATTTTGTGACATCACATTGACTAATAGGGTTTATTAGGCTACACATTTGATAAAAGCTTTGTGTCAATGTGAGGTCACAAAAAATATCCATCCCATCCATCCATCCATTCCATAAGAATGCTCTGAAATTTTGTCAGTTCCTCTGTCCAATATCTTTCAGAAGTGTCTGGATTTATACTTTGTTCCCCTGACTGGTGAATATTTTTCCAATTTTGAAAAAAAAAATGGGTTTAACCAGTCCAATGTGCAGAAGTTATGGAAGCTTTAATTAATGATTGTTTACTTAAGTATCATTTAGATGATGGCTGACTTCATCTCTTTTAGAATGCCTCCCTGCCAAATCGACCTTGCATCACTTATTTGTTGAATTTTCTTGAAGATTTCTCTTTGTCTCTTGATTCTGGTGACAGTATTGAAGTCATTTACCGTGATATCTGAAAACATTTTGATAAAGTTCGACTGGGCAGATTTATGGTATAAACTGCAGGTAAGGTGTTCCCTTGATATGTGTTGACTGGATGAATTCGTGGCTCCAAGGGAGATCCAGAGAAATGTCAATGGTAAATTCTCTTCTTGTAAAAGATGTCACTAGTGGAGCACCACAAGGTTCAGTTCTCGGTCCACTTTTTTTCAGTGTTCTTATATTCTTGTATAACTAGTTCGTTAAATGGAGTTTTACGGCTCAGTTTCTGACCAATTGTATATTCTTGTATGAGTACCTTTGCTGGTAATACGAAGTTCTATAGAAAGGTTAGCAATAAGAATGAAGCGTTGGATAGATCACAGTCTTGGTCACAGACTTGGCAAATGTCTTTAAACGTGGACAGGACAAGAGCAAAATTCCTTAAAGATTTTACCCATGTTTATTACAGTTTCTTACCTATGATTATGACATGAACCGTGATGTTTTAATTAATATAACCTTTGAGAAATATGTGGGTGTTGGGATTTAGAGTCATCTATGTAGCAATATGCAGGTACTATTCCAATGGGTCATGTAGTGTTCAGATTGATCAAGAGAAACTTCAGTAGTTTTAGTGAAGATATTGTTCTTAATTTGTATAAAGCTAGTCGCACACTACACGACTATGCACACCGCAACTCAACTCGATAGTCGCAGCGACTGTGATTGGCAATGTTAAGACCAGTTTTAAGTCCTACTGACTTCAGTCGGGAAGAAGCAACCTGTTGGTTCATCCCGACTGAAGTCGGCGCGACTTAAAACTGGTCTTGCAACTGCCAATCGTAGTCGTAAACTCACGCACATTACAGGACTGTTGGAGATCCGACGATCGAGTAGACTTTGCAAAGTCTCTCCTGGTGATATCATTCTCCCACCAATGTTTAAAATGTTTTATCCAAGCCGATTAGCCATTATAACTCTTCAAAATCTTACGCCCTCTATTTGTGTTCGCCCTGTATCCACGTCCGCCAGTGAAAATGAACGCAGAAAAAGGTAGTAACGAGAAGAGCAATGATTACGGGTCTTATTAAAGAGGGAGTGAAATTTAATTTTGTAAAGATGATTTGAGCAGACTCTGCAGAGTCTAACGATCGAGTTGAGTTGCGATGTGCAAAGTCGTGTAAGTGTGCGGCTCCTCTTGACTATACCACAAAGGCTTGGAGTCCAATCTGTGAAAAAGAAAAGTTTATTCTAGAGCAAGCTGGAGGAGCATTTTTGCCAGTCTGGGTATCAGGAAGTTCAGTTTCTATCTATCTCAGTTGTCAATGAGTGGAATAGTCTGTCAGGGTTGGTAGTAAACTCCTCATCTGTGCCATGCTGTAATGCTGATAGGCTATTTAAAGTTAGTCCATGAACTTGGTATTGGTTTAAATAGTTTGTTTTTAGGGTTTGGGCTCTATTGTCCTGTCGTGAAATTAGAAGACACAATTTATCAATATTAATTTATGTTTAAACTATGATCTATATCAAAATTTTGGGAAGATGCGAGACTTTCCGTTTAGACGCCTTCAAGCAAAGGACATTTTTTTGTTCTTGATATGTGGAATTGAGGCACATTTATAGTACTGTCTTACCTTTTTGTCTGTCCTGATTATTTTCAGAACATCTTCATGGCGGTTTACACTTAATACAAACAGATTGGCATCAGTTTGCTGATTTTCCTAAGCAAATTTAGGGGGAGGGAATCACTGGCTATTGCAAATCCTATACGAGGGAAAGGTGATTATCATGCGCATTGCCAGCTGATTGTGTAATGGGAGAGGGTTTGGAACAGTAACATGAGAAAGGTGTCTCTAATTAAAAAAATGAGTATAGGACCGCAACCTGCCTGGTGAGGAGGAAACTCCCCCTCCCGGAATTTCCAAATCGTAAATATATAACTTCCTAAGTGATGGTGGTTCTCTGCTTTATCTCCATCCCGAGATGCAATGTGGTGCAATGTTTGTACCTCAAACGCAATAACTAATTATCACATTTCTGCTTTCTTTCTCTTTTTGGAATCATGGGGGAGTATAGAGGTTTTCAACCTGTCCCTTTGCTTACGTGCTGGATAATTATAGCTTGGGATTTGGCCCGATGCCTGGAATTTCTTTGAGTCGTCATTAGTCTAAAAGGTTTCCTGACAAACCTCGCCGAAAATCCTTTGATTTACTTTTAAATGCGATTTTTTTTATTGTTTCATCACTTCTTCAAGTCGGGCCGCAGCTTAAGTCTACGTTTTGGTATCTTTTTCGGTATCACGAAATTGGTTTTGTCTTTTCAATGTGATTTCAACAAAATCGGAAGACATGTGCCAAAGCTTCCCACTGTAAAGACCGCCCACGTTTCGGACTGCGTCAGCAAACGTTGGCCCCAAAACGGTCGATCTGAAAATCAATTCACAATCCCTATGAAATGTGTTTTACACACGCCCAGTGTATAGGTTTTATTTTGGTACTAACCTCCAGCTTAAGATTGCAATTAAAATTTTCCATAAATTTGTCTCCCATTTTGTATGGGTGCTGAAATGTAATGAGTTCACTCGTCTAAAGATGACCCGCAATTCTGCCCACAGATGAGCTAAATAAAGAAATTACTTGTTTGTTTCTGATGAAGTATGAAGAAATGAAAAATATGTTTGCTGTGGTATTTTAGAAAGAAAAACTTGGTTCTGAATTGAAATGAAAGCGGATTAGGCATCATACAGCGTGACCTAAACAAACAAGAATCACATAACTCGGTAGACTGCGCCTTTCATTATTTGCAACTTACATGTATGTGTTGTTGTGCATTTGGTTTCTCTTTGTCTGTTCGTGGAATGCATGGGCGTCGATTCGACGGAGACGGGGCACATGGTGTCCCCACTTATTGGAAATTTTTTTACACCTTTTTCAGGAAGTGGTAATTTCGCTCACAATCGAACTAAATAATTAAAAACCAGAATCCTAAAATACACTGAGGTTACGATGATGTGATCTATTCCAATAGTGTCATGGTGTCCAATATATTCTCAGTGCCAATTTTTAAGTGCGGGACTAACCATCGTAGCGGTCCAAGTTCAAAAAGTAAGTGCGGTTTAAGACGGCCTAAAATACATTTAAAGGCGGTCCAAAATGCTATGGCAGAAAAAGTGCGTGGGCTCCGCGGTCCCTTCTGCCACAGCAAGTCGAACTACGGTAACCATGCTAGTAGGGTTAACATATTTCTATCGAACTTTATTTTTCAAAATCAATTAACTTCGCACAGTACCTTGACATTTTAAGGGTCATAATAAAATGCATTTTCCGACAAATTTTTATGAAACGCCTGAAAAAATTAGGGGGGGGGAGGTGGGCCCCAATGGGCACGAAACCTCTGTTCATACTCACAGTAGTAAATTACTAGGAGTAAATGGTTGATCTACCTTGCATATGAAACATGACTATGTTATGAAATGTCATGAAAGGTACTTGGGAGAGAAGTGTGGGAAAAATATGATTAACTTTTGTTTGGAAATAAGTTTGGGCGACTGCCTTTTGCCAGGCAAGATTTCATAGCATAAGGCCTGCACAAGTGTAGGCTAAAGTCGAAATGACAAAATTTCCCAACTCTTCCGAGAATAACGACTTATCTGGTACTACTCTCTAAAAACAAACATTTGGGTAAAATGTTCAACATCGCTAGTCACGTACGTAACAATACGGAAATTGGGTAACTTTTTTCCAATAATTTTTCAGCCAAGTGGTGAGTTACCGAAGAAAGTAATGTCTAACCACATAATTTACCCGTAAACTCAACAGTTTTGGATCAGTTTTACCCAATTTCAGTATTGTCGCATACTTAGACCTACGTGAGTGTTGGTGATTATTGTGTTTTTAGAGCGAAGGCTTTCAAGTTTTAGCTGATACCTCGAAGACAGGATCTTTCTTCGAGATGATGGAAATTGACCATTTTCACATAATTGGAAGTTTGCTGCAAGTTCCATTGCCGATTCAAAGAAAACGGCCCAATTAAACCCCTAAACACCCAAAATCTAGTCAACAGATGTGGCTTAATCCGAACTACGATGTAAGGACTGCAGGCACTTTACCTTTCCGTAGTGAGGATATGTCTGAGGACAAGAAACCGAAGTAAGGTTTTCATCAAGATGGTCTACTCCAGGGGCGGAACCAACGGTAGCCATGCAACCCCCGCTCTCGCGCCGTGAATTTTCCAGTTTTTCGCCGGGAGTCTTATTTATAGAATAGAATAAGTTACCATAACAACCCGACGTCACCTCGACAATATGCTTGATTTTGATGGACAGGATCTTCAGTATAACGAACCGAAATTTCTTTTCTTAAAACATCTATATTTTTCAAATTTTTCACTAGAGTTTACATCAAATTGCTCCAAATTTCTTCATAAAACTCGCAAACTTTCGACTTCTTCGTAACACAATCAAACTTTTTAGGGGCGCTTCAAGAGGCGGAAATTTTTTCTCCTTGGCCCTTTTTGAGTGGTTAAGGTTATTGCCAACCCTGGTTATTTTCGGTCCCCTTCCCTACCAGAAAAATACTGCGCCACACCCCTGATTTAATCAAAATAATTGTAAAAGATTCAAAATAGGTTTAAAAGAGTTGGGTATATCCACCTATCCAAACGTCTAATATGCAACAGTATGCGTCGTATTAAGTGTAGATTACACTACAAGTTCCTTGAAAGAAAATCTGTGACTTGAATTACGTCATGCGTTGCTATTACAACAAGCAAAAAAATTTATGCGGCATCCGGAAGTTCCTTCAAAGTTCATTCAGTGCGTAATTCATACATAATATTCAAGTTCTCTGAAACTAAATCACCTCGCTGACTCTTAATGACGAGGCACTTTTGGGAAATGAAATGTTTTTATTTTTTGTTTTTCTCTTTCGCTTATTAGCAAATCTGATCGCGTTCCATACATTGATCCCTCCCTATGCAACGTTGCAGTCACAATGTCTAAATTTAGGGCTGAAATGGAGTTGATGCAAATGAGAATGGCTAGATCATTTAAAAAGATCTATACTTGTATGAAATGACCTACTTAAAATTGCTAACGTATGTATCGTGTTAAGGAGTGTATCATTTGTCATTGCGTCACACGGTTTGATCAGCTACTTTTGCTGAAATGTGTCATCATCAAAGTTTTTATGTAACACAGAAAAAGGACGGGATTCAGCATACATGGCGATCATTTTAGGGCCAAAATGTAAGTTTACATCTGAGCAAAATTCATACCATAGATGTTTGACAATTAGGGAATCTTTTCAGGCATACACTTAGTCCAACCTAATGGAACAGGTGTCGACTCGGTGTAGGAGTGCGTGAGGAAAGAAGAGACTGGGTGTTTAGAGAGAGCCTTTCATAGCTACAAGTCAAGCCATAAATACTCCCTATGGGAAGGCTTACTGTTGTGATTATCCCCAAACAGGCTTGTTAACATCAGAGTTGCTAATGGTGGTTTAAGTGCCATGGATCTGTGACCCCTTTCATTACCTTTGCTGCTTCAAACTATATTTCCCCCACAACATCCTTATTCCCCTTCCCCTTAGCATCTTCCACTGTCCTATTCTGGTGTCTATAATGATCATTATATTCATCATTTTAGGAAATGTCATACACAAAGCAAACCTGGCCATGGACCTTTGCCCACAAAACAATACCATAAGATCATAGGGTAGTTGTTTGGTATGCATAAATTTTGTCAATCACATTTACTGTGGCCAAAAATGAAGCCCATCCCACAACTAGTTTGCAACTGCTCTTTCAAAAGGGTCTACTGTAGCGCTGTTTATGAGCAGTCTTGTCTAACATCAGAAGCTTAACAGAGACTGTAGCAGCTTCCTCTTTTTAACTTATAACAATATTTTGGATGCCAAAAAGTAAGAAAAAAGAAGGTACCTCCAGATAATGGTTACTCAGCATTTCTTGACCAAGTCCTAACAGCAACACTTCTCTTAAATATAGGTTTTTTTTTCGAAGCTTTGAAGGATAAAAACATAGGCTTTTAAAGGGTTTCAAGTGCCAAAAGATAGATTTTTAAAGGTTTATAATATCTAATTGCTAGCATGATAAAAGAATTGAGGTTCAAGTAGAGCAGGCCCAGCCTTTTTTCCAGTTGTGGCTCACTGGCTTGTTATCCCTACTCCATTGTTTATGCTGGGCATCAAGCATGATGGCAGAAGGTTCCCTTTTTAGTCTTCAGTATGACCCAGCCAAGATTCCAATTCATTATTTCCCTTCATCAAAATCGAATTATTAAGAAATGAAACAAAACAACCGTGGTTTGTTGGTTAAAAGTGGATTTTTTTTTTTATTTATTTCAGAATATTTTACATGGCATCAAGAGCCTCTTCAAGAACCATGTACAAAACCATTTTTAGCCTATATGCTACACCATGATAACACATAATTTGTCTTGTACAGTAGTAACAATAATATTACCTATTTATAATGATAGGATATAATTAATAGCACCTGTGATTAATAGCAGTACAAAATACAATTACAAGTATTACTGAACCGTGAAAAAGGCATACCTGTGTGTGAATATAGTATGCAGCATAGAAGCAACTTCTACCAACATCAATGAGGAATGCATTTTGCTGTAAAAGAAATGGAATTTTTCCCCCCAGCATATGCCTGTTCACCTTCCAAATCCTGCAGTATCTGGAATTCACAGACTTCCTACATACATGGACAGAGCCTGCAATACTTAAGTCCTACCCGTAGATTGTCGTCACCAACTGGGACAAAATGGGTACACCAAGATGGCCGTTGTGAAGCTGTATGATTTGATGACGACTGTATAATTTTAAACAAAAGTTTAATTTGAATGAAAAGAAACATCATATTCCTGAAATACGTGTAGTGGTTTTGACCGTACCTTGAATTGTTTCGATAATATTTCAACTTTCTTGAAACATCTGGTGATTTACTTGAGCAAGTACAAACTTACACACAATATCATAGCAGACAGCCATCTTGCTACCCCTATACTCACACGTTCGGTAGCGACAATCTAATGTGCAGTATGCTCTGTCCATGTGTAGGAAGTGCGTGGTGGAATTCATAACTACAGTGATAATGACAGACCTGCCTTCACTTTCTGATAAATTACCAAAATGGACACACATGCACACATTCTTTCCATATTTTTGTTGTAACAATATTTTTGTCACGCACAAACCAACCGTCAATTAATCCACGGACTAAAAACTCCCCACCCCCCTCTTCTATTCTGACGAAAATAAAATAGAGGGTGGTTAAAATCACAATAGGGCTTAGAAAGAATACAAAGACTGAGACGCACACACTACACGGACAAAAATAACCATGATGGAATATCATGAGGAGAAAAAGAAACTAGAAGTTGACAGACAACAATTCGAAAGTACCTCTCTCACAAGGATGCAGGAGTGGACCGTATCTACAGTACTTAGACGATGATAAATACTATAAATAGTGATTTCCCCGTAACTGAAATCATACATAACCTACGTCAAGGCTGTGCTTTAAATCATTTTTTTTTTCTTCTTTTTTTTTTAGCTTCAACTTAAAATGATGAAAACAAGAAACAATACGTATGTGAGTTCAAATTAGTTTCAACTTATGCAAGCTTCAAATTCAGTCATGTTACTATCTTTTAAAAAAGTCTTTGTGGTATTGCAACTACATGAGTATTTTCCTCTTCCCCTATTTAGTTTGCACACTAAGTTGCTGCTACTCTTCCAAAAACTCCAGTGTTACAAAATTTGAGATTAAAAATGCATTTTTCTTGAACTTTCTTAAAGACAAACAGCAAGAGCTGTTAACATGACTTGAAATGAACCAGGCTCGCCAGCTCTTAAAGATGATGTCATTGAGATGCAGCGTAATCAAAATGAAAACAAAATGAAATTAAATCTTGCATGTTGCTCTAGGAAGTAAAATAATTATTTACTTAGGATAAATAAAATACCTTAACATATGAAAATTACATTAGGATCCCCAACTTTGGGTTTTAAATAAAAAATAAATTATAGTTCTATTACAATGCCACAAATCTGTTACAATATCTTGATTACATCTTCTCTCACATACAAACATATTTGAATGCACGAATGGACCTCTCTTTTGTGCAAGTATACCCCCATTTTCAACATCTTGGTTCCTGATGTGGATATTACACCTTTTACAGCATCCAACAGCTCATTTTACTGCAACTTTCAAAAAGGACCTCTTTGTGCTATCAAGACAAAATCTTGTGGCAGGGTAGCTTCAAACATGGGACATTTTTAAAATGCAACATTTCTCACAAAAGAATGGCAGGAAAGTTTAAGACTGATCTGCAAATGTTAAAAATTTAACTTTGGAATCTAAAAGTTTTTAAGCCCTCAACAATATCTTGAGAGAGACATTGGTGGATAATAGGTATTTAGATTCAACCTTTGGATATATTTAAGTTGCAATATTTTCATAAAAGAATGGGCAGGACAGTTCCAGACTGATACACAAATTGTTAATAGATCATTTGAAAAAAGTAGCCATTCATCTTCAGTTTAACTTCTTATGCACAAATATCTTTGAAACAAAACTTAAAAAAAATTCATAACTCTTTATAACATTGAACCCTGCTAAGGAACATGGTATGATTTAACAAGTTGTGTTTTTCAAAAACATTACATAAGCAAGTAGGGCATTCTGATCACTGAGAGGTTTATATAAAATGCCCTGCAACTCAGATGACAGGCAGGGATTCCACAAAACACTCAAAAAGGGTGAGGGATTAACAGGTTTAATACTGCCAGATCCCACATCCAAACTGATGCTGCCCTTGAACAAAGTTACAGGTGGGTTAGATTGCTTCAAAGCCCCCTCTAAAGGTCCCATCTGAAGGGTTTCAAAGGATATTTAAGGACATTTAGGTAAGTTCAAACATAGCTGCAAATGTGTCCCCTTCATAAATAAGAAACCTTGACCTTTTATGGAATTGAAAGGGATGGGGAAATTTCAATCTCCTTCTGAAAAGGGGGAGGGGACAACCCCTTCTCCCCCCTCCATTTATTTCCTAGGTGAAACCCTGACAGGGTATTATTTGGTACGGAAAGATTAAAGTGTATCATCATATGCATACAATACTTGCATTTCTTAGACAGAGATGTAAGAAGGAAAAGGCAATATTAAACACTAACATATTACTTTAAGTTTCTGAATATTTTCCAGAACAAAGATGTTGGTATGTGGTATTTATTATACTTGATTTCATTTAATACAACATCTGTGACACCTTACAAACTAGGATTAAATTTAGACTTTATAAACATAGGAATGCTACCAACATTTTGTCATACTGCTAACTGTTGTCTTTATGTTATTTCATGAGGATATGAGGATACAGGTTTGAAGCATATTTTCTGCCTGAAAATATTCTAAATAATAAACTACATTTATGCTCTAGTTTTGTTTACAATTGAATTAGTATTGTTTCAAAAAGTACCCCCAGCAAAAGAAAAATAAACCAGCACTCAGTGAAAACTACTCAACTACAAGGTAATTATCCATACATAAAGTATATGAACAAACAGGATATATAACAAATCTTCATTGGCAAAAGTCTTCAGTTTCAACACCTAAACTTATTAATTGACTTGCTTTTTTCTTTCCCACCCGCCATAATCCTCGGCTGCTCAATGCACTCCCATCCCACACACTCTCTCTATCCCACACAGTTCCTACCTGCTCTACTCGGCATGGACTTGCACACTTTTAAACTTGTTTTTTCTGACCTGCAAAACTATCAACCATGGAATACCAAGAATCATTGAAACATGGACAAGAGGCTTCTTGTACAGTATTCAACTGACCAAAGAACTGGCCTACAAAATACCAGGCATCGTTGAACTATGCCCCTAAACAAACTGTTGAAGACAATTCACAGAAACACTAACAATGTGTAAACCTTGGCTTCTAAAGACATTTCACAATTCTGATACACATGAATCACACCCCACAAAACATTATGAATTAGTCAAAGCAGGGCTCAGAAATGAGCTTGAAAAAGGTGCACAGCCAAATGAACAATTAGACTGTAGGTCTATGTTATATCAGTGGAGATGTCTGAGATGTTACCATGGCCATCAGTAAAAGTTGGGTTAGAAGGAGTTTTGGGGTTCAGTTTCAAACCAATTGGTTAAAGTCAAGCTGGCCACTGCCTTTTTTCCAGTTGTAGACCACTCATTTGTTTCCCCTACTCCATTGCTTATGCTGAGTACCAAGCCAGGACAGTGCAAATGGTATCAAGAAGGCACATAGCAGATAATATAGACAGAAAAATAACCCACATTTGACTTGAAAGTAAAGGGAGGGTTGCCAACTCCATTCCAACCCCTGTTCTATTCTCCAGGGGTGGAGGAAGGCAGAAAGGGGAAGGGGAGAAGAGGCAGAAAACCCTGGATTGATATAAACCATATAGCACATCGATACTAAACCAGGCAGTAGTAGGACAAAAAAACATGAGAGTATGAGAAAGACACGATTAAGGCAAACATTTTTTTATAATTGACTTTGTCCAATTTCAGGTGCTAACTCAGACAATTTGAAAGAGTTGGCAACTTCACCTGTGTAATCCCATTTTTCTAATGGAAATGTGACTGTATATGACACAAAATATCAAACCTGTCCTGATATGGGTACAATGGTCAAGGCATTTTGTGATAAATCTAAAAAAGCTGCAGTTGGTTTGTGATGCTTGAAATGTGCACAAACAAGGGCGACAATCTGGTTGTCGTCATCTTCACACATCATAAACCGGCATCCAGGCAAATTACTGGCAAGGCATATCCGATTATCATTACTGGAATGTTTTACGTAATGTGAAAAAATAATAACTCTAAAATGCTGATTAGGATTCTTTTAGTTGTCAAAGTGAAAGACTATTTAGCAGTTACACAGAGTTGGGAGAGGGGATGGGTGAGGGGATGGGTGAGGGAGAACTTCAAGTAATTAATTATTAGGATTCTTTTTTGCCTCCATGGAAAAATAAAATTGTTCTTTGTGTGAAACATTCAGTGTCTACCAGGCAGTACTTTAAATAGAAATGCAACCAGGGCATTCAGGAATATGAAAGAGGAACATATTATAATCAAAGAAAAAATTCTTGAAGAGTGAAAGGAAAAAAACTGACTAGGGTCACTGCTTTGAGTCATTTCTCATAGTTACACCTTCAGTATGAGATTTGCAATCACGTGATCCTAACCAACACTTCCTCTGCAAAGTCCTCCCCTCTGGGACCCCACTCCAGGCATTTGTAAACTGCTCGGCATCAGGACCTTTCCACATCCTTGACACCAAGCCAGAGGGAATGTGAAAGAAATGTAGACCCAATGACATAAAAATATGTATGAACACATTAAATTATGTGGGAACACATTAAAAAATTGAAGAGATTAGAGATTTGATCAAAAACTGGTATCTGGAAGGACTTTGTTACATCAACACAAAATAAAATCCTTGAAAAATTTCCCCACTTTTTACTTTAAATTCACAAATTGACCACATATCAATGTATGTTCTCAAATAATACAACCTAACACATGAGGGATAGCAAAAACAGGGGGAGAGGGAGGGAATAAAAATGAAAGAAAAAAGAAATGAACTCTTTATTCAGGTAGAAGTAGCATGTACGCAAAAAAGGGGGGGGGTGTTGAGGAGGGTTGAGAACAATGAAATAAACCATCAGGTTTTCTTCCTTTTTTTAAAATCAATTCAGATGTTATCACATATATAGAATGGATCTTGAAGAACCAAGTAAAAGGATTGGAGAGTATCTAAACTAGAAAAGGATAACTTTCTATGATCTCCGAGAATTGTTCGGAAATTTACTGCATTGAAGAGATAAAAGCAGACAAATTTTCTAATTTTGCTAAAATTTTGTAGAACTACTTTATAAAGTTTTGTAGTACTACATGTAATAAATATGAAATGCTCTGTCCAAACAGAGCAGCCTTTGTCAGCCACCTCAATAAAAAACAATCCATGTTTGTGTGTTTGAAACAAATGTAATAAAAAATATGCTTTTCTTCACTTAAAAAGATTTCCAAAGCATTTTCTTCTATTGAAATACAAAAGTGCACAAACTTTTATTTTTTGAGAAATAGGTTATTGTCGGACAAGGTGACTGACAAGTTCAGGGTTCCCACGAAAAGGCACACTGTGATCACCATGAAAACTGAACTTGGTCAACTGGCCTTCTATTCAAAGGGAATACATACCAAACATGTTATGAGCATAACAATGCCAAATACTTATAGAGCATAAATGATTACAACTGAACATAAACATTCTTATTACTGGAAGCAGCAGCAACAATGAAAATACCCAACACAGAAGATTGTAAACCTCATATGTACTAAAAACAAAAATTCCTGCACCCTTGACTTTTTTCCCCAGTCTTCCTGTACAAAAAATTGACATGCATAAAAATGGCAAGTATTGAGGGCTAATTCTTCACTCGGGAGAATCGATCATCCGGAAGAATTCTTGCATTTCTACACTTGGACACTAGTAACAGGAAATTAGTCTGTCCGGTTGGTTGTTACAAATGCACACATTTAAATAATCCATAATGCTAATGAAGAGAGAGAGAGAGAGAGAAGTACAATCCCTGATATAAATAACAACACACCAATGAATACCATGCATTACTGTTCAGGTAACAGTGCGCCCTCTACACAGTGGAAGACCTCGCAGGGTGCGCACACGTTCCCTTCTCATGATTCCTCCACCTTGGGTTTGGAGTCTAGTTCTAATTCGTTCCAAACTTCTATCATATTGTCCAATCCAAACAGATAACCATCCTCTAAGTTGTCACCTTCCTGCCATGGATCGCGATGGTTGTTCTTTTGATCCCCAGGAAGGGGGGTAGTTTTACCAAAATCTATCATCCACACTGATGCATTGCCTGATTTGTCATGTACGAAAAGTAGTGAACTTCCAACAACCTGTAGGCAGAATAACAGGCATAGAGTTAACAAAGGGCTAGACAAGTTGTTTATGAGTCATACCATTCAACCCCAACATCCTTCAATATTGACAAGGTTAGTTCAGTAAGGCAAGAAGCAATTATTTGAGTATTTCATTCAAAACCAGCAAATTTAAAAGGAATTTTGAGCACAATTCATAAGGGTGACCTTGAAGCAACTTTTGTTTTTGCTTTAAATGACTCGCAACATAATCTTAGCTCTAATATCAGTAAACCCATATCCACATACTTAAAAGTTTGCAGGTATTTCTATTGTTCAACATCAGAAGGAAATACGATTGGTTGGCACATGTATTTTAGTTAGAAACTGGCAGAAAACTATCACAAAAGTGTCTAGTTTAACATTAACAAATAATTCCTAATGTAAAGATTCCTTTTCGAAGTTCAATGTTTGAGAAATTCAACACCAAAACTGATCCGTTTTCTCATTGGTCTTCAAATTTTTTAGGTGGATCAGTGAAAAGAATCTTTCAGATTAATTGTTCTGACTGGTTTTCAGCTTGTTTTGTTGACAAGAATTTTGGATTTTAAATTGCATACTCTTGTATGTGGTTTATGTGTAGGAATACTTTTCATTTACCAAAATTTTCATTTCATGGTAAAAATTTCTTCAAATCTCGTCCTTCTAACATCAAAATTTTTTGGCACATGTATTTGATCTCAGCTTCTTACCTCGTGTGATTTGAAGAAATTTGACGATTCCGTGGCGCCTTTAATTACATTGAGTTTTTGTACATATTTATCTCGGATTGCTAGATCGCCCTCTATAAATGAGTAGAAACATTGCCTGACTTCTTCCTTATCTCTGACTTTGTAGTACTTCTTATTGGAATGCCCTTCTCCTTTCTGGAATACAAAATGAAAAAAAGATTAAAGGTGAGATGCGGGAGATCACGAAAAAGGGGCAAGTGAATGATGAATGACAAATTTCTAGTGAAAGACGCTTATTTTTTTGTTTTCAGCATGGCAACACTAGCAACACATGCAAACATGTTTTTCTTCAGCATGCTAAAATGAGCTTCTTAAATATTAATTGACAGTTGGTACTCCTTTGTAGGTCCTTGAGAGAAGAGTTTCAATTATCACTTAAAAGCAGAAAATTCCTGTTCTGTATATCTACCTATGTCACTTTTGTAAAGTATAAAAAGTTCATCACTTGCAAAGAGCACTGTGAATGTCATTTAACATCAAAGTACTGCAGTCAGTTACTAAGATGAGAATTAACAACACACCAACATGAATAATCAGATCACATGATTAACTGAAAGGTTAGGTCAGATGGAGTTTTACGGACCTGTTTCAAACCAATTGGTTCAAGTTGAACCAGTCAGGGCCTACTCTATTAATTATGCTGAGCACCAAGCACAAGGCGGATTAACTTAAAGGACAACCTTTTTCAAAGCAATTTTGGTCAATGCATAAAGGAAAATAAAAATTTAGAATTCTGACAATACTATCAAGTAAGCCATATAGCAAATCTGACTTGTGCACATTTGCAAAAGGGAGAAGACAAAATATATTCAAACTACAAGTTGTTGTACTGTATATGTTTATTGCCTCCCTTCAATTTCAGAAATTTTTATAGCGATATTTAAGCAATGCTGTAAAAATAGGATTGAGCTATGAACTCTACACTACATTCAAGGTTGCTCTATGTCAAATGGCATATTAAATAACTACAGCGATATAAATGCTTTTTACAACACTTCTACCACAAATAAAATGGTGTGCACTGTGTGAATAATATGACTTGTGTTTAATGGCATATGATGTTAACACAACATCTTTACTATTTCACACGGTTTGCACTTCTAGCTTGAGATCTGTGAAGTGTGGTTTGACGTAATTGCTTACGTAGACTGCAAAGTACACTGTCGGAGTTTGATTCCACGCCTGTGTTTGTAAGGATGTCAAGACCCATACACATGACATCAAGCTGCTTACCTAGGTTAATTTATTTCATAACTGCCATTATTGAATGATACATGGTATGGCAAATTTAACTGTACAGGCTGTATTTTCATGTCAAACTACTTTTGCTGGTGTAAGTGTGTGCACTCTTTGTCTCTCGTTGAGAGCTCTTTGACGTAAGCAACTCTCCAAATATCTAGTATATGCAAATATTGACATGCTATAAGCCAACAGTAAACAACTGGGAGAGTAGAACTACACTGAAACCAAATCAAACTTACACATAAAGAACATTTGCATTAGCAATGTCGCTCTGATAACTGTAGTAGTATCAATTCTCCATGCTACAAAAACTCTGTCCGTGCTGTGATCCCTCAACTTAAACCACCAATTGTAATTAAATGCAGTCAACTTTTCACCACAAACTACAATTTTTGGTGGGAAATTCTCAATGAGCACAGCTCTTGCCATGATATAAGGCTTGCTCACATAGGCGTATGAGGCGGGGGTGCAGGGGGCACTCGCCCTCCCAACTCGGGCAAAAGCAGTTGGTCTATTCTGGCAAAACATGGGTAAAACATGATAAAGGGTGACATTTTTCGGGCAAAAAATGCTCTCTTGCCCCCTCATAGAAAATTATCCCCATACACTTATGTTTGCTCATGTGCAATTTCCAAATAATTTACAGTCAATGATGTATCATATAATATGACAATTGCTGGCCTTAAGGTGATACTCTCATGCTATTGTATTTAGCTCATAACATGAAGTTCAAAGTTTTTCGTCCCACCTATTCTTCAAAAGATTGTCTGCAAGTATTAAAGAAACAAAAAATGCAGTAACAGACTGGAGAGGAGCTATCTTTAAAATGATATCAATCAAAGAGTACTTACCAATTGTGTTAAGACATGATTATATACCCTTATATTTCTACATAAGTTTGGAGAGGTGATACGATCCCTTTAAACAGATTCCAACAGTAAATACCTGGTAAAGGGGAGCAAACCAAATGTTCCTAGCTCATTAACCTTAATCAACCAGTGGGTTTGGGGACTTCAGAATATGCCCACTGAATTACCTATTGTTGTAAGAGTCATGCAATGGGGAGGATTTCAACCTACTGGCACTGCGTAAAACCAAACTTGAACTTAACATTGCATTTGAAACCAAATTTTGACTATCTCCATTTTATCTAGCAGTCACTTTACAACACATTCCATCTAACTCATTTACCCCAATCCCTTCAAACTAATTTAACTTAATCCCTTCTAACTCATTTACCTTAATCCCTTCGATTCTGAACCCCAGAGTTGCTGATGAACTGACATGCTCTCTCCACTGCATGTAACGAGGCTTTGTTATTGCTTTCTGTTCGTTCTCCTCTTCAGTTGGGGCTGTTTCATCAATAGTTATCATCTTCTGATACAAGTCCTGGTAATAAAATCAAAGTAACACATTCGGAAGACAGTTGCTTTAAATTTCTGGTAACCACATACCCAGCAAATTAGACATTTGGATGGGGACCCCGGATTAGCATCAGTGTACCAAACAGAGCTGGAAGTCACCAGAGCATAAGCAAACATAAGCAGTGGCATAGCTAGGATTTTTTCCAGGGGGGGCAAAGGTATGAAATTTCCCCAAAACTTTTCCCGGTCAATGTGTATGTATTTCATATAAAATATGCAAACTTTCAAGTATAACAACATTACCATGTCATTTTGTAATATTACCTGCATTTTAATCTTAAAGTACAACATAGAGCAATCGGAAATAACAAAGTATATTATTTTGGTAAACAATATCTGGTTTATTTGTATGTACTAACGCAGTGGCGTCCGGAAATTTTTTGACGTTTTAAAGGAGCCTACATGCAAAATGGTGCAAGATTTTCGACTTTGACAGACACAGTGTTAAAAGTTGAATCATGGTGGTTCATGGGGGTAAAACTGAAACTTTTGTGTCTTGACATGAATTCTTTATGCCATTTATGCTCCTTACGAAGAAAAACTTGTCATTACATTTGCACACTTTTAGGAGTCAAAATAAATGAGCATTGATCGGTATTTGTGGTTTTTCTTGGCCAAAAAATGTTATTTTGTCATAAAGATTATCCAAGCGGAGCGCCACCATTAGTTGGCGCAGAGCGTAGAGAAAATTTGGAAAAATCAGACCCCTTAGATGGCCGGAAATAGCATTTTCCAGGCTAATACGAAGAATCTAGCCAGTCGCTTTCTTCTTTTGTCGTTTGCAATAAAATGCTCTCTTCAAAATATATTCGCAAACTGCAAAGTGATCAGAGAGTTAAGAGCTAATTTTACCCCAAGTATGTAATTTTGCCCAAAAGACCGAGCGAAGCGCCACCATTAGTTGGCGCGGAGCGTAGAGAAAATTTCAAAAAATCAGACCCCTCAGATAGTCAAAATAGCGTATTAATGCTTGTAAAGAGAATCTAAACATGTAGTCTTTTTTATCGATGCCACCAGTGGGAAACAGAGTCTACCTTTTTAAGTAAAAAATGGGAATTTGACAGAATTTGCCTAGGTCTATTTGTAGGAATTAAAAAAAATTGGCATCACTGAAAGACCTTGCAGGGACAATCCTTCCCCTTTGAAAATTTTTGAAAAATTGGGTGTCCTTTTAAGCAATCTGGTGCCACATATGCTATCTTTTGAAGTAAAATCTGTGTTAATAAAGTTAGACTACGTATTTTTAAGAACAAAGAAAAAATGGCATCTGTGAGGGGGGCATGGCCCAATGGTCTCCCCTTAGCGCGCCACTAAGGAGGCCTATAGTGGCTCGATCGCACAGGATATCCTGTGAGAAAAGCAGTCTGTTAAGTGTAGCAGGCTACAGGGTACTCATTGTCCATTTATTGTTACACTCAAAGTGAGCAGAAAGCTATCTTCCCGAACTAGCTTGCAAGCCTCCAAGGATTAGGCTAAGTTACAAAATCTAAGTGTGCCAACGGATCCCGTTAATTCTAATTTCTAGATTAACTTTAAGTTTATCGTTGGCCATGGATTGTTTCAGCCCCATCCATCGTTATGTACACAGAGTAAAATCGTACAGCTACTGCTAGCTTGTAGAAGAACATAACACTTCGGGGGTCTACGGTAGTGACTTGTCAGTTTTCACATCCTTTTACTGATGAGTTCCCAAAGTATCACCTGAATAACAGCTTCCTGTGCACTGAAATGCACTGATCATAACCCCCGTGCGTATACAAGCACAAGAGAACATTCAATCTGCTACGCGACGAGGACATTTCTGTGGAACGCGAATTGGGCCGGTTCATGCGACACTGACGAAATCTGAGTTAATTTGTTGCATGAAAATACGAATTATGTATGAGAAATGTCTCACAATTTCTTATTCTAACAAAAATTTTGAGAAATTTTTGTGAATTTTTTTTGTAATAATAAGAAGATTCATCAAATTGCCCCATTTTCATTAAATTTCCCCAAAAATTTTTCCAGGGGGGGCAACTTGCCCCCCCTGCCCCCCCAGTAGCTACGCCACTGAACATAAGGAAATCAATTGTTCTACCGGTTGAAGTTTACTATCTTCCTGCTCAATCCTGTGAGAAACAGAGGATTACAGGTGACTATTGTTTGGTTTTTGGTTTGGGGGCTAGACTAGTCATGGCAGATAAACTTCAATGAACCTGTCCACCTTATGCAAATGAGAATTATGAAACCCATTTCTTAGTATTTTGTCTCTCATTACCTACCAACAAATATTCATACTTTCATGTCGTCTTCCTATTTTCTCACTTTTTTATGGATACCTTTGATACCTTATCATAAATAAGCCGCTACGTGCAAATTGTACCTTCAACTAGTTTTGAGTTCTTAATTAAGCCTCAGATGTAAAGTGTTGGATGGTCAAGGGCCATTTCTACCCCAGGACTTTGTCTCACATAAAACAAAGAATATTTGAGTTAGTTGATTAGTTAGATGAGGTGCCCTGCTTCTGAACTACTGATTTAAGTCAGGTCAAGCCACAGCCTTTTTTCAGCTGTAACTCTGTGGCTTGAAGATTTGAGAAGCAAAATATTTTGTAGAGACAGCTCGATGAGAAGATACTGGTTTCTAAAGTAAATTTCTCCTTAGAAATCCTACTTAGCAGACCGTTCGTGTTTTTGTCAACAAATGAATTTTTTTATGTTCATCTACCACAAACAAGAAAAAAATTGTCTTCGCAAACTGCACTTCATACAAAAAATAAATGCTCACAAGATGCTTATCTTGTATTAATGTGTATTCAAGGGTACTCTACACACCTCTGGGAAGAAACTTTTCCCCAACCAAGGGGCAAGGGCAAAATGAAAGCCATCCAAATTTTTCTTCAAAACTTGTATTTTTTGCACTAATCATGAAGAATAACACTGCAAAAATTTTACATTTTTGAGTAAATTAAAGGGAGTGTGCTACAAATCACACTTTTCAAGAAATTAAGGAGTGTGGTAGGTGTGCTGTTTTAATAAACTTCAATAGATTTATAAGAGCAAACATTCTTCATTTAGCTGTGCAAAAAATCACACCCCTAACAGTGACTTGAGATGATTGACAGTGTACGATCACACATGCACACCTAAAAAATTCAAGGGTGGGAGTAATATTTACTTACTTTTCGTAATTTAGGTTTTTCCCTTGCTTTCTTCAGCTCTTCTTCAAGATACGTTCTGAAATGATATAGAGGGAAGCATGACCATATTGCTATAGAGACATGTTACAATTACAATGAAGAAAATGCATACAGATTCTGATGGTTACATCATACAATACTACCACCAATACTACTGTGTCTAGAGGTCTAATGTTCCAACTTTGGTGCTCCCTGACATAGAGGTGGGGGTGACTTAAGGGGTGGACTTGAACCCCTCTACACCATATTTGAAACCGAACTGAACTTGAACCATGCTTGATACAGTACTACATTTCAACTTCACCTTTATCAAGCTGACACTATATGACACATTCTTGTTTGTGTGTCACTAAATCCCATCTAACTGACTGAAGGGAAGGACTTGACTGTATTTGAGCTTATCATCCTGACATGACACTTTTTTACATTTGCTTTTGCTTAGACATTTTAGTTGAACTGCATCTTTGCATTTTCTGTTGATTTTTATCACACCCATTTTTTTTTTTATCTCACTGGCACTCTGTAACTCACCAATGTTGGTGAGTCATTAACCTCTCATCCAAATAACAAATCTAACTCTGGTAACCCCAGATGACTTTTATCTAAAATATCTGAGTACTATATAGAAATTTTTCGCTACTAAAGCTGTTCTCAAAAACCGCATTGATTCAAAATGGCATCTTGATTTCTCCAAACAGGCATCCAACACTTAATAATACTTTAGTACAAGTCTATAAGTTTGAGAGAAGTATCAGATCTTGGTAGCATGGTGGAAGAGGAAAACCCAAGGTTGATGTCTCCTAACAATTACCTATAGGGCTGCCACCATGCCAAAATTCGTGAAACCTTTGATTGGCTGTGCTTGATTGAGGTACCGTATATATTATACCAATCTTTTCCCTAAGTCTTCTTTACTAACAGGAATTTCTCTGAACTCCCTGGGTTGGGAATCTACAAGCCCTGGTAATTGCCTCCTGTTACCCATGTCATCCCACCTGCCCAAAACTAGACCCTGGTAGACTAATAGCACAGTGAAGGAGGGCACCCTCCTTCAGTGGAAGGCCTCTTTTTCTAGTCTTGCACTTATCATCAGTGAAGTGTCCTTCACCCAACCAACTTTTTGTCTCATCAGAATTATCTAACCAAGTATTCACACTGACTCTGATTGCAATGCATGCCAGTATAATTTCTCATGCTTTTGCCTGTATCTTTTATCTGAGATCCATCAAGTGCAACAATGAAATTACAATTTTAGAAATATATTTATGGAAATGGCTATGAATCCTACCATGTAGTAAATAGAAAATATGAGTAGATATTGAGTTAGTATCAAGTAAATCACACGTCAAACTAATTCTTGTTGCACCACGCCCATTCATATGAAACAAACGCATCTTATACTAGAGAAGCTAACATTAGGGTCTACATTGAATATGGTTTTAAAAGACAACACCATTAAGGGTTGATAGAGGGCTTGGTCCAAGTAGCATGCCAGTACCAAGATCTCAAATTTAAGTCCAGTTCATTTCTTTTTTTTTCTTTTTGTTTTACAACTTGATCCATACATGGCCAACTAATCTTCCTTAATCTTAGTTAATCACCCATCCCGTACCCCATTCTTCCTGATAAACCCTTTTTAAATATTATTCATACAAACAAGAATACACACCTTGTTCCCATTTTGCAGTCCATTACAGATGGGTTATCAAAATCTCCCAGCAGGTCCTGCATTTGCACATATTCTGAGATAAAATGGTTAAGGCATTTAACAAATAAATATACAGTATGCTTTATATCAACATCGTTTAACATATACACTGCTCACATCTCCTGTTGAGAGGAATTCCACTGTGCCTTAGTTAGGTAGTTCAATGTTATACGGCTAAGCTTCTTACCAACTGTTCAAAGGGCAGGAGCAGTCATCCCAAATTGAAGAAGTGTAGTAGACTGTTCAGTTTCATGATTGGCTGTTGTGAGTCATGTGACAATACTTTTTCTCCTCAAATGTGAAATTTACCAAAAATAACTGATTGGTTTACCTTGAATATGCAAAAGTAAAGTCATAAAATGTAATTCAAGATACTTTGTAGATAAATATGATGAAAATTGAGTTGTTTAGCTTTTTCTTCAAAATAAGTTTGGGAGGACTGCTCTTTACCTTTAAGTAGGGCCTTCAAAGGCCTTCTTTCCATTTTTGGCTCCCTGGCTGTTTTCCCTACCACACTACTTATGCTGAGCACCAGATACAAAAATGGCAGTGGGTTCCACCAAGCGATATACAGAAGCCAGGTCACTGCATCTAAACTTCGAGAACAAAGAAAGAGACATGGCCTGATTTTTTTTGCCTTTTCCAGGCAATAAAAATCAAGTTTCATCAGAAAAACACTGGTCTCTGGTACCATCTCTATAATTGAATACGCCCCAGATTTGGTGAGAATGCCCAGGGTACAGTATATACATCCTTAGAACACTAAGTGTGTGAAATAAAAGCTATAGTATTGGACATTCCACTGATTTGCACATGTCAATATGTAATCACCAATAATAACTTCAGATATCAATGTATTGTGAATTCATTTGTGATGCCAGAGATTCTTTAAACTTTAAAGAGTGCAAGTCACTATGTCAGTACTCATATTTACCATCTTGACAATCGGATTTAAACACTTGCAGGTAGCATGTTTTGTGACAAATAAACCAGCAGAGCCATTCTTTTTGAAGACACAAAAAGCTTGAATTTTCCTCCAAGTTTGCAAAGGACCAATTTAAAAATTTTCACTTGATTCACAGGAGGTGAGTTTGGTGGCAAACATGTTAACATTGTCTGCTTTGATATGCAAATGTTGATCATAACATTTCTGACATATGCTTCAATCCAAAAAACCAGGTCATTTCATTGAATAGAAATCTGAGAATTATTGCCCGAACTAATGTAAACAATGCATGGAATTAGTTACAAATACTTAGTACCCTGCAGAATTTGTGATATCAATAAAAAGCAGAGTTCCCATCAGACTTATTTTGGAACAACAGCGAAATGTCACAAATTTCTCCTTATTTCTTTTCGTAGTATCTTTCAAGGTATTTTCAGACTTACTGTTGCACATATCCAATGGGTCACTCCTCATAAAATACCAAAACATTTTGTCAGTTGTCATTTTTCCAAACATTTTTACAGGCAATAACAATCATATAGACCACAAATATACAGATTGGTATATATTAGCAAAGCATGGTATGAAAAACGTGAATATTGGGAAAACCCTACCTATAGGCTTAAGAGCTAGTTTGCCTTAATGTTTTACACACTGTTGTATATGGGAACGTGAAAGTCTATACACGCACAAGCCCATTGACCTCATCATATACATGCAATTTCCCTTAACCAATAGATCTAGAACAGATAAATAGGAAGCAATAAAGAGAGTAATCAATACCTTGCCTGTTCTATGAGGAAAACATTTTCACATAGTTCTTGAAAGTCATTTATGAAAAGGGGGTGTTACACCAATAAAAGGATTGCATTTTCTCTTTAAAGGCCCACCTCTATCACCCTATAAAACAGTACCAATTCTCCTAACCTTCTTACCTAGGCCCCTCCCACAATTGTCTGAAATACATCCTTATCCAGACAGAATCTCAGTTTATTGCTTCAGGGTGAGTATAAAAAAGTTCAATGTGTATTGTATAATCACAACACTCTCAGTACATTTCATGCTGTGTAATACAAGCTTTGGTACTCTGCATTGTTGGAATTAGCTGTCAGTCAAAGAGCTGAGCCAATTGAGAATTTTGGAAAACCCCTACAAGAACTGTAGTTTGGGGTGAGAGGATTGGTCCTTCAAGTCACCGTAAATATGAGCCTCATCTCCTCACCAAATACCATTATGAAGTTTCATTACAGCTAAAACCAGTAAACTAAATACTGTACAGATGATGGGGCCAAGGCCACATGGAGAAGTTTGTGGAAGGAATATTGTAGTCAAATACTTACACCCATTAAATAATTTTTCTGTTTCCATTTTTAAATCCAATAGTTAACTCCTTCATGGGTCCTGCCCCCATCCCCACCCCAAAAAAAGACCTGACAAGTTAAATTATTTTCAAACAATATCTCAATGAAACAATACTAGTGTTTGCACCAGTTCCATAATTTGGAACCAGGTACCTGCAGTCCATGGTCAGTTGGGTACCCAGGAACGTGGAAATACTTCTGATAAGTTACGAGTTTGTCGTAAAGTCATTAATATGAATTTTTGCTTTGCAAGTTAATAAAACATCAATGTATCTTATGTACGGGCATGCCGATGATTGTTTCTGGCATGTACCATGCTGGATCCACAGAGATGGGGGAGGGGGTTCCAGGAGCTTTGGTCCCGCAATATTTCTGCTATGGGTACTTTGGGCCACTTTAAACGGTGAATTAGGGCGATTACTTCCTTGAACATACTGGGCCACTCTGATGATTAGTCCCCTGCACTTAAGAATCGGCTCTGCAGCTTCTGTTTACGTGCTAAATTTTGTGGGGAGAAAGTCACATTTTTTGGCCAACTTGCAATGTATGTTAGTGGAATTTTGGATCCAGGTAGCAATATCAGAACCGGGTTTTGACATCGTTGGTTGGATGCCTAGGGCAAGCACTAAATGATAATATAATTTATTGGAATTGTGATTAAAGCTCTGAAAGTCAAAATTAAACATTTTCAAAGGATACTCTCTGAATCTTTGGTAACCACTCCCTTGTATTCTGGGATGTAAGGTCTAAGGACATCTTTAGTGAGACCAATCAAGGCTTTCTGTTCTTTTTCGCAAAACTTCTTCAAAATTGTTCCACACTCACCAGCCCTGAAGCTCCCTGAAACAAAAAAGAACAGATGATGTTAATTATGCTGTGATACTGTATAACAATGTGGTGAGATTTATATTAGATATATATTATATTAGATTTTTGGCAGGCAATGACAACAAACAAAGGTAAATTGGAGGTAATGAGGAGCAAAATAGAACCAGATTTGAACACCACCCCATCTTATCTGTACATCAAATTACAGCACATGCATGGCTTGATCCTGGTGCATTAAGTTTGCACTCATACACCGGTGCTATTCCATTTTTTGGCAGAAGTGACCCCAAAGTGAATTCATTCTCAATTAGGAGCCTGCATACAGACCAAACTGCAGCAAAAAATGTGAAAAATTGAAGTATGAGTTTAAGAATGACCCGGAAGATGGTGATTCCATAATGTTGAGGTCTCCTATCATCTAGGGTAATGACCGATCTGAGAGCACTTAAAACTTCAAGCTGTGATCACCTACAGCAGGTTTGGTCCTAATCTTTATAAAATACCAGGATCAAAACTGGAAAATTAGACACTAATTTTATCTGCATTCTGATATTTATTTGATCACAAGAAGTGAATGTGACTCTGCAAAGGTGATGATCAGATATATTTCTATTGTAAATACACCCTTACAATACAATAACATGGCCATTGCTACCTAAAAATAAAAGCTAATTTACACTAAATGCAGTATAAAAAGGTGTTTAAATCTAAGACTTAACGGCCAAATCCTCTTACCAAAACATTCATGTTCTCCTAACCAACTTACTTACACCCCCTCACAACTGTCAAAGACCCATCCTCGTTCAGACACGACCTCGGTTAATTGCTTCAGGGAATGTATACAATACCCCGAATGTGTTATCAAAGCACTCTCAGTACAATACTACAGTACAATGCTATGTAATATGAGCTACAGTACCCTGCATTTTTTATTACTTGCTGTCAATCAAAGCTCTGTGCCACTTGAGAATTTCTGTAGACTACTTCAAAAATTGTAGTTTGGGTTGAGAGTTGACTGCCTTTCAGTAACATGCAGCCGAAGAAATGTTCACAAACAGGATCACACAGAACAGTTTATGAAATAAAAAAATGTTACAAAAATAAAAAGAAAAGAAAAACCTCACAAACATGAGAACAGTCTCATTCATTTTATTTGTCTACTGAAGCCACATTTCCAAGACACTGCCTCCATGAATACCAAGTACACGATGTTAAATTCATCTTTCAAAAAAATGCAGTGGAGATGCATAAGTCATGAATCCATCCAAGACATTTATGCATACATTATGGTTTTGTGGGAGAGATCTTGCATGATACCATCATTTTATTTTTCAAATCAAACTGACAATTTGCAACTAAAAGGAAGAAAGGGGAACATGACTCCATTATGATGTCACAACTTTAATTGAAACATTTTTCACCAGTTTGAAATCTTCATCATTTGAATCAACTTTCACTTGAATATCTTGTGACCACGAAATATGACTATGAGAAAAGTAAGCAGCCAATCTGTGTCTACATGTCACCTGAACTTGCTGCAAGTCTGCCATTTCAAGCACAGGTTCAAGGCACAACAATAGTATTAACATGGGAGTCTTACTGGTTGTTTGTGTAATGTATGAAGGGGTTTATTGAGTTGATATTGATAGTATAAGGACTGCACTGGAGCGTTTGACTTAAACTACCTGGATTGGTGATCTGTGAGCCCCGATACTTAATTCACCTATTTATACCCCAAAAGTCGAAACTGGGAAGTTTTTTGTCTTGTCTTGTCTTGTAATCGTTTCATGCCTGATTTGTATTATTACTCACTCATGCAATGATGATTTGTATGAAGGATATGGGGATTGTCTACTTCTGACCATGTACAGTATGTGAATTAAAGTAATATACAGGTCTGGAAAAAGTTGGCAAATTTCATGAACGGATTTAATATAACA
Organism: Holothuria scabra; assembly: GCA_037179385.1. Classification (NCBI taxonomy): domain Eukaryota; kingdom Metazoa; phylum Echinodermata; class Holothuroidea; order Aspidochirotida; family Holothuriidae; genus Holothuria; species Holothuria scabra. The sequence continues at coordinate 49,699,751 of CM074180.1, forward strand.
CTTTTATACAGAACCAAGCCTGGGAGCTGAGCCTCTAGTCAACAAGACATACTGTATTTTGTTATTATATCAATGCTGAGTATCTGGGTTTCCCTTAATCAGGACCACTTGTAAACTTTGAAGAAGAATTCTAAGCAAAATTAATATTCATATGAAGGCAGCTAAGGTTATATCACTTCTCCAGTTTGACATGGCATGTTTTCTTTCTCTTTTCCGTCTGTTGTGTTGACCTTTACTTTTATAGACATACAACCTCTCCATGAGGAATGCAAAGTTTGTGGAGTTCTCATGCCACTTGCGTAACCAAACTAAATGGCACTGCTGTGGAGAAAATTAGTAGTAGTAAAGTTAAAACAAAAACAGATCATTCATCCATGAGAGGATATGATGTCATTTGCGATTGCCTCAAGTTTACCATGAGACACAAATTTTGTAACTTCATTTGTTGATATCTATCAGCATACATGTTTGATTTTAAATGGAAGTTCACCATATTTATACAGATTTAGTAACTCCTTCACAGACAAAAATTTAAATTTTGCTTAGAATTCCTCTTTCAATGAATGGCTTGCTACATTTCCTCCCAAATCCAATCAATGAATCAAACTACTTAAACTACAGACTTCCCAATTTTTGACAAAAACTGAGTCTTAATTAACCATCCATGCAGTTTCCATGGTTTTCACTTCTACAATTTCATGACATGCACTCTGTTGATGTGATCAAAACCATACCAAAATTCTGGGAAACTTTTTGTGAACACTTCCTCTCTCACCCTAAATTGTAAAAGAAACCCATTTTGTATGCAAAAGACTGCTTATTTAGTTCAATGTATAGTAATGACCATTTTACTTTGCAAGCAAATCACACCAATAACCAAATGACAGTTTTATTAGAGCAAACAGTTTTTATGTACATGTACCTATAATTACCTGAAGCAATACACAGTACAAAAAGCTCCCCTTTGACGTCACTTGCCTTCAAGTGACTGGAGGTTATTAAGACAGTGTTTAAGATAAATGGCTGCAAATTAACCACTTTCCATTTCAGTTCTTTCAAGAGCGTCATGAAGCAGCAGTAATGTCTTTTTCAAGCAAATGAGATATCTAATCTAAGTTTGTTTGTTCATTTCCTCTTCTTTTTTTACTTTTTTTTTGTAGTGTTTTTTAGGGATTGAAAAATGAGTAGAAAGGTTGAAAAATACGATGTGCAATGACCAGTTTTGAATGAGAACTTTCCTGAAAGTAATTTCTTTCTTTCAATTTTTTTTTTGTTGCCATGGAGATATTTTTTTTCACTTCTGGTAAAGGTACTGCATGGAGGTGTTTTTTTTTAATTTTCCTGTTGAAATCATTATCAATTATACTGCCTTCATGCTGGGGCAGATCCAGGCATTCCAAAAAAAGGAGGGGGGCTGACTTATAGTAGGGAAATAAGAGAGTAGCACTGCTAACTTCTCGTGTGTTTTATTTAAGTGTGATTGTTGATATGGCGAAAAAAGGAGGGCTGAGGCCGTAACCCCCCCCCCCCGGATTCGCACGTGGCCTGCACATTGTCTTTGAGTTAGATGGAGTTTTATGACCCAGTTTCCAACCAACTGGTTTAAGTCAAGTCAGCCATGGACTTTTTCCAGTTGTGGTGCACTGGTTTGCTTTCCCTACTCCATTGCTTACGCTGAGCACCAAGCACAATGGCAGCAGGTTTTGTTTTAGAAGTCTTTGGTATGACCCGGCCGGGACTCAAATTCCCAACCTCCAGACTAACAACTTTGCCGTATAGTCAGTGTACATATATCTTTGAACTCAGACCAAAAGCTTTGACATCCACTGTTAGGGTACAGGATAAGCATATAATGTATTGTATGTTACAAGGAGCTAATGAGGCATGAAAGAGATTACAAAATTTTTAAGGGATTTTCAAAGAACTAATCAAAAAATTAACTTTGCATGTACAATGCAGCATCTGTCACTTTATTAAAGTCCTTGCATACAGTAACTTTTTTTTACATCCAAGTAAGGTACCATCTTTTGTTTTAATACATGTTACATACTAGGATTGTGAATTTGTAGTGATTAAAAGAACTAAACGATCCTAACCAAACCTATTTTTGAGTTTTTTATCCATCTGTATACTCTGATGGTCTGTGGTTTTTGTTAAATGGAACATTCTAGGCATATTTGAACTTTGTATGGCTTCAAAGTTTCAGAATAATTTGATTTTACCATGCAATATTATTATTTCTGCATTACATTCAGTATCAATCACTACATACTGAAATGATTTTTTTGTGTGATAAGGTAACCACGATTAAGCGTGATTAGCCGCTAAACACTCACTAATTTCTGAGGTTACAGTGAAGTTATTTTGCTAAACGTTTACAGCCCTATTACATACACAAAACTGCTATAGTGGGGATAAGGCTATTGACCTGGCATTTGTTCTTCACATTTACAAATTGATGATTCCATTCTCCATCCAATCATCATCAATTAACCACACAAAGAGCCAGACTAGCTCAAAAGGCCAGTTCAATTACTCCAAATTTAATGTTAATGTCAAATCCACTAACCTGTATAAAGGAAAACTTATTGTTTTGTTCTGATTTCACATTGTGTAGTGTTCATCTATAAACAATGCCGTGGCAATTTGTTCAGAGATTGCATCTGCCTTTAGGTTAAAAATAGCCTATTTAATGGCATATCAGAGACATACAGCTGTAGTGATAGCTAGGTAAAACATACTGCATAAATGTCATAAAAGAAAAGATCTGTTTTATAACAAAACCTGACAATGTTCAAAACAACGGTTTTGAAACCATCTTTACGACACTTTTTACACACAGGAAAGCAGATACATCTGCTACTTAGTTTACAAAGTTCATGAAACATTTCATTTTACTGTCACAGGTGGAGGGAACACTCAGTGAATGGCAAGAGTATCTTCTTACTCAGATTTTGTGCAAAACATATGGAATGTATGTATCAGTAGTTCCATACTGCTTCCAACTCCAAAACTCAGTCTATAGCCATCCTCTTTCATCTCCCACAGAACTCCTTTCCTCTTCATGTTATTATTTCTCTCTGCAACTTAAAGCCAGTCACTCATCACCCAAAACTACTGTTTTACCGTGAGTATACCAAAATTCTCAATTGGCACAGCTTTTTGATTTGCATCGAATTTGAAACATGCAGAGTAGCTCATATTACACAGCAAGCACAGATTGTGTTTTGATTACAAATTAGGACTAAGCATGTATGCTCACCGGAATAAACCATTATTAAGCAACTATGAACTAGTATTATGACCAGATAAGTATAAGTTTGAAACAGTTGTGGAAAGGGCTAAAAGTACATAGGTTGGAAGAATTGGAACTGCCTGGATAACAAATTACATGCCATTAAGACAAAAAGTTGTACCATCAGGTGATACTAAGCTAGCTCTTATGTTTTGCTTAACTCAATCTAGCCAATGACTTAATTCAAAGAGACTATAAGAATAAGACGAAAAGTGACATCAATGTTGAGGGGCTGTACCAAATTCTTATAACAGCCTCCTTTGGCATGACAAATACATGCAATGGATGTTAATATAAGGGGCAATGTACACAGTCCTTCTAAATACACCCTGGCATTCAGCCTTGGCACAGCACTGTGAAGGTAAAACCCGAAACCAAATTGACTTGACTCATGTCATCTTGCCGAGGCATGACATGAAGTACATAGGGGCTAATAATTTAGTGGCCAGAGTGTGTACTTCAGCAATTTTTGGATGTATTCTAATGCAGTAAGGCTGTGTAACAGTGTCTAGGTGTACAAGTATGCAACCCACCTTCAAGGTTTCATATTACATAATACAAAACATTGAAAGTGGAAATGCAGTCACCCCAACTTGAAGTAGTGTGGCACACTGTCCTGTTTCATGATTGGCTCTTGAGTGTCATGTGACAGTTACTACTAAATTTACCTTGAATATGCAATATTAGGGAAATGACATATCATTGACCCTTTTCCAAATAGCAATCACAAAGAATTGTGGGATAGGTTTTAGGTATGCATAAATTTTGTCAATGACATTTTACTGTAGGATAAAATAATGCACACCAAAATTCTGTCCCATAAGCCTTTGCAAAAGCTATTTGGAAAAGTGTCTATGAAAGATACTTTGGAAAGAAGAAGAAACAACTTGTGAGATTTAACTGTTTTTTCAAAATTAATTTGAGAAGACTACTCTTGTCTCTTATTTATGAAACTTCATCCCCTTTTACTGCCATAAAATACCACTTAAAGATGTAAACAATATGCCCTACAATACACCATGTACAGATAGTAAGCTTATTCCTGTCACACTGTCTTCCTTTTTTTTTCTTTTTTTTTTTAATTTTTTTCTTTTTTCATTTTCTCTGTTTCACAGATATACATACCACCACATATAACATACCTTAGACTGCTAAAGTTCACTTAAGAGATAGTAAAACCTTACCAGCTTTTTGTCAAGCTCATATTTTCTTGGATCCTTCCACTACAAAAGGGGTTGTAAATTTTATTTGTATACTTCTCTTAAAGGGCAGGGTAAAAGCAATAATGAGCTTGGAATATATTTTTATAACCTTTTCCAGTATACAAAAGCAAGTACTATTTCAAAGGAACACAAAAGTGACAGCTTTAAGTTGGTTAGTTAGATGAGGTTTACAGCTCAGTTTCTAACCAAGGGGTTTCAAGGGCAAGAGCAATCAATCCCAAATTGAAGAAGGGCAGTAGACTGTCCAGTTTCATGATTGGCTGCTGGGAGTCATGTGACAAGGTTTTTTCTCTTCAAATGTGAAAAATACTAGAAATAACTTCTTAGTTCACCTTGAGTATGCAATGTAGAGTCATTAAATGTAACGAAAAATACTTTAAAGAGAAGTTAGATGAAAATTGTGTTATTTAGCTTTTTCTTCAAAATAAGTTTGGGAGACTGCTCTTTACCTTTGAGTCAGGCCGGCCATGGCATTTTTTCCAGCGGTACGTCACTGGATTGTTTTCCCTACCCCATAGTTTATGCCTATGCTTTGAAGCCCATAATCTACAAAAGTGTGTTAGCATATTTGCAAAGGAAATTACCAATACTTTAATAATAAATTCTAAATGATAATTGTTTTTGTTTTTTTACAAGTGCCACATGTGGCATTCTTGCTCTACTAGTAACCAGGATGTATGATCGCATCTCCCATGCACTCAGACTTTGGAAAACGTAAGGCTAACCTGCAGTTTTGCCTCTCTGTAAACACTGGGTTAAAGCAAGTGTCACTGGGTACATAAGACCAAGCCTTTAAGGGCTGGGTCTCTTCAGAAAATTTTCATCTTTACCTTGATGACCAGCAATTTGAACCCAAGGGTACTTCTTTTTGAATGATTGTACAAACGGAGACCAGTGCACCACCTTACGAATCTTGTTCCATGATACAGTCTGGAAATGAGAAAAAGAAGCAATTTCATATGAGTTTGAACAAAGAGTTACTAGTGTTCATGCAAGAAAACAAATTATAAGAAAACATTGAAAAAAATACAATCTTGGATAAAAGGGATGACCAACAAGGATAAAACTGTAAAGATATTAATGTATGAAATCAGCTCCACATTACACAATGCAAAGCTTCTTCACCTAGTTATTCTTTTTTTGCTGAAAAATGTGTCCATTTGGGTTTTTTGGTGGGATTGGGGAAGGGAAAGTATAGAATGCATCAAAATAATTGTGATACAAACATAAAATCATCTATTATTGTGTGAGTATTAAAAGCTGGTGGTGGCTTCATTTAATAGTCCACTTTGTCAAAGAATGTACTACCTGAAGAAATTGTTTCCTTATGTACCTATCTGATTTAAGTCTGATCCAGATCTCTCACTAAATTTTAAGCTTACACTATGCTTCCCAAAATGCACAGGGTTTCAAACTTTAAGCTAACAATTTGTTAACAATCTTATGCATTCACCTTGACACAGCATGGAAAAATTAGTCACCTTCTTCAATGTACAATATGTGAAATAAAACCTTTAGTGTAGTACTGTATGCTGAGGCTATACAACTGCCACCAAAACAAAAAACAAAGTCCCGCCAATGCAAATGGTACATTGCCTTTATGCTACGATCTTGGACAAAACTTGTTGAGACACCCTGCTCCCCCTTCCAATGTTGACCACTGTTATGCTGTTCACAGCGAAGAGCCATTCTTCTTGATGCAACATTGGGAGGGGGAAAGGGGGTTTCATGTTAACCTACTGTAACTGAAATTGACGAATAATATCAGAAGTGTCCCAACAGTTTTGTCCAAGATTGTCTGAAATTTCAAGAACTCAGATAGGGGCGCTGCACAAAGTACCACTTAAGTGACGCTTTGCTTAGGGTTATTTTATGGCAGGTTTAACGATTGGCCATTAGATGGAAGTATTCCCAGGACAGGATTTAGCTTGTGGGGTCCTGGACCCGGATTATTTTGAACCCTTTCTACAAATGTTAGGAGGGGCCTTAATGAGCGAACCCTGGGACTGGGCCCAGGCAAATGCCGCTGAAAATCGGTTTCATGTTAGCCTACTACAACTGAAATTGACGAATAATACGGAAAGTGTCCCAACAGTTTTGTCCGAGATTTAAGCTGCTTTCCTTTTCCCCCTACTTCAATGTTGGTTGGAAAAACTGAGTCCTGAGTATGACAACATTGAAACAGGGGAAATGGATTTGTTTCATTTACTTTTGATGGCAATTGTAGATTTTAAATGCAGCACAACTCACAGAGGTAACCATAACACAGCAAAAAATTTTGTAAAATGAAAAGCTGTAAATTCATACAGCCTATAGGCTAGAGCTCTAAGAATGTTAAATTAATATTCAGAACACAATGCACCCATAGTGAATGAGTCAAATATATATTGCACATTAACAGACTTAATAAGCCTACTGTAGAGCAAGCACAGTATTAAAGTAAAATAACAAATATGCACGACTTGTTCATCATATTTCACAGTCTTTACATATACAAACAGGTGTTCAGTCTGGATAATTATATAGCTGATTATATGCTCACCATGGCTGGCTGTCTGGATGTAAAAGCTAAACACGTATGGAACTCCATCTTCAATAATCCCATGCCAGAAAAATAAAAACAATCCCTACACATGGTGCTTATTTTCTACATTGTCAGACAAACTGAATTTGTACTCAGACTCTAACACTTTCTAAACCAAGAACTGTGCATTTCCATGTTGTGTTCTGAGAACTGACTGCCTGTGACGTCCATGCATGCAAAAGAGGAACCACAACTTTTATACCGACCTTAATATTTGTACACATCATAATACAGTAACCATATATCAAAATGTATGGCAGTGTTTGGGATATCCTGTTCTATAAAGTGACATGATGTCACTAGGCAGATGGAGCATCACTTAGCAACCACACAGCCTATGGTGTTTTCTGTGTAGTTTCCTTTTTGTCTTCATGTTTCAGCTTAACCCAACTAAGACAGGAAGTATGTGTTGACCTTATGGTAAATCACAACTAGTAAAACAAACACACTCCTTGCTTCCTTGAGCTATGGCAGTCGTCATAATACTGTGTGTTGCAATTATCATGTTAACATATCACAAGTTTTTAAAACACTGGCAGGAAAATCACGAAAGGTTTTCATATGACGTCAATTGAAGACTGAAATTGTACGTGATGTCATTTAAGTGGTTAAGAATTTCCAGGTTCATTTGAATCACTGTTGCTCAGTATCAACATATCATACATATATAGCAAAGGCACTTTGCATGGTCATCTCCATGCAGACAGATGTTTGCAGTGTATATATTATTATTCACAGTTAGTAAAAATCTTCTAAGAGTTCAAAGACTATTTTTCCATTACAGTCATGTGATCATGAATTATTCAGAGATAACTCACAGTAAAGGATTAACACACTCATCTTAGGCTTCTCCATTTTACTCAGGGTTGTTGTCTTAAAGTGGTTAGTTCACAGATTTCCTATACCATGGACAGAGCATGTAAAGTGCATGTCCTTTCCGTAGATTGTCGCTACCACTTGGGACAAAAAAAGGCGCACCAAGATGGCTGCTATGAAGCTATAATTTGTACGATTTTTCATTGACTCTGTATTTGAATGATACAATATCATATTCCTGGAATTTGTGTAGTGATTTTGATCTTACCTTGTATTATTTTGAAAATACTTCAACTTTCTTGAAAAATCTGTTGTTTTAACTACTTGAGCAAAGTCCACACTTTCATGCACAAAACCATAGCAGACAGCCATCTTGAAACGTCTATACTCACACATACGGTAGCGACAATCTAATTTGATTCTTTTATCTTCTTTTAAAGTTGCTCATTGAGTTGTTTCATTAAATTCAGCACATTTTTCTAAACCTGTCAATTTTTTTTCATATACCCATGACAAATGGTCAAACATAGACAATCCCCATATCCTACATACAAATAATTGTTTTATGAGTATGTACTTAATGGTTTTATTAAGTTTTCAGAAATTCGTGACCAGACACTTTTTCAAATCATACACAAAACCATTACAGATCAGGACACCACAAAATTTCACTTGCTCTGCAACTTCTGGATATTTAACTTGATTGATCCCAATAATTATCAGCATTGTCTTTTGGGAGTGACCTTTTAACACTCTCATTTAGTTATAAATTCCAACTCAATGAGCCTCTTTAAATGAACAATTTTAAAACAGCTCTGGACCAGTGAATAAGAACAGAATAATGTACTCCTGGGGTTTATGTTTTTGCTGGATGTACTCCGGTTGCACCCTTGTGCATCGCTTGCATGAACTCCCAGTTGTACTGTAAGTTATCCAAGGCTAATGCACAGTCCATAGTTGTTGTTTAACCTTTTATTTCTTCATGTCTACATATATTCTAAACTTATTTCTAACAAAAATTCTACCAGTCAATGGCCGTTAAACTCTATCTAACTTACTAATCTACCAACTACACAGAAATACTAAACATTGTACGAAATTGGGGCTTTTATTCCACAATTCAGCCAAAATAAAAAAGGCATTGCATTCCTTCCTCATTTCAGATCAATCCTTGTTTCCCTGCATTATGACATATACTGTTCAGGTGATAAATTAGCTACAAATATAAGGTATTGACAACTGGGAAAAGTTCATGGCGTCTCTTTCCTGTGTTGTGATGTCATACCCAAGATTCTGTACAGTATTTATCATGAACTCACAAAGTTACAAATCGAGTTAACAGATGTTGAACGATGGCATCAACATTGAAAGCGATGTACTTTTACTACAGTTCGATTGAAATACCAGGATGTTAAAACACATTTCTTTTTCGTCAGTTTTGTATCAGGGAGTAGCTGCCAAACTCCCTGGTTCTTCAATTCTTAATGACATTATTGTACAACAAAATTACAGCCTGAGATAAAGTACTGCCTTGGTACTGCAGATGGGATTAGGCATGAAAGTGGGAGCAGGCACATTTTAAGGTGTTTTAAAGCAGCTAATTGAGTTGGTTCATGAAATTCAACAAATTTTCCCAAACCTGTTAAGTTTTCTTCACATACCAATGGCAAATGGTCAAACTAAGACAATCCTCATACATTAAATCCAGATAACTGTCTAATGAGTGAGTACTACGAGGTTCAATTAGGTTTTCAAAAATTCATGACTAGACACTTTTTCAAAATATGCACAAAACCATTGCAAGTCAGGACACCACGAAATTCAAAATTTTAGCTTTCCCTTAACTATTGGATATGAAATTTGGCTTATCATGCTAATTATAAGCATTGTCATGAGATAGTGACACTTTAACACTCCCATTAAGTTATAGAAATCAACTCAATGAGCCTCTTTAAGGTGTTTTTTGCATTGCAAGGTTGGGTCACTCATGGGAGGTTTCTAACACCACCACTCTCCTCAAATCACTGTGAGGAGTGTGAATTTTTGCACACCTAGATGAAGATGATAGCTCATACAAATCAATTAAAGTTTAGCAAAACGGCACACTTTCCACATTCCTTAATTTTCTGAGGAGTGCGATTTGTAGCACACCTGTAAATCTAAAACTAAAGGCCTACTTGTATTTACTAATAATAAGGTGGAATTTCAAGACAGAAAAATGAGCAAATGGACAAAAGTAAAATGGAGACTTGTTCACCGACTCCAACTATACACCTCTTCTTCCATTTTATGACTTCAACAATCACATCCATCTAATCATCTCCTGGAGCAAAAAATATCCCCAATTAAACTGGCAGTCAAAGAAATTGACTCCTGCATGAATTTATTGTTTAAATTTTTCTCTCAGTTTTCTTCCTTTTTTGAATAAAAAATTTTATCCACATTTTTTATTATATTTAATAATACCAACACGGAACAAATCAATTTCCATTACCCCTAGCAGCTGCAGAAAAGGTTTCTGGTAATACCAAATTCTTTAAGGGTTCACCAAACGTCACCTTCTGACATTTAAAATCCCCAACAAACAGAAACCACTAAGACTATTTTGAATGTCTGTGAGATACTGTTCCACTTGCTGCATGTGAAGTCCAGGGTTGGTTGGAGTGGACTACCCTGGAGGTAAGGCAAGAGCAGTCACCACAACTTGAAGTAGACTGTCCTGTTTCATGATTGGCTGTTAAGAGCCCTATGACTACATTTTTGCCTTTTTTTCTCCTCAAATGTGAATTTACTAAGTGTAACTGCTTGGTTTACCTTGCATGTGTAATACTGAAGTCATAAAATATTATGAAAGATTCTTTGAACAGAAATTAGCCTAAAATTGTGATATTTATCTGTTGCTTCAAAGTAAGTCTGGAAGACTGCTCTTGACCTCTGAAGAGTACAATCATGCATCATTTGTGTTTTAAAAACAGAAATTTGAAGGGAAAATGGAGTCACTTCAATTTGAATTAGAAACCTTTTATTTCATGAATAGCTCTTGAAAATCATGTGCAAATACTTTCCTTACACACTTAAAAAATTTACCAAGATCAAAATTCTGCTGGGTTCCACCTTGAATATGCAATACTTGAGTCCTGAAATATTATGAAAGATTCTTGGAAAAGAAATAAAAGCAAAAATGTGAGATGTAAGTCTTGGTTTGAAATAAGTTTTCCGTGACTGACTCCTTTTGCCTTTACAAGGGAATACAAAATGTCCCCTGAATAGCAAAGAGAAGGAAATATGGAACTTATTTCAAGTGTACCTCTAGTTAAAAAAATAAAAAATTAAACAGCATCAATAATGAATTCTAACAGTCCAACTCCCATCTTTATAGGACTTTCTTGGGCCAAGATATTGAATGTTGAAATTTATTCACTATAAACAAATTAGTCCATTGTGCAATAATTTGTGACAAATCAAATTCCCTGCTTTGTTTCCCTCTAAAATTAAAAATGTTTTTTTGGGGGGAACCTTGAACTCTTCAACACTACCTGGTTTAATTGTCTGTTGGTAAACGAGAAGGGGATGATCAAGGGTATATATCCTTGCTTCTCCTTGTAGGGCCTACAATTTTTTGTAGTAGTCTACAGAAATCTTCAACAGGTACAACTCTTTAACTGACAGCAAATTAAAAAAAATGATGAGTATACTGTAGCCCTTATTACGCAGCATGCATTGTACTGAGAGTACTTTGACTACGTATTGTCCTGTTCAAAAAACAGCTTTAGACTTATTTAGTTGATTGTGATTTGCTGGTATTGTTTTTCTTGGTTTCTTAGCGGATTGATCATGTGGAATTTGCGCTTTATAAAAGTTTGTATGTATGTATGTATTACACTTGTATCCATTGCCCTGAGGCAATAAAATGAGATTGTGTCTGGATGAGGATGAGTTTTAGTTTAGGGAGGGGCTTGAATATGTAGGGTAGGAGAATTGGAATTGTCTGAGGAAATTAGGCCTTTAATGTCTGCTTGATTATTAAAGATATTACATGCTTGTTTACACGATATCTTGAGAAGGGAAAGTATTTTAATATTATCAGTATCAAGCACAACCTTGCTTTACAGAGGCTTGCTCTTGGTCATAAAGTTGTTCATGGGCATAGTCCAGCTGATTTTAATGAGTTTATTAGACCTGGAAGGCTTCTTCATTGGACTGCTAAGACTCAAGCTTTCTTTAATTCCCCTTATGTTCACTTTGCAAGACTTTGGAATGATCTTCCATTGGAATTTCAGGAAATTCCATCTGCTAATAGCTTTCGTAAAAGACTGTCCGATCATTATATATCAACCTACTAGGTCTTCCTTAGCTAGGGTAGGGGGTGCACTTACTTCTCAGTGAGTGTTTCAGATCTCTGGTCTATATCCACTTACCTGGTACTTTCACTTTGTACCAAATATGTAATGTAATGTAATGGGTAAAATCATTCCAATTCAGCCTAGGATATGGTTGAAAAATTCGTCATTATTATTCATGCCTTCAAAAAATAAAATGCATATTCAGTATTAGTAAAACACTTTAAAGCTGGGGTACTGACATCGAATTATTTAACAGCTTTTGACTGCTTCCTACTACTGTTTTCACAAAGAACTGAATTATAACCTTAACAGTTTCACTTCACAAGGCACAATACTCCACTGTGTATAAGAGGTGGGCGGTAATATATCACTGTCCTGTACCCTAAATATGACCATCTGGCATCTCTTGTCAACGTTGTTAATAAGTATATGTTTCCGTGTGAACGCAAGCGTGGGAAGGGAAAATGTTAGCAGCTTCATGAAGAAAAAGAGGAAAACTGTTTTCCTGATAAAATTTGAAACAACAGCTCTAATTGTGACATATTTGCTTCCATTTCTAATCAAAAGTGTCTTGCATAATGTCCTGTGATATAACATAACGTAGACGTACAGCCAATTTGCTCATTTTGGAATTTGGGTATGCCCTTTTTCAAGCATAAATTGAGCAGTCAGGCCTATTCCAAAATTAGATGAAGAATTACTTGTACACAAAATGTACTTTCATGGTCATCTGATCACAATGACTTATTCATAAATTCAGTGGCGTAGCCAGGATTGTGTCACGGGGGGTTTGGAGCACGACATGAGGGAAAAGTCTAAGGGGAGAGAAAAAACACTGCTATTTTAGGTGTTTTTGCATTTCAAGGTTGGGTCATGCATGGGGGGGTTCTAACCCTCCCAAACCACCCCCATGGCTATGCAACTGCATAAATTATTCCGGTAGCAAAATTGAGAGTGGGAATGAATTAGTCCCTTTTTATGCAAATTCTGATTGTGGTGTGAATTTGCCTTGCATATATGCAGTTACACTGTTCTGCATTTTACTTAAGTGTGTCTACAGAATTTTTACATTTGGGTGGCAGGGTAACAATATTTATACATTCTGTATATTGCAGAGGTTTGAAATGTTTGAAAATATATAGTGAAATATGTATACTGTACAGATCTACACTGAGTCACCAAACTTGTTTATAATCTACTGTAGTAAGACAGATATGAAGGATGCATAATGAAGGTACAATCTCAATCATTTTGTTGAATACCAGGAAACAGTTCTTACCCACATGATATACAGTACCAGGTCATTGACTGGAAAATTTTGACTTAACAGGAGTCAAAAATATTGTGTCACAATGCAGTGCCTTCACATATTCACCAGACCAGGCTTCCTAAACTAACTTTGTTGAAGTGACATGTGCATATATTTGCTTGTTCAATGCTCATGAGTTTGCCAGCTTTGGGAGGGGTTTAAGGGGAGAGGGTTCCTTACCCTCTTTTGAAAGTTTTCATGTTTTGTGAGCACCTCTGATGCAAAATGGTGCTTGGTTTAGTTGCACTTTGCAATGAACATTTTTCCCCTGATTTGTCACTTTTTGGTAAATCATCTTGGTAAAACCAACTTTTGGAATTCATGAAGAAGGATTTTTTTCTTCGGAATCAAAACATTACTAATAGTAAACATTTTGCCCTTACCTAGGGTAGTGGCTATAAAGTGGCATTTTGAAGATATGTAGCAATCTTGTAAAATTCAGTTATGGTGAATAGACAGAGCCCATTGTGACTGATTACAGTGGAAGAACACTTGAGTGTTTGGAGAAGAATTGAGGAACATTTTACTTTTTTTGTGAGACCACATATTTTTTTATTTGAGCAATTTAAGTTCTTTTTTTGTGAGACCAAATATTTTTCATTTAACCAATTCAAGTTGTTTAATTTTTTTAATATTTTCTTGTATACTTTGCCCGCCACTCCAAACAATGTCCTGCGCCTCAAGTGGCATGCATGATGCTAATTGAGGAAGCTTAAGCTAGACTATCTCAAAGTTTTTTCGTTTTTTTTTTTTTTTTCTCTCCCCTCATTTATTTTATTTTTTTTCCCTCCCTTCATTTCCTCTGATTAGATTAAATAGTCATTGACAGCACTGCAATATCAAATCTAATTAAGGGACCAATGATGAGAATACAATTGAATTTAAATGTAACAAGTAACTCATATCAGCCAATCAATTGGAATTTACAGCCGTCATCTAGGTTGGTTGACCGTGAAAATCTATTGATCACAAAGCATGATGAAATTTCACTATGTCTGCTACAAAAGCCCATCAAGTCCAAGTAAAGGAATGAATTGTCTTTAACCTTGTGATTTCTTACTTAAAGGGGCTCATTGAGTTGATATGGATACCTTAAAGAGAGTGTTAAAGAGTCAAGACCACATGACTACTGTAGAAGTAACTACTGTAGAAGTAATCTTTCAGATTTATTATGCATCTGGCTTTGTAACAGCTAAAAAATTGTTGTCTGAGAGACATTTTATAACACAAAATGAAAATGAAGGGGCTGTAGGAGTTGCTTAAAATAAAAATGAAAGTTATAGCAAGAAGGATAAACTAAAAAATTTTGTATTTTTTTAAAACTAGGAATGAATTTATGAAAAATGCATTATATTTGGCAATTTCTTGGACTGATGGCAATCTAACAAAAGAACCCATACCTTGGTTCTTCATCAGATCTGGTTGAAGCACCAAAATTTAGGATTAAGCAGTAAAATCTGCCCCAAGATCCTTTGGGATTGCTTTTTTTTTTCATTTGATATAGTACAATACAAGTTGAATGTCATTTGAAGTGTTCTTATTTGAATCACATATTTTGAAATTTGTATTCTGTGATTTCATGCTCATATCATGAACCATGCAAAAGAATAATTTTGTTCTGCACACACTCAACCATAACACAAAATTCACAGACCCTCAAATAAAGTTGAAAATTCCTGAAAAATGTGTGTTCAAGGCCTATGCACTCATACTTTAACAAGGGAATAAGACTAACATACAACTGCTTTCACATGCATGCATGCACAGAGTGCTATCAAATATACAACACTGTGTTGAAATAACTTATAAACAGCTTTTTTGACCTTTTTGAAAAGGTCTGCTGATGAGTTCAACAACATATTGTTACAAAACATATAAAGCCTAGTTTTGGAAAGAACACTGCAGCTTAAGAAAGAACGTGTTCATTAAGTATTGTACAAGCAGAAGTACCAAAACATAATTTTGCACTCAATAAATATTTGCAGTACCAGTGCAACTAAGATGCAGACTGGAATGGAGTAATAACCAGTTTTGGCAGTTTGCACAAAGGCTTCAAGTTAATAATCAAAAGAGAAGGGTCTAAAAAAGCTTTAACTAAAGAACTCATGACTGTGGTTGAGAATCATGAATACAGATTAATCATCAGAGGATGCTAGTTTATCAGCACTTTTTTAATATGCTACCTAAATATAATCTGTAGACATCTGGTATTGCATCAAAATTTTGCTACACAAAATGGACAAATTGCTACACAGTGCAAATTGTGTCACAGATTTTGTATGTATAATGTACAGTATTGGCTTTATATGATATTGCAAAAGAGGAGCCTCATTACAGCTAATTGCTATGCAAATTTTGAACACTAAATTATTCCCTGCACTACACACATGAACAGCAAAATATTGATGACTATTGGGAAGTTAGGGAAATACTACCTGATGTTTGTAAGGCAATCATCAGGAGAGATGAAGGCACTCAAAAGCTCTATGCTTGAGTCATTTTTATCAGCAAATAGCACTGAAGTATATTTCAGACCTTGAGTTTTAGACTTTCTATATGTTACAAATTACACTCCTTAGGTAATTAAGGAGTGTGGTGGGATGCTGTTTTATTAGACTTTAATAGATTTATCTGAGTTCCAGGGGTGCAAAAAAATCACACTCCTCACAGTGGTTTGAGGTGAGTGATGATGTGCAATCCCACTTGCACGCCTCAAAATTTAAGGCCTGATACTTAAATTGTTTCAGACTTGTGTCAGTCTTTCATTTACGGATCAGGTGTTACCCTTCAGATGTCTTCTCTGTTTATCCCATTGCGTTGTTGACTTGACAAAGGATTACGGCATATAAGCTACTAAGCAGGGTTATACTTTATGCAAATAGAGGGGCAGCGTATATTCAGCCTTTTATTCCAACGCATTATAATTTTTACAATATTAACAAACTGTAACATAATGGAACAATAATAACTATACGACCCTACAGTAATAATGAATGACTCTTCCAATCACAACTACATGTAATTTTGCGGACTGAGCAAGAAAGTTGAATTCAGTTTCTTCAAATTCAATTTCTTCAGTCCCTTCTCATCACCCTCATAAACAATAGTTTAATGAAATTATACAATTTATATGAATATTTATGAATTATAGAATTGCTCACATTTGGCTCAAACAAAACCCAGCATATACAATAATCCTTGAGATCCCTTTTTATTCGGGATAGTAGATGGATGAGGTCAAAGAAGGCTTATATGAAATGCAGGTATAAGCTTCATCAATATGGGATAACTTAAATGCAGGGCTGTTATGGTCTATGTAATATGTACTAAACCTGTTATGAATACTTGAACCATTAACAGCAGCTGCTGTACTTGACATGAAGGCTCATGTAGCCAGTTCGTTACTGTAGTTAGTTGAGAGTTTTACAGTCCAGTTTCCAACCTTTTGGTTCAAGTCAAGCCGGCCATGGACTTTTTCTCAGTTTTGCCTCACTGGCAGTCCGTTACTACTGTAGTTGCAGCAGTTACACAAAACCAAACCAAAAACAAAAATTATTTTATTGATGTGACTGTCCTGCATTTCAAAATAGAATGGACATTTAAATGCGTAGGGCTGTTGACCCAGGAAAGGTATTACACTTAAAGACCCAGTTCTCTCATGCCAAACAGCACCAATTGTCCTAATCTTCTTATTAAAGCCCCTCCGACAATTGTCTGAAATTCATGCTCATCCAGATACAATCTCAGTTTATTGCTTCAAGGTGAGTAAAGAAAACCTCGATTTACCAGGGTTTAGTTGCGGGTAAGTGGGAATTACATAGGTATATAGGAGGTAAGAGAGGGGCGATGTAGATTATATAATCAAAACACTCTCACTACTGTTCATGTTGTGCAATATAAGCTTTGGTACTCTGCATTGTTTGAACTAGCTGTCAATCAAAGAGCTGAGCCAATTGAAAATTTTGGTACTCCTGTACCCAAAATTATACTTTGGGGTGAGAGGCTTGGCCCTTTAAAGGGCAAGAGCAGTCATCTGAAATTGAAGAAGTGTATAGTAGACTGTCCAGTTTCCTGATTGGCTGTTGGAAGTCATGTGACAATGTTTTTTCTCTTCAAATGTGAAATTTACCAAAAATAACTGCTTGGTTTACTTTGAATATGCAATAGTAAAGTCATAAAATGTAATGAAAGATACTTCGATGAGAAATAAGATAAAAATTGTGTTATTTAGCTTTTTCTTCCAAATAAGTTTGGGGGGACTGTTCTTTACCTTTAAAGATTGTAAGCTCTTAACTGAAGAAGCCCTTTCTAGCACTGAACACACCAATAACTACTATTTAGTATTGATCATGGATGTGGCATTACAACACAGACACCATGAAGAGGTAGTAAGTTGTACATTTACTGAAAGATGTAAGGTCCTAAGTATACAGTACTCATAATTAGCACCAGACTTAAAAAAGAGATATATGGCAGACTTCATGATAGCAGACTTTGTAGTGAACACTTCAGCCTTGCTAGGCGAGGCAGACTGATGTTCTAATACCTGCAAAACTTAATTTTTAAAAGCCACAACACTGAAATTATTTCCACTGATTACCCAACCTGCAGCCAGGAGGGAAAAAGATACAAGCTGAATGAAGATATTTTAATCATCTACAATATGGGTTGCATAGATAGTGACTGTACATCCATATACTCATGAGACAATTTAAAGCCTGGTTATATATTTATTTTGACTTAACTAGTATACATATACCTGTAGTCTGCCATTGTGCTGAGTGCTCAGCAATGGAGTAGGAAGAACATGCCAGTATTAGAGCACAACTCCAGAAAAGGCTGTGGCCTGCTCAACTTACACCAATTGATTAGAAATTGGGCTGTAAAACTCCATCTAACTTCAGAAGATGTTCATATACAGTCTGCATTATGCAAACATTTCACTGGGAATCACCAAGTCTATCCATTTATGAAAGCACAAATTCAATTAAAAGGTTTATTGAAAAGTATGTTATGATCCAGATCTATAGCTTATACATTATTCATAGCCAAAGAAATCAGTAAAAAACACTCACTGGTAAGGGACTCCATGCCAAGCCCAGATACCTGGCTACTATTTACCTAAATACTGTTATCATTATTGCCAAATTACTGTTTTGCAAAATAAGGCACTGCTGTAAAGTAACCCTGCAGAACTGTGTCTGAGAAGAATTAATGCAGGTAAAAACCATAAACGCAGGTACAAACAGTAGGAGGTAGTGATTCCAAGAGCAGTCACCTCATACCTGTTTTGAAACAATGTGCTTCATAATCTCTAAACTTTCTCCCTTAGATCTTTAAAGTACCTTTCACAATATTTAAAGACTTCAATACTGGAAATTCAAGGTAAGCCAAGGCAGTTAGTAAATTTCACATTTGAGGAGAAAAAATATTGTGACATGAATCTATATTAGAGCAAATTATGACACAAGACAGTCTAGTACAATACTTCAAGTTAGGATGACTGCATTTCCACTTTATATAGGTTTAAATAAAGAATATGAAAGTTACAGCAAAAAATAAAAACCCCCTTACCGACTGTGATGCTTTAGCTGCTTTCAAGCATGGAGGACAGGTGCACCCAAACTCTGTCTCTTCGTCAGAAGTTGAACTGTCACTTTCATTGTTTTTGATTCTCTTTGTATTCAAAGCTGTTTTTGTTGCAATGACAGCCAACCCGTTTGACTTTTCCGAGCAACATGGGGAGGACATTTTAATTGCGACGTTGCTCATGGCGTTTTCCAAATTTGTGCACCACAGTGCTTGCATGTATATAAGGCAGTATGTCAGTACAACTTAACTACCATACAGCTAAACGGTCAGTACCAGCAAGGCAGTATTAAATCTCAGCTTGACAATTTATCCAGAATCAAACTGCAGTCATGTACGACGGACTCAATCTGTCAAAATCCTTGAAGATGTCGCTGAGTTTACTGAACCTTGCCATTTACAGGTGCTACAATGTATGCAATTAGCTAGAAATAAAGACTTGATACATCTCCTTAAAATTTCTCAAGTGTTGGCTTAGTAGAAGAACAGTTGACTTATTCCATTTTCCTTCTTTTTTTTTTCTTTTTTTTTAACTCCAGATACCAAGGTTTATTCCAAACAGATACATCCTATCAATCCTTCCACAAAACGATAGATTGAGCAATCAAACTAAAAACATTTTTTGCAACAGAAATGTGCCGGTAGAGAAGCACCACTGAAGTTAAGATACTACATGTCTATAATGTTACACAAGACAGTCCACACTAAGTAAACTATGATTACTAAACTGTTCCTGTATGAATGGTTTGAATTTATATAGTAGTACACACACACACACATGTGTGTGAGCCAAACAAATTGTTCGCTGTTTGCACACACAGCTGTGTAGCGTTTGTTGCAGTGTGTCTGCAACAATCTAAAATGTATGTAGTGAAGCTCTCTTGATCTCTCAACTGTGTACTGGTAGCGAAGTCTGCTGCCAGTGTTGTACTCTTTATTGATTCCTTTGTCAAAAGTTCACAAATCAGTCCAGAGCCACTTCTGATGATAACACTATGACATTTATCTTTCTGCTTAAAAAATGTCCAGGGAGAGATTTTAAATAAGATACACTTGTTAGACTCAGCAGACCAAAGAGTTATTATGTCCACAGAGAACAAATGCAACAGCTATTACAACAAGTAGGAGTGACTGTATATAACAAGTGGTATCCATAGCTATCTTGAGAAATAAATGCAGTAATCTCCATTTCAAAATTCAGTTGGTTCTATCTCCCATGTTGAAAAATCTATGGTGGACATAAAAGTGCAGTACCGCCTTTTCCCTAAACTTCAAAACTGTTACAACTATCACAAATACACAAAGCTATGGTACCTGGCAAGACTTCACAAAGTTGTGTGCACTGGATACACATAATATAAAAACACCCACTCTCTCCATCAGCCCACACACAACTTCCTGGGATATGAAGAGTGGCATGGATTTGACCTTGCAAACAATTCAAGTAAATTGTTCAAACAAAATTAGCCACAGGCCTGGTAATCAAACTCTTATTAAGCAAATCTATAAAAGAATGAAGTACAATTTGAAGTTGTTTTTTTCCCATACTGCTTCTGCAGTTTTGAAGGTAAGATATATGGGTCACCAATGATGCATGGTATATAGCTTTCCTGAGGACTAATTCAGAGAGGTTGGGGTTGGACAACAGACTTCCTATATATACATGGACAGAGCAGGTAACATGTGTCCTTTCTGTAGATTGTTGCCACCAACTGGGGCAAAAATGTGCATCGAGATTGCTGCCGTGAAGCTATAATTTGTAGGATTTGACTGCAACTCTGTAATATTTTAAACAAAAGTTAAACTTGAATGCGAAACAACATCATATTCCTGCAATATGTATAGTGATTTTGACCTTATCTCTCATTATTTCAAAAATATTTCAACTTTCTTTCAAAGTCTATTGTTCAACTACTTGCGAAGTCTTAACTTTCACACACACAAAACCACAGCAGACATCCATCTTGCTATGCCTATACTCACACCTATTGTAGCCTCCCCCCCCCCCCACCTGTTTGGCCTCTATGCTATTTGTTAACTGTATATTCTGAACAACGAATTTAGCTGGTAATAACTTATATGCTACTTCCAGATTGCAAAGTACTGTATCTGCACACAAAATCCCTCAGACTACCTACAGTAGGAGATGGGTGAGGAACCGAAACAGACTGCGGATTCTCCAATGCTTGGAATACTAAACCAAGCAACTGCTAATACACACAATAGATACTCCGATGGGCAGTTCTGAGAGATGTCACAACAAGGAGGTGGCAACTTCCATGTTCAATAGCTGATGGCACCCCTGTATAGGTACGTACTGAGCTTGCCCTTAAAGGACCAATCTTCTCTACCCAAACAACAGTTCTTGTAGGGGGGTACCAAAATTCTCAACTGGCTCAGCTCTTTGACTGACAGCTGATTCAAATAATGCAGAGCACCAAAGCTTATACTACACAACATGAATTGTACTGAGAGTGTTTTAATTGTATACATTGAGCTTTTTTATACTCACCACGAAGCAATGAACTGAGATTGTGTCTGGATGAGGATAGGATGAATTTCAGACAGTTGTGGGAGGGGCTTAAGAAAAAAGGTTAGGAAAATTGATACTATTTTGGGTGAGAGAATTGGGCCTTTAAACATGGTTTAACTCCACATGATCAAGTTCTATGGTGGTGTCACAAGGGAACTATCTATTGGTAATTATGCAATAAACAAGTATATTTACTTTTCCCTTTAACATTTTTCAAAATGCGAAAAAAATGCAGAATAAGATCGATAGATTGCATTTCATGACTGCATGAATATCAACCTAATGCTAACATACTGTATTTGATATGAGGACAAATAATGCAAATGAGACATGGAGCAAGGTTAGAGTAAATATCAGTTATGTTAATTACATAGCAACTGACAACTGCTTTCGATGCTTGTTTCCCTGAGTTAATTTTACAGTGTACTACTGAGTTGTGTTTAAACAGCATTACATTTTAATGCAAATAAAGCAAAATAGAAGGGGTAAATGTCTGTTATGTGAATTTTATGTATTTACTACAAATGAATATGTCGAGAAAGAAAATTAGGGAAGAGTTGAGGGTTGTTATATCAGCAATATCTGACAAACAAATGACATTTTTACAGTTCCCAAACTTTTCTGTTTTTCTTTTTTCCAAATATGACACTAAATTTATGGCTTGAAAATTGAAATGCTGCAGCAATAAACATTTCTGTATCAATAAAAATTTTTTATCTCTTTGTTTTCCCTTCAATTTTGGTCAGTGGCAAAGGAAATAGCACTGAAGTTGATTGAACTAATTTGTGGGTCACACCATATGTTTATATCATGTTCAAGGGGAGCCAGGGGATGATCCCCCTTAATTTTTCATCCACACCCCAGTATTAGTTCTAAGTTGCTATAGACTGCACACTTTTACACATTTGCTGTCCTTAAGAAATTTTATCCCTTCCACAAGTCATTAACTTATCTGGTTTTTGGCTCGATGTTCATTGACCATCTGACAGTATGAGCTACTCACAGACTTGCTATGCATGGACAGAGCATACTGCACGGTAGATTGTCGTTAACTTTGTCTAAGAAAAAGCTCACCAAAATGGCTGTCTAATATGGTTTTGTGTGAAAGTCTGGACTTGTTCAAGTCAACTCCCAGATTTTGCAAGAAAGTTTAAATATTTTTGAAATATGGCAAGGTAAGGTCCAAATCTCTTCATGTATTGCAGGAATATGATATTGTTTCCCATTCAGGTTGAACTTTTGTTTAAAATATTACAGAGTCTTTGCCAAATTAGAAGATTTATAGCTTCACAGCAGACATCTTGAACCGCCTTTTTTGTCCCAGTCCATGGCGACCTTTTACACGTTACATGCTATGCCAATGTATATAAGTCAGTGGACCTACTGTTACTGTATGGAGAGATCCACTGAACCATGTGTGTGTACAATCAACTTTCATGTTCCTGTAGAGAGTTCCTGCAGAATAGTAATTGGAAATGAGACAAATGTTGGCAAAACACTTTTTACTTTTTTTTTTTTTATTTTTTTTTAATTTGGAAGCCTCTTCCATGCCTATAGGGTGAGCACTCCTGAAAACTTTGCATATAAGTAGTGATGCAATGAAGTGAGTGGGAGGGGGGGTGGGGGAGAGATACTCAAATGCATACCCACACTTGAATGGTGAGTTGGAAAACTACAAAATGGTTGAAACTGGAGAAATTCTACTTCAATTATTACTATTACTTCCTCATATACAATAAACACTTGGTTATCTTAGGATGGAGGTTTAGAAGACATGGAGACTAACATACTTGTGGCAGGTTATGATTTAGGATGGGACTAATAAATACTTGTGATAAAATAGCTTTTTTACATATGCGCTAACTTTTATGAGAAAAATTCTTCTTTGCATTTTGAACTCTTGTGACCCACATATGATAATCTTGGGAGTTATTGGGAAATTCTGCTTTTTGAGCTCTGATGACTCCAGACAGGTGATATTTGACCAATACTGATCTGATGTGACTAAGAATCTTTCTATTATGGTGCTTATAAGCCATTTACCTGCATAAAAAATCTAAAAATCCGCCCTTTAATTTGCTTTAAACTGACCTTAGTTAAACAAAAAACTGCCCCTTTTAAACTCATAAACCATCAAACTACAGTATCAATATGCTCAATTACTCTATAGCTTTATTATTTGGAACCCAGAGGGTTCGAGTCCAATGAAATGAAGATTAACTATATGTATGTATAGTTCAAGGCCAATCATTCAACACAAACTAAAGTTTAAGCATGTGCAGTTGTTAGTTAAACTTACCAGCAAATTGCAAATAATATTATACTGGTGCTCAAATTAATTCAAAAACTTATTCATGTTGGGCTCAAGAAATACCCAAGGACATGCTCAAACCATACCTTAAGTGCCAGTTCATTTAATGAAAGGCACCATTGGATAGTACAAAATTTATAGACCTTGTTACAGTTCTTCAGAATCCCTGCATTCAAGTTGAGAGGCTAGTTGAAATGTTTTTCAAACTATGTTATCTGCATGTGAAATACAACATTCATAATCTTTAAGAAATCAAGAGAAGTATTTGAGGTGTTTTCATCTCATAGTGTACAAATCCTTTTGTTCAAAGTTACTGAAGGAGTTAATGAAGAGTGACATTTCCCCGAAAAGAAGAGAGAAATTTTAGCAATGACAAATCTTAACACGAGTGTTTCATACTTTTGATACTATCTGCTTTCTCAGTACCTTGGATATCATCTCAGTTTACTTTCCTTGTAAAGGTTCCAAACCTTAATGGAATACCAATATGGGAAGTGACCTTCTTGACCTGAAATGTTTTGTTTCAAGGAAAAAAGGGTCAAAGGTCAACCAAAATAATAAAACGAAAAGAGTATCTTCTGTCATGTTCAAGTTGACCATGAGTGGTTGAACAACTTTGGAGGCACTAATCCCATGGTTTGACTGGCACACGGATGCAATCAATGCTATTTGAAGATATAAAACATTAAAGTTTAAGGTTATAGTTTATTATACAGTATTTTCTGGAAAGGGGTGTCATGAGTACCAGGACATATACCATGCATGCATATTTATTAGGAAAAAACAAGCAATCCCCGAAACTACCCTACAACTAACCCTGGTATTAAAACTAACAGCACCTTTACTCCTCCCAACAAGAAGCAAGGATGCCCTTCATTTTCCTGTTTCAGAAGCTATGGAAGTTGGACTGGCAGGGGTAAGAGTCTGGATTACATAGGTAAATAGGAGGTAAGTAGGGGGGGAAGATGAAGATTTCCACTGTTATGAACAGTTCAGTATGAATACAGAAAGTGGTGTAAGAGAGTGTACAGAAGTTATAGTACTATAATGCATGATAAAAGATTTCCTAGGGTCATGAGATTTTTTCTAAATAGTAAACAGCAATATGCTGCAGTAGGGTTTCACGGTACCACTGATAATTGGTACCATGGTACCGGTACCAGAAGAGTAAAAAAGTAGGATTTTTATCACATCCAAAATATCCGTAAAAATACCATGCATTGACATAAGTGAAGTCTTCTGATAATCCCTGCCTCCCGTTTCAGTATTTTTTATAACATTAAGTCACCCCACACTCAATAAATCGGTAAACAAAAAAAAGAAATAACCTCTCTTCAAATTTAGTGTCCAATAAATACGGGACAAACAATAAATCAGTGTCGCATGTACGCACCGGAGCTAGACCCCACACGATGACAAGAGCATTCAGAATTGTAATGAAAATTGCAAAAAAAAATTTCTGCAAATAATGACAATCCCCCACCTAAAGTATAACCAAAAGTTATAAAGAAGAACTTTACAAAAGTATTTCCATAAAAGACTGATTCATCAAGCTTTCTTCCCGCCGAGTTATCACTATCAAAACTAAATCAAAGTGCTTCATGACTGAATTTACGAATGCATCGCACAGCAATTCGTTGTACAATAACACTATACTGTTCTTCAGTACGTAGCTATTAATACAACAAAGCAAATGAGTTGATCAGGTGAACTGAACACATGAGCCAATGTTTTAAGCTGAATTTACTGTGTATTCAGTCCCATTGCTTCAATGTGTAAATTTCTGAAAGAACGTTCGTTGCGTTCGTATGAAAGTTTTTCTTCCACAGACATAGACAGTGAGCGTTATGGAGCAGTCCCATTGAATCACTGTGTTAGAATCAGAAATTGTCGATGCAACGTTCATGTCAGAGCTTGCAATGCTATGATTCTTTGTCTGCTTACAACAAATTTCTCACTCATATAATGTCGTGTGCTATCGTAATCAAAGTGAATTCTATCAATCAACGCATAGCATCTATTCTTAATACACCATGTGAAATCATTTGCTGATGAGCAGCGATCGTTCGTGGGTTACGCAAAATGTCGAAAGAAAGCAAGGGCCCTGTTAGTGTGGAAGGTACTAGTTCTGCGAAAGTAATGTTAAACGGCACTTTCCGAAATTCTTAGGGGGATTTGTGACTGAAATAGTGCAAAACGATTATCATTATCAAGTGAATGTACCCTATTTGTATTGCAATGCTTAGTGACACGGCGCATTTATCAAATGGGTCTTTGATTCATTCAAGTATCATTCTAATTCAAATGCTTTATTTCTGAGAAAAGATCTTCACCTCAAAGTTGACTAATCGTATCTGTCTAAATACACAATGTGAAGGCGAGGCTAGCTAGCGCTAGCGCTGGCAGGGATCGTTCTGAGATTGCACAGAATGTCGATAGAAAGCAAGATCTTTTTTAGTGTGGAGGGTACTAGTTCTGCGAAAGTAATGTTAAACGGCAATTTCCGGAATTCTTAGGGGGGATTTGTGACTGAAATGGTGCGAAATGATTATCAAGTGACTATTCCCTGTTTATATTTTCATGTTAAGAGACATGGGACATTTATCAAATGGATTTTTGTTACACTTTAGTATCATTCTAATTTAAATGTTATAATTTTGAGAAAAGATTTTCACCTTACACTTGAGTACCAGTCTCCACGAAACTTCCGTACCTTTAGGTTGGGGTACCGTACCGGTGGCGGTACGTACCGGTTCTTATGGAAATACCGGTATACCGTGAAACCTTATGCTGCAGTAACTCACATGTCTGGTACAAGCCAATTTAGTTTTATAGACAATTTAAAGTTGGGGAAGAACCACTATTAGCTAACACTTGAGTTCTAATAAAAAGCAACCACAAGAGACTTGGTTAATCCCGGATTGCAGCCCTGGGGTTCTCCTTTGATACAGATATATTTCTTTTCATCAAAAAGATGCTTAGGTGTTAAACTTTTTTCAAGTATGTTCTGGCTGTAAAAATTACATTCTTGGGAAAGATTTCCAACCAGATTCCAACCACATTATCCACTGCAAAAAAATTTTGTCTAGCAAAATGAATTTCCTGAGAATTTTGCTCATGACTTCCAACTTCCTTAAATCTTTGCAGCTTGTGATTTGTTCAGGCTCCCCAAAATTTTGTTTTTCTTTACTGGTCCATCTGTCACTTAGTCTGCTTGTCTCCATGAATATGTTACTTCATGGCAGTAACTAATTGCCAGGCGGGCTATGATATTTGGCAGTTCACTTGCCAGACCAACCTGGGACTTGTCCCAGACTGTCAGGCAGCTAGGATCTGTCTAGAGTTGGATTTGACAAAACATTTTGTATTTTTATACTTTCTTTCTTTGCTTAATTTTTAAAATTTTTGCATGTCTTAACCTTTTGTTCCCTTAAAATATTATAACTTTTTATCCTATTTTATAAATTAATGACAACTTATACTGGAATGAAGAATAAAATGAAATAAAAAATTTTAACATGGAAAAGTATTGGCATAATTGCCAAATGGAGAACATGAATTTTGTGCATCTAGCTCAGAAAATTGTCCATGAGACACATTGCCAATAACCTTGAGTTCCTTCTGTATTGTACTTCAGCCATTTAACAACTCTAAAGAGTTGTAAGACAATAATGTGACCAAATCAATAAGCTTCTGGATTCTTTGATTAAAGATAAAGGTTAGTAAATGAAACAACAGTACTATAAAACTTTGTCCATAGAAATATAAAGAAACAGTCTACTGGATTTGAAATCTCTTCACCAATTTCATATGTTTGTTTTTCAAAGGTAGTCATACCTCACCCCAAACTACAATTTGACCAGTAGCCTATAGAAATTCTCAATTGGTGTCATTCTTTCATTGACATCAAATAAAAAAAAAATGCACACTAATTCATATTACACATCATGTACTGTGGGCCTTTTGATTACACATTTATTAGGGCTTGGAATTCTAGCCAGAGTATGCCCCAAAGCATAAACTAGGATTGTGTCTGCATAAGGATGAGTTTAAGAGTGCGTTCCCACTTGAGAATGACCAGGCGATCAGATCCGGTTCAGACCCCATGCAGAAGATCAATTTGCAAGTGGGAACGCTCTCATTCCTCGGATCATATTCCGAGAGCTTGATCATCCCTTCAGAGAGGATCAGACCACGCGCAGTGATCAAGAAAACAAGTGGGAACACAATTGGGGATCAAGGTGACCCAAGATCAATGACGAACTTTCCCAGCGTGTAAACAAACCTGACCTACACTCATAATTTCAATGAAACATCTCCCTGTTACTTGAACCAGAGGTGGGGATCAGATCTCACTAAGGTGATCAAATGGGAACACTTTTGCAGTTGATCACAAAAGTTTGCAGTTGATTGAGCTTGGGGCGATCAGCATAAGAGGATCACAGGGAACAGGTCCAAAGAAAGCTGTGGGAGGGGGCTATAAGTTCAGTAGGTAACTGAAACTGTCTGGGGTGATGAATAACAGCTTGTAAGATCAACATGCAATCATAGATTAAACTACAGAACAGTAGGTTCATTCAATGCTTGATATCAACCGAAACAGAAAACCACTATGCAATTGATTGAGCAATTCTTGGAAAGACGTTGTTTGTGTACCTGGTGTAATTACTTTGAAATAAGTACAGTATAACATCAATAACAGGAAAAGCAATAACCTTCAAGAACCTGGCAGGATCGGGAACTTTATTGTGAAAATTGATGCAGCCACCACAACTTGAAGCATTGTAGTTTGATTGTCCTCTTTCATGACAGGCTCTGGAAAGTCATGTGACAATGTTTTTCCTCCTCAAATGCCAAATTTACTTGAAATTTACCTTGAATATGCAATATTTAAGTTGTAAAATATCTTTCATGACAAAAGGTACTTTGAAGAGAAATAAGGACAAAATTGTGAGATTTAGCTGTTGCTTCAAAATAAGTTAGGATTGACTGCTCTTGCCCTTAAAAACATTCCTTAAAGTGAAAGAGCAGCTTCTTACTGAAGCCCCTCCCACAATTGTCTAAAATTCATCCTCATCCAGATACAATCTCAGTTCATTGCTTCAAGGTGAGTATACAAAAACTCAATTTATATAATCAAAACACTCTCAGTACCGTTCATGCTGTGTAGTATAAGCTCTGGTACTCTGGATTGTTTGAATTAGCTGTCAATCAGAGAGCTGAGCCAACTGAGAATTTTGGTACCCCCGTACCAAAATTGTAGTTTGGGGTGAGAGGTTTGGCCCTTTAAGTAAGAAGGTTAAGAGAATTAGCACTGTGTGGGAGTGAAAGAATTGGGCCTTTATTGGGTTTAATGATAATACAAACCATAATGCAACATATCATATGGCCTAAAAAACAGCAAAGACCATCAACATCTGTTGACAATTTAAACAAGGCTTCTGTCAGAAAATCTATTTGGGAACATAATTCATCCCTTCACAAATGACAGTTACCTTGAATATTACAGCATTTGGGGTAACCCAGTATCTCAGAGACTCTAAATCTTATGAATTTCCATCAATCAAACACACTCTTAACTCACAAGGATTGTGCATTCGCTTCAGCTGTTACTGAAACTTATCTTTGGCTGTAACTCATTCGAGCCAATGAACACAACATGCATGCTTCATATCCTTTCTAAATCCTCTTACAGAAAAGTAACGTACAATGCCAACAGCATAATACTGAGGAACCAAACTCCATTTTCAAATTGATAAACCATACGAACCAACCAGCTTAAATTTAAAACTTCATACATTTAGCCGTTTATAGCTCTGTATGCATCATTTAATTCTCTTTGTGACCATGGCAACAATGATTTCCTTCTAAAATATATTAAAGTGCATTTAAAATGGGAAACTACATTTTGGTTTTGAAATAAAGGTGCTAACAGCTCAACCTGGCAATCAAATTTTAGTGGATGAATGTGTCATACTACTACCGTTCAACCACACCCAAAATGAAAACATAATTTGCAATGAATCACTAAGAATTATGAACATTGCAAAATTGATATTTTTAACATGTTAAATATGACATTGGACTGATGGTTTTTTATATCCAATGATTGTAAACTAGCTTCAAAGTTAAAATGAGGCATGCTTTCCCTACTCCATTGCTTATGTTGAGCCATACTGTACAAAGACAATGGTAGTGGGTTCCATTTTTAAAGTCTTTGGTATGACCCAGCCAGGAGTCAAACTTAAGACGTTCAAAAGCTGCAAGTTGAATGCTCTGACGGCTTGACCATGCAATAGGTTCTTAATGGCTGTAGTAGGTCCATGTGACCCTAAATTTACCCCTTATGAACTTACCTGCAGAGCAAGCTGTGTGGCATATTCCTTGTTCAGTCATAGATCAGCAAAAACTGCAAAATCTATAATGCTCTATTATCTACTTATTTTTATACCTGGCCAGGTCATGTAGAAGATTTTAAAAATGTTACGGGTCGACTTTCCTTGTGCTTGGTCCTCAGCATAAGTATTAGTAGAGAAAACAAGCTAATGAGTCATTATTGGTTAGTTAATTAGAAAGAGTTTTACAGCCCAGTTTCTGACCTATTTGTTCGAGTCAAGCCGATCATGGCCTTTTTTCCAGTTGTGGCTCACTGGCTTGTTCTTTCTACTCCATTGCCTCACCATAACGGCAGTCGGTTCCATTTTTTAGTCTTTTGTATGGCTCGACCTGGGAAATGAAAGCGGGCCTTCCACAATGAAAAACAGATGTTCTACTGTTAGAGCAAACAACGGAGTCATTATTGGAAATAAAGTGGTAAGGGGAAGGGGGTTTGGGGTTCTGTACATGACACTTGTATTTTTAGGGCAATTGGGATTCTGCAGAGGGCAGTGCTGCCGGCAGCAGCATTTTCCAACAAGGCAAAAATGCTTGCAAAATTGTCAGGGCAAACACCCACAAACACTGTGTAAGGTATTCCTGTGTGCCTCTGAATGAGAAAAAAGGGGCGTGATCAGCCTAACTTAAAACCTCATCTAATTGACTTTAAATATGTAACTTTGAGACATTAATGTACAATAACATGTTCACATGGGATCAATAAAATATGGAAAGAGCAAAGGAGGGTGTATACAAATATTTTCTTAATCATCATCCTACAGTGGAAACAGCTCTCAGACATCTGTGCTAAAAATGGAAATCTTTGACGTCACTTCATTGCACAGCTTAGCCTACATTCCAAAAGTGCGTCATTCTCTATTTAAACTAAGATGATTATCGCCTTTCAAACAATTCCATCAACACCTGGATGTTTACGAAATGCAAACAACTTCAATACTGGGATACCAACGTTCCCAATGGTGGAAGCAGTTTTAAGTACATTGTACATGTTTAGGTACCAGACTGTATTCCATGTGTTCTGTATCTGCAGAAGTTGAAATAGTTTTATACAAACAGAAAGGGCCAAAAGATTATAAGAGTGAGTTAGTTAGCTAGTTAGTTAGAAGGAGCTTTATGGTCCAGTTTCTGACCAACTGATTAAGATTGGGCCAGTCACAGCCTTTTTTGCACTTGATCACTGGCTTGTTTTCCCTACTCCATTCCTTATGCTGAGCATCAAGCACAATGGCAGTAGGTTCAATTTTGTAAGTCTTGGGTATGACCTGGCCAGGAGTTAAATTTCAGACTTCCTAACTAACCATTTGACCATGCAGTGGGTCAAAGGAGTTGAAGGAGAGGAGGCAGGGAAAACTGGAATTTATGACTGAAGGGTACAAAAATATCAATTAGTATTATACAACAGTCAAAGCCCAAACATCAATTGCTATACCAGAATATATACCAATTAGGCAAGTGAGAATAGAACAACTTTATGGAGGCTGCCCTCTATGAGAGGCCTTCCTCAACTATATGATATGAAAACTTGCCAGTACCTTACCATGAGTGCCACAGGTTGGGATTGAATGTAGACAGGAGAAAATGGAAAAGGGTTCAGGAATGGTGGGAAGGAAGAAAAAAGCTAACTCCTCTTAATTTATCTTAATAGTGACAGAGGTTCCACTGGGATTCTGAAAGTTTGTGCCAAGGATTTTGCCAAATGAAGGGCTGAATTTGGCTAATTTGTTTAAATTTGGTGAGAAATAAAAGACTTGCTTCCTGGAAAGAAACATTTTTGCCATAAGGAATCCCCAACTTGGGCAAGAAAAACAAAACTCTACTGAACTGGCTAAAACAATGTACACATACTCCACTGTGAAAATACACAGACCTGCAGTACAGACAGCACAAACATAATACCATAAACCAATTAGTGGAACACATGATGACATGTCACATGAGATCCATGGAGAATTTTATTGTACACTACACTAGCTATATTGAAACACAATCCCAACCACAGGGTGGCTGGAAGATACTAAAAAAAAAAAAAAAAAAGGAACAATTTTTTTTTCCGTCACATACTGTGTGCATAAGTACCATAG
The DNA here is from genome assembly GCA_037179385.1 of Holothuria scabra. Taxonomy (NCBI): domain Eukaryota; kingdom Metazoa; phylum Echinodermata; class Holothuroidea; order Aspidochirotida; family Holothuriidae; genus Holothuria; species Holothuria scabra. Next base: position 49,732,231 of record CM074180.1, read on the forward strand.
AAATGTAGGCCTACTTGTTATGATCAGGTCATGTGTACAGGACGGTGGGAGGGGGAAGGTTATCTAGGGTAATTGCCAGGCTTCTCTGCCATAGATGTCCATACAGCTGCAAAATAATTTTTAATCATAAATAATACTCCATAATACTGGTACAATGCTGGTCATTAAAAACAATCATTTCAGTCTAATATCTTAGAGAGAAGAAAGGTCTGTATAAGAATTACCCAGCAGGAAAATGTTTAGGTGAAAAGTTTAAAAGAAAGTACTGGAACCAGTTTAGACAAGATGGGAGAGAATTATCACAAGAACATTGCTGTAAATTATGCTACAACTGATACCAAATATTACTGCTTTGCTTGCAAATTTTGTGATATATTATCATGTGCCCCAAAAGTCATTGCCATCCTTCCTCAAGAACCCTAGTGTCCCACGGTGTCACCCTAGATCCTAGTCAAGATCTTTATTAGTTCCTATTGACTATACAAAAAAATGAATGTGTGTCAGCTACATTTCAAAGCAAAATTAAAATATACTAGAAATAAGCGAACCTATGACAGATGTCACTGAGAACAAATGTGGTATCAGAAATTTCCAAACAATCATTCCAGGTAGAATAGCAAACCTACATAACATTAATTATGAAGATCTGGCCTTGATATTTGCAAGTCATGTGACCATCAGACAAAAAAGCTTTTGTTTAACATTTAGGTCCAAGTCACGTACTTCCTTAGTAAAACACTCCTTTTACTTTGCTTTGTGATCACAAACACAAACCTACCAACCCTCTTTTTTCTTCTTCTTTTTTTTTTTTTTTTTGTTTTGTTTTGTTGTTGGTTTTTTTTTTTGTTTGATTTTTGCAATCCACTTCAGCCTCAATTTTGTACATGAATACATTTTCCAAACCTGTTATGATTCAAACCTTGACTAATTTTTTTATTCCCTTTAATGAGTTGCAGAGAGGTAAGATCATCAGGCACAACTCCTTTTGATGATTTTTTTTTTTCTTTTTAGACTATCTACACCTACAGAGGATTTTGTAATGTAAGGTTTTCAACAATGATTTAGAAACGGGGGGTTTAAGAGGAGGAAGTTAAAAAAGAAAAATTGGAGTTCTTCAGATGAAAAAAATTTTCCTTAAACATAAAAGCTTGTAGGGATCACCCTTTGGCAATTTTGGCCATTATTTTACTAATTTTTTAACTACATTATTCTAACTTATGCTGAGGGGGGAGGGGGAGAGGAATTCAACAACAACCACCAAATCACCCTCCTGGGTATGAAACCCTCCAATATGCAAAACACGCTATGCAAGAAAACAAGCAGCTTTTAAAGGTGGTAAAAAACAGTTTTAACTAGGAAACATAGACAATGCAAGTTGTAAGAAAAGGCCACCACATATTTCTGCACAATTTACACTACCATTTCAAATAACATAAATAAATTTCCTCATTTTATATCCCGAGAAAGCTACATAGTATGACATCATTGCTAGTTTGAATACATTCATCTTCCAACCTCTAAAATATTTATTGTTGTACTTCTAGATTTAAGGTACACCTGATGTCAATAAGGTGAGAAAATGAGAATCCCCCATTTCCCCTACTGTCATGCCCTGCCAATGACCTTGTCTTGTCGTAATCGCAGGAAAGGTGGGAAATGTATCTGTAAGGACAGCTTACTTCCTTACATGAGGGGGTTGATAAAAGTTTTTACCTCCTTGGAAGAGAGAAATATTTCCCTCAGCCTCCTCTGCATTTTCATGTATGAACCCAACAGTGGTTTAACTTTCCCTCCAAATATCCAAATTTCCTGGCAAGGAACTTGCCTGCTTCAAAACTTTTCCAACCTCATATGGGAGCAGGTAAAGGGATCATGGAGATTATACTTCATGATCAGGACTATTTCAGATTCCAAGAAATGAGCTGATTGTAAATGGCGCCCTCTTTAGACATGAATATTCAGTAAAGAGTGAGACTTGATGGCTACAGTATTCAAATGGTAAAGTTAAAGGGAAGCAATTGTACAGCCTTCTAGACAGCACAGAAATTCAATAAAATTATTCCAAGCAATGTGGCATCATTAAAGACCAATTTTATCCCAAGTCAAACGTAGTATGAGTTTTTGCGAGGCAAGTCTGGAAGGCAGTTGGGCAAAGCAGTGCAAAGCACCATATTTCTCCGAAATTACCCATAGTGCAACAGAACAGTGACGTAAAACCTGCACCCAATGTATACTTTTGTTTGCTATTGCAGAATATCATAAATACTATGCTGCGCAAACGTTCGAAACACTACTGAAGACTGGCACAACTGCCCATCGTTTCATTCGTTTTACAAATGTTTCAACGGTTGAGTTTGAGATAAAGGTGCAGAAATCAAAAGATTAACTCCTTAAAAGCATATGGCTGCCTCTTCCAGGCCAAGTGCATATGATTTTGAGCCAGTTCGACCAAGGAAAACTCGAGCACCTGCGAGCGATGTGACCAGCACCCGCAGCGAACCAGCTGTACAGTCTATACAAGCTAACGTTAGACCAAGGGTCAGTACGTTACGTATAGGCTTATACTAGTATAGCAATACGTAGCCTATGCCGTATAACAATAAGACCGATCGATGTGTATGGTGTCTTAGCCGATTTCTCTTCGCGATTGCCTTCTTTTAACGTTTAAGTGTCAACAAATATCCTACATTACTTACAAGAATTACAAAAGGTTCGACTAAATCGAATCTTTGCGATACTGAGTGAAAACGAACCTAACTGTTGCACCAAAAAGCATGCTTAAATACGGTCTCGCTAGTCCCAGCTTGTTGTTGTTACCGCTTATAGTTTCAGGGTCTACCGGAAGTAACTTATCTTGGTTTGTATAAAAGCAGTCAGAAATAACGAGTATTTTTTATTTGAGAGATGAAACAAAAAGAAGAACAAAAAATTATTGGGTTATCAAAAATTTTTATCAGTAAAGCAAAAGCAACTATGAAGTTTTTTAAGCTTCATAAAGGGTAATTATAAATTCAGCTGTAAGTGTACGTAAGTTGGTAACCACTTTTGTGAAATCTGACCAGGTGCAGGTTTTACGTCATCAATCAGCTGATCCATGGTCGTGTTTCTTCGAGTATGGCGATACTCATGTCTTGAAGAGCGGGAGATTTGAAACTTTTTTTTCGGTATGAGTTTTTTGTGGAAAAACAACACAGTAGTGTTAATATCTAATGTTTATATATGTACTACACATATGTCGGGAGTAAAATGGCCACTATTGCTCCCCTTTAATGCTACTTTCATTCAGAGGCTTGTGATAAAAAAAAAAAAAATTACAAAAGAGTTGACATTCTACTTAAACATTTCAGTCTGGGAATATATGCCATCATCTTCATCATTATACATATTTCAGGGATCTAAGAACCAGATCCTCAAAACTACAGTATAATAAACACGAAACAAATGCATTATCTTTTACTAATTCACAACCATATTGGCACATTATGTAAAACTGTATGAAGCAAGAAGTACATATTCATTTAACAAGTAGCAAACCAACCTGGCTTTTCAAGGCTGAAAGAAATATCAAGCCTACAAGTTTTGGAAAGTGAGGGCACTCTTTCAGATTTACACAGAGTAGTTTTCAGCTCACAGGAAAGACAAGGAGGAACCTTTTTACAACATACTTTTTAATTTTTTGTTCATGGTTGATTTAGGAAGTAGCACTGAAATTTTAAGCCAGCACATTGGTAGAGGGATTGGAAGAAGGGAAAAATGAGGAAGAACAGGAGTGAAACAAAAAAGAGGTGTTGGCTTGGGGGAACTTTTCAAGGTGCAACTCTGACAGCTCAGTCAATGTGGAATAATATTTTTATTTCAGTTAGCTAAAACGTTTCTCTTTTTATGGCTTGAAATCCACCATAGCCATCACAGAACTGTTAAACAAAGTTCTACTACAGATCCACTTCTTGCTTATTGCTAAAAACCAAGACAATCACTATTTAGTCACACCTACTTTAAAAGGTATGGTGACATCTCAGTAAAGGGACCTGTTTATGGTACTTGACAGTTATAGACTGTGGTCTCGTGTACTCCGCGCTCGAGATAACAGCATGTTACCTCACACTCTGTTAATGTGGAAGGCTGGTTAAAGCGGGGTTGGTGTTTAAATTTTGATCCACCTCAAATCGCTGGGTTATGCGGTTTAAACACTGTGTTTGTTTTAATCATGCAATGCCACAAGTATTTATGGCGCTGATGACAGCTATTTTCTAACATTTTAAAATAATTGGTATGTGAAATATTTGGCCTCGTCATTACTCAATGGTAGCATTACCCAATCAACGAAGCATGGGGCATACGAGAACACCAACTGGAAAACATGGGGTTTACCCATGGTTCTGCCTTAATGTACACACAAAGTAATTAACACCGAATGTCGCAGGCTGCGTGAAACCAATCCTCAAGAGTAAGATTTCCCATGGAAAAAATCTTACTGGAATTATGCTACTAAATTTTTTACTGTTCTCCAGACAAACCTCTAAAAAGTTAAAATGTTTCTGGAGCAACTTGTTGCCTCAGCAAAAATAATAAAAATGTTAGTGTTCACACAATGTTGACTTTGTAAGTCCTGTATGGAAAAGAGTCCAATTTTTAAGCAAGTGTGGGATTTTTATATCATGCAAGCCAAATTTGCTGAATGTACAGCTGTAGAGCTAGTTAGCTGCAGTTAGTGAGACAGGGCTTTCATGCCTGTGCATACTGCATATAATCTAATTTAATCCAGCAATTATTGTTAAGAAAGGTTCCCACACTTTTGAAGTATTCAACTTCAAGACTTCTGAAGTCAACATCAAGACCTCAATGGGCTTTTCTAAGACCTCGGTAAGGCATTGTTCATTTGTTCTAAATATGTCTAATATATTTGGTGGAACAAAAACTAATCTTGTTTTGGCCACCAGAATACCAACCACTACACATGTACACATAGTGTCAACTGGCCTTATCCTTTTTCCAGATCATACAACAATTTATTTTCCATACCCAGAACCCCAAATTCATGATATTTTAAGATGTGGGGGATGATGTGCACTGTTTAACAAGAAATTTTCTAACTGGCTAACGACAGTGCTAATCCCTCATCTAATCCTTAACCCTGACAAAGAATTCAATGGATACAATACAATGGCAACAGCCTATCAAGAAACATCTTGTTAAAAAGTGCACAGGTGTGTGGGGAATTCCAGTTTCCCAACCAGTTGGAAATTTCAGCAGCCAGTCAATGGGAATCTGTGGTTTCCTGTAAAATGCAAATGTGCCCAATCTGCCCCTGAACATATTTTTCCTGCTCACAACTGCAAGCCTCCTTCATTTTTAGCTTTCCTCACAATCTGGTTCAGGTAAAACAATACTGGGAAATTTCCCTAAATTCCACCTGTCGAAAAGGAAGCTACCTTGCCATCTTTCAGAGAGGTCATTACAGCACCCTAAACAGTCCTTTGTTTTTCTTCAAGTTGAAGGCCCAGTTCTCTCACCCCAAACAGTACCAATTCTCCTAACCTTCTTACTGAAGCCCCTCCCACAACTGTCTGAAATTCATCCTCATGCAGATACAATCTCAGTTTATTACTTCAAGGTGACTTCAGAAAAACTCAATGTATATAATTAAAAACACTCTCAGTATCATTCATGCTGTGTAATATAAGCTTTGGTACTCTGCGTTGTCTGAGTTAGCTGCCAATCAAAGAGCTGAGCCAATTGAGAATTTCGGGACCCCCGTACCAAAATTGTAGTTTGGGGTGAGAGGTTTGGCCCTTTAAACTTAAAACCCTATTTTCTCCTCAACAATCACATACTATCAGAATGTTATTGCATAAGTGACATGAAAATTTATCAAATTTTGCATTCCCCACAGGGAAGTCCTACTCCTATTAACAAAGTCATCACGTCACTCTGAAAAACACAGGGAAACAAAGCATTCTCTCTCAATGTCAGGAAGTGATATAACCTCTGCTGCCCTCAAGACAATTTTGAACACAAGTTTAGTAACTTCATGTACTGTTTCTTGAGAAAAACATGTCCGATTTGAATGGAAATTTCACCATACTGTGTTGGATTCGATTCCTCTTTCACATACGAAAATAACGTTTGGCCTTAAACTTCCCCTTAATTGTTCACTTACAGTACCCCTAAAGGAGGTGGCAAAGCTTACCAGAAGCATTTATCAAATGAAAAAAAAAGAAAAAGAAAAAGTGGAGAGCAAAAACAAGATATGCATGAATGTCTTAAAAAGAAAATCTCACCCTAAAAAAAACTGTGACCAGTTGTGTAAAATAAATATACAACAATCCTATAATTTATTAACAGCTTTGGAATCTGCAGAAAGGGACAAGCATTTCCCAATGACCACACCCACTATTTTACCACGATAAACATTCCCTTACAATGAAATGACAACAGGTCTTTCTATTATGAAGGTTAGCATACAAAGTCATTATGTAAATGGCAAAGTCTACTGTAGGGAGATGCTGCATCATGACAATTCAAAAATAAAAGGTTTCTGTGAGTTACTCGTGTTCCTATTGTAGTGTCCCCTAATCATTCATTTAAGACCATGCTGCAGGGCAGAACTTAGTTTAAATCTGACAGATTGTTAATTTTGACATCTTGGAAACCTTTTTAACTTTCTGCCTTTATCCCATAGCCTACAACTTCTTAATAGGCCTACACCTTGCTAACTGCTGCATATTCGATCATCACCTCCCGGAAAGGTAAAATAAACCAACAATCTGGCCTTTTACATCATGTTTGCTTTTACAGCCAGTATTCCCTGATTTCAGATAAAATACCAACTCATGTATGAAGCAACTACCAAGACACCTTGGAAGTTGTACTAGCTGTGTACCCCCACAGAGTGCACATGCTATAACAGTTGGCTGGAGACTGAAAGCAAAACAAAAAGTTAAACAGTGTGCAGCTATTCTTTATTTTGTTAAGTTGTTGAGTTCATGTCCTATTATCATAAAGCCTTACCAACTACTCTTGTGTAAAACCACTCCATTCAAATAGCAGTGTGTGCAGCACCTGAAAAGGATATCTTTTATACCAGCACTTTGGCAAACTACGTCAATGCTGCCATGGTAACCGGACAGAGTGCAAGTCAACAGCTAGGGCAGTAGGGTACAATTGCACAACAGAGATCTTTCCCCCTTTCAAAAATGAAATATTCTAATATGGTAAAAGTTGTCTATGTTTTCATTTTATTTCACCCAGCTTCCTCAAACGCCCAGATCCCAGATCGTAATGTTTGCAGCTGAAGCTCGGTACAGTTATAGCACGCACATCTGGGATAAGATGCAACATAAAAGGTGCTGACGATGCATTTAAAAGGTTACAGACTGTATACTAAGTAATCATACAGGGATCAATTTATTATTCAGGCTTAAAAATGATCTGACTGCTTTAAAAACAAGGATACAATCTTGACTTGGCAATACAATCCTGCATTTGTATATTACTATTTAATTGAATGCCATTAATAAGTGTCACACGCAGACTGACTGCACGCAACTAGCATCATTACAGTAGCGCTTGCTGAAGTTGAAATTGGAATGAAGAAAAATGACAGTAATAGAAATTATACAGATTCTTTAGGAGGTCATGTAATTTAAAGGTAGTCAACCCTCACCCATCCAAAACTACATTTTTTGCAGTAGTTCACACATATTCTTAATGAGCACAGCTTTTTGATTGACAGAAAGTTCCAAAAATGTTAAGTGTTTTAGTTCATGTATCACATGATATGTACTGTACTGAAAATGTTTTGAGTAGACCTTGATATCTTGTACACACACCCTTAAGCAAAAAACTAGGCCTTGTGTCTGCATGAGGATGAATATAAGACAGTTGTGGGAGGGGCTTAAGTAAGTTGGGAGGGGGGGGAGAGATTAGAACTGTTTGGGATGGGAGCAAGTACACACAAAAATTCATACCAAATAGAAAAAGTAATAAGCCATGATATTTATAAGCATTGTAATAATGAGAGGCTAATGTGAATGGACTATCTTATTACAGTAGTTCTATGATAGAAAAGTATGCTAGTATTTGCCAGTCCTTGACACAACAACTTTATACTAGTCCCTAGAAGTAACCACCTTGGATATAAGCTCTAAAGTGCTATAGGCCTATAGAATTCAATACTTGATTAAACAATGGTACCAGTATAGTTCTACATACTTTAATGGCAAAAGTAGTCGTCCCATGCTTGTTACAAAACATGAGTTAAGTCTCATATTTTTCCCTATTTCTCTTTCAAGTATCTTTCACAGTATTTCAGGACATAAATATTGTATCTTCAAGGAAAGCACTTTACTCCTTGCCCATTTCAGACCTGAGAAAGAAAACTAGTACTATATTGTTACATAATAAGAGCCATACACAGAACATGACTTTCTAATACACTTATTCAAGTTGGGATGACAGCTTTTTTTAATATGAAAAAATAATCTATTCCAAACAGTAAACACACTCTGAATTAGTTTACCCTATCACAACTTTTGCCTTGGTCATTTAAAATCATGCTACACTACTATCCTCACTGATTCAAAATTGTAAAATTCATGCAGGCTAACTACTTGGTTAACCTTCATTGTGCAGGGATTCTGACAGAAGTACAAAAATTGGGGGAGATATTACTGCTTAACCCCAAGTCCAAACTGATGCTATCCTAGACTGAAGTTATGAGTGGGTTGAGTGGGACAAATGCTTGCTTTCAAGTCCCTGTAAGGAGCAATTTGAAGGGTTTTAAATGCCATATATTTGAGTATGTTCAAACATTACTGCAAAGGTGTTATCTTTTCAAGGAAGGAACCAAGATATTGACAAATTTCTAATTTTTAGGGATATAAAGGGGGATTTTACCCACCTTCCTTTGGTATGGGGAGGGGGAGACAAACTGCCAATTGCCTAGTTCATGTGAAGACCAAAATAGCCCCCCCCCCCTTCCCTTTCCCACCTCTGCTGGAAACTCTGATATGGAATATTCTAAAGCATCCTAATGACACTTTAAAGGTGATGCATATTCATGACATATGGATGACGTATCAAAATAAGTTCAGGATGACTCCTTATTACTGTACCTTCACTAAAATTTACGTAAAGAACACCAAAACACACTTCCCATTAAAATGATTTTGGTATCTTTTACTGAAATTCAGTACTCCTGTGATGGCAGCTGTAACTGACCCAGGCAATTCCAGGGTAAGCTTATTCAATATTAGCTTGGCTGGGCAAAACAATATAGTAAACAGAGTTGAATGCTACCAATGCAGACATTTTAACTGTTTATTGTTTACCTTTCTACCCTTTTGGAATGAAAGGCTTTCCAATAAATCAATCGCCAGCTGAACATTGTCAGAAACAGCAGCAATAAAAGAGCATGGTCTACTGTGAGTGTATGATTGAATAAACTGAAATATACCCATGTGTCCGAATATATAAGATGAACACAGAGAAGCAATATTGCAGGGTTGCACAAAGCAAGATAATTTGTTTGGAAATCCAAAGCCTGCAATGATTCTGGCTGTTGTTCTTTTTACCTTATGTAATTACACTGCTTTAAATAATAATCACAACAATACATTGAACATATACAGTGCCAAATCAGGAACATAAGTGAAGCTGCTCTAGGGGCTTGACAAAAAAAATTCAAGAAACTAATTACATGTACACAAAGAAACCAACTTAGTCTTGAGGTTGTTAACTTGTTACGCTTACAGTATATGCAGAAAGATTATGTAGAACCCAATATGGCTGGGTAACTAGTTCCAAAGTAGGGAGTTACATACACAAAGTATTGGTATCCATGTGATTTCAATCGTAGATTTCTCCATGTAAACGAAAGTGAATAAGACACTTAGCCGACGTTCTCGGAGAGAGGCTGAAAACAGCTGAAGATTTTGGACTCGCAAAGCCTTTGAATGAACTAGATTTGCCAGGAAGGGTAATGAGGGTGATCTACTTGTCAAACAGGGGGAAGTGGAAGCATAGTTCCAGAACTTTTCTGTGCAGTTCACAAGCAATTTATGCAATTTAGATGTACTGTAGGAAGGGGTAAGTATAGGTCAGCAATGCCAATGAGGAAGAGTCAGGAAAGCCTTTCCAGAGGAATGAAGGCTACGAGTGGGAGCAGGAAATGTAACCTGAGAGATATAGATAGGCCATCGTTAATGCTGAGCACAAAAAGTGAACAGCAGTACTATTTTGATTCTCTCACTAATACAAAGTCGATGAAGTTCCTTTAATAGAGGGGTTGTGTGGCAATTGGCATTACCTACTTTTCCTTTTGACAATAAATACATGCAGCTGAGTTAAATTTTTTGAAATTTTATGGATAAATCTGAGAGACCATAAATTAAAGAGATGTAAAATTCAAGCCTGGAAGTAACCTAAGTATGAACTACTATAACTTTTAACTTCTGTAACTTTTACCATCAGGTTACTTTCACAAAAGGCTAATGTTAAACTGCCATTGGCAAATGACAGAAAGTATCAAAATATTTTTCCATATGATTTTGATAAAAGTATGCACACAAGTTTTTCTCATTTTTTGAAGCATAAATGAGGTTATTACCCACTTCAAGAGGAGGGACATAAGGCTTAACAACCAAAAATTTTGAATGCAAGACAATGCACTCTGTCTTATTACAATTAGGTTTCAGCTAATGAGTTGTGACCCATTTGTTCACACTCTGTATACAAGCTTCCACTGCATGAAAGGCAGCTCGTACGTTGTTTTTGCAGAAGATAGAACATGAAGATAGAAAAAGAGAAGTAGAGAGATCCATTTCCTGGAACTGCCATCCACAACTGTGAGCCTAAGGAGGGGATAAGGGGGAGGGGGAAAGGGAGTGTTCTTGTTTGAAAAAACTTAACATCAGGAGGCCTGTTTCTCAAGTATGTTCATTCATATTTAAAAAGACTCCAAATAACCTTGTACCTATTGTACACACTTTCCATTCCTTCGGCCATTCCAACCAAAGTGACCATGTCAAAACTTTTGTCTCAAAAACAATTTTCTACAAATTTTACTCAAGATTTCCAATTTCCTAAAATTTTACATCTTTGCATGTAATTGAATGTCATCAGCATTTAGTTGGATAAGTTATTAAACTTATTTTGATGCTTCATGCTTTACATGCTCCGCAAGATACACAACAAGGACATCATTATCACTGAAGTAGTATAATTAGTCATTTTCAACTTTGCCCCATACTATAGAAGGACAGCAAGTTATGGTCTGATTTCAGTCGGCCATTACTTAGGTCTATCACCTTTCAGCTTTCAATTTCCTGACTTACCTGTATCATGGATTGTTGTATACTAAATTGTATCTTGATTCCTTTAATTTTAATGAATATGAGGGTTCGGAGTCCATTTAGGTAATAAATGAAGACAATTTAAAGCTGATGGACCCCACTAATGGCTGCCTACAGTCACTAAACACTTGTAACCCCTGATCAGATTCAGGTATACACTGAATGAAAAGGGGAATAGGTGCAGCGTAACAGCTGTCATTCATCACCATAAACTACAATTGTAAAGGTAGTCCATGGATACATATTCTCAACTAGCACAGTTCTGTAATTGACATGAAATTAAAAAAAAGCAGAGTAGCTCATATTACCAAAGACTGCAGACCATATGACCAAAGATTTCTGAACACCACAGATAGCCCTCTACCAAAAAAACATTGTGTCTTTTTTCCAAACAAAACCCAACACAAATTAAAGAAAAGAGATGTATTTTACATTATTTCACAAAATGAACGGTAGGGCCAATCTTAAGCCATTTGATCCAAAATTCCTGAACACACCAAAAGTACCACCACTAGAGTATCATTATGACAACCATCAATATAGTCTTCAGAATCTGCTGGAGAAGAAGCATTTTGCAGAATTTCTATAAAATGAACCATATGGTACATTTGGGACCTTTGACCATACATTCTTGAGCAACCTATATTGCCCATCACCCAAGGAACATTACATGCAAGTTTTAAAACTTATTCCCTCCACTCCTTATTAGCAGTACCACGAGCTTTGATAAAACCAATGAGAATTAAACCAAACAGGCCCGACTTGTAAGGGAATGTTTTGGTTGGAGCCAAACTGAGGTTGTCTGGAAAATGTTTGGTTGTCCAGATGAAAAGGAAATATAATAAAAAAAGAGTTGTATTTGATGCCTCTACCATAGAAAACAAACACACTTCTAGTTTGTAGTTTTCCAATTCTGTATTTTCCAGTTTATATGAATAGTGGGCCATACTATTGTCTCTATACCACTTCTTGAGAGCATTTTGTGAAATTATTCGTTGCAGGAGTAGAAAAGCTAGTCAATTGCAAATAAAATCTACTTGTGGATCAGATAATTTCAAAAAGATAAAGCAGTTGTGCGAAACAATACACACTCATCTCAGACAATACTGAAGGACGAATACTAAATTTCAGTCTTACTAAAGACAACAAAGAGGCAAGATGAGAAAAAAAGGTACTCACTGATCGTGGCTTCTCTTCCTTGACTTGCTCCTCTGCTGAGTCTGGGTCTTCTGAGTCAAGGTTTGATGTAGAGCTGGAACTAGAGAGCTTTCTCTCAAGCTTCGCCTTCGAAGTTGATGGCAAAGCAGACAACAGTGCTTGAACATTGATTTTCTCTGGCTCGTCACTGGTTTGTTCTGCTGAAGTTACTGGAGGCTCAGGTAAATGATTATGAGATACTTCTTCTTCAAGATGTTGACTTACTATGACAGAGGGTAAGGGAAGCTTCACTAAACTAGTTGGTTCTGAGAGCTTTCTCCTGAAAGGAGGCAATGAACTTGCTCCTGTGCAATCCAAACTTTTATATCTATGGACTTTTGACAAAAGAGACTCATAAGTCTGTGATTTGGGCGGAAGTTTTAACCTGACAGAAAGCTCTGATTTTTTCATTTCACCAACAGAAGCCTGAGACACTATTGTTTTTGAAGGTTCTGTAAGGGGTTTCACTGAATCTTGGAACCCCTCATCAGGTGACTGAATAGATTCTAACTCTGAGCTAAAGACATCCCCTTTGACATCAAGAGCATTCAATCTCTTTAAAGGAGGCCTCTTACTACTTGGTGAGCTCTCACAGCTAGGGTCAATTTCCAAAATCTCCTGAAAAGAAACATCCTCATTGGAAGAGTTGTCTAAAGATGATGGTGAACTGACAGACAAGCCAACAACACCACTATCATGGCTACTTGTCCTGTGAGGTCTCCCTGGGCCACTCCCTGGTACAGTTAAGAGGTCTTTGGTTTGTAATTTTCCATTAGAACCTTCCATTGTCAACAAGGGTGAATGACATCTGGGACTGAGGCAACCAGGACTACTGAATCCAAAGCCACTATTATAGCCACTACTTTGGCTTGTGCATGGAGACAAGGCTTTGTGAACAGGCTCCTCAGTACAGTTTATATGTGAGTCCCAGCCCTCTGATTCAGACTTGCTAATCACTAAAGTTTTCAAACTCACGGACCGTCGATTCAAGAGAGGACGAGAGTCCTCCCCGTTATCGGAATCATTGGATGAAGATAAGTTACTCGCTGATAGAGATCTAAGGGTGGCAGTCCGTGACCTCCAGAGATGTTGTTCATCTGAGGCACTATTGTTTTTCTCACTTCCACTGAACACTTTATTGCATAGGTCGAAGATACGCGGTGAAACGGGCCGTGCTGTCACTTTCACAACTGGGACCCCTTTATGCTCCTGAGGTAGTGAAGGAATGGTCACATGATTCTCACTCATGACAGTATCGATAGAACTCGTCTTGGTCATGGTTCCAGAGGACAGGACCACCACTTCTTGCAGGTCATGCAAGATAGCCTTGGGCTGTCTCGATTCCTTTCTGGACCCAACAAGAACAAAACAAGATCCGCCTGTCTTCTGTGATACCCGGCTTGTTGCTGTTGATCCAAAAAAAGCATTATCTCTACCTGCAATCATTCCCAGCTACAACATTATATCTTTCCTGTGGTTCAGCATGCACAGTACTTCATGAGATGAAACCTGCCTTGGTTTTGTAAATCAGTAAACACACTCTTCGATTGTCATCCAAAACCAAGGTTATGCAACTAAAATCAGCTCCTTGTGTGATGAAATGTACAGAAACCTTTAAAAGCAGTAAGGAGATGTAGAATATTCTGGAAAAGAAGAAAAGGAATCATTTTAAGAGCTTCACCTCAAAACAAATATGAGTTCCAGATTGCTCCAGGAAAAACAGATTCATAGTTTCAAAATTTCAGAATGAGTGTAAAGGAAGGTCACAGACAAATGTTATTGATGTGCTTTTTTCATAATGAACTCTCTCTTTCTCTTGTGTACAATGCGAAAGTGAAATCTTACACCCAAGTTAACGTGCCAATAAAAATTTACTTTCACTTCAACAGCGTACTTAAATAACAAAATGCTACATTAAGTGGGAATAGATCATCGGCAGCCATCCTGAGACTGCTTTTAATCGTAACAATACTTCAAGCCTTAAACAACAACAAGTAGCAAGTGGTACTACTATTTCGTAGAAAGCATTGCTGTGGAAAACATTTACGTAACCAAATATTGAACATTTGAATAAGAATGTCACAAACTGATTGTTCCATGCTAACTCTGAGAAAACAAGTATGTCTGTTAATATATGTTGAAATGAAAGTTGCTTCCTCATAAAAAAAAATATTGTCACATGAATCTCAAGAGCCATTCAGGAAATAGGGTAGGCTGTACTGTACAAGACCATAATCATATTGGGGTGATAACATATGGTAAGGGAAATTTTGTAAATTGAGCTGAACACATTTGGGCATAATGGGGGAAGTGATTCTTCCATTTCGTCAGACTAGATCTTTTGCACCCATAGACAAATCAAAACAGTCAAGGGATGGTCTGATTTAGTCGGGCATGATGGGAGCCTATCAGCTTTAATCTTTCAAATCCTTTCCTTACCTGAATAACAGCATTACACCACTTTCAATTCCCTTCATTTCACTTTATAATGTGAGGGTTAAGAATTGAATAGACCATAAAATGATGGTGATTTAAGCCTAATACACCCCACTAATTGCAGACTTCAAGTGCCAGTAGCCAGACTTTATATATTATAAGAGAAGTACGGGCCAAGTGATTTTAACTTGGGATAACAAGGAGTGCTGATGATAAAAGTCTATTTCTGCATTCTACAACATACTACAATAGGCATGAAAAACAAGTCAGTTTTGTACAATTCCCTACTTAAAAGGCAAGAGCAGTCATCCCAAATTTAATTTGATGAAAAAGCTGAATAGCACAATTTTTGTCTTATTTCTCTTCAAAGTATCTTTCATTACATTTTATGATTTAACTATTGCATATTCAAGGTAAACCAAGCAGTTATTTCTAGTAAATTTCACATTTAAAGAGAAAAAACATTGTCATGTGACTCACAACAGCCAATCCTGAAACTGGACATTCTACTACAATACTCCAATTTGGGATGGCTGCTCCTGCCCTTTAAAGAGTGACATAGTTTAACCCTGAATTTAACGACAACTTTTTTAACATTATACTGCTGTACTTACAATAAAAAAACAATAGCTATAGATTCTCAGCATCTGTTGTACTCCGTTCATATCACTCAAACAGGCTCTAATGTAACAACAAATTGGATTTTCATACAAGTATATTCCGACTCTGTTTTTTACTTCCTATTTGCTACTTATGTTTCATTACATTGCCAGCTGAAACCATCTCTGAAAGCTGTTAGTATTGTGAAAGGTGCCCTCATTGAGAATACAATATGAAGGTAGTATCAGGTAAGTGGGACACTTGTTTGTGTCATATTGAGCAGAGATATCTTGCTCTAATTTAAAACAGGGATTGATTTTCAAGGTTTAGCTGGACGGATAAAATTTCATATGGTCTGAAATCAAAAGTTACAAGCAGGTTGTGCCACAGTCAACCACCATTTTTAACTCAGACATAATTTAAAAGCAGCTTGCTTTTATCTAATTCATGACTACACTGCTTGCTGATCAAATCTTTACAATTTTTTCATTATATATATATATGATGATTCTGCCTGCAGTATTCATACTGTAAAGTTTTTACCTCTAAAACATCACAGGCTTTGAATTTTGAGGTATGCGAGGGAGATAACACACCACCATTTGCCCCAAATCACTGAGAGGAGTGCGATTTTAAAGTTAACACCAAGATAAAGAGTGGAAACTTGTATAAATCTATTAAAATTTCTATTAAACAGTACACTAGGCCTGTGGAAGTTGCAGTAAACTAACTAAATGTTTACTCTCTTTTTTTTGTGATGGTTTAGCAAGTGAATCACAAAATGGCCACAGCACACATATCAGACTCCTAAATCAACCTCACTTGATGCACAGCCAGAGAGTAATTTGTCCAGTATCAAACTGCATTTTAAAGGCCCAGTTCTCTCACCCCAAACAGTACCAATTCTCCTAACCTTCTTACTGAAGCCCCTCCCACAATTGTCTGAAATTCATCCTCATCCAGACACAATCTCTGTTTATTGCTTCAGGGTGAATATAGAAAAACTAAATTTATATAATCAAAACACTCTCAGTACCATTCATGCTGTGTAATATAAGCTTTTGCACTCTGCATTGTTTGAATTAGCTGTCAATCAAAGAGCTGAGCCAATTGAGAATTTCGGTACCCGGGTACCAAAATTGTAGTTTGGGGTGAGAGGTTTGGCCCTTTAAAACAAAATGGACAAACTTGCTATACAAATGCAAAATTGTGTAGCAGATTTGGTACATCAAATATATAAGGTTTAAATGATTTGGAGATGGAAGAGTGCAGAAAAAGCTAAATTGTTTCGCAAATTTTGAACACTAAAGCATTCCCTGTACACCTGGAAAATCTAAAACTCAAGGCTTGATATCACAAATTACAAAGTGTGCATGGGAGGTAAGGAGGTGGCCTAGATTATCACATTTTAATTCTTCATCACGACATAGTAAATGAACATACACTAAGCTGAATTCCAGCAACAAAACAGCATATGAGATAATTTCAGAACACAGTTTAATATGTGTGTGAAATGTGCATAAAAAGACAGTGAGGCTAGTTTAGATGGAGTGTCATATGACTTGGTGCTAGTACTGTAATTTTTCCCCTTGACTTCAGTATTTCTACACAATGCCTCCTGCATATGCACACACAATGGAAATATCCATCAAAATCTTGTGGATTGCAGTAGCTCAAACAACTCTTTGAGCTGGTTTGAGCTAAAAAATAGTGATACCAAATTCTTTATGTAGATATGTAGGAAAGCACAGAGCGAGTACATACAGTTATCTTTTCAACCATAAACATACGGGACTCTCTCCGGGACAGGGCTGATGACCTTTTGCCTTACTCCACATCCACAACCAGGGCATAATTTCTGCCAGGCACCAAAGTCTGCTGAATTCCTCAAGGTTCTGGCCAATTTGGGGAGGGTTGCAGCCTCCTCCCCCAGCCCATCTGGTCATGTTTTCAACATATTTGATAGTTAGATGAGGTTAAATGATGTCAAACCAATTGGATTAAGTAGAGCTGATCAATGGACAGTAGTAAACCGAAAGTACCCCTAAATGGATGCAAACACATTTTATCATTCCACCCAGACCCTATGTAAAAATGTATACAACTGATTTGTGTTCAAGGCATGCTCGACAGTCTACATCTGCTTCTGAAGGATGTTGAGTGCAAAACTCGAGCAATTCAAATCTATGGTAGTATCTCTCCTTCAACTGTTAACCAAACACAAAGGACCATGGAATCTGGGCAACTTTGGTACTGAAAGTGAGGTATGTAAATAGGACTTAAGGGACAATGCAGGTTTGGCATGGATCATACTCCATGATCCCTTGTAACTCTCAATGGAGTAGGGAATGGAGTAGGGAAAAAATCCAGAGAGCCGTAACTGGAGAAAAGGCTGTAGATTCTTCATGTTAGTTCAAAGTAAAAATACCTCCCCCCAACCAAGAAGTTACTGAATTTGACTTAAGGGCTAAACATACCACAGTGGTTTTTGATCCACAACTCATTCACAATTTTTCTAGATCTGACCAATATTTTTTTATTCTGACTTTATTCTACACATATTCAGGCTAATCTAACACTGATCATAATTTAAATCAAGACAAACTGGAAATTGCTGTCACAACATAACTTATGTTGCTCAACAGTGACATTTGTTCCATAACCAATCTGATTTTTGCACATTTTTCTGACAAATGCTGTCTGCTGGCAAACTGAATTTACATTCCTTTAATCTCTTAAGACTTCTGACATAAAAAGTATGTTTAAAAAGGTCAGCAAATTTTTTACTCCTTCAAAACTCAAAGCAGGAAACTAAGAAGAACATTGAAGTGTAATCTGATCCTCAATTGATGAAGTGTGACCCCCACTCTGAACAGTAACTTTACACCCTAACAGTAGAAGATCTCCTGTAGGTACAACATTCTCAAAATACCAACAATGATAACAAGCTGTAGGGGATTACACAGCACTCAGATACACAGATTCTTATCTGGGAGTTTCCCTCTTGACATCATTTCCTGAACTTATAAGAGTTTCACAACTTTAGGGAAAACTGCACTCCCAGGTTTCCATATCTAATTTAACCGTGTTCATTAATAGCTTCTACACTGACACCAGATTGAAGAAAATAAATGGTACAGGGTCTACTTGATTGCAGAGTCCATCAGATTGCAAAGTTCACTAGAATGCAGGGTTACCTAGATAGCATAGTCCATCAGATTGCCAAGATCCATCAGATTGCAAGGTCCAATAGGATGCAGAGTCCCCTAGCCTGGTAACTCTACTGGATTGCATTTTCAACTAGACTGCAGGTTTCACTAGATTGCAAGGTCCACTAGAACGCAGGGTCCACTAGCATGTAAGTTCCACTACATTGCATTGTCAACTACACTGCTGGGTTCACAACAGTGAAGTAAGTATTAGACCAAAGACCCTACCAATAAACTTCATTCTAACCCCTACCCTAACCATAATCCTTATCTTAACATTGATTCTTACTCCAAAAGGTGCTGAAGAATGTTTGGCACATTAACTAAAAGGTTTCAGTTAGGAGTGGCAGCCCAGTTAGGGTAGGGTTATTGTTGATGTTAGGGGTTAGGTATTACAAGACAGGGTTCAGGTAAAGCCTTATGACTACCCTAGTCCTGAACTCCAAACCCCCAAGAAGTTAAAACTCCTGACATTATACAGCCACGTCAACCTAGCTAGGCAACTGACCACAGCAGCACCAGAATGTCCAAATTGGGAGGAGGAAAACTAAGGGCAATGCTAAGGTTGGGGGGAAAAATTTTTTGGCCTAGCTGAAAACTGAGACCTAAGTGCCTGTTCCAATGGAACATAGCCTCCACAAGCTCTGAGGTTTTTGCATCTCTTAATGAAAAATAAAGTCTCTGGAGAGGTATATTATTTATGTTGGGGGTTAATCTAATTCCTAACTGACCTAACTTAGGGAGGGGGGAGAATGAGGGGGCAAGGAAAAACATGTGGGGCAAAATCCCCCTCTTGCTGCAAGCATAATAAGCAATGAATAGATCACCATCCCCCATTTTCCCATTCAATGTTGTAGCAGTCCAAGGCATCCTGAAACTTCAACATTGATGCAGGGAGTGGGGCTTGTCCCAAGTATTTTTGTCGTGGACTGTAGATAATGACCTCTGACAGAGTGAAAATCCCTAGTGAACTAGAGAAGTGTGCATTCTTATCTAATTTAAGCTGTGAATAAAGCAATCAAAGGCATTCAAACAATTCAACACTTCAGGAGTCTCTTGTCTGCAATAAAACACAAAGCACTAATCTATCTCAATCAAAATCTAAAAGAGTAGCAGTCCTGGGTCTGTTCCTTTGACATATCTTCAATAGGATCATCCAGTTTAAGTGTTTACCCCCACTGCAAAGGAGAAAATGTCAAAGTGTGACTCCCTGGAGATTATATTGACTCAAAGAGATAAGAACGCTCCCTTTATACCCAAAGACCAACAGTTTAGACAAACACTAGCAGCCAACCAATGGTGAAGGGCAAGGAGTGGCCCACACAGCACACTTCATCGCATGGTTCTACTAATTCAAAAGTCACCTCAGTAGCAAGGATGTATTTTTATGAAATGCGGAAGGGAAAATTTATTTCGTCCATTTCTTTGCACAAGTCAATAATTCAACGAACTCTAAAAAATTTATTTTGATATACATATGAACAAATACAACCATTTGTATCTCAAAACTTAGGTATTGTGCCTGGTACTTGCATATTCACTGAATCGAAGATTCACAGTAACTCACCAGAGCCCACTGGCTGTAACTACCGATGGGGTCGTAAAAACCGGGGCAGACAGCCGCTTTTGGCTTATGTATAGCCCCTGTAGGATAGGAGTGATTACATTTTTGAATCCATTGACTGTCCTAGAAGTTACAGCTTCCTGTGGCAAACTATTCCATTCTGTAATAATTCTCTGACTTAAAAAATACTTCCTAATATCCAGTTGACAATATGGCATTCTTTAATGTCTTTGGAGTATAGTCTCATTTGGGAAAGCCATATCATGATCAAAGATATTTACTTTGAAAACAGCATCACTGTATAATGGCAACTGTCACATGACCAGTACAAGCACACCCTCCCCCTTCTCACACAGTTTAACTCTACAAAAGCGATGGAGTATGGAAAACAATCCACTGCTAGGAAGAAGGTTTGGGGTGCCAACGGATAATACCATAAGATCAGAAGTTGAGGCAAAAATGAAATCTAAGGGGAAAATGTCAAGGAAAAGGGTAGTATACCCATAAATGTACACTGCTGCTTAGATTCACACCTAAAATATGAATCAAATCTTTTTTTGGGGGGGGGGAGGGGGCAAGAGATTTGGTTCATTTGTAAGAGGGAATAATCAAATGTATTACAGTGAATTTTGATCATCTCCAGGGCAATGGTTTTTCTAAATATCCATGGTTGTGACTTTGCTACAGGAACATCCTCATGGCAATAAAACTCACAAATTCATAGCTTGTAAGCTTTATTAAGGTACTGTACCACTGGATGGACCATGCCTTCACTGTGACGTAACATCGAAAAACTGTACCTTATTTCTATGGTCATTAATAAATTTTTTTCCAAGTACTGTGCAACAAAACACATCTGGAAACAAAACGAATACTTGGTAATCCACCGTTTCTGCATTTTCAAAGGGTTTTGGCCTTAGTGCCCAGTCTTCCTAACAAAATACAAAATCACAATAAATTCTTTGATTGGTCTGGACGCACTTTGAAATGCCTATTTTCTGCGTGCTGCTATAACTTTAAAGAAAATGGAATAGTAAAGGTAACGTCTTATAAATCCAGCCCAGCAAAGACCACAAAAACAAATTTCCATGAATTTGTCCATCCTCCAGGTGATAGGTCTTTTTTTTTCATAACGAAGGGACCTAAGTACCTTATGTCTTCCCAGTAACAACTTTGAAGACAAAACAATAGCGTCCAAATCCACTGCAAACAGAGGGACAGACTGCTGATTGATGAAAAGCTTAAAAGAGACAAAATTTCCCACAGAAGGAGAACTCTTGAAGTAGCTGGTTAAATGGAGTTTACAGCTCAGTTTCTCAGTTGCATATGCTAAGCACTAAGCACAATGGCAGTAGGTTCTGTTTTTAAAATCTTCATTAAGACTTGGCCAGGAGACAAACTCCATACCTTCTGACCACAGGTAAGATGCTCTAACCACTTCACTATGCACTATGCTATCTGCTGCAGGCCAGCCTCTTTCCTCTTTTTACGAACTTCA
Source organism: Holothuria scabra (assembly GCA_037179385.1). Taxonomy (NCBI): domain Eukaryota; kingdom Metazoa; phylum Echinodermata; class Holothuroidea; order Aspidochirotida; family Holothuriidae; genus Holothuria; species Holothuria scabra. The sequence goes on from CM074180.1 coordinate 49,754,089, forward strand.
TTTTTGATGGACTCCAAATCTTTCTTCATGAAACAGTGATAAAAATAGGCATATTACAGGTAGTGTATAGGTTTAGTTCTAGTGCAGGTATTTCCTGCAGATAAATAACTTATTTTTACTAATTTTGAGGGACTTCTGAACTTCTGAAATGAGTGAAGAAATTGAAAAATGACAGATCTGTTTGGGATGAAAGTGTAATAATTTGAACTTCACAACTAATTTATTCAAGTTAGTCAGTTAGATGGAGTTTTATGCCCCAGTTTCCAACCTACTGGTTAAGTTGAGCCAGCCACAGGCTCTTTTTCAGTTGTGGCTCACTGGCTTGTTTTCCTACTCCATTGCTTTTGCTGAGCACCAAGCACAAAGATAGTAGGTCCCACTTTTAAAGTCTGCAGTATGACCTGGCCAGGACTTGAACTTCCAACCTTCCGACTACAAGCCTGAAGTTCTAACTATTTGACCATGCATCCCAAACATGAGAACCAGTACAAAAGCTCTGTGTCAAAGCTTCTGACTGAGGAGAGGACAGGAAGGGTGCCCTCTATTAGAGGATGGCCTCTCTCACTCTTATATAAGGGCTTGTTAGAACCTTTCTATTACTATATATTGAAGTGCAGCAATCACAATTGTTACGTAATGTCACTTTGCAGAAAAAGAGAAATTACCTATAGTAAGTTAAGTTTCGTAACTATCTTCAAGCTTTAAAAAATTAAGAACTCTTTCAGTCTACAAATGTCATTACTTGAAGAGCTGGTCAAGAAAGCTTTTACATGCAAGATGCTCACAGTAAATTCATAAATAATGCATGTAATTCTCCCTATGAATGTAAATGGCCTTCTACCCAGAGGCATGCAAAATGCAATTTGCATACAGACGTCATTCAGTGCTGAGTGTAATGCAACTGAAAGTGCAACTGCTAAAAGTGTTAACAATATTCAAAATGAATGAGGTCATTTAGGTTACAGATGTTCAAGGCTAAATGCTTAATGTGGAAAGCTGACAGCAAAATTATCTAAAGCTGGAAAGTTTGGTATTCATATATTTCTTTTTGAAGTTGTAACAAGGATACAGGTGATACAAGTATTACTTTTAATAATTTACATTTACCATAGATATTTGCTTTAAGGGCAAGGTTGCAAGCAATAAGGGAGGGTCATTTGACAGTTCTCCATACAAATTTTAATATCTCACTGCACAAGTTTGAAAAAGTACTTCCCAAGTTCTTGTGTTGTTTTATCTATACAAAGACATACTTCCTTATATATTGTATCATTAATGTTTAGTTCTGTTACAAGGGAGATATGGTACGTGGTACAAAAAATATCAGGATAACAGGAGTTGAATTTAACATGCATTTTAGAACACTTTTTTGCAAAAGTCTGATCAATGGTTCTTAAGTAGCGACACTTACCAAACTTACATGATATGTTAGCTACTACAGTGCAATGATTTACACTTTTCATGAGAAAAGTAGGACGATATGTATCATATTTCATATTTAGACGTGGTTTTTTCAATTGTAACAGAATGACAATTCCCGATGGAAATTTAGGAACACAAATGTTCACTGTGTGCTACAGGTATGTGGTGCCCAATCCCTGTTTTAATAGGTAATATTATTATAGTAAATCAGCAAGATTACACTGGAAGAATAAAATTTATAAAACAACAGACTAAACCAAACCTCTCTATCACATTTACAAGCCACAAGGTTTTTTCAAGGTTTTTTCTTTTTTGACGGGGGGGGGGGATGTAAATTATGTGAAGATTATGACAATTTTTCTGTCCTTTTTTATTTTGAGAGAAAGTAAGAAAGAAGAAAAGAGGACCCTTTTTCTCCCTCTCTCTCTTTGTTTGGACAACCATTTAATTTTGAAGAAAGACAATCTTCAGAACTAAATAAGGTGAACATCAACTTAAAAATGTCCTTAAAAGAGAAAAATCTATGACATTAAGATGGCACTCTCTAAAAGCCAAACTATAACAAAAACTGGTCTTCGTGAGAAAGAGTAACATTGAAAGAGGAAGGATCTATAGAAACAATAGAAACATGCTGCTCTCTATTGAGTGGAAGGATGTCATGTGAGTGCTATTATAAAACTCAGATGCATTTGCAGGTTGGGAAATTGCATATATGCCAGCCCAACCCCCCCCCCCCCCCCCACCATGGACTGGGGCTTGGAAAGTATGTGAACGGTATTTCCCACCGGTTGTAAGAGGTGACTAAAGGGAAACAAAATTTGAACTAGAACCATACTGGAAAATAAATTTAAACTTTGAACTTTCTATCCAGTTGACTGGCACTATGTAACACATTTGTGTTGGTGTGTCATTTAATCTCATTTAATTTACTAACTGCATACATAAACAAAGTAACATTTTCAAGATGGTGAGCTCCATTTACAATAGTTTCAACAATTTGGAGTGATTTTTGAGCCTTTCCTTAAATGTGAGAAATAGATATTTCATTCTGACGAGTGCATTTTTGATCACTCCTACCAACTGGCACGTAGTTTTTGTTTGGTTGTGACATGAAATATGTAAACAGAAGTCAATGAGGAACAAAATAGACCTCACACTTACCATTTCCTTCAACAGCATAGACACAATAATAACAAGGGCAGAGCAAACAACCAAACCATTGCAGAGTCCAAACAAAACAAACACTTCATCTAATGGGATGAGTTTTAAAATATTCAAATCACCTTCTCTCTGCCTTCAACTCCCTTATAAACAACAACTACTTACAGAATGTTGAGCAAAAAGCCTGAAGCCAGACTCCTAAACTCCAATCTCCTTGAATTATTTGAAGCGTTTTTAAAACATTGGGAGCATGCACTTTTCATGTTACAGCAACTTGTGTAACACATCACTTGTTTGGGGGATTAAAATTTCTCCGGCATTTGGGGCAATTTGTCATGGTGTCTTGATCTTTATTTAAATCTTGAAGTTTAGGGAAAGAGACATCCTGACAAGTTGCACAAGTTGTCACTTCACAAAATATCAAGGTTTATGTAAGTTCAACATTCATTGATGGCAAGCGTGCTTTTTATATCCAACAAGTATGAAGTGCTACAAATTGCTTTCCTAAATTTTACTTTCAAGTGTTCAATGCAAATAAGTATGTAGAATATAAATATATGCAACAATTATTTTCCAAAATTAAAAAAAGAAAAGTTTAATGTCACATCAAGTTTTGATATGTTAGGGGGAAGCTTGTTCTAAACATTTTGGTGAAATTTGCATTGAAATTCAATGTGTGGTTCTCATGATATGAGCATTTAGAGTTGTCACATTTTTTTCAACATAAAGTAACTTGAAGCAAGCACATATGACATCCTATCCTCACAGTAATGGAGAGAGTGTTTTGTTTTTCTTTTCAGCTTTACAGACAATTTTCTCCTCAACGATCCCACATTATTAAAATGTGATTGCATAAGTGACATAAGAACTTTGCAAACTTTGCATTCCACACAGAGAGGTTCTATTTCTAACAAGGTCGACACAACAGTCTGAAAATACAAAGGGGAACAAAGCATTCCTCGTCCATGTATGGATAAGATATGGACTCTGCTGCAAGCTCACTTTGAAACACAAATCTAGTGAGATCATTCACTAATATCTCTAGAAATACATGTCCCATTTGAATGGAAGTTTCACCACACTGTTTAGATTTGGTTCCTCTTTCACATACTATATGAAAATTCAATTTTTTCTTTAACTTTTCCCTACAACAAAAAGCTATCTTCAATAAAACCAAATATTTTCATATTGTGAAACAAATTTTTCAATACAGTGGGTCACTATAATGGGTTTTTCAGCACCAATGGAAAATCACTTTAAAAATCCTTTTTTAGCAACATTCAGGATTTCAATTTTGCTTTATACAGTGAAAGATTCTACATCAATCAGGAAGACCCTAACACCTATCCAAATGCACATTGAAGGCTTGGTCTCACCTATCTTGTGACACTTGGTGTTACTCTATGTTTGTATTACATCAAAACTGCAGGTAACACTTTTGAGGCTATGTTTTCTTGCAGCCCCTGTAAGGTTGATTGAGTTGTGCTATGCTAGCAACAAGGTCAAGCATTTCACATACCAATTACTGTCAGGGTTGTCACCACACAGGTCAGCGCCAGTCGGGACTAACTGGCACTGGACATTGCCAACCGGTACAACTCATAAAATGCAAGGCTTCCGACCAGCACAAAAATGATCTTTTATATTGAAAAATAATGGAATTGATATTAGCCTATAGCTGAAAAATTCAATGGGTCAACAATGAGATGGATTCCATGGGGGTAGGGTGAGGTACAAATATTGAGTCAGGTGTTTAGCCAGTACTCAAATTGGGCTGGTGACAACAATGATTACTGTAGAATGTTAGAAAATGCCAGCCATCAGTGCCATAAACACTTTTAACCTTGATTGATTACTACAAACATGGTACCTAGACCCACAGAACCCTGCAATCCGAGATGGATCAAAATTTAAACACTGACTGCAAAAACCCTTATACTGATGTTTACTTGAGCTAGAGGTAACATGGTGTTACTGCAAGTACATGGTATGAAAGACCACAGTATGAGAAAAAAAAAAATTTTCAAAACTGCCAAGGTGAAAAATCTGTCATGTCACTCACATTAGATGTGCCACCCCCCAACACTAATTTACAGACAACAAGAAAATTGTGGGGAAATTCTATCTATAATAATTCAGCCAAAATTCTCAGGAGAAAGGTCAAACCTTATAGAGATATAGAGACTATGACAAACAATTGTGCCAATCCAAATGGTCCCATCAGGGTGGGAAAATTAAGAGACTGAAAGAGTTGCTGATTTTCTAATTACTGTGCCTTAAGTTAAAGGAAACATTCAGTCATACCAATTTGAATTCGGGTAGTAGTCTATTCTATTTCATGAATGGCTCAGGTAATCATCTGACAATATTTTCTCACTGAATTGTGAAAAATTAGTGTACCTTGGATATGGAATATTTTAGTCCCTCAATATTAGAGAGGTCCTTGGATGGAAAACATGAAAAAAATTTGTGAGAAATAGCTAGGTAGATAAGAGTTTTTCGCCCCAGTTTCCAACCAATTGGTTCAAATTGAGCCAGCTACAGTCTTTTTTCTAGTTGCAGCACATTGGCTTGTTTTCCCTACTCTATTGCTTATGCTGAGAACCAAGCACAATGGCAGTAGGTTCCATTTTCAAAGTATTGGTATGACCAGGCCAGGACTAGAATTTCCAACCTGTGAGAAATAGCCACAGTATCAAAATATGTTTACAGCCAAATTGCTCTAGTCTTTAAAGCATACTTCTACCATAAATTTTATGCACTGCCACAATAGTTCACAATTGACAAGAGTCATTTTTAACTTGAATGTAGTGTGCCACCTTTCAAGGCTTCTAGTAATAGAATAATGCCAAGCAGGAAACAAAGCTTGTTGTAGCTCATTGATTTGTCTGCAGGAATGATGACCAGATTCGGGGTCATTCAAGTACAACTAACCTATATGGGGGTTCAACTATGATTCAGGACTGTCACTGGCAATTTTTCATATTGACACTAAAACTGTTCATAATATTACAAGAGAGAAAATTTCAAATTCCATGAAACCAGTGGTTGAAATATTGGAGTGTAGCCATTTGTGACCATGAACTACTTTGCTCACAGTGAAAAACACAAAAGGGAGGATCCTTGTATTTGATAAAAGAATTAACCATATGTTTATCTGTCTATGTGTTTCATTTCAAATTGTGTAACGTGTGAACAATTTGGATAACTTTGCACAACTTGTACAGTCCTTTTTGTGGGTATGCAGCTGCATAATAGACCTCAATATGCAATTGACGTCACAATTAACATCATTTTACAGGGATTACAATGTGCATGTAGCTGCAACACTGATCTTTCTGTTGACATACATAGATCAGTGGGCTGCAGCATGCGATAGAATTTACTCCATGTGTATACAAACTTGTGCATAGACCCGATTGGTCTACCTCCCCCCCCCCCTCCCGGTGGGTTGGGGATTGTAGAATATGCCAGCAGTATTCCCCACCTGTCATAAGAGGCGACAAAACGGGAGGACTCGAATAGTATTTGAATGGTATCACACTTGGTGTGTCGTTAAATTTTATCTAACCAACCAACCGATTGGTTTACCAATCAGCTCTCTGCATTTGCTGATCATGGTTTGTTATTCTCCCAAATGAGGGCAAACTTTTTCCATTGTGACATCACATGCATAGGGTATATTGCAGTAAATAACCTACACAACTTACAGTACTAGTTATTACAATGGAAGAAATGGTACGAAGTGCAACAACTTTCAGGCAAGTTTGCTTGTTTTTTTTACTAGGCTTTTTTAATTTTAGGCACATTAATGTTTCAAGCTTTTTGAATACTAAAATTAGAAAGGTCTGATCATTTTTCCAAAGGGTTATTATTCTGAATTAAGATTGAGGGTTATAACTCTGAAAGAAAAATAGGGCCATGCAACAGTAATATGACATACACATCACAATAACTTTATCTTTGCAATATTGAAAAAGTAGGCATTGTTCAGCAGAGTGATGACCTCACAACTTGAGCATAGATGGGGACTATATTATAGTATGGAGCACCCTCTTCAATTTCACTTTTGCTACAATTTATGTTCTATGCAATATTCCATTAGCCAGTACATAGATAATGACTACATTATACATTACCGGTATTTCACAAGTTGATATGACATTTACTAGTGTTCAACAGATCATTACAAACATGCTATACACATGTGTTAAAAATAGCACTCCCTGTGAGCTGAGGAAAGAAGCATAATCCTCAATATTCCTCACATGTTGCAAGAGGCAGCCAATGAGGAGATTTAGAACCATATTACAACTTGGAAGACATTACACTTAATGTACCGACGTACCAATCTACCCTCAACTAGCAATGCACAACAATACTTACCCACAACCATGTCTGCTTACAAAATAAAATGATCTTTTTCATAGAATCACAAATTTTCCCCTCGGGCCTTCAAAATGACTACAAAAGCACATCCAGTCGTAACATTTCTTCATTACTGGGACCATGAAAGTACTACCTCCGAGGTAGTACTTCCATGCTGGGACAAATCCCTGACAGGGATTCCCTTCGGAGGAAATGAGTGTATTGATTAAATCTAGTACAGTATAGACGCTTTTCCAAATAGCATTCACACAGGATTGTGGGACAGAATTTCGGTGCGCATCGTTTTTTGTTACAGTAAAAAGCCATTGACAAAAAATGACGCGTACCAAAGTTGTATCCCACAATGCTTTGTAATTGCTTTTTGGAAAAGGGTCTATTACCAAATTCAATAGACTGACAATAACAGTAATTCCTTTCGCATTTTTAAGACAACTATTTTATTAACAACAGCAACTTCAAACCCCTTCAGATTTTTTTGGTGTATAAATGTTACAGGTCTACAGTCAATACTAAAATGATGATGTCAATCAACAGCCAGTTTATCACTTATAGTGATAACACCCCTGACATAAGATGATGGTGTCAGACAGAAGTTTACGGCCCTGTTTGATCTTATCAACTTCATTACACCATGCAGTTATCTATTTAGACAATAACTATTGGATGGAATGTTTTATAATAAACAAAGCCACACTGGGCTTTCACATTATTTCCTTTCAAAGTAAGCCTACTGTATATGTTTACTGTACAGTAGCTATAGAATGTAGTTCTATCCAGCATTCCTGCTTGTTCTCCAAGGCCATTTTTCTTATTTCCTTGTGCTATCATACAGAGTCTTCAAAAAGTTTTGTATTGCCTCCAAGTTCTAATTTTTTTTTAAAGTGCCTTAAGCATCACTAACATGTATGATCTAACTTAACAGGCTTTTGTAAAAATCAGTCACTTCAAATTTAATCCTTCATGTCCGTCGGACTGCAAAGCACCACATATAAAGCCAAGGTAAGCTTCAGCTTGATCATCCACACCTGGGAAGAGGAATTAATGGAAATGGTTTTCCCCTTTTGCAAAATTTTTTGACACTAACAAACCCTGAGATGCAATCTGGTGCAAAATTTTACATTACCTGAAGTCATTTTTCTCATTACACTACTAAATAATTTTTTCAGAATTTGATAAGTAACACATTTTCCCCCTCCCCTCTCACTTCTGCTTACACCAGACTTTTTCCAAGACATTTCAAAATACCGGAAAGCCAAAAGGCTTAGTGATTCCTTGCCATCAAATACCTTACCTGCTTTCAAATTGACAGTGCTTGATAGATTTTTCTTTACATTTTAGGCACAGAATTTTTGCAATTTTACCCCTGGTGACCTCAAATGACCTTTGACCTCTACCAAAAAAATAGGCTTCTTTCTCTCAACATGACAAATCTATATACCAAATATGAAAAGTATCTGTTACTCTTATCTGGAGGTATTGTGTTTACAAGCCATTTTCGAAGTTTTGGCAATTTTACCGCTGGTGACCTCAAATGACCTTTGACCTCTACCAAAAGCAATAGGCTTCTTTCTCTCAACATGAAAAATCTATACACCACATATGAAAATTGTCGGGCAATCCTATCTGAAGATATCATGTTTACAAGCCATTTTCGGTGTTTTCACATTTTTACCGCTGATGACCTCAAATGACCTTTGACCTCAGCCAAAAACGATAGACTTCTTCCTCTCAACATGACAAACCTATACACCAAGCATGAGAAGTGTTGGTCACTCCTATCTGAAGAAATCATGTTTAAAAGCCATTTTCGGGATTTTCCCAATTTTACCGCTGGTGACCTCAAATGAACTTTGAATTCTACCAAAAGCAATTGGCTTCTTTCTCTCGACATGACAAATCTATATACCAAATATGAAGAGTATCTGTCACTCCTTTTTTGAAGATATCGTGTTTACAAGCCATTTTCAGCGTCTTCGCAATTTTACGGCTGATGACCTCAGATGGCCTTTGACCTCTACCAAAAACAATAGGGTTCTTCTTCTCAACATGACGAATCTATATACCAAGTATGAAAGTTGTCAGGCAATCCCATCTGAAGATATCGTGTTTACAAGCCATTTTGGGCGTTTTCGCAATTTTACTGCTGGTGACCTCAAATGACCTTTGACCTCTACCAAAAACAATAGGGTTCTTCTTCTCAACATGACGAATCTATATACCAAGTATGAAAAGTGTCGGTCACTCCTACCTGAAGATATCGTGTTTACAAGCCATTTTGGGCGTTTTCGCAATTTTACTGCTGGTGACCTCAAATGACCTTTGACCTCTACCAAAAACAATAGGGTTCTTCTTCTCAACATGACGAATCTATATACCAAGTATGAAGAGTGTTGGTGTCTCCTAACTGAAGATATTATGTTTACAAGCCATTTTCAGTGTTTTTGCAATTTTACTGCTGGTGACCTCAAATGACCTTTGACCTCTACCAAAAACAATACGGTTCTTCCTCACAACATGACAAATCTATATAACAAGTATGAAAATTGTCGGGCAATCCTATCTGAAGATATCGTGTTTACAAGCAATTTTCGGCGTTTTCGCAATTTTACCGCTGGTAACCTCAAATGACCGTTGACCTCTACCAAAAACAATAGGGTTCTTCTTCTCAACATGACAAATCTATATACCAAGTATGAAAAGTGTCGGTCACTCCTATCTGAAAATATCGTGTTTACAAGCTATTTTTGAAACTGTCGCAATTTTACCCCTGGTGACCTTAAATGACCTTTGACCTCTACCAAAAACAATAGGGTTCTTCCTATCAACATGATAAATCTATATACCAAATATGAAAAGTGTCGGACATTCCTATCTTAAGATATCGTGTTTACAAGCAAGTGTCACAAACACCCACACACATCTAACACACACACACACACACCACATCACCATCGCATAGATTCCTTGCCTGCCTACGGCAAGGAATCAATAAGTGAGAAAATGTCCCAAGCAGAAAGATTGTCATGTTTGCAGTGTACATATTAAATGAGTCAATCATGGTACCATGTATGGGTTTAATTAGATGGAGCTTTACAGCCCAGTTTCTAACCTATTGGTTCAAGTCAAGCTGGCCACAGACTCTTGGAAGTTGTGGCTCACTGGCTGTTTTCCCTACTCCATTGCTTATGCGGAGCATCACAAACAATGGCAGTAGGTTCCATTTTCAGAGTCTTTGGTATGACTCACCCTAAGTAGGAACAGGTACCATGTATGGGTGACTTCTCCAGACATTTCTTATACAACTGTTTTCATCAGTCTCTGTTATTACAAAATGTTAAATGTACCATGACCTAAATCTATTTGTACCACAAACAATACTCCTAAAAAGTTCAAATAAAATTGGAAAAATCTCTTAAAGTATCCCACAGAATCATATTGATTCTAGACAATGTATGGTCTTCAATGTTGTTTTTCTTGACATTATCAACATTCAAACCCACCTCTTCTACGAACTTTTGTTTGCACATAATTTTAGCAATATGTCCTTTTTGTATCTAATATAACATTATACTTTAATACTGGAGTAGACACCAAACATTAAGAGAACTTACTGACAGACTAGCAATGTGACAGATTAAGTGACATGAACTTTGTGCCTGGAAAATTCTTAGTGATTGATCCTCATTCAAAAGATACCATCGCAGAGAAATCATTACATCACATACATGAATAATATATGTTGGTAGAAATTTAAATGCTGTAACATGCTGAATAAGTGGCTTCATAATCCTTTTAAACTGAACATTTTGAGTGGAGATGTTAAGAAAAACAAAATTCTGAAATTAAAATTTCAAAGAAAAAGAATATGTGTTTAAAAAAATTTATGTAAAAATAATGGATCGTTTTTCTTGAAAACCAATTATTACTTTAGTGATATTGCTGTTAATGACATGATGTGTTTCTTCATCAATAACTTGAAAATGTTCTACAACAATTGGTTTAATGGTAAACTATGCAGTAGCTAATATTTGCTGTAACAGGTTTAGTTAAATGACACATCAGCAAAAGTGTGTTCAGAAGGGTCACATAGATTTAAGAAGTAAAGTTCAAATATGGTTTAAATTCATGTTTTGTTCCAGATACAGTTAAAATACTTCTCTTCCATCACCCCTTATGACTGGCAAGGGATACCATGGGTATATTCTACAAACCCCCAGCCCACAGGAGGAAGGGTTAATTTGCAGTGACAGAACTGAACACAATTATTATCTTTCCCCTTTCACACACACCCTCCCCCTCCCCCCTCCCCCCCCCCCCCCCAGCGAATGTTGACTACACTACCTCATCAATGAGCAGTTAGTTCATGGCAACATGTACTGTACAAACCCTAGTGCCAAGATCTGAAAGAGTTTACAATTTACATGTGTCACACCACTCACTTTGGGTGGAAATTCATGAGTTCTGGCTGGATATGGGAATTACCTCATTTCCTCTTGTACCTGAACAACTTGACATGCTATCTTTAAAAAAAACTTTAAAAAAACTTTATAGGGCCAAAGTAGTTGTCCCAACTTATTACTAGACAAACTCTAAATCTTACCATTTTCTTATTTCACTGCAAAGTATTTTTTATAATAATTAAGTCAGAACTTAAAAAATCAGGAAGTTGCTCATGGTAAATTTCACAAATGAGGAGATAACATTCATTGGTTCTTACAGGATTCTCAAGAACCATTTTAAGTAACAGAACAGGCTTAATCAAGTTGGGATGACTCCATTTTCCCTTTAAACAAGCTGTCACAACATACATACCATATTCCATAATTCTATGGACCTGCAAATTCCACAACATGAAACAGCCACAATGGCACAAACCACAATATGCAGCTTCTGAAAACAGATCTACTTTTTCCAAATGATAGAACTGTTCAACCAAGTCAACCATACTGAAATTAGTACAATCATGTGGCTACCATACCACAAGTTTCCAAATTTTCAACCTTCATTTAATTCCACATAAGATGCACTTTTTGTCCATCATTGCAAATCATAATCACATTTCCTTTGCGCCTAATTTCATCTCAAATTTCATCCAAAGTATTTACGTCCAGTCAACTGTTATGGTGAAACACTTTTTCAGGCTTTCGCAATGGAAAAAGTTTTCTACACTGTACATAGTTGTTTATACTCCAATGTAGCTTTATATGAATCCATTGCTAATGGAGATGTGGCAGATACTTACAGACCATATCTTTTTATTAGGCTGTTTAGAATAAACCAAAGTCCATCCAACTTTTTGACCAATAGGAAGAAAGGTAAATACAGACTCCCTAAACATTGCCAAAAGCTTCACAACAGAAGCAGGTAAGCCCTTCAATACACATATCACACCAGCAAAATGTAAACATATGAAGTGCAGCAGAAAAAACTCAAACAACCAGCTACCCTTAACACTAACTGTAATAATAAACACATCCACACATTAGACAACCCCTAAATCTGAAGAAATTTGTAAGAATCTAAGAAAACCTTTTAATCCTGTCATGAAACCTAAAAGTCCACTTACACAATTTGTTACACATGCATGGTCTCAAGATACCAAGAGATAGATACACTGTGTGGGTGCATTATTAGTACTGTAGAAAGAATCTCTCAAAAGTGATATACTTGAATGACTTGATACTATTAACACAGTTGCTTTGAGTCCAAAAGACCACACTTTTGAACACTATGAGTGAAGCTAACCATGACTTGAACTCTTTATCCAGAGGGATAAGAATTGACTTGGCCCAGTATTCAATCTGGCTTGAGTCTGTATAGATGAATCCAGTCAGTAAAGTGATGGTCTGATTTGAGTCAGACATAACTGGGATACTGCCATCACCTTTAGTTTTTCAATTTCCTTGCTTGCATGTATCATGGATGGTTGTACCCTGAATGGTATATTGATTCCCTCAATTTAACTGAATATGCAGGTTCAAAATTCATGTAGAAAATTAGTGAAGACAATTTAAGGCTGATGGACCCCACTAATTGCTGCCTTCAGTCATCAAAAACAAGCACTTATTTCATTCATCTATATAAAGAACATCCCAATCTACCTGTGTTTGACCCAAAGTTCCTCACTAGTCTGGATCTTGTACCACGAAGTAACTACCTCTATGTAAGTACAGACTAATTAATCATTTTAAAATGAAGTTATGAAAAAAAATAACAGTATCAAGATTTCTCACTGTTTGAGATTCTGTTTACAAGTAATGATTTCACACAAATTGTCTTCACCACAAATTTGCCAAAAAATAAACTTGTTCACATTTTTTGACTAACAAAAATATTTTTTTTTTTTCAAAGTCACAAGTCCCATAGGTCCTAATTATACACTGAATAAAAGTGATAAAAAAGTTAAAAAAAAAAAATAAAAAAAAAAAAAATACCCTGCATAAAAGTGCACACTCTGACTGCCATTGACACTATGTACAACATCAACAGCAATGCACTTAAGGAAGTGTTAATTGGTAACTGACAGATACAGACCAGATTATGAAAAACAAAATGCTTGCCAGGTATTTGCTGGGGTAAGTGGGCAATTACATAGGTAAACTAGGACTAAAGCAAAGTGTGAGGTAGATTTCCCTGCACGCAACCACTATGGTGTTTAAGAGATAATTATGTAGGTTACCCCAATTTTGATTTGTGTACTAGACTGCCAAGGTTCATGGTTTGCTGATGAGAGTCATTGGACAATATATTTCTTATTGAATTATAAAATTTAGGAGATAACTTCTTGATTTACCTTACAAGCTGAAGTCCTGATATATCATGAAAGATACTTGAAAAAGGAAATGAGATAAAATTTGTGGGTTCTGGCTGTTGTTTTAAAACAAGTTTGGGGCAATTTCTTTTGCCCTTTAAATTCATAAACTCAAAGTGTACCTAAAGTCAAAAAATTCAAAAATAGATATTAAAGACCATGAAAAGTAAATTCTAACAAACCAACTTCCATCTTCGTAGGACATTCCTGAGCTGAGATATTAAATGTTGAAGTTTATTCACTCAAATTAAAATGGTACATTGCACAATAATTTGTGATGTCATTCTTGTACTACTCAAATTACAATCTTTGTATTTCTTTGTTTTTTTCTGAACGTTACTGCACCTTGTACCAAGGTGTGATAGCACTCTTACTCTTATGAGGTGGTGTAATTAGTTCAGCCCTCCTTGTGCAACATGCTATGCAAGCAAACAGGAAGTGTTCACGGTCATAAAAAACATTTTTAATTTTAAAGAAAAACAAAGCATTTTATGTGAGTTGTACAACAAGAAAGTCACAAATTATTGCACAATAGGCCAATTTATTTTAAGGGAATAAACTTCAACATTTTATATCTCAGCTCAGGAATGTCATATGCAGATGGGAGTTGGACTGTTAGAATTCTTTTTTCATTTTCTTAAATATATATTTTTGAATTTTTTGACTTGAGGTACACTTTAAAACAATAAGATTCCAGGCAGGTAGAATCCTGCCAATCACACCTAGCCCCAACCAAAACTTTCTTTATTCCCTCTTTGGGCAGACAAAAACCTAGTGTATCACTAAATGACATATCCTTGTGAGCCACAGACTTCTTATATACATGGACAGAGCATGTACTACATAGATTCTATCCATAGATTGTTGCCACCGACTGGAACAAAAAAGGTGAACCAAGACGGCGGCCATGAAGCTGTAATTTGTATACTTGATGATAACTCTGTAATATTTTTAACCAAAGTTTAATTTGAATGAGAAACAACATCATATTCCTGCAGTAAATGTAGTGATTTTGACCTTACCTTGCATTATTTTGAAAATATTTCAAGTTTCTTGCAAAAGCTGTTGATTTGAACTACTTGAGCAAGTCCAAACTTTCACACACTAAAGCATAGCAGACAGCCATCTTGCTGCGCCTATTCTCACATGAACAGAAGTGACAATCTAACGTGCAGTACGCTCTGCCCATGTTTACCAAGTCCGTGATGTGAGCCTACATAGTTCTTATTTGTGATGTAAAAAAATTCCTTCTGTGCGTGCTGACAAATTGGATTTATCTGAATCTTTTTAAAATTTGATTTCAATCAAAGCATAGGCTAATCACCAATTTATATTTATGCTTTCTCCAAAACAAAAATGTAGTTTGAGGTGATGAGTTTCTGTTTTAATCATATTCTAAAGCATGCCCATTGAAGGGACAAAAAATTTCTAACCTTGGGCTTTGCTTAACAAACCTGTTCAATGGAATTATCACTGGCAGACTACCAAGTTCTTACTCCAATAATATTTGCTTATAACATCAATAAAATCTACAATGCCATATTAAGCTTGTGAAAATGCCTAATTTATTTAAGTTTGAATCATTCACAGATGTTTCATTTTGCTATTTTTGGAGGACACAAAAAAAAAAACAAAATAGTGCAAAAAACTGATACAGAAAGGCAACTGAAAATCAATGTCAGACAATGATTAGCAGAACAGAAGGTTAAAGTTAGAAAGCAATGAAAATTGATTGATTTTAAAAAGGCAAGTTATTAATGGTTTGTGAAACACAGTTCTGAATTTCACTCGGTTCTCGCTTCTGCCTTATTTGAAATAATCTATCATTCTACGTATGTAAAATAAATATTGGTTTACAAACATGATTTTTTTTCTCAAAACTAATTGTTGTATTTTCCTTTAAGTACTCTTTTGTATTTTCAACCATACACTAGACTAGGCTATGAAGTCATTCACAATGACTTACTGAAAGTCCCCTTTTAACAAAGTCTCACTTCAATATAATCAACAAAACTTACCTGTGGTTTATGAATCTACCATCACTGCTTACCTCACCTGTTTCACTTTAAGGTCAAGAAAAGTCCCCCCAATCTTACTTTGAGGCAACAATTTAATCTCATAATTTTCCCCTTATTTTTCTTCATAGTATCCTTTCTTTACCTTATTCTATACCTTCAATTTTGCATATTCAATGTAAAACAAGCAGTTACTTCCAGTAATTTTCAAATTTCAAGAAATTTTTTTTGGTCAATTGACTCTCAACAGCCAATTATAAAACAGGACAGTCTACTATTCTATTTCAAGCTGAGGTGAATGCTCTTGCCCTTTAACTGGTCTATCTCATTTACCATGGAACAATACCTGAGAATGTCTTCAGTAGATGGCACTAAACCTCACTGGAACTCATTTATCTTGACCCCCACTATACCCCATTAGAACTTGTCACTAGAAACACACACCCTTGTTTCATAAGCCTATTGCAATGGGTTCCACTGGGGTATAGTGCAACCACGGACTTCCTATACATGGACAGAGCATACTGCACAGTACATTGTCGCTACTGTAAGTGTGAGAAAAAGCTCACCAAGATGGCTGTCTGCTACGTTTTTCTGTGAAGGCTTGGACCTGCTCAAGTATGTCACCATATTTTGCAAGAAATTTGAAATATTTTTTAAACATGGCAAGGTAAGGTCAAAATCCCTTCATGTGTTGCAAATATATGACATTTTTCCCCATTCAAGTTTAACTTTTGCTTGAAATATTGCAGAGTTGTCGTCAAATCAGACAATTTATAGGTTCGCGGAGGCCATCTTGGTGCACCTTTTTGTCCCAGTCTGTGGCGACTAGCTACGGATAGGACGTACACGTTACATGCCATGTCCATGTATAGAAGTCCATGAGTGCAACCTACTGAAAATGTTGCCAGATAACCCCCAGCACTAAATGGGTTATTTAGTTTGATGGGGTTTAACTGTCCGTACTAGTTGGGATTGTCCAGCTGTGAAACAGGTGGTGAACTCAATAACAAGATAAAACTTACCAAGAAGAAATTTACAGCGCCCCTACTGCCAGTATTTTTGCAACCACAGGAGTTCATTCTTGATGGGCTAAAGTTGGTCTACTGTTGGTCTCTACAGTGATGCTTATCATCACTTTTCACACCTCAAAGTTGTTTATATCAAGAGCCTCACATGAGAGACTATAGATCTACACCAAAACATCACCTTCACAGCAACCAAAATTGATCAAAGTGGCAGAAAATATATGAAAATTTACAGATATTTCAAGGCCTTCAAGTTAAACATACAATTCATATTTTACAACTCTCCTATCAAGCTTGTTGCACAGCAGCCCTTATAAGGAATTGGTGAATACTCATAAATATTCATGAGGGAAACAGAAACCCATATAACATCCAAATTTTAAACTTATGTAAGAGGAAGGATACTTGGGAAACAGTTGTCCAGACAGAACACATGGTCTGCCTGGAAAGCCTCTTAAAATTGCAAACCTGTTACATGAGTGGTTTCTATGGGTGTTCAAGTACATTTTGTCATAGGGATTTCACTTGAAGTTTAACCGCAACGAGAAAAAGACCTGTACTTTTCAACCATTATGAAACACATGAATGGCAATTAGCCAAGAATTAAAAAGATATACAGTAAACTGTTACAGAAATCTAGAGTCTAGAGTCAGTACTATAAAACAGTAAACTGGAGTAATTCTTGCTCACCTCCGATGGTTAAAACAATCCTCTATTCTCATGTGGATAAACAGCTACTTTAAAAGCAGTATGCATTCAGTTTTGATTTCTGATGGGGACAATTGGTTACAATCAACATGTACTTTGATTTCAAAAGTGCACAACTGCTAAAGCCAAAAACAACATCTACTACTGTACATAAGATGCTAAAACATCACCTACACTCCCTGACAAAAGTAAAGAAAACAAATCCCCTTCCCCACTCCTCCTTTCAATGTTGGCTACAACCTTTTAACTTTCAGCTAGGACACAACATTGAAAGGGGGAAAGGGGATTTCAACTTCAAGGGGAGTTTGAAAAATTGTGAGTGCATTTTGTCACCATACCAGCGATTTTGTTTCATTTGTTTTGTCAGGGATTGTTGTCTTCACTTTTATTGTGAAGAAGGCTATACACAGCACATACCTTGACTTTAAAGGGTTACATTCATTGAGTTGATATCCAAATCTTCCAAAGAAACACCTGCCTAAAAATTACTCTCCACATTTTTTGGGGGTCTCATTACATCTTTTATAAACAGGTCAACTGAATCACTGATTGTAAAATTAAGTGAATTCCAAACCATTTGCAATAATGAAACATTTATGTACCTGGCCATTGACTACTGTAACTTTGCCCACATCAGTCTTCGGCTCAAATCTTTGATAGAAGTATTACATTATTACACAGTATAGACCACTGCATGGTTCAATAGTTCAAAATTACAGTTGTACCAAACTGCAATGACGCTTGCGCTGAATTGTATTTTAACAACTAACAATGGCAAAATTGTAAAGCTCTTACAATACAATTGATAATTTTTCCAAATCATACCTAACAAAAATTGTTAACCTATGACAAGGGTGTGCACTACATGATATGCTGTAAGTGAGTTTGTTGGATTTACCCAGTAAGCTGTAGAGAAGTGTAGCATGATTCATCATAAAAGCCAAAAAGCCTAAGGGTTTGGTAAATTCTTGCATGACAGAAAATTACGAAAAAAATTGCTCTGTGAACTCTGTTACCCAAGATAATGTTCTTGGGAATTCTTGCGAAATTTTGCTTTTCAATGTCTGGTAACCCCCATACCAAAATGTACTTTAAATAGCGAATTTCAAACTCCCTTGGGGATGAAAAAGTTGAAAATTGAATCCACTGAGACCATTTGAGGTTTGGGCAGTTTTAAATCTGGAGAGTTTAAATAACCTTTGACCCTCACCACAAATGAATGGATTTTTGTCTCACATTGACAAATCTGTGTAGGTAATATGAAATGTTGGTTGTTCCTAACTTGAGGTACTGCTTTTTACAAGGTTTTCTTCTTGTTTTTGACCTTTGTTGACCTTATATGACCTTTGGCCTCAACCTAAAACAATAGGTTTCTTCTTCTCAACATGACAATACACCACATGTGAAAAGTGTTGGCCATTGCTATCTTGCAATAACAAGTTTACGCATACAGTAGCTCCCAAGTTCCAAGAGGCTAGATGCGGGTCCGACTGATCTAACCGTTGGTGGATTGCCCGCCTGGGGGAACGGGCTTATCCCTCCCCATTTGGAAAATTTTTCAATTTAAGAAGTGTCTACATGCAAAATGGTGGCACTTTTTTGGCAAATTGGTGATCACAATTTTGCTCTGTTACCGCCAAAAAATTCAGTATGGTACTAGATTTTTTGCAGTAACATAGAAAAAATTGTATTAAGAGATTTGCCACAATATTAATACAATATACAGATACTCACAAACGTGCAATTACTAAAACCTCTCCTAATCACAATATTCAATCGTTATTGTTAAATACCGGTACAGTTTGCCAACGTGAACTCGATACGTCACCGACAGTCAGCCAATACTGCAAGTGATTTGTTATATCTTCATATATCTTGGCATGGGCTTATAGCCATGTGAACATCCAGTCCATCAAGAACTTTCAAGACAGTCCAGAACCTTAGTTTGATAGAAAACTATGAGATAATCCCCGCCTCTAACCCACAAAGTAGACATTCCTTTTAACTTTTGTACGCAGTGGTGCAAGACGTTATTACACTATTTACGAAATGACAGGAATATATTCCATACCTTCTGCAAAGGTTAGCCAATATGTTACTACAGTAAACATAGGTCCATAGAGGCCTATGCATTGTATAGTAGTGCGAGCAGTTGAATGTGCTGTGAGGTACAATCTACTGAATTTGTTATTACCGTTACGATGAATTATTTGTCAATTTATGTGGTTAAACTAAGGATATTACGGACATTTGAAATGCAGGTTTTCCAGAGGGCTGGGCGGGTCAGCGGGTTTGGGTGTTCAAATGCGGGTCAAACCTGCAAAATGGGGGTCACTTCAGAGGTATGTTTACAAGCTTTACATACACACACATATAGACCTTTTTGCATACAACCTGAGAACCTTATTTGTGTTTTCCTTTGTTCCTGCTTCTTTAACTCTAACCTTGACAATAGACTGTCTATTGTTCGGAGAGGAGAGGGCTCTAGAAATCTATTGAATTTCCACCAGAGAATCTTAAATCCATTGTTTGGATCTTCTGTTTGAATACAAGACAAGAACACACACACACACATTTTCAATGTCACCGTAACTAGGCAAGGAGTCAAAAATCCCATTCCATTCTGTAAAAATATAGACATCTTGCATACAGGATGTGTTATTTAACTAGTTGGGAGCTTCTGTTTAAAGTAATGCACTAAAAGTGACGCACAGTGTAATCAGGGATTGGTGAAATTCATGAATAATTCAAAAATTGAAAATGATAACACGAAGTAGTGCTGTTCCAAACCTGTTAACATGGTAGATACTGTAAATTAAAAGCCTTCAAATACAAGCTTTATATTAATGCTGAGGTTATAAATGTTTACTCAGAGAAACAGCAGATTTTGTAAACAGTGTAAAGCTGTGCAAAATACGTCAGTGCATAGAGCACTGTTGGGGGATATATTGAAAGTTATGATTATCACAACATATTTCCTCAAGACAATGCAATGGTAAGAATTGATGTGTGACCATGTTAATTTCTTGTTTAAATGTAAAATGAACATGCATTTGCATTTTTTTCCTTCTTTATATTTTCTCATTTGCAAATTTCTAGTTTCACCTTGCATTGATCTTACAGTAATGCATTCTAGCCCCATGTGATCTTTTCATTTACTCTTAAGCAGTTAAAAATGTCAATGAACAACAAAATGAGATCAACAAAAGATTCGTTGACTACTTTCAACTTTTGTGCTTTCTTAGAAACTCAATTGAGGAAAATCATCATCATTATTGCCAGATTTTTAAATTTGATAATGGTATCATCCAACACTAGTTAGCAAAGAGTACCAACCAGAAAACCCAAAAGACAGTGATTGCCGAAAGAAAAATTTGGGAAATTATTCCTTTTTGATGATGATCTTGGGAATTCTTTGAGATTTCTACTTTTTAACAGCTGATGAACAGATCGATGAACCCAAACGACTTTTAACCTCCCCAAAACAATCGTTGACCATATTGCATTCAAATACCAAATATGGAATTCTTCTAAGTTTCCTACTTTTCTTAACCCCTGGTGATCTCAGATGACATTTGACTGGTGGTTTAAAGACATGGCTTCAACTACACCAAAAACAAAAATGTTTTCCTCTCATTGTATTTAAATGTGGTTCATTTTGCATTTTAGCTTCTGGCAACCTCAAATCACAGGGTTTCTACAGAAGAAGAAACTCAAAGAGTCTAAAAAAGGAACCTATTGCCGTTGTGCACGATGCTCAGCATAAGCAATGGAGAGGGAAAACAAGCCAGTCATCCAGAATTGGAAAAAAGGCCGTGGCCGGCTGGACTTGAACCAATAGGTTGGAAACTGGGCCGTAAAACTCTAAACTGCCTATCCAATTAGTTCCAGACAAACATAAAAGAGGTAATCATGTAACAATGGACAATACAAGCCAAGGAGTATTCAGTTCTTTCATCCGACACTTATAACTTACACTTTTTATCCTGTGCAGCATCATTCAGTTCTACTGGTATCCTAAAAAATGGATTAAATGGAATAATCTTTTGATATTGAGGAAATGACCAAGCAAATAAAGAATTCAGAGTGAAAAGTCACAACCACTGAATAGCAGATTGTAAGGGAAGATGCTAATAATGTTAAACCATTTCAGTACCATAACATATTAGGCAAACTGTCTTATTTCCGAGTCTTCATTATGGATTGGAATATTAATCAACTTGCACATCTTCATCTTTTAAAGAGGCTCATTGAGTTGATATCGTTAACTTAATGAGAGTCTCAAAGGTTCACTATCACATAAAAATGCTTATAGTTAGCATAACAAGTCAAGTTTAAAGTCCATAAGTCACAGAAAACGCTCAAATTTTTAATTTTGTTGTGTCCTGACTTGTAACGGTTTTGTACATAATATAAAAAGCGTCTGGTCACGAATTTTTGAAAACCACCTTGAACCATTTGGCACTCACTCATAAAACAGTTATTTGTGTGTATGATATGGGGATTGTCTAAGTTTGACCATTTGTCATTGTTATGTGGAGAAAACTCAGCAGGTTTGGAAAAATTTGTTGAATTTCATGAACTTTCATGAACCAACTCAATAAGCCACTTTAACAAGGAATCAAACATGATGGAGATAAGAGGAAGAGTAAGTGCCACCTTTTGCAAACTTTTGACATAGTTTCATGGGATATTTCATTCAAGGTTTAGTTGATGTAAAATTATGAAAAAATTTAGAAAATGCAACCATTGAGAGTAAATTTGTTAGTTAGATGGAGTTTAATGGCCCAGTTTTCATCCTACTTGTTCAAGTCGAGCCAGCCACTGCCTGTTTTCCAGTTGCGGAAAAACCAGTGAAGTCTCAGTAGTTGGTACTACCAGTGAAAGAACATGTCCATGGCTAAAAGGGATGGAGGGGCCAGGTGGGGGGAGAGCTGCAGCACCACAATTGGCCAAAACCTTACTAAATTGGGCACATTTCTTTGCCTAAGTTGGGCAGAGATTACACCCTGGTGGGAGATGTGGAGTTGGGCAAAAAGTAGCTACCTCCACTGAGAGAGGGTATCCAGTACGGCCATGACCATATCTACAGTAATCTGGTAAACAAGTACAAGCTCATTTCGTTTATCCATGCAGCTACGTGTAGCAAAAAAGGGGATTATCATTCCCTGCATTTCATTATGGAAGGCAAATCTACTTCTATATCCCTACCCTGGCAGGAAGCCTTCTACATGTATTACCATAGGTGTCACTTCGTTGCATCTACTATTTGTGGGAATTTCAATTGATGAGTGACATATTTTTGAAAAATTTTGCATAATCTTCTTCTTCCATACTACTTCTACGAAATTCCAATCTTTGTGACCAAAGAAATAATCTCCCACACCACACTTCTGTTAACCACAAATACTGATTTTTACCTCTCACACTTCAAACCCATTGAGCCATGTATTTACAGAAGGTGGCCTTAAGGTGAATTGACGTCACTGTAGTTTGAATCACAAACTTCAGACACTGGTTGTCATGAGTAACCCCAAATCAATTTCCTGTTGGTAAATATTTAGTGTGACTTTGTCCTAACTAACATAGAATATTTTGACTACTTTGAGAGTGTAATATAGTACTGAATTTAGGGTCTGACTGCAAAGTCGCAAAATATTTACAAAAGGAATTATACCTATGCACAGTAGTAAATATCAACAGGTACCAAACTGTAAGTCAGCTAGGTAGAAGCACATATGGATATAAATGGAAAATTCAAGTGTACAACTGAAAAAATTAAGGATTGTAAATAGGAAAAATCCACCATCACTTTCTCCAAAATTTCACGGAAAAATACAGAAAATGTGCAAAGAACATGAATTCACACAATGATACGACTTAATTTTCTAAGATTTCTGGCAATATTTGGTGTGTATTTGATGACATTTCTAGGCACTTCTGCTGAAAGAGGGTTACTGCTCAATGTACAGTACAGAGAGACCTGTACCCTACCAACTGGTATTTTCTAGGGTGTGCCCGTCTCTGGTCTTTAAAACTGCCAAAACATAACATGGATGGCTAAAGTTACAGGGAACAACTCCAAAGATAGGAATTAAAGACAGGATAGTAATTAACATAAAGACTGGAAACTTGAAAACTAAATAGGCACAATTTGCAGGTAAGTTGGATACATAAGCTGAAGACATGATTTCTGCATTTGGTAGATGACAAACTACTTGGGCTTGCCTTTCAGGGGACTTCACCCCTGCACCCCCCTGGACTTTCTCCTGGGTCTGTAAGGAGAAAGTCAGGACCCCATGCCTTTAGTGCTTTGCACTTGCATTGTAAATGCAGGTCTTAAAATTGTCTTCAGTCACAAATGAGACTATGCAAATGGAATTCTTGTGGAAAGGCCTGGTTGTGACTTTATAAACTACCCTTTAATTAAAAAGTTGTCTAACAATGTGCCAGACATTCTGAACCCTGGAATGACCTTAGGCCTTTTCTCTTCCCACAACAGTGAAAAAATTCTCTTTAATTATAGAGTAAGATGTATACATTTTGCTTTGCAGCCAGATTTGTGGCCATACATCTGCACCTCCTGAAAATTGCAATGCCCAACCAATCATGAACCATCAGAGAGGAATTTGTACCAATACTGTTACTGACTTTAATGACTATCATATAATTATAGTCAAAAATAAAACACTGAAAGAAGAAGACCTAAGCCAGTAAATGACGATATTTATTGAAAACTCATTTCAGCATACTTTGTACAAGAAACGTTGAGTTTTCGGTAGTTTTTCAGCTATTCATATCGAGTGTGATATTAACCGCAAGCAGTTGCACTGATAACTATACTATACACAATATAACAGTTTTGTATGGCTCATAAATTAAGTTGAATTTCAACCATCTCCTATGCTCTCGCTAAAAGCACTATACTTATAGTCAACTAATCATTCAGCTGTAGCCTGCTTCAATGCAGTGCAACCAGAGAATTTTCCACCATCCCCCCCTCCCCACCTCCCATTTATTACAGGATTTACTGACTGCACCTATTTAACCTTAGGCCAAGCTAGCTGAGACCTTGAAGAGGGGATGCTAAAATGTATTCTGAGTAAAATGTACAGTTTAGTGTAATGAGTCAAGTGTAACCAAAGGGTTTAATACAAAGTTCTACTTTTTAACTATCTGTTGTGGGTGGATAAGGATGCAAATAGCAAAAACTGAGTGCCGGTTGAGATAGTTGACAAATAAGCTAATGTTGCAGACATTCAAATGCAACAAAAGATTACAATATTGCCCTATTTTGCCAATAAAAACAATTAAGGATAATAACTAGCACTATTATCCTTTAAAGTGAAATTTTGTAGGAAACAAAGAGTGGGTAGAGAGGAAGTAAACAGTTGCTACTTTAAAGGAGAGATGCAGCTCATTTCCAAAGAACTGGGTGCCAGTAGACCCATAATTGTGAG
The DNA here is from genome assembly GCA_037179385.1 of Holothuria scabra. NCBI lineage: Eukaryota > Metazoa > Echinodermata > Holothuroidea > Aspidochirotida > Holothuriidae > Holothuria > Holothuria scabra. The sequence goes on from CM074180.1 coordinate 49,779,083, forward strand.
TATGGTAACTTGTGGTCCTGGTTCAACGAGCCAATATTGCACAGCATAGCTTCATGCATATTTGGAGGGAAATTTTGATGTTTTTCTTTATTTGTTTTGTACATGGAAAAGTAGAATAGTCTTTTGGCTGAAAATGTGACATATTTTCATTCTTTTCTTGAAATTATAGCTACACATGGGGTGATATCCAGACTTATAGTACAGGTACATGTTATCTTTTGCAGGTCTTTAGCCTGTATGCCTCACCATCTTTAGGGAGGCCAAAATATAAGATAGACAGGTAAAACAACAATGCCTTCAGAAATTGGCAATAAAAACTAACTGTATAAGGAAAAAACCTGTAAGAATATTATACATACGCATGTACAGAAGGTATACTTGTAAGTACACTGATATTGCAAAAAGCTATTGTAACAATATTATATGAATTGAAATGGCATGCTTTATTGAGAGAAATAGAAACTCTTACATGAATGGAGACACAAAGGCTACAAGTGCTACACAATATTGTAGATTGGAGACATGATGTTTGCCAATTTACTATACTCTGAATAGAGCTTGGAGCCCTTGGACTCCAGGGATTTGCATTCAAGTTGTGATGTAGATCATTAATGTGTAATAAGTAACAACAGAGGCTCCTGAAAACTCCCTTAATCATAATCTCAGCAAAAGGTGTGATGGCTTTTACACTGATTGTGCCCACAGTCATTGACAGCAACTGGATTTTCCAATTAACCAGTTTCTAAGAACTTGAAGCAGCTCATTGAGTTCGTTCATGAAATTCAACAAATTTTTCTAAACCTGTCAAGTTTTCTTTACATACCAATGCCAAATGGTTAAACTTTGAAAATCCCCATGTCCTACTGTACTTAACTGTTTTGTTAGTGAGTGGTTAATGGCTCAATACTGTTTTCAAAAACTTTTACGACAAGACACTTTTTCAAATTATGCACAAACTTTTAGTCAGGACACCATAAAATTCAAAGTTTTAACTTTTCCTGTAACAATACTAGATATGTATGAAATTTGACTTATTATGCTGACTTTGAACATGGTCATGCGGTAGTGACCCTTTAACATTCTCATTTAGTTATGGATATCAATGCAATAAGCCTCTTTAATGGGCCATACTGTATGACACCTCAATGAGATGGGGACATTTATGTATGGAATAGAAATAGTACCCTGGTATTTTCATGGGCATCATTCTGCACTCCTAAATTAACAAAATGTTAAAAAGATATGGGCAGTTTATTGAAGCAGAAGCAGTGTCCTGTTTTTCGTAGATTAGCCAGATGCCTTTACTGTGCAGTGTGTAATCCAGTGAAAAACAGTGGTGGGTCACTGGGTCTGCTGTTGAGAAAAATTCAAGGTACAGTAGCTCTATGGTAGCTCCATCAAATTGCTTGACCAAAAACCAAAAGACTATGGATCAATACAGTACACCTAACCTTTAATAAATCCAAACACCCTTAGGAATGGACTTAAGGTATCTTTCCTCCAACAGACTGGAAGTACTGTAAGACTGAACCGAAGGGTAAAATCAATCAATTGAAAAAAATGCATACTTCCAATTTCAAAAACACCTGCTCTACAACTTCACTTTGATAGAGTTTTCATTTTTGTAGCAACAGGAAAGAGTTCACTCTAATTAAAGGTGCACTGGTTGAGTTGGTTCATGAAATTCAACAAATTTTTCCAAACCTGTTAAGATTTCTTAAAATACACGACAAATGGTTAAACTCAGACAATCCCAATATCCTACATACAAACAACTGTTTTACAATAGAAATTCCAAAAATTTGTGACCAGACACTTTTTCAAATTCCATTTAATACGAGTCAGGACACCACGAAATTCAAAACTGTACCTTCTTCTAAAACTATTGGATATACTTGACTTATTACGCCAACTGAAAGCATTTTTATGTAGTATTTACCAAAATTAACACCCTCATTTTGTAATCCATATCAACTCAATGAGCCCCTTTCAGGTCCTATAGTGTGACTGATCAAAATGATGTCCAAAGGAAAGAGAAGAAGAGACTGATCCACCTGATACTGATCCATACAGTACTTCAAGGGGATTTTATGCATCAGGTTTTCAATGCCAGATTGGTGTCCAGCACTTCACATCCTGTCATAGAAGCTTAAAACAGGCAGTTTATATTAAATACTGGTTATCTATTGGGGCAAGCTGAAGTAAAAATTTGATGACAGGATAGGGAAACTAAACTTAGATGGGCACTTGTGCTTTTCTGGTTCTGATATCTCCTACCCTCTTCTCCATCCCCCCCCCCCCAACTGAAACAAGTGATCATATGGTGTCTACCTGAGGTTCCCAGGGTTCAATGGTCCCAAGGTTTGATGTTCCCTGTGTGCGTACAATGTACATCTTGATGATTTGACAATTATTTCAAGGTTCAATATTCCCAGGGTTCCATGTTCCCAGAGGTGCGACTGTTCCCAAGATTTGGCAAAATTCAACACCTCGGGAACAGTGAACCCTGGGAACAGAGACTGCAGCACTTGGTGCCATAGGGGTACTGCTGTGTCAATCCACATTGACAAACTTCAAAATGTAGCCACTTTTCTGTCTTTCAACAATGCATTCCTTTCCCTCTCCTACCCCTAATTTTAACTTTTTGCCAAGTTGAATTTGCAGTAAATAGGTTTCTTCTGTTAGGGTCATGAAATTATAAAGGCTAGGATATCCTAGAACCTATGAACCTATGAATCCATTACCCACCATTATCCCCAGATTAGCCTGAATTGCACAAACTGAGAAGACCAATTTATTTGGTCATTATTACTCAATTGTCAACGACTGAAAAGTTTTCACATTTACTTTGTAAATGCTGCCAAATAATGCAAACAAAACTTTTTGAAATACAAATATGACATTTTGTGCTCATTTGCTTATGGCAATTCCTTAGAAGACATGGTTCCACAGAAGAGGAGTCCAACTTAAAAGGCACAAGCAGTCACCCTAAACTTATTCTAAAGCAACATGCTTAATCTCACAATTTTTCCTGGTTTCCCTTCAAAGTATGTTTTCTTTTGCCCTAACAATTTTAAGACTGAGGAGATGAAATATTGTCTCAGGATTCCCAAGGGCTAATCAAAAAACAGAATAGCCTATTGTGCTAATTCAAGAATTGGGTGACTGCATGTCTCCTTTAACTTTAATACAACCACCAACCTCTAGAATAGGGTAACCCTGCAGAAGCCTGAGTTTGGATCACAGCAGTTGCAATTTTGCAACTTAAGTTTTCAAGAAAGAGCGATTCTGAACATAAATCTAGCGTGTAAATATTATATTTTTTATCTATCTTTGTTGACATTTGACAACCATAAAATCTGTGGTTTAACAAGTCCCAGAAGTCTCAATTAACTTGTACAGTACCTGAACCACTGAATTGAATGTGTTTTGCAGAAGACCTCCTCACCTACCACACCCCACATACCAGTGACTTCTACATCAGCATTCTTTACCCCAAATAGTCAACCTGTTGATGTACAGTAGGATAGGAAATACCAAAGTTCGAAGACATAACCGTAAAATATCAAGGGTTATATACTTCTCCACTACAGCACTAAGTCCATTATTTTATATGCCAACTGCTTAATCTGCAAATTATCACCAGCTTAGAGAATGCAGGTGGTACTCAATCGGTTAAGTATTTTACCAGGTGTCCAATACGACCAGAATTTCTGTCAGACTACCAAATACTACATTAACTTTTTGAAGTAGGATGTCTTGTTAACAACCAAAAATTTCAGTGCATCAAATGTAATTTCCTGGATGCATGAGAATGAAGATGAAGTTAAAAACTGATTTTCAATGAATTCTAGCCGGAATACCTACCAAATTTTTTTCTTCTCAACTCAATGTTTTTCTTCGTAACTCAAAAGACTTACAGTAGGTTCAAAAGTTTTATTGCTATGAAAGTTGGTTACATTCTTAGGAATTTACAGTAAAATGGCAAATATTTAAATAAATGGACTGCCCTCTCAATTTCCATGTAATGGCACCCCCTCCATTCCTACAGGTCACCCCTTTTAACTAATTTCCTGAAGAGAATTGGGAATTACCTGAAGGAGTTACTACATGCAAGCTTCAGCATTTACTTATATACTACCATCAGCAAATTTCAAGAATCTTATATTCTCTTGAATCTAAAAATGCAAATCATGCTCATACTTGTCATGCATCCTTCACAATTTCCTTAAGTCATTAAATTTACATTTTAAGGAAACTGACTTCTCCCTACATTCATATTCTCTCATTGAACATCTTCAACTTCAATGCCAGATTTATAAGCAGAGACGGCATCCAGAGTTGAGCATTTCCAGAGTTTCCTTCAGAGGAATTTTGCATGTAGATTGCAGAGGATGATTAAATCATCTTTACACAGTTAGTCTTTGCAAAGCTCAGATGAGGAGAAATTTTCAAGGTTTCTCAGAAATTTATGCAATAATCAATATAGATTTAATGGAAGGCTTAAAAGTATCACATTTTTCAATATTTAATAATGACTTAAAGGGCAAGAGCAATTTCTAAAGTTTATTCTGAAACAACAGAGCTATATTTCATAACTTGCCTCTTATTTCTCCTTCAAGAACAGTACCTTTGATAATATTTTACAACTGAAACATCAAGAAGTTACTCCCGGTAAATTACACAACTGAGGAGGAAAAATATTGTCACATGACTTGCAAGAGCCAATCATGAGACTGGATAGTCTACTAGACTTTTTCAAATTGGGATGACTACATTTCCCCTTTTAACCATTTTCCAGAGGAAAAAATTCATTGACTTCACAAAATATCCAGAAAAATTCTCTTTCAGGAGGTGAAATCTACAGTCAAATTTTTGCACATTGACAAGAACAGAGTACAACAACAGACTAGATCTGGGCCACAGCAGCAAGCACAAATCCATGTGACAACAAAGTGCAATTTCTACAATCGAAGCTGTAGGCTTTGATTAATTCTTAAGGTCTATGCTAACACCCACATTTAAAAGTACTGGCAGGGAGATGCAAGGTACCCTCATAACAATGTGTCTATATCATCACTGAACATATGGTAACATACAAACTTCCTTCCTTTCCATTCATTAAGATGTTAATTTTCAGCTTAAAGTCATCACAAATTCAGAACAATGTAAATGAAAACAGGATGTTTCAAAATTATCAAATAGAATTAATCATTTAGATTAAACATAGTTATCCAGGATAACATCTTTATATCGCTCCTGGTAATGGTGTAGGACATCAGCCATACAACACAGGTCTACCTTTAATCTAGGTAGTTTACATAATATTGCACCAAATGTTTTGAATAATTGACAAGAACGCCTGCAGCATGTTACAAATTTTGATGATTATTTTTAGCACATCACCCACGTTTTCCATACCATACAAACTTTATTTTCACCGACAGTAGCACAAACATGTACATGCCTTTCAACAGAAGTTGCAATTAAGGAAAGCGAGGAGAGTATGATGGGTATAGATCCTAAGTTTTCCATAAGTTTCTGACTGTTGCCTTAAACGCAGTCACTCAGCACCCCAACATACAAAATTTTACTGTTAGACTCAACAGAAATTCTCAATTGTCATAGCTATTTAATTGACATCAAATTCAAAAAATGCAGGGCAGCTCACATGATACATCATGTACTGAAAGTGTTTTGATCACACATTGAGGTCTGGTATGTTCACCAGAGTAGGCATGACCAGAAGCCTGCAGTAGACAGTAAAGACAGTATTGTAAAGTATAGAAAAGACAGTATTAGAAGTAAGCAGGTCATGAAAATTGGAACTGTGTTGGGTGATGAATCACTGTACAAGTTCTCCAATATATACTGATCCTTGAGCCTAGAGGTCCTTCATAAACTTTTTACATGTATGATGCCAGATAGCAAGAAGTGCTCCCTGGCTTAGAACACCCATATCATTGCAATTCACACTTGATGAAGACTGCCATTTTGTCAACAGATTTTATATGCACAGAAGTCTACTACACACATGAAGTCTAGAAAGTGTGAGTTCATTGCAGGGTCATAGTGATCCTCCAGATGATAAAACTCAGTGCACTGTACCTTCAATGCATCTTTTAAAACCTAACAATGAACTCACATCCAAAATGACCAGCAGCTAGCACTGAGTGCACAGAGTCAAAATTGCACACATGCATTTCTAGTACAGATGTAAACTTTTCCATTATACATTGTCACTTAAAGGGCAAGAGCAGTCATCCAAAACTGAAGTAGTGCAGTAGACTGTCCAGTTTCATGATTGGCTGTTAGGAGTCATGTGACAATGTTTTTTCCATTCAAATGTGAAATTTACAAGAAATAACTGTTTGGTCTACCTTGATATGCAATGGTTAAACCATACCATGTAATGAAAGATCCTTGGAAGAGAAATAAGACCAAAATTGTGCTATTTTGCTTTTTCTTCAAAATAAGTTTGGGAGGACTGCTCTTTACCTTTATTTGCATTTAATGATATCAGAAAATCTCAATTTTTTCATAACTCTGCCTTAAAGTGTTGTCCTGGTGAATAATCATAAAATAATGATGTGATTGCATTCAAGCCACATTGGACAAATTATCTTAAACTAATGGTGAACCCTCCAATTCACAGGCTAAGTGTTCAAAATTACAGCTAACATTTTAAAGACAATCATTCATCACCCTAAACTGCAGTTTAACAAACAGTAGACAAAAATTAATCACAGACACAGCTCTTTGATTCACATCAAATTAAAAAAAATGCAGAGTAGCACATAGTACACAGAATTTACTGCAAGGGTTCAACTCCATTATGCCTTCTTAACTCTTTAGCTATGCCCTGAATCAATATTGGGATTGTATCTGGATGAGGATGACTTTTTGACACTTGTGGGAGGGGCTAGATGTAAGAAGGTTGGGAGAATTGTAACTGTCTGTCGTCATACACTTAATATAGCTTACCTGTGACTAAATATGTAAAGTCTTATGCCAACTAAATTGAAGAGACCAAATATTTTATATCCAAGGCTAAATGAACAACCAGTACAAACAATATGGGATTAATACTGCACCAAGATGATTTTGAGATTACTAACACACTGCAACCATCACCTTTTCACTTTAATCAAAAAAAAAAAAATGCCATCAAGTAAAAACCATGCATGGGATATAGGTTTTAACCTGCCATCTCAAATACTATCCTTGACCTATCTTATCTTTCTAAGCTTTCTTTAAATCTTCAATCAAAACAAATATGAGAAAATTTTGTGAGCATGTTTTAGCCCAGACAGCAAGGCAAACAAACATGATCACTTCCCAAAAAGAAGTTCAAGCTAATACGGCTGTACCATAATGTACAGTACTTCTGTTGCTACTAAATTTATTCATATAGTAAGGGTGTGGCTGACAGACCACATGTGAATATTAACTGACTATTTGCATAAAACAAGAGTAATGGTTTACAGGGAGGAAGGAAATAGTCTACGTCATACATGGTAGATACAGGCTCAAAGCTATGTCATGTCTCAAAATTCAATAAAGACTATGAAAACTATGAGTTGTCAGAAACCTTAGACTCAAGGGACAAAACTTTTTCCCTCATTGGGATGGCTCACATCCTCACACTTATTAGCAATGGTCACTCTACAATGAATTGAATTCTGATCAGATTCTGATCTGATTTTTTCAGATTTCTGTTATAATCTTCTGGTCAGAAAGAGCCAAAAAGATGACACCCAGTCTATGAAACTAAAATGCCAATTGATTTTTCCATGACATCACACCCACATACATTTTTTATGGAACAGAGTTGTCCGAAAAATTTGTCTATTGATGTGACATCATGAAATAATTAGCATAAATGTAATTTTCATAGGGTATAATTCATACACTTACACAAGCCTGGCAAACTTTTGGCTTTTTCTAAGTAGTGACGATGAAGATTTTAACAGAAACTCACAACAATTGGATTGAAATCTCATTCTGAACCATTGTAGTGTGGCTGCATCTTTATTATGGATCTAGTTTTGCCCAAAGAAAGATTTTTGCTGGAAAAAGGATCCCACTTCTCTGATTTCCAGCTAGCTCAGCCAATTTGCAGACTGAGAGAGGCTGTGGCTTCACAGTGACCATACAGTACTCTTATCCTCATAACTCCCAGTGTGAAATTGTACAGCAACAATGCACATGGAAGGTATGTACATTTGGAATTAAAATGTACGGTAAGTTAAAGCATTTGTGGCAAAATCCACATTCTAGATTAATCTGTTCATTTAGAACAACTTGTAATTTGCTGAAATGGTAAGAAAATTGGTGAGACAATTGCAAAGTCTACGATTTATGTAATGAATGCATTTTATTAAAATCTTAAGTGATCATCATTTTTTCCCTTGATATATTGAAATTTTGCTTTACGATACACCCTCTGACCCATGGGCAGTGATGGGTAGTCAAATCTTTTGCTTCTGAATTATGAAAGAGCAGTGGGTCAAAGTTTTAGAAATGCTGCATCAAACAAACCATATAGGTGAGGTATAACAACATGCATCATATACTACAAGAAATTTACATCAAGGTTTACCAAATGTTGGCTCAATGGTATGACGTGCATCAATGCAAAAAAATGTTTCACCCTCCTAACAGTCATTGAATGACCTTATCTAGGGTCAAAAGTGGATCTTAAAATTGATAAGTGCATTAGCCTCTTACTTTCTGGAAATGTACCCTTCAATGGGTCATACAGGTACAGTAAACGAGTCCCTTCCTTGGCCCTCATGGTTAGTTCAGTTAGATGGAGTTTTACAGCCCAGTTTCCAACCTATTGGTTCAAGTCAAGCTGGTCACAGCCCTTTTCCCAGTTGTGGCTCACTGGCTTTTTTTCCCCCACTCCACTTAGGCTGAGCACCAAGGACAATGGCAGGGTACTGTAGGAGGCTATAACCACTTGACCATGCAGCCAGTCTTGGTCCTCATGGTAATAGTTGCACTCAAATAGTCATTTAAAGCACCATATGGTGACATTTTGGTTTCTTATTTTCATTACATCAAGAAGTACTTACAAAACAAACAAGAGGGAATGTGAAAACTAGTGGCAGCTGATTTACAAAAGACTGGTATGACTACATACATGATACGGCAGATACGCCCTTTTCTGCATTTTGCATTATTTTGAAGTCCCCATTTTTGAGCAAACTAATAGCTGGTCAAAGTAACTTTGTGAGATACAAGCCCTTAAAGAATTGTTATGAAAGCTTTCAGGGAAACATTTGCTCCTTGCCCTGATTATTTTCAAGTTGAGTTGGTACTTTCCCTTTTGTAAGTTTCATCAAAACATGCCTTTAGTCCTTGCCTCTGAGTGTACATGAACTGATGAACCTATTGTATGGGTAGGTGCATTAGTACACTGCACAACATGGAAGTGATAGTAGAAGTAAGAGAGAATGTTTGTTTTTGCAAAACAGGTAGTTAATATCCCATCCAGTTTCACAACAAACTTGCATTAGGCACATATCCAAGAGGGAGCAATGAAGTTGATGGTTCTGACTTTTGTGCTTCCTCTTGGCTCTATAGGTGTAGTGTACAATTAATTATTCCTTTGGGATTGGACTTAATCCCATCTTATCATCAATATTTATTACAGAGCATGTGAAATAAATTCAAACAGTCCAACCCACATTTTCTATAGGATATTCCTGAGGTGAGATATAAAATGAAGTTTATTTACTCAATTTGACATGATACATTGCACAATAATTTATGATGTCATTGTTCTACTATTCAAATTACAGTCTTTGTATTTCTTTGTTATTCTGAAAGTTACTGCAGTTTGTACCAACATGTGATAACACTCTTCAATGCAGGTTCATGTAATTAATTAAGCCCTATGTGTGTATGCAAGCAACCAGGAACAATTCAAGGTCATAAAAAATCATTTTAAAATTCACAGGAAAACAAAAGCAGACAATATGAGTTGTTACACAAGACAGTCACAAATTATTGTGCAATGAACTGTTTTGTTTTAAGTGAATAGATTGCAACATTAATATCTCAACAAGAAACAAGCTTGAACAATAAAAGTTGGATGAATAAGATTTATTTTGCAATCTCTAAAATATACATTTTTTTAAAATTCTAGACTTGTGGTATACTTCAAGGACATACTCAGCAGTCATCCAAACTTATTTTGAAACAACTGCTAAGTCTATTATTCTCTCCATGCTCTTCCAGTTATCTCTCACATTACTTCAGGACATAAATAATTGCATGTGGTTGAGGGAAGGAGTTACTACTCTTAAATTCACAATTCAGTGAGAAAAATGTTGCCACATGAAGTTTGAGAGAGATTCCTGAAAATGGATATTCTTCTACAAAATTCATGTTTGGGTGACTGCACTTTCCCTTTAATCAATTCTTCAAATTCCATCTCTGAGACAAGTTTTCACTCTTGTATGCTTGGGTTCATGACTCAAAATGATTGTAAACCCCAAAGTTTAACTGGTTTGGGTATTGGGTTACACCCTACTTTCCTGTCTCCTACACTACTGTACTATGAGAAATTGCTACACACAATGTAAAATTAAGCTACAATGAGATCTAGTACAAAATGTTAAAAGGCCAAACCTCTCACCCCAAACTACAGTTTTGGTACCTGGGTACCGCAATTCTCAACTAGTTCAGCTCTTTGATTGTCAGCTAATTCAAACAATTCAGAGTGCAAAAGCTTATATTGCACAGCAAGAACGGTACTGAGAGTGTTTTGATTATATAAATTGAGTTTTTCTATACTCACCCTGAAGCAATAAACTGAGATTGTGTCTGAATGAGGATGAATTTCAGACAATTGTGGGAGGGGCTTCAGTAAGAAGGTTAGGAGAATTGGTACTGTTTGGGGTGAGAGAACTGGGCCTTTAAGGGTTTTAATTGATTTTATGGAAGTCTAGAAACCTCGAAATTGACTCTGCAAATTTTGAGTACTAGTTTATTCCCAGTAATAAACTGTATCATCACACCAACAGTTGGTAACATTAAGTGACTCACCTTAAAAATGAACAACTCAAACAACAGATCTGCCATAGTTCACAAAAATTGTCTATTTTGAAGAAAACAATCACATTATCAGCCCTTAAGGTTCTTAGTCCTCTGAGAGCTAAGAATCTAAATTGTACTTCACATTCCAAGCAATTTAATACATTACTATGGAGACAATGAAAAAATGTATGAATTAATGAATACCCAAGTTTTAAATCAAGCCACAGAGTAATGCAAACAAAACTAAATGCTCAGATTTCTGTATTAATATTTCACATTGACTTGTTTCATTTTCGTCATCAAAAGTAAATTTGTGAAGCAATCCAGATACTGGGACTATGTTTATCAGCTCTCTGTCAAACACGTATGCTTTGTCCACACAACAGTTCATTTAAAAGTTAGTTCTACTGAGACAAGCTTTTAATTTCACTTTTCATGTTTACTGTAACACTTTAGCAATGACAATGTACTGGCACAGTATGACAAAGGCTTTCACAATGACAATGACTTATGTTAGTCAACAATGTTTACCACATTGTTCAACTTTTCAATGCTGCAAAATTAATTTCTGTTCCAATTTTCAGTCATAATTTCTTCCTTAAATTCTGTCTTTTCTCCTTTTTCCCTCAAAGGTCCAAGTTTTTCATGACAGATAGCTTTGTAACCATTGAAGGAGTACTGCACTTCGTGGATAAAGTATGCACACTGACTGACAATCTCAGTGGGCTTCTTACACTGCAATTGTGTGGTAAAACAAGACATGTTGCTAAAGAATTCAAGTTCACTGTACAATATATTCATAAAGGCACATGATACATCATATGCTACTGTAGCTTTTGTTGCCCAAAAATTTTTAGGAAAAACATTTTATTTGGCTGCTATTCTGCTTACAATGTGCCATGTGAGGATAAGTGGAAGGCATGCTAAAGTAGACATGAAAGTAAAATACTCCCATTGCTTATGACTGCTACCAAGCACAATGGTTGTTTCAACTTTTGAAGTCTTCAGTGTGTCTCTGTGGCATGGTAGCTTAAAAAGTGAAACATTTAATTCAAACAAAAGATGGTGTTATAAGGGTAGAAACATTTTGGAAGCATAACTGATACCAGAAAGTAGGATATGGGGAACTGGGAGAAAGGGGAGGGGGCTGAAGCTTCTACTATGTCAAAGAAGTGGTGGAGTAAAAAGAAAATTCTGTCATCTCAATTGAAAGAGGAAGAAGCCCTCTGTAACATAGGCTATGTCAAAACTGCTTTTTATTTCACTTGTACAAATATTGAATCTAAGTACCTTTATTTCAAAATTTCTCTCATTAATGGCCTCATTTGTCTCCTCAGTCCTACATATTTGATTAAGCTATTCACTAAATTGTATGCAGGGTTCGAATAGCCCCCCCCCCCCCCCCCAACAACAACAACCCAACCCTCAAATGTTCCAGAATAATTTTCTATGCCTGTATACTGTTATTGTGAAAAGAACTTAAAGGGCCAAACCTCGCACCCCAAACTATAATTTTGGAACTCGGGTATGGAAATTCTCAATTGGCTCAGCTCTTTGACTGACAGCTAATTCAAACAATGCAGAGTGCCAAAGCTTATATTACACAGCATGAACAGTACTGAGAGTTTTTGATTAGTATATATAGTTTTTCTATACTCACCCTGAAGCAATAAACTGAGATTGTGTCTGGATGAAGATGAATTTCAGACAACTGTGGGAGGGGCTTGGTTAGAAGAATTGGTACTGTTTGGGGTGAGAGAGCAGGGCCTTTAAAACAATCACTACAGCCACAATTTAGCACTGAAAATTTACAACCCAACAGACCTACAACTTCCTCTTAGCTTACAACAACACTCACCATAAAGTATTGATGTAGAATGTTCATTTCTATAACATAGCTACCAGGAGACACAACATACTTTCTTGTATCCTTATCTAATCCAAATCACAACAATGCTTTTGGGGCTTTATATTGGAAAACCACAATTGCATACCAACCTCAACACCATACAGAATTCTTGCAAACATGGATGGTTAAGAAATTCTGCTCATTCTTCTGCCTAGAACTTACCTGAATCTCTCAGTAAAAAAAATATGAGGCAGGTATTTGAAAATTTATTTCATTTAAAAAATTGAAAAAAAAAGGAAAAATTCTTAAACACAGGAATTAATTTCCTCCAACATGCATGAAAAACAGAAGCTTTCAAGTAGCTGTTTCCTTTTCCTTCCCATATCATCAACAGGTGTAACCACTCTTCAACTTTGGTATTTCCTCAATCTAACTTATTTCATCCAGTTGTAATAGGGATTTAGAAGTGAAAGTTACATATTTAGAACTACTGTACTGGCAATAAAATACCAGGGAACAAAATATTACTACTGTAAGGACATCAAAAGTCATGACTATCAGGCCTTAATTGATGGCTATGGTGTCCATGTTGTAACAGAACCCTTTAGCCAGATACAGCACCTCTACAGCTCTCCATACTTACCCCTGGAGTTGTTATCCCTACTTAATTTTTTGAGCAAACAAACTCCCAATTAGTCACCATTGACCACAACTTCCTTATCAAAAAGTTGCCTCTGGAGCCACTTGCTGCTTACTATCAATTGAGTCTACTGATAAATTGAGTCTACTGATTAAGAGACCAAGTGATACACTGCTGCACAACCCTTCAGAATAAACATTTCAAATAAACTTTGTCAAAAAACCCTCAACATAGCAATATGACAAGATTTTGAGTTAGGTGCTGCATTTCAGTAAAGGGCCTTGAAGCAGCATGCTCTGCAGAAATGTCTTTAGATATAATGTAGATCTACAGCCAAATTGTTCAGTTTGGCTGTGCCCTTTTTAAAGCTCATTTTGGGCGCAGAAATACAGTACTGCACTCATGTTAGGAGATGTGACAACTGAACCACAACATGACCTTGCACTGAATTTAGCATATTTACCTTTGTGTGGCATCCAGGTCTACTGAATACTGCAATATGTAAAACTCACTGCTGAAAACCGTCCTTGTGCTTAGTTAATAACAAGCATGTAGTTTATAAGCAAGTATTATCTAGAGTATTAACATGTAGCATGACAGTTATCAATCTCCCAATCTCCAACTCTGTCAAATCTCCACCACCCCATCTCCCCTGGTGCCCAATAATCAAGGAATTGCAGACCAAATTCTGATCTGTCTTGCTTTTCAAAGTAATCCTATGATCACATGCATAGGCTCTTTACTTGAGCATAGATCAGATTTGTACTGTACAAAGAACCCTTTGGGACAGTTTCTGATGTTAGTCCATACTTGAATATATCGGCACAAACTGGCAACTAGAAATATACACCATGAGGGTAAGTCTCTTGAAATCCTCAGGTGCTGGTATGGACCAGTACATTTACCTTTGAGGTCAGGAAAGTTAATCTACTTGGTTCTCCACTCAAAAAGTATCCTAACCATTGCATAATTTGGTAAGGTCTAAAAATAGTTTTCACAGGATTCAATTGTATAAACTTAACTGAATTTTTTTAATACGAAGTCATCATATTTTATAACAACACTTTAGCATACATTCTCCCAAACATCTTTACAAATCTTTATGCACTGAGTGAAACCACTTTAGAGGCAAACTTTAAAACCCACTCTACGCAACACACGGATTTGCACACAAATCTAGTTGACTAGCGCCTACTGCATAACCGACTTGTTTAAGTGCACTGCTGATTGCATAATTTGCTAATATTGGTTGCAATGATATTGGTGTTCCTCTGTCAGAAGGTACAGTTTCTGCTCAGTGACATCATATGCAGAAAACATATGTACCTGTACATGGGTAAAGCTGCATCTATAACAGACAAAGTGTCTACACAATTTAAAAAAAAAATAAAAAAAAAAAAAAAAGCATGAAAAATGAATTGTAATGGTCCAATAGCCCATCTTCACAGAACATTCCTAGGCTGAAATACAAAATGCTCAAGTTTTTTCCCCTCAATCAAAAATTGTAGACTGTAAAATAATCTGTGATGTCATTGTTGTGCAACTCAAAAATTACAATCTTAAATTAAATTTCTTCATTTTTCCAAAAGCTTGTGACAAAATGTGATAGTAATCTTACTTTTTTTGTGCAATGGCTTGACTTTTCAAGTCCTCCGTTTATAAATGGTACAGTATGCAAGGGAACAAGGACATATTCAAGGTCATATAAATATTTTTCCTTCCAAAAGAAAACAAAAAATGTAAATATCAGTTGGGCAAAAAGAGTGTCACAAATTGTTTTGCAACGGCCTATTTGGATTTAAGTGTGTATTTCAATATTGAATACCTCAGGGATTGAAAAAGCCTTGACAATAAGTAGGGAGTTTGATCAATAAAGTTTATTTGTAACTTCTAAAATATATTTTTAAAATTTTAGACTTCAATTTTTCTATCATTTTATTCAATGACTGGGTTTCAGAAAATTCCAACATTACAATGTCCAGAAAAATGAAAAATACTATGTAAAATTAGTTCATAGCACTCAAAATTTTCTTCAGTACTGACTTAATATTTTGAAAGCAGAATAAATCTTCTTTTCCTTTGAAGTAACATTTAAAGCATTGTTTACACAATAATTCTGATGTACAGCCTGGATGAATATCAAAGGCAAACCGAGTACTTAACATGCAATTTGAAATCTCCCAATTTATCAAAATGATACATGCACACTCAATATGCATTGAAAATTAAGCAACTTGCCTTTCCTGATTTTGATTGAGGAATTATTTAACTAATATTTGAAAAAGACTGTTTCTGTGGCACTGTTTCTTTGAAAAGAATAAAGGAATCATTGGACTTGTCTACCGTAGGAGAAATGTTTCATCCACTCACAAAGTTCTGTGATTTACAGTAAAGTGTACAGTGAATGATAGGAAATTTAGAATTAGAAAAAAGACTCTAAGAGAGAAAAGAGACTCTTGATTATTGTCCACCTAGTCTTTCAAAATTTCAAATTATGCAACCTTAAAAAAAAAAAAAATTTTTTAGTAAGATGTTAAGTATTATGATGCAGAAGTCTAACAGAGAATCTAACCAGCATATTGTTCATTTACATATTGACAAGTATGGTGTGAACTTTTAGGGACAGCACAAGTGGTGTGATATGTTAGATATATCCATGTTGTAAGGAAATTAATCTTGTACTTTCACAGAATGTGACCTTTTAGTACATCCAGAGTCATGACCCTTTAGTACATCCAGGGTTAATTCATTGATATCCACTTTTGAGTAAGTATGTACACAGCGCAGGAGGACGATCTCATTTTTCACACTTGAAGGGAAATATTGTGCTTAAAATGCTCCTACAAAGAGTACAAAGAGGCTCAGGCACTATCTAACAATTTAGTCTTAACCATAAACCCCAGCAATAGCTACATCTCTTCAAAATACTATGCACAAGAAGAGCCATGGATATTGCCTCATTTGAAATGTTGAAAGTTTGGGTGAACAAATTATTCTTGAGCAACAATCAACTGAATTTCTATCTGTGGGAAACTTATTTCTTGAAAAGAAGGCTACCTTACTGCCATATTTTTGATAATCTATCACCCTGGGTCAATATGTATCAGTTTTAACAGGATGAATTTATCTTGCAAAACAAACCCAATATTTCCCTTTAAGATAAAGGTCAAAGGCAAACAACATGAAGATAAAATTGTTTTCAAAATGCAGCATTTTACCAAGAACCCACTTATCCTTAGGACTGCCTCACACTATGATCTCTGGTAACGTTGGTTTGTTGTTTGCTGTTTTGTCACTTATTCATTTCTGGGAGGATGACTCCTCCTGCTTCAGCTTTTTCCTAATAGTTAGGGCTAAGTCATTTATCTAACTGGCAGTTACTGCCAAGCCACTTCTGTATTTCCTGTGCCCAACTGTCCATACTAGCCGGTTAAACTTACATTACTCCCCTTATGTTCAAATTCATCTGCACAGAAAGTTCTCAGCCCATTGAGTACACTCAAAGTTTTTGACAATATTTTCTGACTGTATGCATGTTCACTCCAAAACCTTACACGTTAACTTCTTTTGCATACTGTGTCCATCAGTCTAACTGTTTGGCGAAACCCACCGGGTAACTAATCAAACCTTTGTCTACCCCGTGGGAGCGGACGGAAGTTTTCTCAGCTTCTTACCTTCCAAAACCAACGTCTGCCAAAGCGAAAAGGACTGCGTCCAGTTTTAGAAGCAAACTTCATTACCATAATATGATTTATTCATGTACTCCAGTGCCGTCGGAAGGTCTTTTCGATTGGGGGGGGCTGACTCGGGCTGACTATCTAAGCGGAGTGCCACCATTGGTTTGTTGCAGAGCGTACAGAAAATTTTGAAAAATCGCAACCCCTCAGACAGCCGGAAATGACATTTCCCGGGCTTGTTAACAATATCCAAGCAGTCGTTATTTTGACCTTTCGTTGTAATAAAATGTTCACTTAAAAAAAAAAAAAAAAAACTATATATGGCAAAATTATTGGGGGGCTGTAGCCCCCCAGCCCCCCCCCCCACTTCAGACGGCCCTGTACTCTCTAATGAATCATGCTATTGTTATTGAGTGAGTGTGTGTACTCCTAAACTGGAAGTCTAGACTGAAATCTGAGATGCCCTATAATTACATTGTGTTGCATAAACACTGTGCAGTGGGTAGTACCAGGACGTGGGTATTACAATTACGTATACCAACTCCGTGGGTGGTATGGGGTAGTACATGGGACCAGATGTTACCATCTTGTGAATATTCACAACTGTCCAACCAGTCTCGAGGCCACATTTTTCTTTGAATATCCAACAGAATTTTTTCGGGATTCACTTTGGCAGGCGTTAGAGATATGACTGAGAAGGAATATGCTGTACAGCCTGCTACACAGTTAAACCGTTGACAGGTTCCACAAATTGTGAAAAAACATACATTCTTGGACATACTTGAAATCATAAGTTTCAGGTGGGTACGTACACCTCACTGTACTGTAGCTACTATAAATGTTCAAATATGCCGGTTAGTTTTAGTGTTATCCTGCATTACTTTTTCCAGTCCTCCCAACCCTCTGGCAAAGGGCCGTTCAATGAAACCAAACTTTAAACTGCTTCCCGAAGAAGCTATACGTCTGCACAAGGACAACACTTGACCAACCTAATCCTTCATTAGCACACATGCTGTGCATGGTAATACAAATGTACAGTACTTTTACTGTGTAACTGTGGCCAGGGGGGTCACCAGCCCAATTTGTGTGCCTGTTAATTTCCTGAGCTGGAAAGTGTGCCTTACTGTACCCCCATGGAATTTACCCCATAGGCTAGGCTGGTGCTGCTGTGCAGTTACTACACTTATAAAACATGCATGTGTACTGGTGTTATGAATATAGAATTATCTTCCTACGTAACTTGATTATGTTATGATTTCAAAGTATTTTGAAGTTCAAATATTGCAAATTCATGATGCTCAAAATCAGAATCCTATTATGACTTGCTGGCAGAATTAATGCTCAAAGGGTATGTTTTAAGTTTTCAATTTTATCTTTTCAGACTGTGATTTTATAAGGGCTTTGTTCTGCAGTTGATCATTTTGTGATGGATGGATGGAAGCAAGCAATTTTAGCTCCTCTCAAAGAGAATGCTTACAGTATTTTAGTACATAAACTTTGACTGGATCTGTTCACTTTGTCAAAGGTGATTTGTGAAATTTTTTAAATTATAATACTTTTGTTTGTGCAGTCAAGGTTACAGATGTTTAAGACTCGGCCTAAATTCAAAGGAGGGAAAGGTAGATAATATGGATTTCTGAAAACAAAATGGTAAGAATATCTACTGTAATAGTACAAGAGTATTTTGCTTATGTGAAACATAAACAGTGCTGCCCATATCCAATCAACATCTCAAGAACAAAACTTAATCTTGTCAAACTTTTACATGAAGCCTGATGGTTAGCCCTTCCAGGTCTCACATGGTCCATTTAAAACCAGGAAAGGTTACTGTACCAAACTACATGTATATTTTATGTGTTTAATTGACAGTGCTAGCTCAATCTAAGTTCCTCTTACCTTATGTTTGCCTTCCTCACCTGTACAGTATGTCTACCAATTATTTTTTTTTATTCTTATCTGAGCAGCTAATGCTTACGGCCTTTGAACCACTCTATTGAAGGCACTGCCTAATCATGTAACAATCACCCTTTGTATTTCTTTTTATGTAACAACAAATATGAATCATGTCTAGGGGATATGTGCACAGCTATCTCCACAAAGTAGATCCTTTGACCTTTACCTCCTGAAAAGCTCAATAACTCTCAAAGGCCACAGAAAAATGGTGCACAGAATATTGTACAACCTGTGCAAAATCTCTGAAGTCAAAAAACCTATGTAATCTTTAGGTTTTCATTAGCACAACAGCCAAAATTTTGTATTTTGGTCTCTTTTTTCAAACTACCTTAACGCATTTTGGTATAGATTTATTTCAAATCATATTGTTCCCAAGATACCAAGTAGTTAGGTAGATATCATGTTAACTTAATTTTAATGTTAACTTAAAAGCCTCATCCTCTCCCTCCATTCTCCTAACCTACAGTACATACTTAAAGGCCCAGTTCTCTCATCCCAAACAGCATTAATTCTCCTTAACTTCCAACTTCAGCCCCTTCCACAACTGTCTGAAATTCATCCTTATCCAGTCACAATCTCAGTTTATTGCCTCAGGGTGAGTATTGAAAAGCTATGTGTGTATAACCAAAATGCTCTCAGTACAGTGCATGCAGTGTAATATAAGCTTTGGTGATCTGCATTGTTTGAATTAACAGTAAATCAAAATGCTGGGCCAATGGAGAGTTTCTGTACCCCCTACAGGAAGTGTAGTTTGGGGTGAGAGGATTGGCCCTTTAACCACTCCCACAACTGTTTACAACTTATCCTCAAGATGCAATCTCAGTTTATTGCTTCAGGGTGAGTAGTATACAAGACTCCAATTTGTTATCAAAATGCTCACAGTAGAGTGCATGATGTGTTATATGAGCTACAGTACTCTGCATTCTATGAACTTCCTGTCAGTCAAAGATCTGAGACGAGAATTTCTGTGGAACACCACAGACATTGCCGTTTGGGGTGCGAGTTGACTGCCTTTAACCATGCAAATTTGAAGCAAACGTGACGTCTTGGCCTCCCATTTCCCACCAAAGGTTTGCCTTTTGAAAGAAACATTCAACTTTCCAAGTGCTTCCAAATGAATGAGCCATTCATACTGAACAAACAACTAAGAATCCATCATAGACATTGGAAGTTTGCTGTTCGCACACTCCAATGCCTTTTTTTTGAGTTGTGACCCTGTTTAATTGTACCTCTGAATGTAGCAATTCTTGCAATGCAAAATGTAACAACTGATGCAGGAATTTACTTCAGCAGCAACAGCCTATGTACAATTAAAAAAATTCTGTGTAGTACTACACCAATATTAATACACCATTAAAATTTAAAATTACAAAATATTCAGCAGCTGAGGTGCCTGACTAATTTGTACAAAATCAGGGGCATCAGCCTGGAAGGGGGCCAGTCCCCATCCCTGCCCCATGCAAATATGGAAGAAAACATTGTATTGATATTATGTGGTGAAATCCCAAGCATGCTCAAGGCTGGTTATGTATGCATAAAATTCAAACATTGCGACAAAAGTATCTTCTTCTTAAATAAGAAACCAAGAAGCCTCCTTTATTTTGTTTTTGTGGAAATGAAAAGGGTTGGGGATTAGCCTCCTCCTTCTGAAAGGGAGGACAGATCTCCCATACTTACCCCCGGCTCCCACCATGGAAACACTGACACTGTCTGAAATACTATTTTTATTTTGAGAGAGTACAAGTCATGGGGATCACCAAGGAATGTGCAGCCTCAAGGAGAATCTAGGACTTCCCTAAAACAGTTGTTTTTGTAGTGCAACATGGCCATTGCCCAAAGCAAGACGACCTTTACAGTAACTGAAAGGGGGGGGGCTGTCTCTATAAAACACGTGGCTAATACTAATTAATGTAAATGATGTTCTTAAATAAAATTCCTCTGGCTGGAATATTCAGCATCACCTACAGACATCAGGGTTTGAAAAATAGGGTGCCTGAGTGCCCAAGGGAATCTTGTATGGCTTTAACACCAAAAAAACTACAACTTGCACAATAGAACATGCCTGTTTGAGCAACCCAAATCACAGTATTCAGGTAAACAACTGTGCAGTACTTGCAGAGCAGACAGATCATGAACTTACTGAAAGCCACCGGTAACGGAACTAATTAAACTAATGTGTCTGCAAGTATATGTATACAATCTTCCCATTTACATGGAATTCTCTGTGATTGCCACTGCTGAAAGAACAAAAACACAGTATCACCAAAGCATGTTATCTTTAAAATTCAATGTCCACAACCTTGGCAGCAATCAAGCTGTACCCAGAGACCCAAAAATTATTTCAGAAAGAGGGTTTTCCAAACAGGGCAACAAGACGACAGAAAATTTTGCAAGGTCTGAGCAATGGCTGTTGTAACCTTACTGATGGTCATGGTGCCCCACAGTAGATGTACTATGAAATAATATAGAAGTCTCACAGTCACTTTACTCATTCAGGTTGAGTCCTTTGACAAGCCGATTTTGAGCCCTGTATGCCAATTTCAAGAAAACGTAACTTGTAAATGGCCAGGTAAACAAAGTGTAAAAAGAGGAATTTGCTTTTAAATTATAACATTAAATATTTGTCAAACATTTAACCAACAAAATAAATCATGAAAATTAAAGCAAAAATCATACATACTCAGTCAGGAGAGTTTGAGGTGGGTAAGAGCTTTTAGTAAATTTAATTAAAAACAAAAAAAAAAACATGACTCATTTGAGAAAAGCTATGGTAACCATCCATGGTCTACGCACTAAAAAAACTCCACAATGAATGACTTATTGGAATATTGGAAGACAATCTAGAAAGCTGCCATTGTCAGCCAGCTGTTCCAGTAGTTCGTGAGTTGGCCCCACTCCACAGAGCTGGGTTGTCTCAGAGGAACACATCAATAAGTTCAAGGTACCAATCTGTCTACACTGAGTTGTTTCATGCAGAAAAGTGCCAAATGCAACTAGATCTGTCTTACCAGATAGCCAGCAAATCTAAAGTTATTAGTCTTTTCCGAGACCAAACTAAAAATTAGGCCTATTTACATGTACTGTATGCCAGAACTGTAGTCGAGTCTGGAGAGTCCGAGTCACGAGTTTGGCAATTTTTAACTTTCAAGTCCTTGTACTTTCTCAATGGGAAAAAATCAACCGCTCAGGCAGAGTGGTTCATATTCTGAAATCACAAATGCGAGTTCTGACACAACTACAGTCCTGCTGCAAGCTGCTCAGATATACCTTCAGCATAAAATTATGATGTTACACAACATTTTTCAGCATGATTTTCCTGCTACCTACATACATGCTACTGAATCCAATTCAAACTCCAATTTGGTGTGGTGTAAACTTTACAGTAAGGAATAAGGTGGCTGGTATAAAAATATGTGCAGATCTGAAATGCACTTTCTAGTACATGGTCAGAGAGAGCAATCATGGGATTTGCCTATGCTCTTGTCACTTCATTCAGTATACAAATTTAAAAAATAAAGTTGTTTATGTTGCAATTCGGTCTACCACAGAACATCAGGTATAAAAATTCTGCAGCAATATGTCTCCACTGATATCATATTGAGTCTAGCTTAGGTTTTATTATAAATCCTAGGGCTGTCAGTTTCTGTTTAATTGCCTATACATTTAAATGGTCAAAATAAACATTCGTTTACCGTTTAACTGATGTCCAAATATAACCACCCTTGGTTTCCCTTAGAATCTACCATAAACAAGATGATATGTACAAGTACTGGCTTTCCAGGCTTTGAGACAATATTTTTGGCATGCCGCCCTCTTTCAGTCAAGAAACATCTGTGACATGGGTTGTTGGCTCTTTGGGTAACTGCGTTTGTATTATGTTGTACAGGAAATGCACGGCTGGACACAGCCGCTTTGCCGCTTTACCACAGGCAGCTAACTGCTGCCGTGCAGGCTTCTTCACTAAACAGATTACATACCTGGCCGAGCTAAACTGTAGCTAGCGCAACGTTAAGCGATCGATATCACGGCATTAAAATTATACATACATTAACGGGCATATTATTACCGAAAGTTCAGCGTTGTTATTGTGGACTTTAGGAATTAGTTTTAAGGAAGATTGAAAGTGATATCAATGGCGCAGATTCGACTTTTAGGCCTAGGCCTATGCATGTAGTTAGGCAATTAGGCCTAATGTTAGTTATTGTGCAGTATGCTACACTGACTAGTTACACTAAGGTTCATATTGTTTAAACAGCCGATCGTTTGTTTATACGATTAAACCTTTAAACGTGACAGGCTTAATACATCCCACAAAATAGGAGACAATGCCATATCATGCATGCCATTTTTAACTCTTATTAGGCCTATGTGGTATACTGTAGGCCTAGTATAAATCACAAAGGATAAATGGTATGCAAATTACAAAAACCAACACATTGGTGTCGCTTCAGATAAAGTTTACATGAAATGAAGATTGACTTCTTCTTCTCCTTCTTCTTTGTGGTACCCCAATGTGCCCAGACAAGGCATTAGATGGAGGATAGTGTACACAGGATTATTGATGTTGAAACCAGTTGTTTATTGCCCTCTTGAAGGTGGCCTCATTTTCCAGTTGGGCTATGTCCAGGGGGAGCTTGTTCCAACAGGCCTAGGTTACAACTTACACAACATTTGTTAAATTTTAAGTGAGACTAATATCACCCTACAACTAATTATGCTTTCCATGGGGCCTAGCTTATGCTATCCCTCTTCTGTACATTTTTATGTCTAACGTTAGTCCTTTAAGTTAAACTTTAACAATAAGTAGCCTACAGTAGCTACTGTCATATTGCACACTTGCAGGCCTAACCAGTGTTGTATTCAAAAGCACATAGGCCTAAATCATTTGTCTGTAACCTAATGTTAGGCATACCAGAGGCGCTGGGCTTACCTGCATTAAGTGCAGTGCTAGTGTCACGACATTTGGTAAACTACTGATTCTAGGCTATAGTGTTGTTAATGTTA
Organism: Holothuria scabra; assembly: GCA_037179385.1. Lineage (NCBI taxonomy): Eukaryota > Metazoa > Echinodermata > Holothuroidea > Aspidochirotida > Holothuriidae > Holothuria > Holothuria scabra. The sequence goes on from CM074180.1 coordinate 49,803,255, forward strand.
GCTTAAAGTTACAGTTGGCTATGGTCAACTGGTCACTACCAATTACTTGCGACCCAGTTCCTGAAGCATAAGTTATCTCTAGTTTTAAACATTTACACACTGTGCAGTTCTAATCCTGAAGAATGTGAGCGAGCCATTTACAAATGACACTTCACATGTGCATTCACATAACGTTAGCACTGCCTATGGCTCAAAGTGAAACATCAACTTAACAACACACGCTTACGCTGTTATCAATGCTTAGCCTAGGCCTAGGTTATTGTATGCCTAACGTTACTCTGTAGAAACACTTACGATATTGGATTCAAACTTTGGTCGTTAAAAACACTTCAATTTAGGGGGAGGAAATTCCTTTAAATGATTAGTCCCAGAGCAGGATACGGAAATTCAACAACAAACAGTGAATCTATCTTCATTAACACGAAAAAGGAAAAAGAAATCACGAGTTAAAATCTCCATTCACTCACCTGTGGTCTGCTACAAATCCGAAGCAAAACAGTATGTATTACTTCCGGTGAAGCTATTTCCACAACAGCCTTTTAAAAATCATATCAACCTACAATGGGTACGTGGTACTGGAATTTGGTAAGGTTTATGCTGATAAGAAAGCAGAAATCTATCCATTTTGGTGTTAAGAGTTCGTATGAAACGGTTTCTACACGCAGCTTACTTGGATCACGTATTTCTTTTCAGTTTTGGCTTTGTTTTACGACTACAATCACAAATCGCAGGATAACTGCCTTTACTGCAATGTCTTTAAAGGGCAGGAGCAGTCACCCCAACTTGAAGTAGTGTAGTAGACCAACCTGTTTCATGATTGGCCGTAAGAGAGCCATGTGACAACGTTTTTTCTCCTCAAAATGTGAAATTTACTACACGTAACTGCTTGGTTGTCATCTTGAATATGCAATAATGAAGTTAATAAATATCAGGTGGTAATTTATACCATCCTTTATATGGCAACGGAAATAAATTATCGTCGAGCATAACAGACACACGGACATACATGTCTTTATATAGCGAGGAAAGTGATTCTTCCCAGACTGCAGAATATGTTATTTTCTACTCTCTACTGAGACGAAATATGTTGGGTTGGTTTCTCATATTGAGGTCGCCGCTCCCACGGTCCGGTTAGCAATATTTTTGCACACTAGGCCTAACAAAACTCACTATTCACAACAAATCTATAGCAATGATTTAACAAAAAACTAAAAAAGAACGACAGCATGCAAAATTCCCTTCAACATCCCTTCAACATTCCGGTACCGGGCATATTAGTCTAATATTAATAGTGTGGGAGGGGACATGATAGGAAAGGCCCCTAATATCAGCTTACAAGAAGCAGGAACTCTTAGTTAAAAATTTGGTTAATGGAACTAAAACTAGGTTTGAAAAGCAGTTGGCCAAGGAGGTTAAGATAAACCCCCAAACTTCTCAAGCCTGTGTGAGGTCTAAGCAGAAACTTAAAGAGGGTGTGGGGCCTCTCAAAGGTGATGTTAATACTTTGGTTAAAGACCACCAGGATATGGCTAACTTGCTAAATGACTATTTTGTATCTGTTTTTACTAAGGAATCATCTTTGCTGGGGACTTGTAGGGGTTCTGATGTCTCTTCTTCAATCAGTTATGTCATTTTATCGGAGGAACAGGTTTGTAAAAAGTTAAAGAGTTTGAAGGCTAGTAAGGCCACTGGGCCATGGCAGATGGGGTCCACCCAGCCATTTTACGTGAATGCTCTGAGATTTTGTCAGTTCCTCTTTCCATCATTTTTCAGAAATGTCTGGATTCGAGTTTTGTTCCTGCTGACTGGCGGGTAGCAAATGTTTCTCCAATTTTTAAGAAGGGGGGGTAGAAGTTTGCCTTGCAATTACATGCCAGTTTAACTAGTGTTGTGTGCAAAGTTATGGAATCTTTAATTAAGGATAGTTTACTTAAGTATCTTTTAGATAATGAGTTACTTAACCTGTCACAGCATGGTTTTCTGCCAAGCAGATCTTGTGTTACTAAGTTAATGAGCTTTCTTGAAGATGTCTCTTCATCTCTTGATTCTGGGTATGGCGTTGATGTCCTTTACCTTGACTTTTCAAAGGCTTTTGATAAAGTTCTATTTGGCAGGCTAATGGTTAAACTGCATAGGTTAGGGGTTCAGGGAAATTGTGCTGATTGGATAAATTCGTGGCTTCATGGTAGATCTCAGAGAGATGCTGTCAATGGTAACTTCTCCTTTTGGAAAGAAGTCACATGTGGAGTACCACAGCGTCCTGTCCTTGTATAGGTGGCGGAAGATGTTTTTATTTGGGGGGGGGGGCACACGTTTTCGGCAGCCGACATAATGGTGACGCCGTAAGACGTCCGATTTTGCACGAAGCACAAAACCCCATTGGCGTGGGGTCCAGGGGGGCCGCTTACGAGCCCCCGGTGGAGTTCAGGGGGCAAAGTCCCGGTAGTTATCCATGGGGAAGGCTGGGTACTTTTGTAGGTGGTGGCTGGAGTTTACCATCTAAGCGTAGCGCCACCACCATTTGGCGCGGAGTGTACAAAGAAAATTTTGGATTTTAAAACCTCCCAGAAGGCTGGAAATGGCATTTGCCAGGTATATTTGTCGCTCATTCTGGTGAGAAATTTTTTTTATTTTTCTAAGATTAAAACACACTTTTGTGAGACTGATTAGCTCAGTTCATTACTCCACTGGACTATGTTTCCTAGGATCGCAAATCCGGAATCCTGCTGAATCTTTCAAGCAGCTGTTCCAGTACACGGATGAGTAAGGTATTTCCAGAGGCGTAGGGGAGCATTTCAGTTTTGGGGCAGAAGACTTTTGCCCGAAAAACGTAATTCTGCCTGAAGACAGTCAAAGCGGAGCGCCACCCCCGGTTGGCGCGGAGCGTCGAGAAAATTTGAAAATTCGTACCTCTCAGACAGTCAAAAATGATATTTCCCAGGCTTGTTAAGGGGATCCAAGCAGTCGCTTTTTTAAGTTTCAATTGAAGATCAACGTACATTCGTTCCAAACTAAAATTCAGCCAGAGCGACAAGCGGACCGCCACCATTGGTTGACGCGAAGCGTACAAAACATTCTTAAATATCCGACCCCTCAGACAGTTGAAACGGCATTTCCCGGGCTTATATGGGGATCTAAGCAGTCTAAGCAATGATCACTTGAAACTTAAATTCTGCTATGAAGCGGTCTAATTGGAGCACCCCCATAAGTTGGGGCGAAACGAACAGGAAATTTTGAATAATCTATTCACTTCAGACAGTCAAAAATGTCATTTCCTACGCTTATAGGGGGTCTTAGAAGTCGCTAAATCTAGTAAATCGAGGTTCTGTTTGCACAAAAAATGTTCACTTGAAACTAAAATGCTGCTAGGAAGACTATCTGCTCAGAGCTTCACCACTGGTTGGCGCGAAGCGAACAGAAAATTTTGAAAAATCTGACCCCTGAGACAGTCGAAAATGACTTTTCCCAGGCTTGTAGGGGGATCTAAGCAGTTGATCAGAAAATTATCAGATAAAATGTATCACTACCAATCGTTGAAATGGTCCCGCATATTTTCGGGGGAAACTACAAACCGGAATTGAAGTCATGCTAATGAATTTTACTCTATTGCGACTCTTGGATAAATTCAATATATATTAAAAAAATTGTGTGCCCGAACTTCCGACTATATACTGATATATGATTTTACTTTTGAAAAAATAAGGCCTATTGGGAGTCTTAGCAGTCACCAAATAAAATGTACCCCTACCATTGGATGAAATGAAGTAGATGATGTTTCTTTTATTAGTAACATTTATTGACAGAATTGTCACGTTACAAGGTGTGTTGAAATGAATTTTCAAGCAGACTTGCGGGAGGGCATTCTCACCCTGCATCATTAAAGTATCGAAAAGCCATTGCCCGTATTTGGCTCTAGAACACAGTGGCGTAGCTACTGGGGGCAAGGGGGGCGAGTTGGCTCCCCCCCCCCCCGGAAAATAATTTGGGGGAAATTTGATGAATTTTCTTACTCTAACAAAAATTTCTCAAAATTTATGTTAGAATGGAAAATTCTGAGACATTTCTCATACATAATTCGTATTTTCATGCAACAAATTAACCCAGATTTGAGATTTCGTCAGTGTCGCATGAACCGTCCCTACTAGCATTCCACAGAAATGTCCTCGCCGCGTAGCAGATTGAACGTTCTCTTGTATACGGGCGGTTTTTATGATCAGTGCATTTCAGTACAAATGAAACTGTTATTCAGAATTTAACAACAGCTGATACAGTACAACTAACACTGAAAGGCTGTAAACCCGAACTTATCCCCTTGCACACAGTCTCTGCGTTGAACACTTTGGGAATTCAGTAAAAGGATGTGAAAAATGACAAGTCACTAACGTAGACCCCGAGTTTATTATATTGTCCAGCAAGCTGGTAGTAGCTATACCGATTTTACTCTGTGTACACAACGATGGATAGGGCTGAAACAATCCATGACCAACGATTAACTCAAAGTTAGTCTAGAAATTAGAATTAACGTGATCCATTGGTATACTTAGATTTTGTTACTTAGCCTAACCCTTGGAGGCTTACAGGCTAGTTTGGGAAAAAGCTTTCTGCTCACTTGGGGTGTAACAATAAACGGGTCCATGAGTACCTTGTAGCCTTCTTCACTTAACAGACTGCTGTTCTACCAGGATATCCTGTGTGATTGAGCCACTATTAGGCCTCCTTTTAGTGGCGTAGGAAGGAGGGCCATTGGGCCATGCTCCCCTCACAGATGCCGTTTTTTCTTTGTTCTTAAAAATAAGTAGTTAAACTTTAGTAACACAGATTTTACTTCAAAAGATAGCATATGTGGCACCAGGTTGCATATAAGGACACCCAATTTTGCAAAAAATTTCAAAGGAGAAGGATTGTCTCTGCAAGTACGTCCCTCAGTGATGATGCCAATTTTTTAAATCCTACAAATAGGCAAATTCTGTCAAATACCAATTTACTTTTAAAGGTAGACTCTGTTTCCCACTGGTGGCATCTATAAAAATAAAGACTACATGTTAAGATTCTCTTTACAAGCATGAATACGCTATTTTTGACCTCATGAGGGGTCTTATTTCTCGAATTTTTTACGCTCCGCGCCAACTAATGGTGGCGTTTCGCTCAGTCTTTTGGGCAAATTACATTTTTGGGTCAGATTACCCCTTAACCCTCTGATCACTTTGCAGTTTGCGAGCATATTTTGAAGGAAGGATTTTATTCGAAAACGACAAAAGAAGATAGTGACTGGGTAGATTCTTCGTAAAAGTCTGGAAAATGCTATTTCCGGTCATCTGAGGGGTCTGATTTTTCGAAATTTTCTCTACGCTCCGCTCCAACCAGTGGTGGCGCTCCGCTTAGATAATCTTAATGACAAAGTAACGTTTTGTGGTCAAGAAATACCTCAAATCCTATACCGAGCAATGCTCTTTTATTTTGACTCCTAAAAGTGTTCCAATTTAATGACAAGTTTTACTTCGACAGGTAGCATAAATGGCATAAGAATGCATGTAAAGACACAAAAGTTTCAGTTTTATCCTGATGAACCACCACGATTCAACTTTTTAGATTGTTCCTGTCAGAGTCGAAAATCTTCCACCATTTTGTCTCTAGGCTCCTTGAAAACGTCAAATTTCCGGACACCCTTACACTTAGACCATACTGCATGCCCCTCCCCTTCAGAGAAATCCTGGGTACGCCACTGCGTTAGTACATACAAATAAACCAGATATTGTTGACCAAAATAATATACTAAGAGCTGTTATTTCCAATTGCTCTATGTTATACTTTAAGATTAAAAATGCAGGTAATATTACATAATGACATGGTAATGTTGTTATACTTGTAAATTTGTATTTTTATATGAAATACATACACATTGACCGGGAAAAATGTTGGGGAAATTTCATACCCCCCCTGGAAAAAATCCTAGCTACGCCACTGCTAGAGCAGGATAGATGGCAAACTTTTGGGCACCTTAATACCCTCCTGTCTATCCGTTGAATTAATTTGGCAATTGAAAACGTCCCAACATTTTTTAAACCTTTCACCATTTCGGCCAAATTTTTGCATGACTACAGTGTGTACACTCTAAAATCAAAAGAGTGAACTTAGTCACTCTATGATCGAGTGAAAAGTGTAAGTTCACTCCATTAGAGTGATAATTCACTCAAAGAGGAGTGAAGTTCCTCCAAAAAAGAGTGACATTTCTTTAAAACGAGCGAAGTTTCACTCTTGATGGAGTGCCCACAGTGATCGCTCTTAAAAAAGGAGCGATCATTGCAGGCACAGTGAATTTTCCCTCTTCCTCTAGTGAATTTCACTCTGTTTGGAGTGAACTTCACTCTTTTTGGAGTGAACTAATCACTCTAATGGAGTGAATTTACACTTTTCACTCGATCAAAGAGTGACTAAGTTCACTCTTTTGATTTTAGAGTGTAGCTGGGATGGTGAAATCCTTTATTTCACATTCTACCCAAATTTATCGCAGATCTTTTTTATTTTCCATGAAAATTGTTCTTTAAATATAGCGTCTTCTGTTTTTCGGCAAAGATTTGAAGCTATTGAAATAACCTGCCATTTCGGGTATTGTGTAACACAAGATTTAAAAACAGTCTCAAGAATAATTGTTTCTTTTAAGCCACAGGTTTCCCAAATATGTCGCGATTTTTTTTTTATCTCTTTACCTTTCGTAACTATGTTATCCTTACTATGATACTTTTCCATTTTCGGGCAAATGCTTGAAAGAATTTGGATATTCGACAATTTCGGACATTGTGTTGTGATTATCAGTGAAGTAACGGTCATAGCTTTTTGAGCTAAAAGACCCAAATATTCTTACCACCACACCAAGTATGATTTTGGAACGATTTTGTGCATCCCCAGGAACTGAAAAGAAAAATCCCTGCATGGGGTAGAAACATGCCAGATGCTAGGAGCACACTTTAATCCACACCAAGGTAGCCACTTTTAGCCACTCCAAATCTGTTAGAAAATTATCCATCCTGAAACCCGACGAGTGAAAAGTCAAGAGATTCCGAAGATATGAAGCTTGTCACAGTCTACCTAAATTTATTCCGAAATTCAGAGTAGGGCACAATTGCAGAATCCCCTGCAACTGTTTGAAGGGCGAAAATAAACGCTCCTGTAGGTTTATCGTTAAATGTGGGGGTCCAGGGGGGCGAAGCCCCCGGAAGCTTTGCAACTTTTGCACTCTGAAAAGTAACATTTGAGCCAAAGAATAGCCGAAATGTAATAAAAGCAAATTAAATTTGATCAATTTAATTACTTTTGAAAAGTTTATTTTGTAACATTCAGTTATTGGAGGGCCATGCCACCCCCAAATCTCATAGAAATTTATTGGGGGGCCAGGCCCACTCCTGTCCCCCGCTTCCGCCGCTTATGCCTTGGCCCACTTCTTCTCTTTATTTTCATCAATGATATTGATAGTTCTCTTACATCCCGTATAAGTAAGTTTGCAGATGAAACTAAGCTTTATAGGAAGATTAGCATTTTGGATGATGTCTTACTGCTGCAGAAAGATCTGGATAGGTTATTTTCTTGGTCTCAGACCTGGCAAATGTTTTTTAATGCGGATAAGTGTAAGGTCCTTCACTTTGGTCCTAAAAGTTTTAGCTCTGATTATAACATAAATGGTAGTGTTTTAAGTAATGTCATTTTAGAGAAAGATCTGGGTGTTGTAATTACTGGGGATTTAAAGTCATCAAGACAGTGTGCAGCCACTGCTGCAAAGGCTAATAGAGTTCTTGGATTGATCAAGAGGAATTCCATCAATTTTAGTAAGGGTATTGTACTTAATTTGTATAAGCAGTTGGTAAGACCCCATCTTGACTATGCAGCTCAGGCTTGGAGCCCCTTCTATGAAAAGGACAAGTTTCTTTTAGAGCAAGTTCAGAGGAGAGCCACTCGCCTTATACCTGGGGTGAGAAATTTACCTTATCATGCTAGGCTTAAACATCTTGGGCTTACCACCTTGGAGCTGAGAAGGATTAGGGGAGACATGCTCCAGGTTTACAAGTTTCTTTCTGAAAGGAATCCCCTTTTGACTTTGTAGTTATTAAAGGGTTCAAAATAATTCTCGGGTGCGTGGGCATTGTAAAAAGCTGGAAAAGTCTTTTGCAAGGCTTGACATTAGGAAGTTTAGTTTCTCCCATAGAGTTGTCAACGAGTGGAATTGTCTGCCACATTGGGTAGTGAACTCCCCGTCAGTACACTGCTTTAACCCTTTACCGTTGTGCTCCGATCGGGGCATATTTGCGCGCCTCGGGAGTGGGCGGAAAAGCGGACGTAGCACGCCCCGCATCAGCTTTCGTAGGCCATTGACCCCGTGACCTTAAACTATTGTCTCTCTCGTTGTTGTGGCCGAATTTTCGGGTAGTACTCGCAGTTTCGAGCTCCGCGTGAAACAGTAAAGATGGGTGACAGCCGAGCTCTCCGCATGGGTCCAAAAGGACCCAAACAACGGTAAAGGGTTAAGGTTAACATTGACAATTTTTTCCATGGCTGTGGTAGAATCTGATTGTTTGGGGCTGTTGTCAAGCTTTGGTAGTTTGACTTTTGATTAGGGTTTGGACTTCAGGGCATCTTATGGGGCCTTGGCCCTCCTTTGCCCTTAAACCTGTCATGATATGCTATGCTATGCCATGCCATGCCATGCCATGCCATGCCATGCCATGCCATGCCATGCCATGCCATGCTATGCTATGCTATGCTATGTTACGCTACCGTATGAAAAGTAGCGATCTCAGACAGGCGTACACAGGTTTTCTCCAAAGGAGGGGGGCATGCAATATGTTGACTTAGTATGATCGCCGGCTTGGGGGAGGGGTGTACCCCAGCAGAAAATCCCCTTTGAGGCCCATTGTCCAGATTGCATTTACCAAAGGGTTTCAATGGGTTCCAAACGGTTCTAAAGGGTTTTCAAAAGGGTTTGGTTTAAACAAAGGGTAAGATTATAAATCCCTTTGAGATTTGTCCAATTTCCACCAAAGGGGACCTTTTGAATGCAAAGGGTTTTTCGACAGGGTACCATCTGAAACTTTAAGGGTTCAAAGGGTATTACTCCAAAGGGTTCCAAAGGGAATTTTCAGCTGGGATGGGGTCCCTTTGAAAATTTTTGGCCAACATTCAAAATGGTGCAAAATTTTTGACTCTGACTGAACAGTGTTAAATGTGGAATTGTGGAGGTAATGGCGGTAAAAATGAATATTCTGCGTGCAGTGTTTACATACCATCCGATGCCTCGAGTAAAAAGTTGTTTTCCAATTTGCGTATTTTTAGGAGTTAAAATATAAGAGCAGTTGGGATTGCCATGTGCGTATTAGAGCATTTCACTTTTGGGTTCTTACCCACAAAACGTAATTCTGCCATTAAACCCGTAGCGGAGAGCCACCACCAGTTGGCGCGGTGTGCAGAAAATTTCGAAAAGTCTGCATGGCCGCTCAGATAGCCGGAAATAGGATTTCCCAGAATTTTAAGTAGAATTTAAGAAGGTTATCTTTTTTGGCGTTTGCAATAGAAGACTCATTTCAAAATAAGGTTGTAGACTGCAAAGTGATCAGAAGGTTATTAAAAAATACTTTGATTCGAAGAATGTAATTTTTCCCAATAGACTAATTTATCTAAGCTGACCGCCATCCTTGGTTGGCGCGGAGCGTACAGAGAAGTTTGAAAAATCGGGAACCCTCAGATGGCCGAAAATTGCGTTTTCTTGCTTGTAAAGACAATCAACAACTTGTTAATTGATAGAGAAATTGCCACATAAAATGTATCACCACCTTTGATTGAATGGTCGTGAATCTTTTTGGGAGGGGGAACCATACAACTTTAATTGGAAATGTGCTGATGTTGCGGGGTCCTGGGTATGACGTTAGACTAGGGTGAAGGTCGCGTATGGCGAGCAGTTTGTTCCCGACTATCGCCTGTAAAATGCACACAAAATGCCGTTATTACTCATCCTACGACCAGACGGCTTGAGGGTCGGGTGTCTGCGCCACAAAATCAAGCAAATCCCTACATGGTTTTCCCTCGCTGTTGGGGTTGTAGAATATGCCCACGGTATTTCCTGCATGTCGTAAGAGGCGACTAAAGGGAAACCAGATTTGAACTTGAACCATACTTGAAAATAAATTAAAACTTTGAACTTTTATCGAATTGACTTAAATTGACTCGAATTGACTTAAATTATATAACACATTTGTATTGGTGGGTCGTTAAATCTTATCTAACTAACTTCTGTATTGTGATTTTGGGGCTGAATGAAAAGTCCACTTGATGAAATTGTCGATGTGACTGACCGAACTACCGAAAGGGGAGTACCGGTCTGGATTGTGGATATGTGGAGCGATTGATCCCTACCCCTGATCAACTCCCGACTATAAATGATTTTACTGCTAATTTTTTTGCATGATAATTGCAAATTATTGCTCAGCTCATTTGAACACCCTCCGCTCCCCTGCCCCCTACCCCTTCCCCTGTCTCTCACTTCTATGCCTGCCGGGGAAGGATTCGAAGGGATGAGCCCCTCTCCTTTATTTTTTTTAAAAGTATGTGTCCTATTCCTTAAATTCAGTCTAGTGCCACAGATGCTACCCTTTGAAGTTAAACTTGGAATCTGACAAAATTTGCGAAATAGGAATTAAAAAGTGGCATCACTGAGGGAGCCTAAGGGAGAGAAAATCCTTTTCCTTTTAAATTTATTGAGAAATTGGGTGTCCTAACATGCAATCTCAGTGGTGCCACAAGTGCTACCTTTTAGGGTAAAAATTGTGTTGATAAAGTACGTATCTTTACGATCTCAGAAAAATGTTATCCGTGATGGGTCATGGCCTAATGCCATTGTTATTTGTTGTTGTTGTTGTTGTTTTTGTTTGTTTGTTTTTGTTTTGTTTTTTGTACTAACTTTTCGACATGAGGGGCGTCGATTTGACTTTGAAAAGAGGCTGAGGGACATTTGTCATGAAACTTTCCCCCTATCCTGGTGATGAGTCTCTGTAAGAGGCGGTCCAAATGCAAATGGTGCCAAGCTGGTTTCGATATTTGAGGTACTATATAGCATGAAAATTGGGGGTACTCTTCATTTCTCATAGGGAAAACTGCATGTATAAGCTCAGTCAGGTGTGCTGCTTTGATTTACAGACACGTGGGCCAAGCACCATTTAAAAAATATACATTTTAATCTGTCATGAAGTAGGGCTGAGTCCCTATTTTCGTTCGGGTTGGCTATTCAGAGTCGGCCCAGTACACACTTATTCAGTTTTATGCTTAGTGTTGTAGGCACTTAATGCACAAAAACAAGGGAACGAGGTATCGTTATGTGCTAAGCTCGGTTTGTGTATCCCACGTGTGCTGTGCCCCACAATTCCATTTGCCAACAAATTACCGAGCTAGCCTTTTAGCTTGAAATGGTCGGTGTCGTCACCTGGTCTCAGCTACGTAAAACCAAAGATGAATGCGTATGCAGTTCTTCGGTGCAGAAGAGTTTTGTCAAATGTGAGCGCGACAACCTAAAGGCCGGTAGTCACTGAGTTAATGAAGCGCTATGCAGCTTTGCTACCTGGGCCATAGATTGTAATCGCGTTCGATGAGTCTGTGTGGTGGCTTTGTGCCTGACGCAGAAGTTCGTCTGTTCGTCCAGTCTCACCTGCTCACCGCGGCCTATAAGCTTGCTTGATGAAGTCTTGGGAGGTGTAAGGTCCTCACACTTCTCATTTATGCATATTGCCTCAACCAAGAATTGAAATTGGTTTACTTGGCTCTTCCTAAACCAATTCATGCTGAAATGGAAATATGATTGCAATGTAATAATAAAATGGCAACAAGCTGGAAGACTTCACTGCGTAATAGTCGTATTGTCTCTTGACGGTTTGCTGGGTCCCGCTTGGGACCGAAACCAGAAAACAAAGAGTATCGGGAACGGATGGAGATCCGCTATCTCGTGGAGTCTCCAAATACGGAATCATCATTTATTAGGCTACTTCCATCAATAAGGGCCCAATTTATGACGTCTCGGGTAAAAAATGGTCTTTTACATTTAAAAGGAAAGGCAAAAGAAGTTAAAAGCCAACTTAAAGTTGACATCACTCCTTAGTAAACTGGTAAATACACTGATATTAAAGTCTACTTTCATTACGAAAATAAAAATATTGGATCAAAATGGCATTTTTTGTTTCACGTGTAAATGAAACACCACAGTCAATTTGTAGAATGTTATGCTGCAATGGCAACATCATTGCAGTTTATGGGATAAATGTCCTTCTAAGCTTATATTTTGTTTATTGCCACTGACACACTTAAATCAGTTGCAAAAATTGTGAGCATTTTGGTTATTACAATTATTATGGTCTTACGGTGTATAACGCGGAACACCAGTTTGGTGTCCCGGGTAAAGTATTTATACGAGGAACTCGAGACTTTCCAAAAATTACACGTTTACGTCATTCATTCTTTTCCACATCCAGGCACAAAATAGGTAGTGACAAGGTAAAATGTAACAACAGGGACCTGTTTGCCACACATTTTTCAGTTTTCCATAAACACACAACATGGCTCACGTGTAAACGATGAAGTGGGACACCGAAATTTTTGGTTTTTGTTTACACGTAAAATCATGAACTCTGCTTCAATGTATTTGCTCAGCAAAGTATTTTAACGGCCAAACTTATTACGAAAAATGGCATAATGTGCCTACATTGTTATAATGCAGAACATTAAATTAAGCATATTAAAGCTTTCCATACTCATCAATGATCAAAACAAAAACACAGGGCCAGTTGAGGGGTTTTTTTTTATCAAAGCTTTGATGTTCCGTTTATACACGTAAAACATGGGAGTATATTGTGACAATACATAAAATCCAAATGCAAAAAGTTAAAATGTTTTGTTGTATATTGTTTGAAAGGTACCGACATGGATGTATCGGAAGATTCAATGTAAAATCTTTCATACAAAATCTGTTGTAAGAAAATATCACAATGTAAATGGGACACCAAAAACCATTGGTGCCCTTATTTATGGAATGATCCATTAAGGACATCAATGAACGTGAGAGGTATTAAGTCTACCGTTCATGCCTTGAAAGACGGCTGGCCGTACGTTTCGTTAATCCTGTGCGTTAGCAAACTCCGTGCAGGTAACCGGAAACTCGGGCAAAAGTACGTAAACGATAAACATCAATTTGTTTTATTATTTCGGAAAGGAAGAAAACAACGTACTTCAGGGGAAACCACATATATACTACAGGAAACCATATACTCACATTATACTATAATTGAACATTTTGCCCCGTGTCATTCGATCATTGGAGTGACATCATCTATCACAAGGTTGAAATGAGTTTTAAGTTTCACATATATTGAAATATTTTAAACCAATACGTCAGGTAAGGTTAGGTTAGATGGACGGAGTTTTACGGCACAGTTTTCAACCAATTGGTTCAAGTCGAGTCGGCCACGGAATTTTTTTCCAGTTGTGGCTGACTGGCTTGTTTTCCCTCCTCCATCGCTTATGCTGAGTACCAAGCACAATGATAGTAAGTTCCGTTTTTAAAGTCTTCGGTATGACCCGGCCAGGATTCGAAGTCTCCACCTCCCGACTGCAATTCTGATGCTCTAACCAATACGTCAGCAACAGTGGTTTAACATGAATTATTCATTATGTTTTCTTGTATACCACTGGTAAATTCGCATTTTTTCGATCAAAATTCTTTGAGTCAGTACTCACTGACGATCAACGACTTGCAGGATTTATATCGAGAGTCATCACTTGACATGTTGAAAAGTATTTTACCAAGCCTACTGACCCAAGCCGCCGCCCACCACCACTTCACTACACCCAATGTGATGGATGCGGTATGCTATGTATTACTGTATTAGCTTCTTTTGTGGGATGTATTTCAAAACGCGGTTAGGCTCACAGTTCCTGGTGAGCTTCATTTCTGCAATCTGGAGGTCGAATGAACTTAGTCACTCTGTAAAGAGTAAACTTAGTTACTCTTTAATAGAGCGAAAAGTGTAAATTCACTCCTTTAGAATGTTATTTCACTCGGAGAATAGTAAAACTTTCTCCAGGAAGATCGAAATTGACTCTTTAACGATCTGAAGTGATCACTCCTTCAGCAGTTAAGGGTTGTCCGTGCCGACACCCCATCGATAGTGAAACTTGGCTCTTTTGGAGTGAATTTCACTCTTATTTTAGTGAATTTCCACTCTTTTGGAGTAATTTTTATAACGCTCACTCTTCCAGCGAATGAAATTCCACTCTTTTAATTTTTAGAGTGAGCACAACATGTATTATGTTTAGTCCTAAATGGTAGCTCCAACGTCGACAATAAAGCTAGGTCGGTAAGTCCGTTACCGCGTGGAATTCGTGGGGCACAGCGTGGGATAGACAAACCGAGTTCAGCACATAGCGTAGGGCATTCCCTTGTTTCGTCAGTATGTGTATACAACACTACCCTACCCATACTACTATACTACCCCTACTTTATACTACAACTACCTTTTGATAAGCACCTGCGTGTTATGCTTTATACAAGATGGTTAGATTTCCAGGCAAGCTTTAGATAAGCTTTCTTACACTTAAAAGAATAGTCCAGAGTCAAATTTATTTTGATGTGTTACAGAGAAATGAGCTTTCTCTCTGACATTTTTATTTATTTCCCATATTCGGTTCTGGAAATTGAGCGATTTAATGTGACTTATCACCAATTACCTCCATGGGAGGAACTTGAAGCAAGCAGACGGGTGATGTCATGGATTCACACTGTTGGGCAATGTTTTCTCTTTCTTATTATTCACCATCAATTTTATACAGCTAAGCTCTGATATATTGGTACCCTAAGTGAATCCCGAGATATGAAATTGTAAAAGATTTATATGACTGGGGGAGGCGTCCCTTATCAAAACATGATCAAACTAATCAGGGGCGTAGCCAGGATTTTCTTGTGGGGGGGGGGGGGCGAAGTCGACTCATCGTCCCCAATCTTGACCAACAGGGCTATCTAAGCGGAGCGCCACCATCAGTTGGCGCGGAGCGTACAAGAAAATTTTTGGTTTTAGAAACCCCTCAGATGGCAGGAAACGGCACTTCCCCACTGTTTTATGCTGCATGTTCCCAGCCTGGAAATATGGATCTTATTTCTGAAATTTCTCAAGTAATGCAAAAAAAAAAAAAACAATCGATGAAAATTGTTACTACATGTTTCCAAGCGGAGCTCTACCATCGATTAGCACGGAGCGTACCAGGAAATTTTTGGCTTTACAAACCCCTCAGATGGCCGGAAAGGGCACTTCCCGAGTGTTCTAAGCAAGAATATGTTCAGCTCAACTTCGAAATTCTCCCCGCTTCTTACTTGGAGCACTTGACAAATATTGAGGGAGTGAACATACCTTTAACCCTCACTTTTTCATTTTTCATCGCTGCCAGTGGTATGAGGCATTTTCTTGAGGGAGCGAAGCGTCCAAGTGAGGAGCCGAGCGACCGACCGGGGAGAGGGGGTAGTTTTCCCCCTCTACCCCAAGGAGATTTTGCAATTTTACATCAAAATTGAGCAATCTGGGGAACACCTAAGCTGGAATTTTTGAACATTTTCAATCTTGTATCAATGCTTTCCTTATTCCCTCGAGAGTTAGTGTGTGGTTGTAAGAGGATTACTGTACGAATCAATGGGGCCTTAGGGAATTGTGTTGCACTGAAACAAAATAGCTACTCACAAGGCTTACATTGGCTAAACCAGCGGAAATTGACATTTTGCCCTGAAAACGCCAAAACTCCATTTAAATAAAAAATAATAAAAAAATTAGGTCTGGGCGGGGGTAAGTGCGAACCCCCTGAACCCCTGGCCACGGATCTGTCTCCCTGGGTGTCCCCCTCCCCTTTTGGAATTTTTTGCTGTCGCGAAGAGCTTAGATGCAATATGGTGCTATATTTTTTTCTTTTGATACTATATTCCAGTGTTCTCCACAGGGGGTTTTAGAGGGGCGAAACGCCCTCCAACTGAAATTGGCCGCCCCTCCAAAATAGTTGCCGCTCTCCAAAAAAATGCAGCGTCCATTTTAGTTCATTGCTTCATTACACATATACAAGTCATAACTGGTAAAATGTGTCTTCCCTCCAGGCTTGGTGTCAGGATTTGCCAGACGAGGGGCCACTCTCCGAACGGGGAGGGGCAGGGTGGGTAGCGACCCCAACCCCGAGAGCCAGGATGCCGTCGAAGAGTTGATGAGGGAGATTTGAAAAAACCTGTGCACTATACCTGCCATTGCGAGTCATATACGACATAAAATTTGTATATGCTGGAGGAAGATATTTCCGCACTGATTTAACCGTAAAAATTTTGGGGGTTAGCCTACACTAAAAAGAATCTGTACTTATTTAAAGCTTATATAGGTCAATTGTTCCGGCAATTGGGCCCTATCGGGCACAACTTATATTGTACTTCCTTCTTCGAGTCCGTACCGCACGACTGACACAAGAGATTATTAACTAAGTTTAGCGAAATGAGATGAAATTCCCGATATGTACATTAATTCATTTATTCTACTTATTAATTTACTTGAAAAGATTTGAAGGGTTTGTATTTTATTAGCTCTAGGTAACAGAACTGAGGAAGAGTGTGCAAAGCGTACCGAACATTTTGGGTTTCATCGCAGATATAACTCTTTTGAAAGCCAAAATAACTAAACCGACCATGGGAAGGCGACAGATTATTCCCGACAGGGGGCGGGACATGCCAGCGACCACAAGTTCCGACTGCCCTTATGTCGAGGGGGTGGTGAGAAGGGCATATGAAGGAGCCTAATTATCCTATGTCATTGCAGCCTGGGGCACATTTTGCACGATATCACTTAATCTGTCTGAATCTGTCTGAGCCTGAATCGTGAAATTGCAAAGCGCGCGAAAATTTTTGGTAGGTTTACAAAAATAACATAGCCTATGTAATCATTAAGAACAAAAAGAAAAAAAAATAGAAACTGTAGGGGTTGTAGACCGTATCGGGGATAACATACATTGTGTCGAAACCACCTGGAATACCCGATAAAATAGCCAAACTATGCCCCGTGAGTCGCTCATCAACTCACCTACCGCATGACACACACAAGAGAACAGCAACTAGACTTTTTGATATGGGATGAAATTTACGACCTCTACATAACCTGTGTACTCTGCCTACCTGTTACTTGCTAAGGTTGACAGGACTTATACCCTCTAGATATGTAGAATGGAAGAATTGAAAAAACTGGAGTGAATCTACAGCGCGCGTAGCGCGCCGAAAGTTTGAGGTTCTTATTAGGGAAATTGTCCCTTGAGAGCAAAAAACAGGTAAATCATCGGGGAGACTAGTCGACGTTGGGGACTGCATACTTTATCGTAACGACTAAGAGCCCCCCCCCCACCCCCCTCAGAAAAAACTGTAAAAAATGCCCCCGATTCCCTCCCTCCTCTTGTCGTTTATCTTTTTTTTTTCATTTATTTTATTATTATATTTTTTGGGGGCTCTCCTTCATTTTTTCAACATCACCCATCGCTTCCCCAAAATTTCTGTGGGGGGGGGAGACTCTGCCCCCTGCCCCCTCCCCCCGCTGGCTACGCAAGTGAAACTAAAAGGATGAAAAATAGAGATAAACAAAACATGCATTTGGCCAGCAGTGTGAATCCATGGCATCACACTTGCTTGTTTCAAGTTCACTTTCAACAGAAAATGTTTCACTTCAATTAGTTATAGCCTATCTTTAGAACCCAGCATGAGAAAAGAATGAAACCATTCTTCCAGAATGCTTAGATTAGTGCTCTTCTTCAACATATAAAACTTTATTGGTTCTGGACTATTCTTTTAACTCATTATTAATGTGCAGACTGAGTTGAGCACCCCCCCCCCCCCCCTCTTGCTCGTGGCGAATTTCTGTTCGACAACACTACCGAGACTACGGTAATTTTGTAGCGAGTCTCGCACAATCTACGGTGGATCATATTGGAAAACTGGGGTATTTTGATCACGTATCCTACGCGAATACGCTTCGACTTAAAGGGTCAAACCTCTCACCCCAAACTACAGTTTTGGTACGGGGGTACCGAAATTCTCAATTGGCTCAGCTCTTTGATTGAAAGGCATGATAACGTGATGTTCTCAAGAAGAAGTCAAAATGATTCATCTTCGGATAGAAAAAAATTGGGGGACGTGCTCCCATTGCGCCCAGTAAACCTTTCTCAAGAAAGCGGTGTTGCCGTTGAGAACCATTGACCAAGAATAATCACATGACCTATTTGTGTGCTCTTCGTTTCTAATTTACGGTACCATCTCTGGAAATAAACCATAGTTTGCTCAAGATCGCCCGTCGTTTGACTTTAATTATTTCTTCATCAGTATGTTTGTAAACTCTCTCCAAAAAGTCTTCGCCTTAACAGTTATAGCAAACATTTTGTCACACCTTAAAAGCACCAATTAGCTCATTGTTACCTAGCAGACTGTACGACACATTCCGAGATTGGATATCTCTTGTTTACACTGACTGCTCAAGGGGACTAAGAAAATAGTGTCCCATAGTTATTCTTATTAACAAGTTGACGCTGGCAACAGTTAAATGAGGCGATTCCAGTGTCTTGCTTGAAAACCTGTGTTCTTTTCCAATTTGTGTTTAAAAAATATCTGTTCAGATCGATGATGTAAATTCACTGTTTGAATCGAATAGTACAACTGCAAAAATCAAATGACGATAGAGATGTCATTTCTTGCAAATCGCTTTTGATTTGATAATTTGAACAGATCTCCCCTACCCCACAGTCATTGCTCAACGAAAAAATGTTTTCGAATTAACTCAAAAAATCCTGAGGGACAACAATTAAAGGGCAAGAGCGGTTACCTCCAATTTATTTTGGAGCAACAGCCTAATCTCCCATTTTTCTTCTTATTTCTCTTTCATGATATTTTAGGACTTGAATATTGCATAATCAAGGTAAACCAAGCAGTTACTCTTCGTAATGTTATAACATTCGAAACGAAAAAGTAGTGTCACATGACCTTCAAGAGCCACTCCTGAAACAGGACAGTCTACAAACTACATGAAATTGGGTGACTGCTCTTGCTCTTTAATCTATGGGCGGTATTCACAGATGCCCTCTGCAAGTAACCATATCATGACTTTCCATGAAGCGATATTTTACTTGCCGAAAACTTGAGTTTGCATCTGATCGACCCACTTTATGCATTATGCTGTAATTCTTGCAAAAGCCTTCGAGAACTGGCTCCTTCAACTCGCGTTCTTTTTCTAAGGCATGCCTCTTAGTGTTTCCACTGTTGTTCACTCCGTACAGAAATACTAGGAGAAAAAAATAAGATCCCACTCATCAGTGTCTCGAGTCACGTATATTGGCCTATAGTGATTGGCAAAACGTATTCAAAACAACTGAATATGCCGTTAGTCTCCCAAATGACTGTTGTACAATTTCCTGAATTATCTTACATTTATTAGTCACCTAACATTGCTGGGGTACCTTGAACGAACCACACACAACAAAAGCAGACTGATAAGACTTCCGGAGCAAATGTAACGTCATCCAGAACTAACTTGTAGACGAATCCGGACAGATTGTGATGGTCTGATTTTAGTCGGCCATTACTAGGGTCCGTCACCTTTAATCTTTAAATTTCCTTCCTTACCTGTTCCATGGATGGTTGTACACTGGTGTGTACAGTGATTTTCTCAGCTTCACTGAATATGAGGATTTGAAATTCACGTAGACAATAAATGGAGACGATTAAAGGCTGATGGACCCTCATAATGGCTGCCTACAGTCACTAAAAACAAGTATAGACCAATCTATACGTGCAGAATAATAGTATAACTATAAGAGTGTTTTATATTTTATTTCATTTTACCTTTCAAGGCCACCTGCAGTTAGAAGATAATTTCATATAGAACCAAAGAGGACTATACTTGTTAATTTGTGCTGCCCCACTCGCTTCGTAGGAAAAGGATACATGTATCTCAAGTTTAGGTTAGGTTAGGTTTTATGGAGTTTTACGGCCCAGTTTCCGACCAATTAGTTCGAGTCGAGCCGGCCACGACCTTTTGCCAGTTGTGGCTCACTTGCTTGTTTACTGGCAAGTCCCTCACAGCCGGCCTCTTTTTCGTCCCATCCCCCTGTACTCTAACGGTGAACAGACAACTCAGTCGATGATCTTCAAGTAATTTATGTTTAAATCGATTTCGCAGTGCATGCACCTGTATAAACCTGGTAATCGCTGGATATACTTTTTTCTTACCTCATGATACCCTGTATTACCGTGCTTTAGATAAGAGATCAGGTTTTCTTTGTCAATTAAAGAGCAGTTAAGGCGCTAACAGGGGAAATAGGGGGTATTTGCCCCCACATTTTGGCCTTCCTCTACTTCCCCCAACTTGGGTCAGTTAGGAGTTCGGTTAACCGAAAAAATAATATACCTCACCAAAGATGTAACATTTCATCCAGAGATATGCTAAAACCTCAGAGCCCCCAGGCTAGTCGCCTCCTTGACCCCCATCCCCGCTTTGATCTCGGTTTCGCGCCGCGTCCAAAAAATTTTGCCCCTAACATTATCCTTTAACCCTATCCCCCCCCCCCCCTTCATTTTGACATTCTGGGGCCGCCACTGATAAAAAGTAATGCCACATTAAATTCTAATTGATACAGCCATTTATGTGACATTTAGATGGGCTTTCTAATCCGGAGATAAAATAAGCTGGTGTAAACTACACAGCGGAGCGGACGGTGGTTTTCTCAGCTACTCGGCTTCCAAAATCAGGGATATGACTGAAAAAGGAATATGCCGTACAGCCTGCTACGCAGGTAAGGTGTAAACTAAATGCGGTGCGTTGTTCAATGACTTCTCCTTCCTTTGGTGTCTTCTTTAGAGTGAGATTTATTAAAACATACTTTTTCTACATAACATATGCAAATATCGACCAATCAAATTCTTTGGCATGTATATGTCATGTGACAGACTTTCTAAGTATTAATATAATTTACTATTGTTATTACTGTATTCTAATATATTAAAGTTATATTATAACGTTGAAAATCTTGATTGTTTGACGTCGGATTACAAAACATCTCGCTTCATTCTCCCTGTAATATAATTTTCAACAACTATTTCCGAATTATAACCCTAATTTGATCCGAATTGTGAAACACTCTAAGCGGCGTTGTAAAACATTTGACTTTTCATCTACTGCAAATATGTATATATTATCCGTTATATATAAATATATTAATACACACACACACATATATATATATATATATATATATATATATATATATATATATATATATATATATATATATATATATATATATATATATATATATATATATATATATATATATATATATATATATATATTATATGTGTGTGTGCGTGTGTGTGTGAATGTTTGTGTGCGACGTCTTTTTTTAGGTAGCTGACTAATGACAGAATTCTCTAATTGGTTTTTATTAACAGATTGTTGCAAGGCGTAATAGCTATGTCATAAATCAAAAAGTTACTATCCGTTTTAAATTAATTTATATCACAATTGCCGTGATATTCTATATCCTAGAACAAGTATGAATCGTAAAATGAAATTTTCGTCTCGGCTCACGGCCAAGTTGAAAAGCTAATACACCTGCACATGCTAATTGAGGCATTAATGTCCTCTAAACTGATAAATGAGTTGTGACCTGTGAAATAATCAGATAAAGAGACTTGAAGAGCAATGCAATTCACCTAAACTGAAATACAATTTTTGTCTTAGTTCACTTATTACAAGTGTTAGGGGTTTTTTCTATTTTGAGGCACAAAATTGTCGGAGAAAATAAACTTCCAAGAATTTTAAATTTGTTCTGAAATCAGACTTTGGGCGCAGAAATAGGATTGTTTTTTGGTGGCAAAGGTAAAGTAAAAACATATTGCTTGAAATCTTAGGTCAAAACTAGAAATAACGAGTTAGTTGTGGTTTTCGAACGAAAATTCCTCGAAAACTTGAATGATCATATCTTAAGATCTGCACTGGACCTAAAAATACAACGGGTGCCATGTTAATAGTTCTAGAACTATATTATTTTCTTTTCTATCGACGGCGATTTAGTAGCATACCGGTACTTGCCAACGTTTTGGGGTTTGTAGCTTATTTGAAAAAGTCAAAGACTAAAGCTACACGAAACCCCTAACTTGCTCATAAACTTGTGATAAATGTTATGTTATATATTTTGTCACAGATGCAGGGACAACTCTGGAGGACGACCATAACGAGGTGTCCACCCCCTCCCCCATCCCCTCAAAATGAGGGGAAGGAGAAAAATAGCAAAAAAGAACAACGGGGGTGGGAAAGGATAAGAGGGCACTCTCCAGCAACAATGTTGCAACATTTTGTCTAACACACCTAGCCCACCTTCCGAAAGCAACAACTTTCCAAAGTTTAAACCCATCCACTGGGAAGGTGATCAAGCATCATTTTATCCTATACCCTAGAATGAAATCCATGGCTACGCGCTTGCATCTGATTAGGGACAGGATTAATACTGGGTTCATTCATCAGAGGAGGATTGAATGGGTATTGAAATTAAAAGATCTTTGGTCTGGAAAAGCTGTGGTGAAGTCTCCCCACTCCTAAAGCCAGATCAGTGGCGTAGCCATGGGGGGGGGGGGGCTGGAGGCCGAGGCCCCCAAACTTCCGTCAGGTCCTCCCAAATTTTCAAGGTTACATGTTTAATATCAGTTGCACCTCGGGTTTGGCTCTCTCAAAATGTGGTGTTCCCGCCGCTTTTGAATTTCTAGCTTCACCACTGCGCCATATTTCATTATTAACTAGGTAGCAAGGTATTCGGTAAAAAGATTGTGCTCTTGTATTGTTTCTGACTCCCTGTTATAATAATTTCACGAGATACAAAGTCTGAACCTGTTTTGAAAAGCTTGCCAATGCTGACGTCGTTTGACATTTATGTTTGTTTGCCACACTGCATGAAATGACAAAAACAGCTCAACTTGGCAAACATTGAAGTGAAATTTCACTGCATTTTTAAATTCCAGGTTGTGAATGTAAACTAAACGGTTCAACATCTAAAGGTTAAAAATTGTGATTCAATGGCATATAATTTTGTCCTCATACTCTCAGACTGTTGGAATGGAAACTGTTAACAGTGACGTCACTATATCCATAGACAGTTTTGGTGACGTATCAAGTACGCATTAGCAACAGCCATGTCCAAGGGCAACCCCGACTGCCACACTGTAGGTGCAAATCACTACGCTGGTCACGGTGCCCCAGAATGTCAGATAACACTCAACTAAAGGGGACCCAAAGTTAGGTTTATATAAATTAAGTTTAGGGTTTCTTAGGATCGTTGTTAGGGTTAGGGTTATTTTATTGCTCTTAACATTCACTATGCATCATCCATTTAGGGGTTGCCCCAAATACGATTGAAATACTTCACGTGAAAGGCTTCTACGAAGCCAAGTGAGAAGTATCTATCCCGAGTAAAGCATAATGTTGACTCTCAACCTGCCGGCGTGGTTTCCGCCCATCCGCCCAACCAGGGAGGTGCTAGGTCTAAACGAAACCCCTGATCCAATCATTGGAACAAATAGCTATCACGGATGGAGTTAAACCATGCAGTCAAGTCCAATAATTTCAGACTATCCCTACTTTGAATTTTTTAATGTAAATTTTAATCCTTTTTCTAGGAAGATATTTTACTTGTCAGGTCTTTTGAAATTGGATTGACTTCGTTTCCCTAATCGTTGATAGTCACAATGTTTTAATTGTGTTCAGTGTTAAAAACAGGTATAGTTTCTTAGAAAGTTACCTAGTAGCCTTTAAACGACTGTTAATGCACCAAATTCCTTTGTTATTTCAATTTGTCCAATAAATTAGGAACATTCTTTTCAGCAATTTGAGGAAGTCTAACTTTAGGGCGTGAACTTTGAAACAATTCCGCATTGTTCCTAATATCCATTTTGGACGTTGACAGCTATGCTATACACCCTTAAAGAGTCGCTAAAGGCAATAACACCATTTTAAAAAATTGTTTCAGACCTAACAGACGACAATAAGATATCATAGACTCCCGAATCCTTCTAATCTGCACCCTACAATTTTCAAAATCTAAACAATCAGTCGGCAAACTTGATAGTTACAAGGTAAGGAGGGTGGTTTAACTCCATCCGTAATTGTTCCATGATAGAACTGATTCTCTTACATGCACTGGACAAAATGAAGGGAACAGTGTCTACGAACAAGACACCCTTCGGAATTTTTTTCTCGACTTGTCCACGGCTTTTCATATACCGTAATAAGCAAGTGAGTTCAGAAATTTGTTGGCACATGTAATTGTGGGTCGCAGAGTGCTATACACAAACCGGGCTCAGCACATTATGGTGTTCCCTTGTTGTGGTGCAGTACGTGTACACAACATTGAGCATAAATCTGAATAAGTGTCTACTGAGCCAACCCGCCTAAGATAGGCGCCGTCTCAGCTCCACTTTACAGCAGTTTAAAAAGCAAATCATTACACACACACACAAAAAATAGACGTAGTCCACTGCACAAAACCAAAGTTGAGATTCCTCCTTATGTTATCGATGGATTATGAAAGAATGTCACCAAATTTTCATGTAAACTCAAATTTTGGAATACGTGTTGTGATCTATGGGTAATTCCGTAAATAATGGGTTCACTTCTGACATTTGGGTAAAACTTCCAGTTACATAGTTCAAAGGCCAACTATAACATTTACCTTTAGCAAACATTTTATTTAGACACCAGACAATATCAAAAGTTTGGAGATATAACTACTCCTCTAAGAAGGTACAGTTCAAAATAGGTCCACTTTTATCAGTCTTAACGGGGCACAAAACACAGATTTTCTATAAATACCAAAAATGGTATTTCTCCAGGTTCTTCAAAATGGGTGTGCAAGCTTATGGAAGGTGTGTTTTATCATTATCTGTGAAATAGAAATGCATGGGGCAACTAGGTTGAGTTTGTGAAAAACGCTATACTAAATGTGTAAATTTCATGTTTTCGGTGTCCGATTTACACTGGTGATAAAATCAGTTTTTGCGCTTATAATATTATGCCTGTAACAAGTTCTTGATATTTTCGTACATTTTATAACATGTAAGCCAAAATAGTGTACGAATTGAATCCATCTCCCTCTAGTTCGGCACTTTTATGCACGAACATTTTGAAGATGAAATATATCACAACGAAAAGTGGGACACCAAATCTACTGGCCCCCCTACGTATTTATAGAATCACACTTATCCCGACGATCATTGGAGGATGTGCTCAGGTGCATAGCCCCTAAAACAAATTACGTAACTCGCTGGTTGACCATGATTTGCCCCTCGTTAAATTATGATATTAGTTACAGTCTCTGAGAACCTCACAAATAAGCGAGTTCGGTTACTCGATGTCGCATGGAATTGTGTTGCATATGGTGAAATAAACAAGCCGAGTTCAACACGTTTTGCTCAAGATGTTTTGTTAATCCAAACAACATTATAGTATGCAAGCATGTGAACAGACCCCAAATGGAATTACCGCACTCGTTTATTCCTGTAGCCTATTCTTCAACATTTCGGGAAAGTTCCCTACTTATAATGGGCACTGGTAAATAATGCATACCAATTTTTAACGGCAAAATCGTTTAACCACTTCCAATTCTTCTAACCTGCTTACTTAAGTCCCTCCCACAACTGTCTAAAACTCATCCTCATCCAGCGAACGCAATCTCAATTTATTGTTTCAAAGAGAGTACAAAAGATTCAGAGCGTAATCAGAACTTAGACTCTCAATACAATACCTGGATACACTGCATGCTGGATAATATCAATCAAAAATTTGTGCCAACTGAGAATCGTTTACAAAAATTTTAGTTTATGGTGACAATTGACTCCCTATAACCATGGTGCTTTCATGTTAACCACTCGAAACGTCATCTTTAACTTTACCCTTCCAATGATTTAACAACCGCTTGGTTCCGCAACCAACGGAAGTTACTCAAAGCACCGATAGACATGTAGTTATCGCTGCATGGATATAGCAATCTATTATTTGTCAACTTCCGAACATCTTCGAAAGTCGATTTATGAATATAATCTGAGTTTCCCCCAGAACGCTGCTTAGGCCTACTCGATAAACAGGAATCTACAATGGGTCCTCAAACGTTTCCGTTACGTAATGATTAAAATATCCGCAAAATGTAGATTTGAAATACATTCACAATGTCACGTCACAAGTACAACAAGAAGAAGTCCATGGACCTTTGTTTATAGAGCACTATTTCATTATCGATGGACACCATTTTAGGGGGTGGTTGGAGATGAGGGAGAGACCAGATTTGTTTCAAAAGCATTACATTCTACAAACAGAGACTTTAAAGTAAACTGACATAGGGTCACCCCACCAACACCCCCCCCCCAAAAAAAAAAAAATTAATAATGAAATTTACCTATAAGAAAAATAAATGCTGGTTACTATTTTCTTGTACCTGGTGTTTGTCCCGTAGAAAACGTCTTTTAGCCTCCAAATAATCTTCGTACCAAAACTCCAATTCACATTTCTTCATAATCGATTTAAGTTGGAAAGGGCTCTGTTGAGCATCATCCTATAGGTTTAAATGTAATAGGCTACATTATGGTACCTGTGGTGATCCGTTATTTATTTTGTATATTTTTTTAAACACTTGAAAAAAGCTTGCTTGTACTTAACATTCGTCACCGAAGGCATATTTCTATAGATGTGGCTCAGTATTTGGGAAGTCTTAAAAAGGAGCTGATCAAACAGAGTCCCGGGACCGTGTAAAAGAAACTTCTAAGCAGCCCCATAAATATCCGAAGCCAGGAAGCTGACTTTTCAAAATAAGTTCAGTGACCTACTTTTACTAGACATGATAACGTGAGTGACCGAAGCCTCTGTTTCCTCTGTTGGAGAGATGGAAGTTCTTGTTTTATGACGTGCCGCGACTCCCTATATAGCGTTTCAACTAGTTCTGAAAATATGATGTACAAAGCCATATAAAATTTTCGGGTGCGTAGATGAGCACTGTTTAACAAGGTGTTTCTTGATTGGCTGTTGCCATTGTCTTGTATGGATTGTATTTTTGTTTGGGGCGCTGGGGATTAGGTTAGGGATAAGGGCTATCGTTAGGAGGTTTCTTGTTAAACAAAGCGCATCGCCCCAAATTTTCTGTTGGTTCCATTTTCTCATCGACTGTGTACAAAAAGAAAACGAGTGTGCTGTGGACCGAAGGGCAGGTATCTCTACTTTCGATGAACGATTCTTCTTAGTCCCATGATAATTTAAACAATTTGTGAAAGCTTGCGAAGATTTTCCAAATTGAGAGATCAAATCACTTACGTTCATCAGTTCGACTAGTGACAATTGTTCGACTTGAACCAATTGGTTGGAAACTGGACCGTAACACTCCATCTAACTGTCCAACTAACTAGTCAGACTTTTCATTCTAGGGAAGACCTGAAAGGTCACAAGGATTTTGCAAGGGAAATTGTTAGACAAACCCATGACGCCAAAGCCGCCACCACAGCGTGAGGTCCCAATGGTTGGGGTCCAAGGTTCTCCCTAGGGCTTTATTGTGGGGTCCAGGGGCGAAGCCCCAGGAAGCTCCTGCCTGGTTCTAGGGTATTTGTGAGGTACTGAAGGCTTCATTTGAGGG
Organism: Holothuria scabra; assembly: GCA_037179385.1. Classification (NCBI taxonomy): domain Eukaryota; kingdom Metazoa; phylum Echinodermata; class Holothuroidea; order Aspidochirotida; family Holothuriidae; genus Holothuria; species Holothuria scabra. Next base: position 49,830,990 of record CM074180.1, read on the forward strand.
CAAGTCTATAGAATAAAAACTGCTCATTAACTTAAGTTGAGATTTTAGCGGTGACTGCAAGCAGGGCGGATCAGGCATACATTTTGAAAAGGGGAGGGGACTGAACTCTAGAGAAAACGGTTGATTATCAGTTAAATGTGATTCGCTTAAGGAAACAATTAATCCTGCCTGAAAGGCTACCTGAGCTGACCGCCATCTCCAATTGGCGCAGAGTCCGCGGTACTGAACAAAAACGGAACCCCTCATACAGTAAAAAAAGACATCATTTTCCCAGGTGTTTTGGGGCAATTTTTTCATGAGAAGACATTCTAAATAACTGTCTTTTCTTGTCCAAAGAAGAGCCAAATCATACGAAAAATTTTAGGTATACTCTGACCACAGATATCATATCATTTAAAAAAAATCCAAATTTCATTGGGGCACACGGGAGGGCACAGGGTTTTCCAAGGGAGCCGTCCCCCTTCCCAACCCCCTCCTTTGGCGTCTTCACTGATTAGAAGGAAACCCAGTACTCAGTTCATGTACATGACCTTGAATCAGTGGCGTAGCCAGGATGGGATTTTTGGGGGCCTAGGTAACAAGTGGAAGGCCTGGTACCTCCGAGGGTCAGGCACGGCAAGACCATCTAAGCGGAGCGCCACCATCGGTTGGCGCGGAGCGTACAATAATATTTTGGGCTTCAAAACCCCTACAGATGGCCGAAACGGCACTTTCCATGTGTTTTAAGCTGGATGTACTCAGCCTTGAAATACGAACCTCATGTCTGCGACTTCTCAAATAATGAGAATAAAAAATCAATCTATGAAAAATGGTAATATATACATACACTTTTTAGGGACCCCAAAACTGGGCAGTTCTGATCTGTGGCCTGGGGGATAAGACTAAAGGAAACCGGTATCTCCCTTTCCCTTGGGAAAATTGGAAACTTCAGAAGGACGTAGATCGCAAATGCGGCAATATTTAAATCTAAGCGGATCGCAACCATCGGTTGGCGCGGATCGTACAAGAAAATTTTGGGCTTTAAAACCCCTCCAGATGGCCGGAAACGGCACTTCCCACGTGTTTTAAACTGGATGTACCCAGCCCCAAGTGCGGCAGTATTTGAATGGATTTCAGCTTACCTAAGGCAGTACCTTACCCTTTAACAAGAAAACCAAAAGTAGTTGTGTCCCCCTTGAGAAACTTTCTTTGCGTTAGATTTCCTACACGCAAAATGGTGCTATGCTTGGCAAAACTTTCAACTGATTATAGGCCTAAGTTTTAGGATTATCCCTTTTTGGGGAGAATGAAAAATATCAAAATTTTTTAGGTTTTTGTAGAGATTTTACAAGCGACATACATACTTCCAAAGAAACAATGTGCAAAATGGTGCAGTATTTGTTCATCGGTACATTACGTAGTCAAAATTAAAATACTACGAATAAATCTCTCAAAATAATTGAACCGCAAAGCAGAAGTATGGATCATGTGGGAAACACATGAAATCCGGACCTTGTGGACATTTTACAAATCCCCCGGACGCCAGTGCCAACTAGTAAAAAGAGTTGTCGAAAAAATCGTCCTACAGGGGCAATTATCATGGGTAGGAGTGAGGCACGACATAGCCCTACTTGTTAAGGATGGAAGGCAGTACCTCACCCTTACCTGCTTACGGCATATTTTGTGTATGATGAAGTATAGGAATGGTCGTGTAAGAGTGGTCTCCGGTGTACGATTGCCTTATTTTCAGTAAAATCAATCAGCCATCCGAAAGGTAGAAAGGGTCTTAACCTAACAAAGTCACATTAAAGTTTGTCATCGAGACTTTCGGTTCATCTTCGAAGTGAAAAGCAATAAACGACAGTGCAGATCACAAACGGTATCTAATTTAGTGAACTCGGCATTTTGAAGTTATGACTTGAATTCATACGTGCGCACAAAATGTGTTTTACACGCATTCATCCATGTTTTTTTTTTTTTTAATTTTTACACATTTTATTTATTTACTGTTTTGAAGGAAATATTTCAAAGTTTATTTCCGTTCAAACATTTCATTTTTTTCAATTAATTTATCATGACGCAAAAAATCTGGGGGCCTGAAGAAAATCTGGGGGCCTAGGCCCCCCAGGCCCCCCCCCCCCTTGGCTACGCCACTGTCTTGAATCTTTGTGTGATATATTCTAGCGGCATCCCGAATGTCCCATGCATCTGGCCGAGAACGTAGCTTGTTTGGGGGGAGGGGGGGAATAAGAGTTTCTTTGGGTAGATGATGTTTCATTTCTCCCTCCATGTATTTGCATACCAGAGCGTGAGTCTTTGTCCTGGATGGGTCTTTGAAAAGTGGCCGCGCTTCGTGGGAAGGATGGGTATTTTCCCCCTCAGATTTTGTTCTGCCCTCACTGAGACAATGAGACTTGTATATTTGATCCAGAGATATGCTTAAACCTCAGAGCTTCCGGAGGGTTTCGCCCCTGAACCCCACGGGAGCCCGCAGGAGGAGTGCTTTGGGCTTGGTTTCGCGATGCACCCGATAATTGCTTCCACCAACGTTTTCCTTTGCCTTCCAGGTTGCCCCATGGATTTTGACAAGTTAGGATCGCCACTGACTTTGGAAAAGGAGGGTCGTGGACCTTGAGAGTGCCGTTCCAGTGAAAAAGTTCATAAGCAGTCGCCCCAATATAAATTTGAAGCAACAATTAAGCTTAAATATTACAAATTACCTCACAGCCATTCATGAAATAGGATAGACTACTGTAATAATTCAAATTGGCGTATCCACACTATTGACACCAATTTAAAACCAAACCTTGTCACCAAAGAGTCCAAAATCTCCCGATTTATTAGGCTACTTTCAGTCAAGGGCGTAAGAAGCGGAGGCTAGGGGGGAACGGAGCTACCGCCTCAGTGAGGGCAGAAGTATGCTTCCACCCACTTTTCCCGGGTCAGAACCCCTCCCCCCCCCTTTTTCATTTTTACAAATTCCAATGCTACAATACAAATAATGATCAAACTTAGTCCCTTCCAGTCTTCTACACGACCTCTTTAAAACTCCTTATACGAGCTGCTATTTGGAAATAACAGCTCCCTGGTTGGACACAACAGAAGTTTACACACCGGTGCGCATATAGAAGGCCCTTATGTGTATAATCAGAGCACCGAACTGTCTGTACTTTCCTGTGCGTCTTTGAAGCTGAGGAAAATCAAACTCCAGCTGTTCCCTCCAGGGATCTCTAGCTAAATTCCTGTCCCCCTACAATAATGTAGTTACGGCGACGAGTATCTTTCTTTAAGTATAATTATTGTTTAGGAAACTTAAGCAGAAACGGAGCATATCATCCTCTCAATATATGTGGCAGGATCTTCCAAACGTTACTCTCCCTTGAATTATTGTTTATCCCTCCCACACCGAAGTCCACAATACTCCCCCCCCCCCCCCACACACACACACACGCTCGCGCTTCTTTGCCGCGGCAATTCTTTAATGTCGGCGGAAGTCGGAAGTCATGGGTGAGTACCGCAGAAGAAACAACACAAAATATTTTTTGTAGAGAGAATCTAAACCATTTTTGCTCGAAAAACTACCTTAAGATAATGATCGACATTTTTCCAATAGATACCTGCCCGAAAAGAAGACATTCCCAAACCTCGATGATTCACCCGATCAGGATCCCCAACTACCTGGTGCAGGGCCTACCGTCGTATAATTGCATAAATTCCGTCGTTTATATAATAGTCGGGTGTATAATAGGAATGGCTGAGGGGGATTGGAAGAAACGGTATGTACGTCATCTTTCTTTTTCCGTGAAAATAGTGGACATTTTATATTGTGCGACAAATCCACAAATCCTCTTCATTTACCAAGCGAGATAAGCTCCTTTGCTTTTCTCAGTTTGTAGTTGAGTTCTTTCCAAGGCAAAAATTGCGATTCTTTGTTAGTGGCTTTGATCAGCTTAATTTGTTTAATAAGTTAATCACATGACATAAAGAATAGTTACGTTAAGATAATTAGTCATGTGAGGTCATTGCACGGGGCTGTAAATTGGCGTTGCTACATCAATAAATTGAAATTCGTTGAGTTTTGTTGATCTCCACGTGAACCGGGAAATGAAAAAGTCGCAGATCAAGTAGCCTGCTTGGAATTCATTAATTCTTGGAAAACTAATACTGTTCTAGAGTTCAGCCGAGGTAAACATACTTATAGGCATACAAAGGAGAAATGCTGACGTCATAATTTCGTTGTGTAATCAGGTAATGGCCAACTACCGTATTCACAATGTGAAGGCCGAGGGGTTATGTGAAGCACGGAAAGGGGGAATGAATACAAAGACGATTAACAGTTCGGTTGCTTGTATTTTCCTTCGATGATTCAGATTTCCAAAGATTAAATGAATAGAATCTCTAATCAACGATATGGGCAAAAAGGTGGAATTTGTATGTACAACTGATTTACAGCCTATTGAACTACGGTACATGATACTCCGTCTGCAACCGCCGTGAAAATCGGCAGTGACTGTTTGCAAGAGGTTTGCAAGTAGGCTCATTTCAAGTTATTGATGAGACATGTCATCTTGATTGTTCAATATTGACACACTCGGGGATAAAGGATATGGAATATTCATTGATAAAATATTCAGATTTCAGTGGTGTGAAAGGACGAAACTGACCACGGCCGAGACTCTGTTTAGCCGAAAGTGACTGTCAACTACACCTGAGTGTGGGGAAAAAAGGTGGACTTTCCCCTTAGATTTTTGTCCTTGTCCCCAGTTGCACCCCCCCCCCCTCAAGGATACTGACCTACAAAATAAATAGAACCAACTCTCCCGAGACATAATTTTCATCAAGAGATTATGCCAAAACCTCAGAACTTCCCGGGGCTTTGCTCCTGTGCCTGAATAGGGCTGTGTCCATGAACCCACCTTTCTCGGCGTTCGGTTCGCCGTGGGTGTGAAAATTTTGCCATTCTGTCAAGCAGTGAAACAAACTGTGATGTCTCGCTAGAATGAGAAGACCGCTCATGCCACTATCGACAGCGAAACATTTCATTTGAAAATCCTCCGTTGTAAATTTAAAATGGGAAAGACGGTATTCCTGTGATTAGTCTACCCTGCGTAGCGAGTATTTGAATCCAAACTCCGAGGATGCCGTCCGTAAATTTTTCGAAAGGATTAAGTGCGATAAAGGAGTTACGAAAGTATAACTCCCCGTTTCTTGGGTCTTTACATTTTGTAGCATATTTCCTCTCCATATTCCTCTCTAGCCTGTAGTCAAAACGAGCTCGCCGGTCATTTTCCATACCCCCCCCCCCCCCACCACTGCACTAACGGTACCTTTTCCGTGAAAACAACTGAACAGTTGTAAGTAATCCTGTCCAATGCCCCTTAAACAGTGGCGTAGCCACGGGGAGGGTTGGGGAGGTTAGGACCCCCGTGACCCAACCTTGCAATGCAAAAACACCTGAAATAGCGGTTTTTCTCACTATTCTTAGACTTTTCCCTTATATCGTGCCCCAATCCCCTCCCCAAGACACCAAAACCCTCCCCATGACACAATCCTGGCTACGCGCCTGCCCTTAAAGATCAACGATAAGAGCCAATACCTCATTTCAAAATTTTTAGCTTCACTAAGTTCTTTCCGTGAAATTTGAGCGTATACTTAAGAGGAGTTGGCTGTAGAGTGCCAGCATTACGTCAACAAGGCGTAGACAGGAAGTGCATTTGTTGTCAAATTATTCCTAAAATCATCCATTCCCATTTACTCATGCACTCTAGTGTTAGCTTTAATGCCAAAACTCACTGATTGCATAATGCGCAAATTATGAAACTGGACCGTAAAACTCTAACTTTTAAAACTTACGTGCAATACATGCACCACTAGAACCCCTGTTTTTAGCTGGTTGCGCTTATCAGAGAAATTTAAAACTTTAAAAATGACTCACTTCTTCTAGTCAAAGGTCGATGACTTGAAATGATAAGCTGATAATTAGGTTGGGCCTGGAAGAATGATCTAAGACATTCAATGTTTCTTTTTACAAATGAAAGCCTTCAGATGGATATACGTCACTATTTTATGAGTATTTAATGGTCATACATGTCATAACGTGGTTACATAAATTTGGAGGGAGAGTATATTTTTCCTGTAATGTATACATGTGTCATCACCGTTATGATTGTCAACGAGGAAATCCTGTTGCTGGTATATAGTAAGCAATGCACTGTGCTGGTCAGTATACGAAGAAAAGCTAAATAGTGACGTAAAGGATGTAGACCACGGAGAGGGTTACTAATGGACTGGTCAATAAACGGTCAAAAGAGTAGTCTTTGCGATCTGCCTTAAAGGGCGTATTGAGTTGATATCGATAACTACCACATAAGAATGCAAATTGTTAGCATAATAAGTTAAGGTTCGTATCCAGTAGTTACGGAAAAAGTTAAAATGTTGAACTTTGCGGTGTCTTGACTTTTGACAGTTTTGTGCATAATTTGAAACAGTGTCTGTTTACGAAGTTTTGAAAACGATCTGAACCGTTAAGTACAGTACAGATATTTGTATGTAGGATTTGGGGATTGTATAAGTTTGACCATTTGTCATTGGTATGTAAATAAAACTTGACAAATTTTGGGAAAATTGAAAAATTTCATGAACCACGGAGATTTCTTTGAAAAGGGAAGAAGATTTATTATGTTAATCTATATCACTTTGTGCTCTTTCAATCAACGTTTTCGTTTCCTTTTATTTTTAACATGTAAACATGTTCGTTTTTCTAATGAGCTCATCTGTCTGTTACAGCTTCTGTTAGCCTAAGTACAAAGGCCTGTGATGAACGGGAGATGAAACCGGGTTAAGCTTTCGAAAGTTACACTGTTAAAACACTTGAGAATATCGATGTTGAAAGAAAGTTATTATGTAGTTGTTTACAAATTTATTAACGGGTGTTTAATTAACAGGCTTTAGTTGTTTGAAATTTAAACAACATTGAGCGGTTTACTGGTAAATATTTGGTTGTTTGAAAATTTAATCGACTTGTTTAGTTTTGTTTTACAAGTGTACTAAGGTATGGAAAGTTATCCAGCTGAATTCGTAGTTCCCGGTGAATTAATTTGTTGCTAAAATTGGTCGATTTTGGTGTCATGGTTTTCAAAACAATTGAAGTCTATTTTTCCAAGATTATTACTCCTCCCGTGCAGCCCTATTTTGAATTTCAAAATGGCTGACATTTTACCATTACTTCTACAGTACGGTAGTAACTAATCTTGGCAGTAAGGACCATATTTTATTTTAAGATCGTCGTTGGGTACGCCCACCCTATAGTTCTCCAATCCAACATTTTTGGAAATCTTGAGATCGTTTGAATGAATACCGGTACGCTTTCAAGGGGTAAGAGTAAATATCTTTGTCAGTCAAAAGGCCCGTAGGAACCAGGACTCGATGGGTGTGTTTTAAAACCATTTGAAAAGCGAACTATGTGAAGTGTGTTTTTTGTTAATGTAAACCCCTTATAGCATTGTAAACCCCTTTAGCATCGTTTTCACAAATGCATGATACCGAAAATTCGGGGCGATGCGCACTGTTTAACAAGAAATTTCCTAAACGGCTAACGATACCCCTAGTCCCCGACCCAGTCCTTAATCCTAACAAAGAATACAATCGATATGATACAATTGCAACAGAAAATCAAGAAAGACCTTGTTAAACAGTGCGCATCTACCAAAAATTCTCGAGCGCTTCTCGCGCTTCCACTCACGATGTATTAACTGTCATGATTGCGAAATGTAAAGTCTATTATCAATTGTGAAGTCACATAGTTTCCACATCACTTATGCAAAAATTGGAGCAACATCTTTATCCTTTTTTCGTAGGGAGAGGCAGAGGTCATGGGAAAGAACAGTGATGTGATTAACTTTTTCCATCAAAGTCTTTTCCAAAGTACCAAAAATATCCTGCGCGAGGCCTATTTTATTCTTCAACACGTTTCAAATTCTCTCAGTTATCGTTGCAAGTTTAACAGCACTTCTAATGCAAAATTTCGGCCCGATTTGCTTGAATCTGCACCCCATAATTCAGTGACACTCAAGGGTGGCGCCACGGGGAGAGGGCGGGGACCATCCCGATGATAATGATTTTTATGGACATCGTTTTCTTTTGTAACGTTATTTTAAAGCATATCTGAATCGGTTTTAAACACTTCTCTCTAGCTCTCTCCCTCATCTCATCTTCAATATGTGCTCTCCAAGTCATGCCCCGTCGGGGAAGACTGCCCTTCCCCTGGTGTTCAGAAAATTCAATTTCGTCGGGGAGCTTTCTTCTACTGGCCCAACATAAAAGATGTGGGTCTGATAAACTTCAGTCACCCGGATGATCTTCTTGATTTTGCTTACTAGAAGACCATTTCTTTCAGGAAACCCCAATTCCGAATTTTCCTTTTAAAAACGGACGAGAGGCTGTTCATGTGCATGCAGTGCCCAATGGACTCCCATCTGTGATGCCCCGACAACAAAATTCGAACAACGGTGATAAAAAACGGCCAGGCTGTTTTCAGCTACAAATAATGTTAAACAGAGTAGGTCGAAAATGTCTCCCCCAAAGTCTGGCTGATAATTCATTTGAAACCACCTTGTAACGTGACACATTTTCAAATACGTTGGAAGTTAAGTCATTTATAGTCTGGAGTCACGTATAAAACTTCATCTTTTAGTGAACCTTGCAATATTGAATACAACGAAGGTTCTAGATAGAATCAAAAGGCATTCTTTTTTTTTAATTCCGTTTCCTTATCCCCCCGGAAAAGAGACAAGACCATTAGATCTAATTTCAGCAGTACCTTTCATCTGGTAATTTTCTGATCACTTGGCAAGTTGTTTTTGAAGTGAAACTCTCATTTCAAAGGAAAGCTCAAAAAACGACTGCTTCATTTCAAGTTACAAGTCTGCGAAATGCCATTTCCGCGCCAATTGATGGTGACGCTCCGCTTAGATAGTGTTATAATGTATTGATAGAACAGATTTACTTAACAGACACATTGCATGCTTGCAAATTATTCCTTTTTTGGGGGCAAAATTATGAAGTGAAAATTTTATTACAAAAGAAAGTTCAAAATAATTACTGTTTTGTTTCTAGTTACGAGCCCGGGAAATGCCATTTCCTCAGTGGCGTAGCTAGGATGTTTTCCAGGAGGGGGGGGGGGGCAAAGCTCAAAAATTTCCTCAAAACTTTTCAGTTTCACTATATTTTCACTTTCAGTTTATTTTTAAGGTCAAGGTGCATGTATTACATACAAAATACGTAAATTTGTGATAATAACAAGATTATCATGACGTCATGCAATGTTACCTTAGTTAATACATGGCCTACAAGATCCTGAAACTGCCTATTATATACGGTAAGTAGGATTAAGACAATGTCATCATGAGCCGTTGTCACCCCATCCCCAGTGATTAATTAGATTAAATTTTTGAACAGATTAAATGGATTAATTTTCCGAACCAGTCCTTAATAAATAAGGTAAAGATCAAGCGTTTTTCCAGGTTTGCAGGGTTATTATGTCTAGACAACGGAAAGCTATTTTTAGCTCCATCCATGGTAAAACACAGAGTAAGATCAGTTTATAACCCTGCACGGTACTAGCTTGTAGGATGAGAGGCCATTAAATGCTTGAACTTAACCAAGGGCGCTGTCAGCCAATAGGTTGGAAGCTGGGCTGTTAAACCTCCCCTAACCTAACCTAACCTAACCTAACCTAACCTAACCTAACCTAACCTAACCTAACCTAACCCAGGACGTTTTCAACTTAAGTGACGGGTGAGAGTGATACGCGGAGCGCTACCATCGGCTGACGTTGAGCATCCCGCCAGCGGAAATTTCGTTAAAACCCCCTTTAGATTGCAGGAAATGACACTCCCTGTGCCTCATTACTGCATGCTTAGAATGCCATATTTTTTTTCTCCTGAAAACTTTTAAGGAGACAATTTGTTCACAATATATATATAAAGGAAAAATTGGAAACTCTGTAAGGCTTACAGGTATGTATTGCTTGGAGCCTTAAATAATCGAATATAAAAATAATGGTTGTGGAACGAAAACAAACGGAAATTGTGATAATTAAATAAAGGAATATTTCGTTCACGAGGTTATGGTTATGTAACTATTTATTAGGAACGTATTATCCAATAGTGCATCAAGTTGATGAACATAACATTAGCTCAACAATACGTAGGGAACTAGCTCGATGATGGTATCCTATGCTCCGGTCTCATAGCCTGTCGGTGTTGCGCAGTATAGCACTGAACTGATCAAAACACCCTGCACGTGTACCAGAGAACATTCACGCTGCCTCAGAGAGGGCAATTCTGCGGAACGCGAGTTAAGCGCGCCTCATGCTGCAGTGACACAAATGAGATCTGGGGAAATACGTGGCATGGAAATTCGAGTTATGCATGAGAAATCTTTCACGATTACTTATAGTGAGGAAAACTTTAAAGAAATAGGAAAATGGAGTATTATTTCGTCAACTTGAAATTTCCCCAAATTCCCCAAATTTCCCCAAAATACTTTTTTTTTGGGGGGGGGGGGGTAAATTGCCCCCCTGTCCCCCATTGGCTACGCCACTGCATTTCCTGCTATCTGGAGGTTCTCAGTTTTTCAAAAAAAAATTGCGCTCCACAGAATTACATTTTTAGGACAAAAAAAAGACAACTCTGCCCCTCCAAAACTGAAATTCTTCCATACGCCTATGTCAATATGTAAAGTATAAAACAGTCAGTTGCGTAGCTACGGGGGAGGGGGAGGGGGCTTGAGAGGCTGGAGCCCCCGTACTGAATCGCCCAGCTCCCCCTCCCAGCAGCTCACCCCCCCCCCCGGGAACCTAGGCCAAAAAATTATATCCATCCTGACCTATATGATAATAACCAACCCGGGCTACCCGGCTACTAGGCATATGACATAGATACACTTGCGATAGATCCACGCAGTTGCAGGGTATTCTGCAATTGTGGCCCACTCTGAATTTCGGGATAAATTCAGGTAGACTGTGACAAGCTTTATATCTTCGAAATCTCTTGACTTTTTATGCGTCAGGTTTCTGGATGGATAATTTTCTAGCAGATTTGGAGTGGCTAAAATTGGCTACCTTGGTGTGGATTAAAGTGTGCTCCTAGCATTTGACCTATTTCTATCTCATGTAGGGGTTTTTCAATTCCTGGGGATGCACAAATTTGTTCCAAAGTCATGGTGTGGTGGGTAGAATATTTGAGCCAAATATTGTTGGAAGGAATTTGCACTTTGCACGGCTATTTCTCAGTGGCATTCATTGGCCAGTGCATCAACCAGACCCATGTTGGGTCAATGCAGTCTCAAGGGTCGCAACCTTACCACTATTACCCCACAGGACCTTACTTAGCTCTAGGGTGGAGTGGACATACCCAGTGGCGTTTTTTGCAAAATCTAAATTCGGGCAGAAATTTGGAAAAATTCGGACAGGACTTTAATTCTGAAAAAAAGGATGGTTTTTCAGAAAATTCCAAAATGTGGCCGAAATCTAAAAAAGATATGAGCGAAAAAAGAAAGAAACATCATAAAGTCGCAATAACATTTTCATCAAAAACCAAGTCAAAATTCCAAAAATTCGCTACACCGTCGGGCAGCGAAAAAAGCTATGATTATTCGTGACTTCTAATTCACAGATAACCACAACTTAATGCCCGAGTTGTCGAATATCCAAATTCTTTCAAGCATTCGCCCGAAAATCGAAAAGTATCATCGTAAACGTAACATAGTAACGAAAAATCAAATATATCAAAAAAAATCGCGACAAACTTGGAAGCCTGTGGCTTGAAAGAAAAAACTCATTCTAAAGCCTGTTTTTAATTCTTGAGTAACTCAATACCCGAAATGGCCGATTATTTTTAAAGCTTCAAATCTTTGCCGAAAAACAGAAAACGCTATATTCAAAGTAAAATTCTCATGGAAAATAACAAAGATCTGCAACACATTTGAGTAGAATGTCAAAAAAATGTTTTCATCATCCCCACTTCACCCGTAGTCTTGCAAAATTTGCCCGAAATGGATTCGGTCAAAGGTTAAAACAATGCTGGGACTTTTTCGATTGCAAACTTAATTCACAGACAGGAGGGTTTTCAGGTGCTCAAAAGTTTGCCTAATTCTATCCTGCTTTAGATCCAAATACGGGCAATGGTTATAAAAATCGGGTAATGTGTTTTTCGATCCTTTAATGATTCAATGTGAGAATGTCTCCCATACGTCTGCTTGAAAATTCGTTTAAACACACCTTGTAATGTTACATTTAAATAAAATCATATAAAGTCGGAAGTTGGGGCAGTCACACAACTTTATCAATATATGTTGAATTTAACCAAGAGTCGCAATAGAGTGAAATTAATTAGCATGTTTTCAATTCCATTTTGTAGTTTTCCCCCGAAAATATCCGGGACCATTTCATCGATTGGTAGTGATACATTTTATCTGGTAATTTTCTAATCAAACAACGACTGCTTAGATCTCCTAAAAGCCTCGGAAATGTCATTTTCGACAGTCTCAGGGGTCCAATTTTTCATAATTTTCTGTTCGCTCCGCGCCAACCAGTGGTGGCGCTCCGCTTTGACTGTCTTACGGGCAGAATTACTTTTCTCAGGCAAAAATCTTTTGCCCCCAAACTGAAATGCTCCCCTATGTCTATGAAGATACCTTACTCAGGCGTGCACTGGACAGCTGCTTGTAACAAACAGCAGGATTCCGGATTTGCAATCCGAGGATACATAGTCCAGTGGAGTAATGAACTGACTGCTTATCAGTATCTCAAAAGTGTGTTTGAATCTGAGAAAAATAGCAAACTTTTCTCACCAGAAATAAAGACAATTAAATTTGGCAAATGTCATTTCCAGCCATCCGGGAGGTGTAAAAATCCAAAGTTGTCTTTGTACGCTCCGCCCCAACTGATGGTGGCGCTACGATCGGTACAGGCGACCGCGAGCATTTCAGTTTGCGGTTTTTCCTTGGTCACAAAGCGTTATTCTGTCATAAATATTATCTAAGGGGAGCGCTTCCAGTGGTTGGTGCGGACTGTAGAGGGAATTTCGAAAAATCAGACCGCTCAGATGGCCGGAAATAGAATTTTCCAGACTTATATGAAGAATCTAACGAGTGGATATCTTCCTTTGTCGTTTGCAATAAAATGCTCACTTCAAAATATGTTCGCACACTGCAAAGGGATCAAAGAGTTATTAAGGGCAACTTTGACCCCCAAAATTTAATTTTGCCCGAAGGACTATCTAAGCGGACCGCCACCATTGGTTGGCGCGGAGCGTGGAGAAAATTTCCAAAAAATCAGGCAAAATTAAAGATCCTTTGAATTGATGAAATTGTTTGTGCCTGCTCGAACTCCCGTCTGTTAAAGATTTTGCACCTAACATCTCTTGCGTGATAAATGGCAAACTATTTCTCACCTCACCTAAACACCATCCGCTCCCCTGTCCCCGTCTCGTACTTCTATGCCGGTCGGGGAAGGAGTCTGAGGGATGGGCCCCTCACTTTTGAAAATTCTTAAAAAGGTAAGTGTCCTTAGAGGTAATCGGTCCAACCAGGCAGATACAGAGGCTACCTATTCTAAGTAAAATTTGGAATTTGACAAAAATATGCCTATTTTTAAGATTAAAAAATTGGCATCACTGAGGGGCCTTGTAGAGACAATACTTCCCTTTAGAAAATTTTTGAGAAATTGGGTGTCCTTTCATGCAATCTGGTGCCAAATATGTGATCTTTTGAAGTAAAATCTGTGTTACTAAGCTTATCGCTACGTATTTTTAGGATCTCAAAAAAAAAAAAAATGGCATCCGTGTGTGTGTGTATGGGGGGGGGGGGATGACCCAATCCGCCCCCTCCTTCGCACCCCATTGAAAATGGCCGCCAAAGTGAAAATAACAATAAATAGTAACGAAAATAAGCTGCCAATTTCGGCAAAAGTACAATTTTCTAAAATTAAAATAAAGGCATGATTTTAGTAACCATTTTATGTGTTTTTCAAACAATTTTAAAATCGTTATCTTCATCTATTTTCACTTTGTAGGTTTTTGCTCCTAACGTACCAAATTGTATACTTTTGTGCCAAAGTTAATACAAAACAAGTTTTTACGAGACAATAGGAGTTGTAGTTCTTGCAATAGTTTCACAAACTTTCAAAATATGTAATTTATTTTGACAGCCATTTTGTTTGAAGTCTTAAAGTTAGAACTTTTTTTCATAAAATATGACGAAATCTGAATATAGGCTAAGATGTATCGAGAACTATTTTAATGTAACAGTTACAACGTGATGAAAACAAAATTCGTAATTGTTCCCGCAACTTTGTTTTTGATAGCCATTTTGAAGGATGACAATCCAAAACATGTGGTTTTATCACTTCTCTTCGTGTTCCAATGTATCTGAAGTTTCTCAAAAAAAAAATAGTGATAGTCGAGATTTGGGACGGTTGTGCCCGTGGAATACCTCTGGACCATGCGATAGTTATTCAGTTTGGCTCACAGCATATTGCACTGAACAACACAGTTGAACCGTCGGTTTAAATTGAAAAGTGGCTGCCAGACTCGGGCTAGTTCTCTTTCCTAAGCTCCTATATCAGGGTATATTGAGAAAGATTTCGTGGGAAAACTTTTGTCTTTTGTACTGGAAAACGTTACACTTATATTGCATTTTTCCACTGGTACATCATAGGCGTCACCAATGGGGGGGGTCTGGATGCGAACGACCCCCCCCCCTTTGATTTTCTTTTACTTTTTTAAAGAAACGTTTAAAAGGATGTACCAAAAGTAGAAAAACGATTCCTTCTGTCATTACAAAGTATTAATTTCTTTTGATATGTTGAATGCCTAATCTCACTGCAATTACATGTACAGTCCCCCGAATTACCATTTCACCCCTTACTTTTTGTAAAGTGCCTTCCGCTTGCAAGTCTTTTTGACTATATGTATCTACACCTTTCCATAGTATTCTAATAGTAATTTTCATGAAAAACATTTAAATGATATCTTTTTAACGGAACAATCACTTTTGTTGAAACTATATTAGAACGATATATCCATGTCTTGAATTCTTTTCATTTTGGTGGGTAAAACGCTTCATGTAGACTCAGACTTAAACGGAAGTGCACCCGGCCTGCGGGATTACCCTTTTTTAATGGAATAGTGACACTATCTTCTAAGTCTTGAAGGAAAAGGGTGACACATTGTGCACAAATTACTTTTCTGTTCTATAAAGCCTGATATACGGTTTAATAGACGCTGTTCACTGCAGATTTGAATGATTTTCTAAAGTTTCTTTGCATTGCAGAATTGAATTCGCTTAAAATTTCTTCATGATGTGTTATTTGAGGTTCGCTATTTTTACCTAATTAATCTTGAATACCCGTGGTTCTTCATTATATTCCACGAACTTCAAAGGGTTTTTGTCCTTGGAATCCTTTGCCTCTGAATGCTACCACACCAGTTGGTTCCCTTTACCAAGACCATTGATCCCACGATACCACACCGGCTTTAAAAGAAAAATGTTCTGGTGCCATGGTCATTTTGAGATATAAAGCTTTCTCTTTGATCCCCATCCATGGGTTCACGTTTTGCTCTGAACCTTTATGAAATCATACTTTTGGCATTACCAAACTAGCAATACTGACGATATTTCAATGCATTGTATATGCGTTTAAAATGTCTAACTTCCAAGAGCTTCCAGGGGTTCTCCCCTCGACTCCCACCGAGACTTTGCTTCTGGACCCCAGGTCGTAGTCCTCACGCTATCGCGCGAGCATTGCCGCTCAGGCGGCAATAACTTCCTCGCGCAAAATACGACCCCGTCTAAAAATGTCTGGTGACGCCCATGTAAAAAATGTAAGACGACGGCCATTCTAAAACTGATATGATGGTTGAAGACGACCGTTCCAAATGGTTCCCAACTTTTCATAATTCATCTCATTTGATGAGCAAATGTGAAGTAATGAGAAACATCTGACCAAATTGTGGAACTTAAAGACAACCCAGCTAATTACAAATTCGTGACATTCAGTACTGTACGTAAACGGTACATATGGTTCATCCGGGGAACAAATCCCATGGGTAGTTTCACCTGTGAGTTGGGGGATGTAGAATATACCCACGGTATTTCTCGTCTGTCGTAACAGACCACTAAGGGAAGGGACTTGAAAAATCTTTGAACTTATTTCAAACCAATAATTTCTTTTGTAATGGAAACCGTATTATACCTTACCATTTTTATCGATTTTACACTATATAACATATTCGTGTTAGTGTTTCTTAAGGGCCTCACCCTTCCCAATTCTTCTGACCTACGGTACTTGCTGGAAGCCCCTCCCACAACCGTTTAAAAGTCATCCTCATCCAGACATAATATCAGTTTATTGCTTAAAGGTGAGTATACAAGACGCCAATGTGTAATCAAACACTTGAGAACAGTACATGTTGTGCAATACAGTGGCGGATCCAGGAATTTTCAGTGGGGGGGGGGGGGGGTCTGCATGTGGTTGGGTATCAAATGTACACTGAGGGAAGCGCCACCATAGGTATGTAGTTTATTTAGTCTCTGATGCCTATAAGAATTCAGGAAATGGGAAATGGGGGTGGTGGGCAAGCATCCAAATTGTACCATATTTTTAAGTGTGATTGTACTAGGGGCATTTCAAATATTTGAAAATATGGAGCTTGTGTTGCAGAAAAGTTTGGAAGCTGAGTTTCTTGCAAGGAAATTTGAACAGATGGGGAATCTGAGGTTGGGCGGCGACCAGAGATCGTTGTTGCTACATAATGTTATCCAACGCCAATGTAATGAGGCTCTCCGACGAATTTTTTTGAGCTTATATTGGAGAAAATATGGAATTCTATGAAAGAAAAAATTAATGAAAATAGCACTGTATATAGTTAACGGTGTCACTTGGTGATCTGGTGTCACAAGTGTAACAAATTTTCGATTTTGTCACACCCAGAGCTCGGAAAAGTTTACCAAAGTGAAGGTATGAGCGAGCACTTCTGCTGAAAAATTGCAATTTGCGGCGCGGAAAATTTTGCTTTCTTCAATAAAATAATGACGAATATGGAGCTTATTAGAGAAAACTGATTGGGAATTTCGTAATGTCATGAGTTGTCAAAACCACACAGTAGACTGGTCTCACAATTGGCAAATTCCCGAATTCTTCATTTTCAGAGCCCCCTGCCCTGTCTGGGTGTCTAAGAAAAAAAAGGAGGCGAGATGCAACATGGTGCCAAATGCTTCAATAATTTAAGCCACTATGAAACTTCCAAGCTTTCAAAACATGGTCTTGAAAGTGTGGGTAATCATTACTTCAACGGACTAGACGGTCAATGTGAATTTAATACCGGGTGTACTCTATTACCGTTACACGGTTTTAGGCAACATGGCTATGTCATGTGTAAACTGTACGTATTGTCATGTAGTATGGAGTACCCTCCTTGACCTTAAGCAGGAACACCATCTTGTTATTTACGAGTAACTCTCCTTCCTCTTGTCCTAGATTCCCATGGCCCTTCCTGTTTCCCGCCACGTGTTACCGGTGAACGTGACAAACTACCCCGCCCTGGTTCCACGTGTATGCTTATCCCATATTTTCAAGGTGTGGCCAATTTACCCTCTACAGCCTCCTAAATGATCATTTAGATCAGCACATTCCATAATATTTATCTAATTTGGTGCGTCACAACTTTTAACCAATCAGGGGACTGCATGTGTTCCGATCTCCCCGAGACATGAAAGCTTAGAGCCTGCAAGTTTTGGTCGAACTCACACACTGGTACAGCAGACCTCAGACGACGAGCACCTGCGTCAATCTGTATATAGTTAAATTTTAATAATTCTTTTCTCTTTGACGGCTTTTAATCCAACGGAATAAAACCGCCAATCATCTTGAATCAGAACTAAATCTTCTTCTCATCAGTTTATTCATATCTCAACTCGTATCGCCTACACACTCTGCAACATCCCGTATACGGTATAACCTTCATATCAACGATTGGCCCATTATCCGACAGTCATTCGTAGCCCCACTTGTTGACATAGACACACATGCGATGTCACAAACAGCTTTACCAAAGGCCGTTGGCGGAAAACGCTGGATTTAGAATTCGTCATTGTGCAATGTGTAAACGTAACGGGAATTTACCAAATGATACGGAAGATAGATACATTATAATTTACATTTTTTATTTTATTGAAGAATATGACACAAAAATACGGTAATCAAATAATGTAACAACTATCACTGTATTTTAAAAAGTAATTAGGCCTGGGTTACAATTAACTTGGCTATCTATACAATTTTTTACCATCCCGGTGGAAGGGGGCGGGGTGTGCATACCCCCCTCCCCCTCTGGATCCGCCACTGGTGCAATATTAGCTACAGCGCGCTGCATCTTTTAAACTTGCTGCCAATCAAATAGCTGTGCTTATTGAGAATTTCTGTGGACTACTGCAAAATTGCAGTTTAAAGTAAGAGTTGATTGCCTTTCGGGAGCACACCACCATTTGCAGAACGGCCTTCCAGGGGAAAGTATTTCCAAAGTTCACCGTTAATTTTAGTGTAAACTGCTCACATTAGAGAAATCAGTTGCTGCTTATTTTTCTTGGATATGAAAGAGGATATGTAAATGTGTGAGTGATGCCTAATTGGGATGCATTGAAGGTAAATTTAGACCATTTCAGTACTGTGAAAAATTGGTAATTTCCGTCATTTTGCGGATTAATAGGGGTGGGAGAAGAGACAATAAATTTCTTCCCCATGTAGCTCAAAATCTAAACGGTCATGCTATGCTGAATTTGTGTTGCCACGGTTGGCCAACTCCTTGGCTTTCATGTGAAGGGTAGCTTTTGTGGGGTGTAAACTTTGACAGGGCTGTGTGGGGGGAGATTTAATGAAAGCAAAATAGCGTGTTAGTCAATAGAGAAATTAATGGTGGTATGCTCCCTTTAGTTTTCATGTAGAACTGAAATAGTTGGCGCTATTTCCTTATATATAATCTTTAGGAATATCGACTACTATAGAATTATCGATAACAGTGGCGTAGCTACTGGGGGGGCAGGGGGGGGGGCAAATTGCCCCCCCCCCCGAAAAAAATTTGGGGAAATTTGATGAAAATGGGGAAATTTGATGAATTTTCTTATTCTTACAAAAATTTCTCAAAATCTTTGGTAGAATAAGAAATTGTGAGACATTTTTCATACATAATTCGTATTTTCATGCAACAAATTAACTCAGATTTCGTCAGTGTCGCATGAACCGGCCCTACTCGTGTTCCACAAAAATGTCCTCGCCGCGTAGCAGATTGAATGTTCTCTTGTATACGCACTGGGGTTATGATCAGTGCATTTCAGTGCACACATTCAGGTATTTAACAACAGCTGATACAGTGCAACTAACACTGAAAGGCTGTAATCCCGAACTTATCCCTTTGTACACAGTCTCTGTGTTGTGCACTTTGGCAATTCAGTAAAAGGATGTGAAAACTGACAAGTCACTACCATAGACCCCGGGGTTATTATGTTGTTCTACAAGCTATTAGTAGCTACGCCGATTTTACTCTTGTGTTCGTAACGATGGATGGGGCTGAAACAATCCATGACCAACGATAAACTTAAAGTTAGTCTAGAAATTAGAATGAAAGGGATCCATTGACATACTTAGATTTTGTTACTTAGCCTAATCCTTGGAGGCTTACCGTCTAGTTCGGGAAAATAGCTTTCTGCTCACTTGGGGTGTAACAATAAACGGGTCAATGAGTACCTTGTAGCCTTCTACACTTAACAGACTGCTGTTCTAACAGGATATCCTGTGTGATCGAGCCACTATTAGGCCTCCTTAGTGGCGTGCGAAGGGCATACCATTGGGCCATGCCCCCCTCACAGGTGCCACTTTTTCTTTGTTCTTAAAAATACGTAGTCTAACTTTAGTAACACAGATTTTATTCAAAAGATAGCATAAGTGGCACCAGATTGCTTATAAGGACACCCAATTTTTCACGAATTTTCAAAGGGGAAGGATTGTCTCTGCAAGGTCCTTCAGTGATGCCATTTTGTTTTTAATTCCTATAAATAGACCTAGGCAAATTCTGTCAAATTCCAATTTTTACCTAAAATGGTAGACTGTTTCCCACTGGTGGCATCGATAAAAAAAGGCAACATGTTTAGATTCTCTTTAAAAACATGAATACGCTATTTTTGGCCATCTGAGGGGTCTAATTTTTCGAAATTTTCTTTGCGCTCCACGCCAACCAACGGTGGCGCTTCGTTCAGTCTTTTGGGCAAAATTACATTTGTATGGTCAAATTAGCTCTTAACTCTCTGATCACTTTGCAGTTTGCGAACATATTTTGAAGTGAGCGTTTTATTGCAAAAGACAAAAGAAGAAAGCGACTCGTTAGATTCTTCGTATAAGTCCGGAAAATGCTATTTCCGGCCATCTGAGGGGTCTGATTTTCGAAATTTTCTCTACGCTCCGCGCCAACCAATGGTGGCGCTCCGCTTAGATAATCTTTATGATAAAATAACGTTTTGTGGCCAAGAAAACCCACAATCCTGTACCGATCAATGCTCTTTTATTTTGACTTCTAGAAGTGTGCAAATTTAATGACAAGTTTTGCTTCGTAAGGTAGCATAAATGGCATAAGAATGCATGTAAAGACACAAAAGTTTCAGTTTTATCCTCATGAACCACCACGATTAACTTTTAACACTGTTCCTGTCAAAGTCGAAAATCTTGCACCATTTTGCATCTAGGCTCCTTAAAAACGTCAAAAAATTTCCGGACATCCCCTCCCCGTAGACCATACTGCATGCCCCTTCAGAGAAATTCTGCGTACGCCACTGCGTTACTACATACAAATAAACCAGATATTGTTTACCAAAATAATATACTTTGTTATTTCCGGTTGCTCTATGTTATACTTTAAGATTAAAATGCAGGTAACATTACAAAATGACATGGTAATGTTGTTATACTTGTAAATTTGCATATTTTATATGAAATACATACACATTGACCGGGAAAAGTTTTGGGGAAATTTCATACCTTTGCCCCCCCCCCCCCTGGAAAAAATCCTAGCTACGCCACTGATCGATAACTAAAACACGTATCCGAAAATATGCTAATGTTTCTCTTTTGGGACTCTTGGCTACATTCAAGATCAGCTAAACTGATTTTCTTTATGACTGCCCGAACTCTCGACTATAAATGATTTTAACCCTAAAATTTTTTGTATGGTAAATGACAAACTTATTGCTCCCCGTTCCTGACCTCCCCTCCTGCCCCCGTCTCGTACGTCTGTGCTGGTCGAGCAACGAGTCTTAAGGATGGGCCCTTTCCCTTTGAAATTTTTGAAAACGTATTCTTACATACAATTTGGTGCCTTGTACCAAATGCAATCTTTTGAATGGAAAACAAACCAGTGAGCCACAACTGGAAAAAGGCAGTGGCAGGGCTCAACTTCAACCAAAAGTTTGGAAACTGGACCGTTAAACTCTGACTGATTGACTGACTGACTGACTAACTAGCCACCTTTGGAACACAATTGAATTTGACAAATTTGCGTGTTTGTATGCATTAAGGCCTCGGTGAGGGGACCTTGAGGAGACAATCCCCAACTTTGAAAATTTTCGAAGACATGTGTGTCCTTTCTTGCTATCTTGTGCCACATACGCTACCTTTTGAAACAAGAATTGTTTTACTTAAGTACGTGTTCTTTGGATCTTAAAAACTGGTTTTCTTGAAGGGGCCATGACCCAATCCCCCCCCCCACCCCGGCGTACGCCAGTGCGTAATAAAGATGCAATACTTCGGTAGGTTTCCAATGGGAGGTGACAAGTTACATGTATAGTGTATCAGAAATTTGGAAAAAATCCATGTAAATGAATTCCATAGTTTGCAGTGAAGGGAGAAATTATTTCGCAAGTTTGTGTCACCGGTCAAATAGATCCAAGTTGCCGACATTAGCTTCTACAAATGTATTTACATAGGACTAATCCTTTCAGACTTTCAGACTTGACATTAGTATTCAGTAGAACTAAATCTTAATGAAAATATATTTAGGATTAAGTTTGTCCATATGAAAATGATTGTCAAAGATAATTATTGTCCGCAGACGAGATAATAAAATAGTGAGAGAATGTATGTGTACATTGGTCTCCTTCGAATCTCACCCAAATTAGTTGGAGACGGTCGAATGTTACCGAAATGAATTTCCGTGCAGTGCACAAGAATTACATATAATATTTGGTTAGGTTTGAAAGTTTTACGGCTCAGTTTCTAAACAAGTGGTATAAGTCGAGCCGGCCACGACCTTTTTTTCCAGTTGTGGCCCACTGGCTTGTTGCCTCTGCTCTATTGTTCATTCACCAAGCACAATTGTCCTCTGGACTGCATGTCGAATGCTCTATCTAATCCACGGTTGTCAATCCTTTTGCAGAGATGCGCCACTTGCAGTGGTTATGATGGAGGCGGCCTCATGCTACACTTTCTTTTCATTTTTGTCTGATGCCCAAGGCGTTAAAATCAAGTAGATGGACATTTCTGTAATATTGTGAATTTGCCGACGGGGTCCACCCGATATCCATAAGGTTTTTCATCCATATGGGTAATTGTTCATAAAGTTCTTTATTCATAAGGTTCGTTATTCATAATTGTCACAAATTTTCGTTGTCCATGAGGTTTGTTATTCATAATAGAAAAAAGGGTTCGATATTCATAATCGTCACAAAGGTTCGTTACTCATAATAGGAAAAAGGTTTATTAATAGTAGTAAAAAGGTCCGTTATTCATTATGGGAGAGAAAGTACGTTATTCATAATCGGAAAAAGTGCTCGTTATTCATAATAAAAAAAAAGGTTCTTATTCATAATAGCAATTATGGTTGGTTATGTGGCGAATATCGAATCTTTTTTATTATGAATATCGAACCTTTTTTTCGATTACGAATATCGAACCTTTTTTTCGATTATGGATAACGAACCTTATTTTCAATTATGAATATCGAACCCTTTTTTCTTTTGAATATCGAATCTTTCTCAATTATGAATATCGAACCTTTTTTAAATTAAATAACGAACCTTCTAAGCAATGAACCGTTTTTATTCTTCATTTTTTATGAATAACGAATCTTTTGAACAATGAACCTTTTTTGGCGGTTCATCATGTTATGAATGACGACCCTTATGAACAATGAACCTTATGAATAAAAACTCTTATGAATATCGAGCTGTCCCTTTGCCGACAACCTCTGTAGTTATTGTACATTGAGCTGTGGACACCAGAACCGTTTGCTTTCTGCTCTTACTTCGTGGATTAAAACAACCTGCAACGGCGAACTTGACATATACGCTTTAGTCTGCTGATCTTCACATTCACAATTTTGACGAGTGTATGATAGTGCACAGGGAGAATCTCACAGATAGTGGTTTCCCCTATAACGCACAAACGGACATTTATCATATTATTTTAATGTAGACTATGCAATTTTATAGAAGATTGGAACGGTTGATAGTAGCGGACTGCGTAGCCGAAAGTTGCCATCAATGAACCTGCTATCTGAAAAATTTTGCAATATAGATTACATTTCTGACGGGCTGCAACCTTGCGGCGGGCAGGCCCACTGCCCACGTGTCGGTTCGTGGGCGTATGCGGTTGCTGGGAATGCTTTGACTGTGTTCAAGAAAAAGAAAACGCGAAGAATGACAGAGAAATACAGTACTACTGATATTGTGATAAAATAAAATAGATGAAAAGAATTTAGGCTTTACCACTTTCTCTTAGGCAAGAGATGAATAATTCTTGCAAAGGTTAACAGATGCATTGAAAAATGAACCCTACCTTCAAAGAAGTTACATCGGACATGCTAAGGAAAATTGACGACCTATTTCAGATCTCTCAATTTTTTTTCTGTGAAGGGAATATCTTGTTATCAATTTGAAAAAAAAGAAAGAAAAAAAGGACGCAGAAATATTTGTCATGTAAAATGCAAACTTGTATTCTGTATAATATTAGGTATTCAAACAATGTTTCGAATAGATTCTCTTTCAGAGGTCTCATAGGCCTACCACTAATAAATGAAATAATGCACTCAATAAACAAAGGGTTATTGTTTGCCTGTCGAGTGAAAATCTTGATTAAACGTCTGTCTTCCCAACGGTTTATTTATCATGGTTTAATCAATAAATGGAACGATCAATCAATGAAATCTTCCGTTTTTTTTTATAAAAATAAGGATATAAATAGTACACAAGGAGATAATACTAAATATCACTTTCCTGCTGCAGCAGCAAAATGCGGTGTCAGAATTGTGAAATGTACTTCATGTATGGTTGCTTTAGTCATGTGACAATATAATTTTGCAATTTCTTAATTACTTGTCACTTGTACGATCCATCTTACTGTCCAATGCTTAGGTTTGAAAACATATATATAAATATATAAAGTGCAAAGGTGATATAGGAAGCATGTATGATGGTGACGTGTTAAGATACAGCGCCCTCAAAATATTTCATGCTAAGAATAATCACGTAAAGGCATATAACTTTCAGTCAAACATGGTTATACAGTTTCAACAATATAAAATAAAGGTGACTTGATGGAATGTTGAAAATAAATAATTTTACATAGAAGCTTTTGGCTAATTTCAGTAAAACATTTAAAATATGTTTAAATTTGACATCATTCTAAATAAATTCAACAAAGTAGAAACCGAATGAAACATAAAAACCACAGTAACTCCTTTCCCTCCCCTACCCCTTAAAATGTCAAGAGCAGTCCCCAAAATTATTTTGAAGCAACAGCTAAACCTTGCAATTTTCTCCTTATATTTCTTCAGAGTATCTTTCATAAAACTCAAGGCCTAACTAGAGCATATTCAAGGTAAAAAGAGGTTACAAAGTGTTGTCACATGACTCTCATCACCCTATCATGAAACAGGAAAGTCTAGAGAACTACTTCAAGTTGGGGCGACTGTTCTTGCCCTTTAAGATCATCACACGTTTCCTACCATTTCTGCATCTACACACTTTTCTTTCTGATAAAAATAATACAAATTATCAAATACGTAAAATAGACGGATCTGATAAGAAGTTATAAGAAAATGAACAAGAATTGATCAGACAAGAACTGATAAAGTGAAAAAGAGACAGGATACGAGGGCGCTCAACACTTTTGAAATCGCTTCACCTTGTCCAGGGCACAAAAAACTGGCGAACGGAGAGCAAAAACGAACATGAATATGCATTGACGGCAGAGGTTAGAGGTAGGGCTTGGCGGTAGAGAGCTATTTAAAGTCTTTGGAAAGGATGACCTTTGACATTGTCATTAATCAGCAGTCGACAGCGTCGGTTATTAGCCAATGATAATGTTTCAAAATGAGAAAAAACTCTTCATACCAAAGGTTATATTTATTTAATTACGGAAATATTGGAACGACAGTTGTTTTTCCATTTCGTTACTTTAGATTATAATCTCGTTCCAGAATATTGGAGAAGTTTAAGTCCTTGTTGGGTCATATGGAAGACTTTAAATGGAACCAACTATCATTGTGCTTGGTGCTTAGAATAAGCATTGGAGTAAGGAAAAAAGCCAGTGGGCCACAACTGGATAAAAGATCATGGGCCAGCTCTCGGTTAGAACCTGGGCCTTAAAACTCCATCTAACCAACGAAATAACCTAAATGTTGGATTTTAGAAACTTACACCACTCTCTTGGAAACTTTTCCTGTGAATTTAAGTGGGCAGGAAAAATAAGAATAAATATTCTCAAGGGTCCAAATTATAATTTTTAAAGCGAAACCTGACTTGGAAAATACGGCACTGTGACAAATTTACACACCTCTGTTTTTTCGATATCAGATAGAAAATTCGCGATGTCGAAGCGGAAGTTTCGTTTATAAACTTTAAATGTCCACAGTAGTGGCTCATCATGACATCAGCGCGTTTCTAACTGTCACGCTGTTAGGCACTGCTCACGCATAGGAGGCTGATTCCACATGACATAATAGTCATATGTATAGAACTACAATGTGGTGGGCATAAGAATGCGTCCGTTCAACAATATTCATGAAATGAAATGCCTTATTTTTCCCTCTTTAAAACATGGTAATTGTTGCAGTAGTTTTCCTTACAACATGTCACGCCAAGACTGAAACAAGGTGCGTCCAATGTCCCGACAATACCAAAAAATATTACTGAAAGTAAGGAACCCCACTTTTTACTAAAATGGTGACCCAAAGGTAAGATCCTACTGCAGTAGAGAAGAACATCATATGCAAAATGTGTCCAAAGCAGATAGACGTACCAAGCAGTAACGTCGTTGAAAATGAGTTTGCTTAAACTGACTACTGAAATATCACAACTTATACTTGGAATGAAAGCTAACACGTCAGTGTTTATAAAAGTAGCCCGCGGAGCGGACGAAGTCTTTTCGTTCAGCTCATCGATACGAAAAACCAACCGAATAAGGTCTTATGTACGAAGCAAACTTGCGCGACTGCCTTGAGGCTGCGCTAATGGATACGTGTGATTTAAATAACAATTTGAAATCGTGGCGGTTCTCATTAAACACTATACTTAGGACAATAGAAATTAAAGTGCGCCCTCGGCTAACGTAAGCTTACACTGTTAAAATGACCTGAGGAAGTTGTAGAATTACAGAACAAAAAATAAAGGAATACAAAGAGATCACAACAAAAGTGCTGTCAATTTTTGCAATCTAATTGACAGCACTTTTTCTGTAATCTTTATTAATCGCTATATTTTTTGTTTTGCAAATATTCAGCAATTTTTAACAGTTAATTACACATGTATACATTACATTCCATTGATTGCTCTTTAACATGACGTCCTTATCGGTTTTTTAGGAGGTTGGTGTATAGGAAACCAGCTTAGTTTACACGTGATTGTCTGTGATGGGATTTGGCAAATTTCAGCATAGTGCTTTATCAAATCATACGTCCAGTACAAAGGTTTCAAGCTTAAATTCCTCATTACTCAACTAATCTGAAATCTTCATCGAGCCCTTCCTCATGAGGAAATTCCTCGTAGTCTTCATTCTGATAGAGGCCCGTCTCACAAAAGCACTCCCGGCTTCCTTTGCCTCGTCCTTTTTCTCCAGAATACTCGGCAATCTTTTTATCATGGTTCGCCGCTTACAAGGAGATACCGTCGGGTCATACCTCAGGGACGCACTGCGTCTTCGCTTGCCGAGTCGGACGGATGACGTGGAGGAGTCCGCCAGTGAACTCTGGCTCCCCATTTTATCCGTACGTCGAACGTACTTGATTGTTGACAAAATCTGACTGACTCCTGATGCGGGAGGGCGCTTTCCAGGAATCATCTGTAACATTCGACGGACGAGACTCCTTAAGGCTGGACTGCTTTGACGATAAAGCTGCTGATCAACATCGACGCTGGTGTTTCCATGTAGAAATTTCCCCAGGGGTATTGGGGCATACCCTGGATACTGCAAAAAAGGAGCTATAATCGGGTCGTCTGTCGTATTTGGAATGTTGCGTTTGTTTGCCTCATTTTTCTCCTGTGGGGGCAGCATGGTCTGCTCAGCGATAGCTATAAAGATGAGACCTAAATAAAAAGAGAATAACCTCATTCAGTTAATGAATGTTCAGTTGAAAAGAGTTGGAAACACTTAGCCGACGAATTGAGTTTGCATTACGTGAGGACTGAAGTATATTTAAGATAATCTTATAGGGCAAGCAAGAGCCCCCAAATTGAAGTTGTGTAGTAGACTGTCATGTTTCATGATTAGCTGTTGAGAGTCACGTGACACTATTTTATCTTCTCAAATGTGAAATTTACCAGGGGTAACTGCTTAGTTTACCTTGGAAATCCAATATTGCAGTGCGAAAATATTATAAACTATGATATGATGAGAAATAAGGAAAAAAATTGTGAGATTTAGCTGTTGCTTCAAAACAAGTTTGGGGCACCTGTTTTTGCCCTGTAACCTTTTCGAGCATGAGAGCATCTTTTCGAACAGAAGTGTGTGATATTGTCACTTTCTTCTGATCAACTTGTTTCAAATAGGGAAAGACAAACAAAGTAAATTGCACCTTAGTGTCTATTCTCTTGGAAAGGCACGGCATCGTACCACTAACGCTGAATGATCTAAGAATCCAAGATTGATAACATTTTAGAGTAAACGACAAGTAAAGATGTATATTACAGTGCAACACATGATTTAAAGGAGATGAAGCAACAAAATTCCATTTTCCCATTTCGAGATCTAGCTGTTTTGTTTGAAGCAACATGTATGTGTGTTAGAATTTACAAAACTCAAGTTCGTTGGCTAGAATACAAAGAGAGAGCCAAAATATCGTTTTTCTTTCTGTCTAATCGGATACATATTACATCTTGAATGCGAGCGCCACTGTGAAGTTTTTACCTAGGGAGTCGATTTTTTTAGAAACGTCCTGAACCATGTGAAAATTATAAAATTTAAAAATAGGTGAAAAAATTAAAATTAACACCCAGGATGTTACTTGTTAGAGACTGTGTGATGTTTGTGATAAGACACAATTGCATCAGTGCATCACTGATCCAAGCCTCGCTGGATCATGATTTCAGTATATCATTATCGTCGCGAGTCACTTTCAACAGGTCTCTCACCCGTGAAGTGTGATGGCTTGGGAAACAAGACCGTGTCATTCATCCTGGTGCTTTTAGACGCGCGAAGGACAATGTAACACAAATGTTTGTTCCATGGTCCCACTTTCTCTCGAATAGAATGTGAAAGGATCGAACCAAAATTCCCCTTTAGATGCTCAGATTTCCTTTGAAGGAGCCTCACAGCTTCTCAAAAGTTTCAAGCCGTATGAGGGATACTCCATACTGATGCCCAATAAAACACAGGTGACCTTCGGTCCAAACAAAAACGTTGTCCAAACCCCCAAACCCATATCATAGCCAGTGTAATACATGTCGCCGCAAAACTTTAATTTGCACCACAAACCTACATAGATCAAATGTTACTTAGAAATCGTTGTTTCCTTTTTCCTACTTTCAGGTGTATTTTAAAAATGTGCCGATGGACAAAACGGTTCTCGTTTACTCCAAATTATCACACTTGTCAGCTTCCGTACATAGTAACTGCCCTCCCCCATCCACAACGAGGCACTAGATTTCACTCTTTCTCATGAGGTTCTGTGGACGCAATGTACTACAGATTGTTGTACTTACT
Source organism: Holothuria scabra (assembly GCA_037179385.1). Lineage (NCBI taxonomy): Eukaryota > Metazoa > Echinodermata > Holothuroidea > Aspidochirotida > Holothuriidae > Holothuria > Holothuria scabra. The sequence goes on from CM074180.1 coordinate 49,860,208, forward strand.
GTAATTAAAAGAATAGCCCAGTTTTGATATGTAACAGAGGAACACATTCTGAGCAATCGTGAAAGTCTCAAGCATTTTACATGTTCTGTTCTCAAGATACTGGCAATTGAAGTTGACACATTTTCTATAAATAGTAAACTTGCAGCAAGTATAGGTGCAAGGTCTTGGGTTCACACTGATGCCCAATGATTTGAGAAGAAGGAAGATAATTTGAAAAAAGAAAGATAGCTTGCAAAAATTTTTGCTTCAACTGTTTGAAGGGCGAAAGTAAACTCTCTTACAGTTTATCGTTAATGCGGAGGTCCAGGGGGCGAAGCCCCTGGAAGCTTTGCAACTTTTGCACTCTGAAAAATAATAATTGAGCCAAAGAGTATCCGAAATGTAAAAAAAGCAACTTAAAATTTATTTTGCGACATTCAGTAATCGGGGGCCAGGCCCCCTGGCCCCTGCTTCCGCCGCCTATGCTTAAAATATGTTCCTCTTTAACATACCAAAAATAAATATGGCTCTGAACTATTCTATTAATATGCCGGTTATGCTAAAAGAAATATTTTCAAAGGAAATTTTGTTACCATACGTGAACAGACGTTTTAATTACCTAACATAAAGACATCAGCTGCTGTGTTGGTGAAGTTTTTACAGCATCTATCCCAACTTCTTCCAAACGCCTCTGGAGGAAGATGATATAACATGCTCCTAATACGGCCGCCATCTGGTCGGTAATTCTCGTCGTACGGTCTTCCACAAACCTACAGATCAACAAAGAGACACTATTCTTACATGGAAAAAAGCGGAGGACGTCACCACCACTAGGTTTGAGGTTGAGGCGTTTAACCCCAATAAACTACATTAAGGGCAGTCTGTTATTCATCATCCAGGACAGTCCAAATAAACCTATTTACCTCTTGCTCCTACCACCGACTGCATGGTAAAGTGGTAAGAACATCAGACTTGCAGTCGGGAGGTCGGGAGTTCAAGTCCTGGCCGGGTCATTAACTCCACCTAAATAACTAACTAACAAATCTTGCCCCCACCACAACTGCTTACAACTCATCCTCATTCAGACGCAGTCCTATGCCAGCTAATTGCTTCAGGGTACAATGTAGATAGTAACCTTTACAAGGCCCTTTTAAGAATCAGAACACTCTTAGTATATGCTGTATAATATGAGCTAATCTGCAGTTTTTGGAATGTGATGTCAATCAAAGAGCTTTTGGTGTCAAATGACTCTCTTCAAAACATATCTGTGAGTAATCAGGCGGAGAAGGGTGAAAGAAGTAATTCTGATTTGACAAAAGTGCAATATGATGGTAGTTCATGGTACTTTCAAATATGATAATCCTTCCAAATTATACAAGTATCTTTTCCTGACACGAGTATACTGTCCGAGACAAAAGATCTGAGTCGTTTTATGCCCCTTCGACCTTCGAGGTTATTAGGAGGCAGTCCCTAAAATAAGATGGCAGTTCCTGGTGGGATTATAGAAAGGTGGGAGAATGCGATATTTTATTCAAATCCTCTAAACGCCAAAAAGAGAGAAAAGTGTTAAATTAGGCAATGAGGGAGGTATCTAAAGATTGGAGAGACACAGAAATTGTGGGACTGCAGTTTTTTACACAGAGGTACAGGTAAAGTAATATTAGGTAATAATGGAACTTTCTCCATCTGCAGTAGAGTATGGGGCTAAGCAGATTGCAAGAAAGTTGTACATTTTTACACCACGGTAAGCTTCCGTTTTTTGTCTGATGAAAATAAGACCCGTATTCTTACGCCGATCAGTTATGTCCAGATATATTCTCAGTTATATTGACTCGGCAGTTCAGGGGATGTCACAATTACATTGCTTACCTTTCTCGGTATAACTTTTCCTTTTTTGGAATGAATAAAGCACTTTCATGTGAAGTAGGTTGATCAGTCTGTACGATTTTTGTATTGGCTTAAAAGTACCCTGCGGCAAAGCTGATCTTTATTCTTCCAATATCATGGCCGGATTTAGGCATAAGTTACTAGCTTTAGCATTCGGCGTTTTATGTGTGTGTGGGGACTTATTTTATTTTCCTATATCCCAACTAGAAGGCCTCTGGTAGGATTAGAACCATCGGAAGTAAGCCTAAATCGACACTTTGTTACGGTCTAAGGTCCCGTTATAAACACATTTTCTCAATCATGGAATGACAGATCGAGTGAAGAGCCGTGTTTCAAAGTTTACAAAATTTATTAATACTGATAGAAACTTTTAAAAAGTTGAAATGGTTCTAAGCTTTTTCATAAACTGGGGCCTAATTAAATCACCTGGTCTTGAAAACCAATCCTACGGTGATACAAAATATGGAAAAAATAGAGCCTGTGAAGTTCGATGTAATGTCTTGTGTTACAACGATTCAAAGAACAATTAAGAGATGATGTATACCATGTGAACACTCTTGGAAAACTGCATAACACCCTTAACGGGCCAATCCTCTCACCCCAAACTGCAATTTTTGTAGGGGTTTACCGAAATGCTTAATTGGCTCAGCTCTTTGACAACCAATTTAAACATAGAGTACAAAAGCTTATATTATACAACGTGAACTGTAGAGTGTTTTAATTACACGTTGCACTTTTCCATACTCGCTCGAAGCAATAAACTGAGATTGTGTCTGGATGAGGATGAATTTCAGACAATTGCGGGAAAGGCCTACAGTAAGAAGGTTAGGAGAAATAACACTGTTTAGGGTGAGAGAATTAGTCATTTAAATAGAGTCAAGTGTACAGAACTGAGTGTGCGCAAGAAGAGTTAGGACCCCCGGCCCCACGTCTTAGGAACCTCAAGGCAAAATCTTGAACTTGCTTGGGTCCTAAAGATCTATTATGTTAAGGGGGGGGGGGGGGAGGTTTACGTCTTTGATGGTATGAGGGAAAAAGTTGTACGAGATGTGAGAGATGGGGGACTGATCCCATTTCTAGGCAAATGATTTCTCTTTCAGTTATAGATGCTTTTTGGAAAAAACATTATTACGCAAGAATTAAATCCGGGCAAAAGTGTCCGATTTAAGCCCGGAAAGCCTTCTTAGAGCCATGAGACAAAAATGCTGTTTGTGTCTAGCCTACGTACTGTCCGGTAACCATGCAGGCTTGGATGAGGGGAAAATGATTTCCCGTGGTTGGCAAAATATCATACGGGGAGCAAATGTGTAAGTCAGAGGTACCGGTAACTTGAAACTTTCTGGTGAGCAATTTTCAGGGGCGAGACACCACCCCTTTTCTCGGTTACGGGCCGACCGGTAAAAATTGCACCATGGAAGTACTACCTCGGAGGTAGTACTTCCATGATTGCACTATACAGGGAATTTCCTTAAGACTCCTGAGGATTGAGAGCATCTGGATATATATCTCGGATAGGCGCGTAGCCAGGATTGTGTCATGGGGGGTTTTGGTGTCATGGGGGCACGAAATGAGGGAAAAGTCTTCTTCTCCTTTGGAATACGTTGTCCCAAAGGGCACAAACGCAACGGGGTAAGAGAGAGAGGGAGGCGATCAGCAAGACGCCAGGCGGCACATGGAGGTGTCTATGGCTCTTAGTAAGGTCAAAGAGAAGCAAAAGGCCTGGAGAGTTTTTCTGAGGTCACAGTCCCAACGTGATTACAAAAGTTACGCTCGTTTAAGGAATCAAGCTAGATGGAGTAAAAGAAAGGCTGTTTGTAATTTTGAGCGTAATATTGCTCAGGAAGTTAAGGCAAACCCCAAAGTTTTTTGGCGGTATGTTAAGAGTAAGTCTTCTGTAAAAAATCCTGTCCATGCTCTTGAGTGCGAGGGTAAAGAGAATCTGGTTGATGACGCTATGGGTAAAGCTAATATTCTCAATCAGTTTTTTAGTAGTGTGTTTACCGATGAAGACTTGAATAGCTTACCTCAGATTGTTGATAGGTTCGATGGTGACTTGCTTTCAATTATTGAGACTCATAGGGATGATATTTTGAAGAAATTAAGCGAGTTAAATACTAGTAAATCACCTGGACCTGATGGAATTCACCCACGGGTTCTTTATGAAACCCGATTTGTGATTCTGTGAATGAAATTTTCAAGAAAACCCTTACGAATTCATGCCTTCCTAGGGACTGGAAGGTGGGCCATGTTACTCCTCTTTTTAAGAAGGGGAGACGTTCGGACCCTTCAAATTATAGACCAGTCAGTCTAACTTCTGTTGTGTGTAAGATTTGTGAATCATTAGTAAGGGATTGTATAGTACAGCATTTGACTAGGAACAACCTTCTGACTCCTGATCAGTATGGTTTTGTGGCAGGCAAATCATGTGTTACGCAGTTAATTGACACGTTTGAAGAAGGAAGACTGGACAAGATTTCTGGATGAGGGTTTCAATGTTGATGTGGTTTACACAGATTTTATGAAAGCTTTTGATAAGGTGCCCCATCAGCGGTTGTTGCTGAAACTTCAAAGCTATGGTATTGATGGGAACTCTCTCGAATGGATTAGGTCCTTTCTGTCTAAACGTAAGCACCGTGTGCATGTGGAGGGATGTCTATCTGACTGGGCAGATATTAAGAGTGGTATACCTCAAGGGAGTGTCTCGGGCCCTACCCTATTCCTGATTTACATTAATGACTTGCCTGATGTTTTATTAGGGTGTCGGATCAAGATTTTCGCTGATGATACTAAACTTTATAAGGAAATTAGTTCTGTTGATGACTCGGACTGTAAGGTTTTACAATCAGCCATTGGTAATGTGTTTGACTGGTCGGTGGCTTGGCAGCTTCGTTTCCATCCTGACAAACGCCAGATTCTAAGACTTGGCAGATCAGCTCCATCTTTTACCTATTCTATGGGGGATTATGCAGGTGGTGACAGGCACAACCTCCTGATCAGCTCATCCCAAAAAGATCTTGGTGTTCTGGTAGATAATGAGCTATGTTTTCGTGACCATATTGCTGGTAGTGTGACTAAAGCTAATAGTGTCTTAGGTATAATAAGAAGAACTTTTCGATTTTTGGATAAGTCTTCTTTACTTTTATTGTATAAAGCTATGGTGCGTCCAATTATTGAGTATGGTGTTCCTGCTTGGTCTCCATTTCTTTGGAGAGACATAGATGAAATTGAGTCTGTGCAGAGGCGTGCCACCAAATTGGTTCCAGGCCTTAAGGATTTTGCCTATCCAGAAAGGTTACGTAGATTAGATTTACCATGTCTCAGGTATCGGAGGTTGCGTGGTGATATGATTTACATGTATAAGTATTTGAGGGGTGAAGTAACTGGCAATGTCACCCTTTTCCAGAGAGCAATTGATTGCACTACCCGTGGGCACCCTCTCAAGATATGTAAGCCACGTTGTATCAAAAGCATTAGGCAAAGATCATTCTCCCAACGTGGTATTGACATTTGGAACTCGCTTCCAGCGCACGTCGTTATGGCACCGTCTCTAAACGGGTTCAAGTCAAGCTTCGACAAAGTGTGGCGTCAAAGCAACATTTATTTTGACCATAAAGCTGAGATTTAGCAAATGGATTATCTAGTGACGAAATGGCCGCTGGCCAACAACGTCTGTCTCTTGATGATGATGATGATGATGATGGTCTGCAAATTGACTGTCTCATCGGGTAGATCAAAGATAGTTGATCTAGGGAAAGGGAGAAAACTCCCTAGGGAAGTCTAGGGATAGGGAGAAAAACCGCTATTTTAAAGGGCCAAACCTATCACCCCAAACTACAGTTTTGGTCATGTGCGGGGGTACCAGATTTTTCAATTGGCACAGCTCTTTGATTGACAGCTTATTCAAACAATGCAGAGTACCAAAGCTTATACTACACAGCATGAATGGTACTGAGAGTGTTTTGATTACATAAATTGAGCTTTTCTTTACTCACCTTGAAGCAATTAACTGAGATTGTATCTGGATGAGCATGAATTTCAGACAATTCAGGGAGTGGCTAAAGTAAGAAGGCTATAGGAGAATTGGTACTGTTTGGGGTGAGAGAACTGGGCCTTTAAGTGTTTTTTGCTTTGCAATTTTGGATTCTGACCCCCCCCCCCCTCTCTCTCTCCGTGGCTACGCCACTGTGGGATCTTGTCCCAAATCTTGCCGGAATTTCCATTATATATTAAGAGATAAGGACAGATAGTGAGCCGCTCTCAAAATAATGTTTTCTAGTAATGTAAAGTCATGTATAAACTGCCCAAACATACCTGTGTAAGTCCGTAGTCTTTGATTTTAACCACGGCTTCTCCGCTACTGTTCTTCAGTACCAGCACACTGAAAGGAGTAAGGGCGTTGTGAGACAGCCCATTTACATGTAAATATGAGACTCCCTCCGCCAGCTGGACCATGAGGGCTTTGGCTTCGTCAATATCCAGTGATTCTTTTCTGTTTACTATGAAATCGTTCAAGAGTTCGATTTGCGAATCTTCATAATGCGACCAGACTGTACAAAGGTATATACCACCACTTTCTACCATTTCAAAAGTGTCTTTAAATTTCAGCACATTTTTGTGTTTCAGTTGTCGCAATTGTATCTCTTGGCGCAGGGATTCTGCAGCTAATTTAGCTTTTGTGACGTTGGGGAAACGGACGACTTTCGCAAGACGAACCTTTCCACCGACGCCCTTTTCCTGAAGTCTTAACTCCTTTCCGAAGTAACCAGCACAAAGTCTTTCCAATGGAACGTAATCCGATTGAGGCATCTTGATCGAACCTCGTAGCAGCGAATGTTCGAAAAATCGTTAAAAGAAACTTGGAAATTATACAGAGAAGTTGGCCACTTGTTTAGGGTCTGTCAATGTATACCCTCCACGAAGAACACTAGCAATAGTTGAGAACAAATCTTGATTGCAATTTTCGAAAGACTGCAGAGTTAAGTTCGCAGATTTACACGATAGGAGTACATTCACGTGTTTACTCTCAGAGCCTCTCAGGGATGATAGGAAAAGAGAATTCGTGATCGCAATGGTGCTAGATGGTTGAATTCGACACTGCCGACATGTCAAATGACAACGGCCACTCCTTTGCCGAACATTCACGGTTTTTGCCTATCCAGAAACAAAATATCCAGAAACACACTCCCTCACCTAACTTCCTCTCTTTTTCATCCTTCAAAACTTGAGTTTTTAGAAGTCCCAATGATTCCTTTGAACAAGACAAGTGCTTCTTATTAACTCGGACCTAAAATACACAGTAGTAAATTTCCAAAATCACAATGAATGCCGATGCACCGAATTAACTATCCTTCGCTAATTGGCAGGAGCTTGTAACTACGCTTCTAGCCTATAGAGTCAGTAGGCTATGGTACAGTTGTCAATGCACGGTTACTGCAGTGTTTGAATCATTCAAACTCGCCGCCTATTCGTCACGTTATCAAGTATTAAGTAAACATACTGGTATACAGTTAACGTGGACAATATATCGATTTCTTTACCTCTTTGATTCAGCCCCGGGCGGAGTTTTGTTACCGTATGAATAGGGACTTTGAACTCAAGACTTCGTTACCTGCGTAGCAAGCGGTACGGCATATTTCTTTTTCAGTCGGTGGTTTTGGAAGCTAAGAAGCTGAGAAAACCACTGTCCGCTCCGCGTGGTAAAGGCTTCGTAGATTATTGATGTTTCTATTCAAAGTTGTAAAATACTTTGGTATTGAAAAAGCAGAGGCATGTATTTCACAACAATAGGGACATTTATCGACTCGAAGTATAATGGCTCCAAAACTCTCGCAGAAGTTATTTGCCCTTTATTTTCATTGTCATTTTTGACACACAGTGTACCATTTCAATTTTTAACATATTTATTTTTTATTATGCTTCATTAAATTTTCGAGTGGGAATTAACTTACGATCGAACCTTCCTACTTTTGTATTCGTTTCGATTCCAGTTTCTAAACGAAACAATGGAAGGAGTTAGGTAGGCACTGTAACTAAAATCTGCATCATAAAATAAAGTTCGCGAAAAGCCGGCAAATGGATAAACTAACGAAAATATCAAAAAACTATGGACCATTGACGGATAATCAGAAATGAAATGTTGGTAAAAAGGAATAAAAAAATCCAACTTAGAATTCTTTCATTCCTTGAGAAATAAATAAATACATCGTGACTGAATCTTTTGTGTAACAAAATGTATTCTAGTTGATACAAATATCTCCTTAATATCCAAAAGGCACTTTACAAATGACATACAATGCTATAATTTACTTAACACCATTACAGACGGAGCAATTGCAAGAGCAACTTACATACTATTTAAAAGTCTTTACACAAAGATGTCAGAATTATATCTTGCTTGAACATGCAAAATTTAATTTGATGTGAGATATTACACTAGTTTCAAAAATATTACAATATAACCAGGAAACATTTTACAAGGGATGAGGTAAAATTTGAAATTGGTTACAATCACAAAACACTGTTAACATAGCTTTCAATTCCATAGGATACCACAAAACCATGTAAATGTTCTGTTACACAGTAAAATTTGATTCAATTTTTTTTTTATTTTTTTTGTTCAACTTAATTATTTCCACAGCACATGTAGAAATGGATGGTCAAGTTTTGTCAATATTTCATTTTTTAAAACCCTGTGTGAATGTTACATCCATATTAATAGCGAGACATGAGCAATAAGAAAAAAAAAATAATTCCTTGGATTGGGAAACAATTATTGGCAATACTCTGAATCAGAGGGCCTCCATGTAACCTAACTTGCAGCAACAACATTAACAATACTAGCATCTCTAATTACAGCAACAGTAAGCAGTATTTGAACATTTACTTGCAGCAACAGTTTGACATAAAGGTACCTGAGTTGTCCCAGAAAATAAAAAAAAAGAATTTATGGGGTGATTACACTCAAACTTGCAGCAGTAACATTCACTCTGAAAAGAGTGGTAAAGACTATATCAAGTTTTCATATGATAGACGCGTACCTATTAAGTTATTAACAGGTAAAGTTGTCACATTTTCAACAAAAAAGTGAACTTGAAGCAAGTCCATATGTCAGTCTTCTTTTTTTTTTTCTTTAAACTTATCAACCAATTTTCTTCTCAACAATCCCATACTATTAGGATATGATTGAATAAGTGACACAAGAACTTTACAAATTTTGCAATCCTCAGAGGGAGGTCCTACTCCAACAAACTTCAGGTCAACACACCAGTCTCATAACAAAGGGAAACAAGCATGTTTTGTCAATATGAGGTAGTGAAGTAGCCTTTGCTGCCCTCAAACTCACTTTGGAACACAAATCTAGTGAGTTCATTGACTGATTTGAATAGAAGGTTCACCTCACTATGCAGAATTGATTCCTCTTGCACATAGGAAAACAATTTTTGCTCTCACTTTCCCTTTAGAGGAACAAATTTCAAACCTTGCAGAAATCTTTGACCTTATTACAGATGCAAGTCACATCTCTAATTGCAATACCAATAACCATTCAAAGTTCTTACTTATGAACTTATATCCAAACTAGAAGTTGTGAGTACTTGCTTCTTTACTTGCAGCAAAACTTATATATTTGTACTGTTACTTACAGCAACCTCTGACAAACATATGAACTTGCAACACCTCAACAAACCCACAGTTTAACTACAACTCTCTGAGGTACTTGGTTCTATATTTGCAGCAACTCAAGGGTTAAAGGTACTTGTAACTTGACTTGAAACCATGTCTCACTTACATATGTACTTGCAATACTATAACTATTTCACAGTAACACTAGAACTCCATGAGGTACTTCCTGCAGCAACACTTAAGATTTAAAAAAAGTACAGCATGTGCAAACTTCATTTGCAGCAACACTCAGATTTCAAGGTACTTGTAACTTTACTTTCAACAATCTGACTTCCTTGCATATATTTTCAGTACCATTCAAGTTCACACTTACATATGAACTTAAAAGTTACAAAAAACCACAGTAACATTGAAATTCTCCTAGGTACTTGCTTCTTTATTTGCAGCAACACTTAGATTTAATGATATGAGTAACTTTATGAGCAGGACACTTTGTCCATGCTTGCAGCAACCCTACAATTTTCACAGTATTTGGATATTTTCTGGCAGTAACATTCTAACACTTGCTTTGAAAATCACACCTGACAATTTCAGTTTCCCATCAAAAGACATGCTAAGGTACCAGCTCCTTCACACAAGTCACATGTAACTAAGGTTTCTGCTACACTGAAAGCCAGATTTTCTCTCAGTATTTATACATAATTTATCCTGACCACTAAGTGGAAACGAAAATGGTACAAAAAAAAAACAACCAACGTTACATTTAACGTTACCTGACAAAACTTGTACAAGCAGGGAATATGATAAGACAAAAAACTGAGTGGAATGGCGCATTTGGAAAGAAAAAAGCATCTTGGTGATATCTATCTATTAAATTAAATGTGTTTGTTTAAAGCGATAAATAAGAAAGCCTTGAACTTAACCAACCGTTCTTCTTGCCTTCCACTATGGTTGACTATGAATTCAAATTGAGGTGACATATTCAGTTTCATCAAGTATCGAGTGTCTTTCAATCCAGAGCACCACAACAGGAAAAAAGTCTGTAAGTGCTGCTGTATAGATCAACTCAGAAGCTTATAAACTGAGGCACAAGGCCCAACAAAACCTAACCTATCTTGAGTATCAAGTATATGGTGCGGTCCACATGGGTAGGTCCATTCAAGGGCAACACGTCAAGATTTAGTAAAATCCCACTTCTAGTGTTTTGCCACTATAAGTCACAAAGACAAAAGTTTCATTGGACATTCTTGTTTATGAGATACAAAATATTGAAAATTTGCTCACTTTCTTAAAATAATATTTGTAAAAAAATATTTATGATAACACTTTTGATTTGCTCACACCAAATTTGTTTTTTCTTTTGTTTGTAAAGCTATTGTTCCTGGTGCTGAATTGTGATCACTGCATAAAAGGTACCTCAAGTGTAGCTTTTTAAAAAGATATATTTTAGAGGTTCCTAATAAATCTTATTTATACAACTCTCATTGTCACAGCTCATTTCATTGCTGGGATGTAAAAAGTTAAAATTTATTCCCTTCTAATAAAATAGTCCATTGTGCAACAATTTACAGCTCTCTTGTTTTACAACTCACATCACCTGCTTTGTTTCCCTTTGAAATTAAACATGTTTTTATGACCTTGAAAGCTAACTGTTTGCTTGCAAAGCATGTTGTACAGCAAGCGCTCACTTAATTACATCAACTGTAAGAGTAAGACTTCTATCATATATTGATACAAGGTGCAGTGACTGTCAGATACAAACAAAGAAACACAAAGACAATGATTTCAGTAGTACAACAATGACATCACAAGTTATTGCAAAATGTACAATTTCAAATTGAGTGAATAATGTTCAGCATTTTACATCTCAGCTTAGGAATGCCCTTTGGACTGCTTGAATTCATTTTATTTTTGATGCTCTTCGATATGTATTTTTGAAATGTTAGAAATGAGGTACACTTTAAGCATGGCTAACACCACAGCAACATCGGACAGAATTACAGTAAGCCTTTTGTGAGCTAAACAGCAGTTACAAAATTTTTTTTTTCTTGCCAGTAAAGACCCCAAAATTTGCCAACCTGTGCAATTATGTATCTGCATTGGAGGACCTAAAAAATGTAGGGGTAAAGCAATTATTTAGGTTGTCATGTCAATTGACATCATTTATCAGAAACCTGCACAAAAACTGGATGGTTTTTGGAACAAACAACCTGAGTGGTATAATTTACATTATGATAACAGAACAGTACTCTTCAAGGCAAATTAAGATCACTTATCAATATAGTATGACCATTATTAGAAAAAAGTCTCTATGACAATCTGTTGTCTTGATTTGAAAAAATTCAGAGCAGATTCCAGATTAAAAATTGCTTTACAGTGACCTGACCTTTATTGTGAACTGACCTTCATTGTTGTAGAGAGACTAGATACAAAATTCCAACCTTACTTTTCCTGCAATATGCAGATGAAAGAAAAGAGTTAATTTTTCAAGGTCATATGAATATTGCAACTTCAAAAGTAACTAAAATGAGGTAACATTAGCTAGACAAAAGAGGACATTACAAATTGCTGCATAATTAAGCATTTAAAATTAAGTGAACACACTCCACCTTCAATAAATGTATCTTAACAATCAGGAATGTGCTATACAAATATAGGTGGGTCCAATGGGCCTAAACGATTAATTTAAACCTCTGCCACCCAGGTTCTTCTAATTCAAGACAACTAGGAGCACTTTAAGGCTTCCCAAACCAACTGGATGTGGAAATAATATTTGTTGGACTCTGAAATTCTATCACTTATTCCAGATTTGTGAAATTATGTAAAATTGGCCCATATCAATCAATCCATATGAGCCATTGTTAAGATACTAGAAAATAAAATTGGGGCATTTTCTACAAAAGTGGACTTCAAGCAAGCTTGTATGATACAATAATCAGCAAACTTTTGTCTAATTCTTTTAAAACCCTCATTTAAAATGACGAGTGAAAATCACTCTCATTTTTCTCTGAGGGAATAATATATAAAATTTTTTTGTACAAACAATTAATACCTCCATCTAGACAAGCTTTTGTAAAGATGAAATATCCATATATAATATTTATATATCAAGCCTATCTATCACACAAATTTCTGTACAAACTACTTGTTAGAACCATCAATAAATAAACGGACAGAAGTTATTTCTCAAATTGCAAAGCAACTAACAAGGTTATCACTGCTGACAAAACTCAAAACAGACCTGATGTTCAAACCTTACATATAGCCTTCTTTGTCAATAGATAAGATGTACATTCATTGTTTACTGTTTTCAAGTGCCTGTGTAAAGCCATTTTGTCACCGATATTGCAGGAGACAATGTCTCACCTTTCCATTGTTCTTTAATTTCCGTTGTTCTTCCCCTTTCCATGGTTCCACGATTTCCAGGAATTTTACACATTCAAAATGACAAAATTACATGATATTCAAGGACCTTGACTGACATTTCCAAGACCTTTAAAAACACGCAGATCCCATATTTCCTTCTTTTTGCACAAAATAATGAATCTAAACATTGAACAATATGTCCAAGCTCTTTCATTATGTTCCCTGACTTTTCCAAGACCTTTGGAATTTTTTTTTTTTTTTTGACCTTGACTTTTTAGTCATGAAAATTCAATTTCAGTTTTCTCTGACTTCGCATGGTTTCCAGGACCTGTACAAACCCTGGATATTATGTGGCAATCACCTCATCTCCAATGTAACATGTGTCCCTCCCATGGACTTCCTATGTACATGGACAGAGCATACTGCATGGCAGACTGTCGCTACTGTACATGTGAGTATAGGCAGAGCAAGATTGCTGTCTGCTGTAGTTTTGTGTGTGTGTGTGAAAGTTTGGACTTGCTCAAGTAGTTCAAACCAACAGATTTTGCAAGAAACTTGGAATATTTTCAAAATTATGCAAAGTAAGGTCAAAATCACTACACGTATTGCAGGAATATGATGGTTTCCCATTCAAGGTTAATGTTTGTGTAAAATATTACAGAGTCGTTGCCAATTCACACAAATTGTAGCTTCCTGGCAGCCATCTTGGTGCACCTTTTTGCCCCAGTTGGTGGCAACAATCTACATACAGGATGTAGGCGTTTCATGCTCTGTCCATTTATACAGGAAGGCCATGGTCCCTCCTAATTTGGGGACAGAGTAAGCACATATAAAAATTTGAAAACTTTGGTTTGAATATTCAAACTCCCTTCCCCTATGGACAAATTCTGACAGCCAAGGCATGGTCTGACTTTAGGTAGACATAGCTGGGTCCCTTACCTTTGGTCTTTCAATTTCCTTCCTTGTCTGTATCATGGATGGTTGCACACTAAATTGTACCTTGATTCCCTTGATTTCACCGAATATAAGGGTTTGAAATTCATGTAGTTGGTTAGTTAATAGTTAGATGGAGTTTCATTGCCCAGTTCCCAACCTATTGGTTTAAGTGGAGCAGGCCACGGCCATTTTTCGAGTTGTGGCTCACTGGCTTGTTTTCCCTACTCCATTGCTTATGCAGAGCATCATGCACAAAGGTAGTAGGTTCCTTATCATTTAGAAAATAAATAAAGATGATTTAAGGCTAATGGACCCCACTAATGGCTGCCTACAGTCACTAAATACAAGTGCTGATTCGATTCATCCATAAAATACCTTGCCACCAGTATCTATCCAAGTACAAATGCCTACAACATTCACTTGAGTATTTGGTGTAGTATTGTCATATCCAGCTTGGTAATATAAACTTAGGTGACAAAACCTGCCATCTACATTTCTACAAGATATTACAAACACTGTTTCCATTATAAACCATATTAAGAGAAACCACTTCAATTCATTAAATGTGACAAAACGTAACTGTAAAGAATGTGAGCTGGTGAGGCCGAACAATGGACACTTTCATTCACAACACTCCCACCTTTAAAACAAAAGTAGTCCAGACCAAAGTTATATTTTATGTTTAATCAATTAACAACAAAAGTAACATGCAGGTGAAATTTCCTTACATCTTGCCTTAAACTTTCTATCAAACTTTCTAACCCTGCCATTGACGGAAATTTATCTTCATCCGGACACAATCTCGGATTAAGTTGCTTCAGGGTGAGCACAGAAAAGCTCAATACGTATAATCACAATACTCTCAGAACAGTCCATGCTGTGCAACACAAGCTCCAGCACTCTGCATTGTCCGAATTAGCAGGCAGTCAAAAAGTTGAGTCAATTGATAGTTTCTGTAACCTTTTACAAGAAATGTAGTTTGCGGTGAGAGGATTGGCCCTTGAACTAGGAAAATAGATCATGGCATTTACCAAAGACATGATTTTAGGGTTGGAGTGGCTATAAACTGTAGGTGAACATCAAGTTAAAACCTGACTTAGATGCCCAAAAGTCAGGTTTTAAGACTTTTTAGTGATGGCCAGTTTTGGTAAGGGCTATTTCATGCCATGAACCCTTGACCATGAAGCTTCTGTTCTTTGGTTAGAGAGCTTACAGCTTTACTTTTTTGACAATGTGCTTAATAACTAGAGGATACTTTCTAACATCCACTGCAAGAGATGTATTCACAGACTGTATGTGTCCACCAGGTGTTTAAAACAAAGTAAATGTTGACTTTACAGGGTTTCTAAGCTTTTCAAATGCTGAAATTCTAGACTTTTTGGAGACTAAAATGGAAATACTAAGAGCTGTTAAAAAGAATGAATTTCGTACTAACTGGCACCAATCTTTAGATGCTTACCTAGCATGTATGCAAAATAAACATGATCACAACTACCGAATGAGTAAGGTTTAAATTTTCAAGACCACAATACAACTCCTCCAGACCAAACACCAAATATTCCAGTTTTCAAGACCACAACAAAATTTCAGACACTTTGAATTTTCGTACTGCATGCAAAGCCTAATATGTTAAAAGATATATGAATAGCTATGATGTGATACCTGCTCTCTTTATATTCAATAGAGGTAGAATATTAAGAATAGTAGTTGGCAATATCAACTGTGGTCTGGACTGTTCATTTACATGAGAAATACTGAATTAACTGAATACTAACAAAAATACAAAAAAAGAAAAATCACACACACCAACAGAAAAGCAGGGAAAATTCTTCATGTGTAAAGATGTTCTCCATAAATAGGAGTTAAATTTAAACCATTCCAAAAGTGAGGAACTTGAGAAATTGTGACATCTAGCTTTTAAGTTTGGAGTATCACTGTAAGGATGAGACATGGAAGTAATTCATGTTCTTTACCTAACATTACATGAACTTCAATGTAACAATTGGTACTTTCTTTACATGGACATTCTCTTGGTAACTTGAGCTGACCCATTTTGACCTACAAATATGGTCAAAAAGTAAGTAGCATGCCACCAATCTTACCTAGGAATATAAATAATTGACCCATGTCTGACCTGAACTGACCTAACATGACCAAGAAATATGACCAGTATTGGTCAAGGAGAAAGTAGCATGCAACCCATCTTCCAGTGGAATATGCATGACTTGACTTGCACTGACCAACAAGTATGGCCAGTATTGGTCAAAAGAAAGTAGCATGCCACCCATCTTACAGTGGTAAAATTGAGTGGCCTTATTCCACCAGAACTAACAAAATTTTGACCAACAAATATAACAAGTAACAATCCAGTAATGAGTACAGAGCCGACCATCCTACAAAATCTTACAAAATGAGTTCTGCCAAACAAAAACTACAGTTCAGCATGAAATGAATGTAAAATGTTCATGGAATTTAAATGGTGCAAGGTCATACAATGGCACTCTTTTAAAACTTTTCTTAGTTCACATTATACCATAAAATATATTCAAAAATTCTCATCACCATCATAAAATAAAAATATTTTTCAGAATATATACACTACTTAAATTTGGAAAATAAAACAATCAATATGTGACAAAATCTATTACAGTTTGCAATTTTATGAAAGATGTAAATAATTTAAAAAAAGAAAAAGTGTTATGGTTAAAGGGATATTTGGTTGAGCTTCTTCCACACTGAAAATGCACCATCCAAATAGACTTCAGACTAGGGACCTTGAACCAAATATTTAGGAGGATGCTGGCCCCCAGTGGTTTGCAGGATATTTTTAAAAGGGAACGTGATTTTTTAATTACTTGATAAGTTCTACACACGAAAGTTACAGTTAACTTTGAGTTGTAATACTCCTGATAAAGTTGTGAAGCATGTAAACATGCACGCTCCGAACAAATGGACTATGGTGCCATGCTTAGACAATCTTCAGTGTCATTTGTGTCTTACACTTTTTGGCTACATCTCTGCCAGTTATTATGATGGTCTTTAATAGTTAAATGTTAGAATATAAAAACTGAATTTAACAAGGTGTGATGGTATAATGCACTCAACGAGTATGAGCCACTAACTTCTGACCCCCAGCAGAGAGTGGTGAGTCAAAAGTGCATCATCTTCATCCATCATAGTTTTGACACAGGGTGTCAAATGTCTCCAAAGTTGCATCAATTTTCAGTTAGTTAGATGAAGTTTTACTGACCAGTTTCTAACCTATTGGTTCAAGTTGAGCCCGCCATGGCTTTTTTTCCAGTTATGGCTCACTGGCTTGTTTTCCCTACTCCATTGCTGTGGTATGACTTGACCTGGGAATTGAACCCAGGCCTTTCCCAGTGAAAGGCGAAAGCTCTACCGTAAGACCAAACACACAGACCAAAGTTGCATCAAAGCAACTTAATGGGTGTGCCATTTTAATGCCATAGTGACATGGGTTTGTCATATTCTATGGGGAATGTGCATAAGTCTAAGAAATGTTGGGCCAACTGTGCCACAAAGGGGTGCACCAATGAAGAAAAATGTTTGACAATGATAATAACAATGGCCGAACTTTCCTGGGAGTTAGAGGGTGCACTGTACAATCGGTAAGTGCATAATCTAGCAAAATTAGCCTGGAATGGCTTGACTTAAAAAAATTTGAAGTACATGAACCAATATACTTTTTCTCTTTCACAAAGGAGCCTCTATAAAATACACTTCAGGAAAATATAACAGTCTGAACTTTACTTTCAACAATATGACAATGTACTTTCATCCTCAGAAAATGATCTGCAGATAGCTGATCAATTTTTGATCCTATTCAGTTTGGGTATCACATTGCTAAATTCTGTAAAATTGGAATAAAGTTTTACATTGTTGATTGTAAACAATGCTCATGTAACTATGATCTTCCTTCAATGTTCTTCTTAGGAGTTGCTTTACGCTGTCACAGCTTGGAGGTTGTTCTTGTAAAATAGGCTTTGAAAGTACTCTGGATTTGTAGCTGGAGCAAGGAGAGCCAAACATGCAATTAATCCTATCACCAGCAGAGCCCAGATTATTGCACGTTGAGTTGGAGGATATAAATGAATCTGCTCAAATGCAGGAAAGCCCATGACATTGCAGAATGCATGCGAGAGGAATGGCCCAATTAGATGACCTGAAAATACAAAAAATATGAAAAATGGTAGATGCTCCACATTTGAAAAAAGGATCACCTAATTTATATAATTGATCTCAAAATTGTTTTTTTGACAATTCACAAGATGATTTAAACTGTGTTGCATCATGTTTCATACTGGCCAAAATTGTCACCTCAAAATACAGAACATGAAGAACTGGGCGTAGAAAGTACACAAGCGGTAAAACTCAATGGACTCCATCATCTAGGGATGAAATTCTCATTTCCTCTGTAAATGTTCAAAATATACATGGAAATCACTTGAATATATGTAAATATTAGTGTAACTTCACTAAGCTGTTGCAATGAAATTTTTTGATCATTGTTGGTATTACTCTTTACTTTTAATGCCTGAAGTCGAAAAATTGAAACATTAATACTTTTAAGGATCTTCAAACTCATAAAATGGAACAGCACAGCTTTAAATGGAATGGTTGGAAAGTATGTGCTTGTACAAAAATAACCTTACAATTTCAATGCAAAAAAAAAAAAAAAAAAAAAATGCATATGTAATTATGTATACTATGTATGTAATTACCATAAAATGTTAATTCTCTTCCAACCATAAAAAGCTGAATAGCTCCCTCAATATAGTGAAAAGCTACTTCAGTCTTCACAGAGTGTGACAATTGACAATGTGTGATGTGTAGGTTGCATTAAAATGGTATGCTAGTGACAAACTGGTGAGCTACATTGAACATTATCTTCAGCTTTTGTGCTTTATTGACTCCCTACAGACAAATCTGATCAGCACTCGTATTTGTGGACTGTAGGCAGCCATTAGTGAGGTCCATCATCCTTAAATCATCTTCATTTATTGTCTACATGAATATCAAATTATCATATTCAATGAAATTGAGAGAATTAAGATACAGTTCAGTGTACAACCATCCATGATACAGGTGAGCAAGGAAATTGAAAAACCAATGGTAATGGACCCTAGTTATTTTGGACTTTAATCACACCGTCACTTGACTGTCAGGATTTGTCTATAACACCATACCAGATACTTGCCATTGCACATCACAACAAAGCTTTTAATATTTTATATGGCATCATGAAAAAGCCAGTATTTGGTACAAAACTTGTCATATTTATTAATACAAGTATATGGATAAAGTATAGTATACAGGCAAGGATAGAATTCAGGGTGATGCCCTTAAAATTTCCACTTCAACCCCCCTCCCCTCAAAAAGCAATTGTTACATTTTATCACTGACGTATAGCATCACAGCTAATTATAAGTGAATGGGACTGCTTATATAAGGGTAGGATGCACTGTTTTAACCAACACTTTGATGCCAGATGTGTCGCAAAAAGTCAAGAAATGTTGTTTTTAGCCAGAGGTGTACATATTTTGGATTTCAGCCCTAAAACCTGCCCCCTCCCAGCCTGTATGCCTTTGTATCTGTGTTATGGGCCTATCACAGCCCGTACAGAGAATCTGTATGCATGGTTCAAATTAAAAACACATTTACCATCTGTATCAACTGTTTAATAATAATACTATTTCCCAGTTTCTTTGCTTGGTAAAACAGACCTTGAAGAAGTGCATTTCTTTGGGCCCCTAGTCAAAGAATGGGAACTCAGAAAATTCAAAATTCAAGTTTAATACAACAATGCACCTCCCACCATCCATAAATTCTTCAGAAAATGCGATCAGTAACAAACCTGCAAGTTCTGCAAAAATGGAATGTTTTAGTTTTAAATTATGCTGGCATTTCATATGGGAGAGATTCACTAATTTCTAGACACGTCCAATCATAAATAAGCACAGACTTGAGCAATAACGACATGTTTACATTGTACTTAACATTCCATAAGCACCTTGCATCTGGTTCTTGCCATACACAAACTTCAGAACATTTTTATTCGTTGCTGAGAGGAGAAATGTACTGCACATTCATTCTGGCAGTATGTGAAAGATTTTGCCATCTGAACCCACCCGTAACAGTGGCCAAGAGAAGCATCAATTTGGACGTGCAGTTTGGGAGTACTAAATCCCTCCAATTTTTGAGTTCTAAAGCAGTATCCCTGCATGGTACAGATTGATATCATGTCTGCTAAGCAGAACGGATACAAAAATGTTCCTTTCAAATGTGGAATGGTTTTACGTCACCTCTTTTCCTCTCTGGAGTTTGGGTTACCATAGAAACTTTTGTATTAATATCTTGATACATTCTGTAATCAGCTGTTTGTGCATTGACACCCCAGCAGCGTCCTATATTTCTATGCAGCAATCCATACATTGTTTTAAAAGTCATTTGAATCATTTCCTCATTGTCAACTATGTCCCATTAAATCAGCTCCCACTGTTTTTGAAACGTGTTCTTCTTCCTCTCATTCAAACAAATGATTTATTTCTAAATGCCTTCATGTTTTCTTTCCAAGCATTGTTGTATATCATTATTGCTGTGTCTTTCTTTGTGATTTGTTTTGTATCACCTTATAAAAACTTTCAAAAGCTCCTTTGGTTTTCCTCTGCCGTCATGCGTGGTGCTCCTCATAAGGGATGGAGTAACGATAATAACTGAATGCCCCACATCTTGAAAAAGAGCAGTAGGCACTGCTAGATTTAATCCACAAGGTTGTTAGTCGACCTGTAAAACCCTATTCCAACCTCACCTAATCTTGGTTCCCCCTTGACCTTGTTAATTATGAACTAGTTTCTACTCCAAAAGCCATTCTTTTCAATCAATTGAATCCTACATGTATTTGTACATTGTGTCAAGTACTGTATCAGTTGAAATTTGAAGTTTCAATGAATAAGAAAAAAGAAAAAAAAAAAAACAACATCATTGTCAGGGTTGCAAACAAGATGACAAGATTTAAGTCTTCCTTCTACTGTTGCAATGCAGTTTTTCTGATCATTTTTAGTACAAAAATATTTTAACACTTCAAGTCAGAAAATAGGACTGTTCTGATTTTGCATGTTTGTTTGTTTTATAACCTACAAACTGGGACAGTTTTGCTTAAAGCAATTGTAGGCAAGTACGCACTAGGTTCAGAAAATGTTTTTTCTTAAAAGTAGTCACTCGTTTGAAACAACAGAGTAAACAAAGTAGAATCCTGCTGCTCAGAATATGTTCCTTGTTCCATAGCAAAACTTTCACCAGAAAACTTATCATCAACTTGGGTCGAGGACAGACACAAAAGTTTTCACAATACAGTAACAGAAGATGTGTAAGTATGGTGTCCTTTCTTGTTTCCCTTTAAAAAATTTCATTTTTGGAAGAGGCATCACAACCTCATTGGTGAGTACTCCAAACTAAGCAACAAACCTGGACCCTTGGTAGCATATGCATTATAGGGTCGGGGGAAGAATCTTTCAAAGGGTGCAGGGATGACTTTAACTCAAATTTTTAAAGTTTTGGACCAACGTGGACTTTCAAAATGGGGATACTCTACTTTCTTACTTGTCCCATTTGCAAGAATGAATCCACTACTCTACCCTATTGGAAGAGCATCCCCAACCTCACATGCTTAGAATGCTTTGGACCCAAGAAAAAGCTACCAATTAGGGCTGTGAAAGTGAAGTGATTAATCGCTACAATCCCATGTGAAATAAACGTTAAGCACAAAGCTACAGTATAAGCGATTAATTGCAAAACCTGTTTTTGACATTTTGTGAGCAAAAACAAATGGATTAAAGAATTTTTTTATCCATTTGTATACTCTGATAGGATCCCAGGTTTTTGTTAAATGGAACATTCTGGGCATATTTGAACCTTGTAGGCTTCAAAGTTTCAGAATAATTTGATTTTACCATGCAAGATAACAACTGTTATTACTTCTGCATTACATTCAGTATCAGTCACTACATACTGAAATTATTATTTTTTTTTTTTGTGATAAGGTAATCGCGATTAATCGCTAAACGATCGCAAATTTTTGAGGTTAAACGTTTAGTTATTTTGCTAAACATTCACAGCCCTTCTATCAATACTGCTGGATACAATTCCAGACTCTTTACAACTACATAAGGACAAATGGTATGATGTGACATTAATTGTAATTCTAAATTAATGTTGACATTTATATAAACCAATGTGTAGTAGGTAAATAAAAAAAAAAAATTAAATACAAGGCAGAAACACCAACCTGTCCTTATAAATAGGAAAGCAGAATAGGCACCAAAAATGGATGTATAGAAAAATTGAAATACTGCAAGGAAAGAAAAGGAAAATTATTAGATTTAGAAATGCTACAGAAACAGATCACTAGCACCCAAAGAGAGTGAGCAGACATTCGTTTAGCTGAGCTCTTAACTAGGCAGTAAAAATGAAACTAATTCCACTGTGCACACTAATCAAAAGTGTTCTTAATCACAGCACTATTTCATTTTTTGCCCATTTGCTATTAAAGCTCTCAAGTATTTCCCAAAGAAAATTTATAGTTTTTTAGTACAGGTCTATGAAAGTCATAAAAATTAAATGACAATATTTAAAATGTTTTTTTTTTTTTACTGAGGCAACTACAGCTTATTAAGAAACCATATGTAGAGGAGATCTAGAGATGAGAAATATTTAAAGATTCAATAGTTAAGGAATAAACTGCATTTGTAGGAGTATTGTTGGTGAATAAAGACTCCTAATAGAAAAATAACTGACAAGGTAAAGCCGAGTCCAATATTTCTTTCAAATTTGGAGTTGAGACAGTTCATTCAGCAACAATATACTGACAAATGTGTTTTATACCTTTTCTGTTAGCAAAAAAATTTTTTTTTTTCTTCTTGGTTTTACTTTCTCTAACATATTCATTGCTTCATTTGTAGGCTTAGTGCATATCGTGTTCACACCTTCATATCAAGTCTTATAAATAAAGTAAATGATAAACGCTTATATATCTGTATTTACGATATACCAGCAAAATGAACACAAGCCTTTAGCCTTTTTTAGCACATGTGAGCATGCGAGGCAAGTCCTATATTATGTGATGAGGGTTGAACCAGGGTAGGGTAGGGGGGCATTTACATAGGTAAATAGGTGGGTGGGGGGGGGGTGATGTACATCTCATAATTTTCTCATATCAGGCTGAAAATGAGACCTTGGTTTTATATCTAAATGATGCCAGATTTTATGAGCAAACCAATAAGATTCTCAAAGACAACATAATCATTTCATAAAATGTCCCACAAACTTGAACAAAGATGCCACCTATGTTTTTAACTCATGTATCTTAGGGTAACTCAGAGCTACTTTGACAAACTCAATGTGACTCAATGGACATCGAAAGTATTCTTAAAACATTAAAACGTCTCCCCTTCAAGCCT
Source organism: Holothuria scabra (assembly GCA_037179385.1). NCBI lineage: Eukaryota > Metazoa > Echinodermata > Holothuroidea > Aspidochirotida > Holothuriidae > Holothuria > Holothuria scabra. Next base: position 49,883,472 of record CM074180.1, read on the forward strand.
ATTTAATGTCCAAAACACAGTTGTACGTCATAGAATTGAGATTAACTATGCCAGAACGCAGATGAGTGCTATGGTTTCGCTGCAAAACCATGCGTATGCAGTGATGGAAAAATTATAGTTTAGCAGCGAAACCATTCGTAGCTAAGGGGTCAAGTATTACAAATAGATGGAAATGAGTGAAAATTTTTGAGAAGCAATGATGGCAACTGTAGCACAAAATACTGTGCAAATGAAAAATGAAAAATAAAAAAGCACATAAAATTTCCACAGTTATTCATTTCTGAAATTTATGTATGTCCCACTATCACACAATGTGTGGTTCAGGAAAGACAATATTTAAGACTGTTTTATGCATGCAACATTCTTTTGAAAATAGATGTAGGCAGAAGTAGAGATCACTCTTGAAACTTTTATACACCTTATGCAGTTGATGTCTCACAGCACAAATTATGCCCTCGTTTGGGGGCAAAACAAACCAACACTGACAAATGCAGACAGCTGATTTGTCACACGCAAGTTGAATACAGGCATAGTCTGCTACAAGAGCAGGGCCAGTTCTTATGGGTGCACCCAGGTGTTCCATTGTTTTTCCCCTAGGGATGACTTCAGTGTGTCATCAATGCATAAGGTCTTTTCCTGATTGCCAGGTTGGGAGAGGATTCCCAGGGGAAGGTTCCCTTTGAGAAAAATTGATATCAGCAGAAGGCCTAAGGTGCAAAGTGTTTTTCAAGTACGTTCATGCAGTAAAACTATATTTATATGGGAAAAATAATTCCAAACAACCTACAAATTCTCCCCTCCCTTGACAAATCAAACCATGGTGACCATGGCAAAACTTTGTTGCCTAGCAAAATGGATTTCCCTAGAATTTTGCTCAAGATTTGCAATTTCCTAGAATATGGAAATTTCCTGAACTCATACATCTTTGTTTGCAATTTTGATTTTAATTAGATGGATTTAGTTAGATGGAATTTATGGCCCAGTTCTAATCAAGGTAGGGCCACAGCCTTTTGTCCAGTTGTGGCTAACTGGTTTGTTTTCCTTACTCTACTGCTTATGCTGAGCACCAAGCACAATGGCAGTAGGCTGTATTTTTAAACTCTTCGGGTAGGTTAGGTTACATGTAGTTTTACCGCCCAGTTTCCAACTAATCCGTGTGACCCGCCAGGACTCAAACTCCCTACCACCCTGCTTCAAGTCGGATGCTCTACCAACTTGCTCGTGTAGATGGACAGGGAATGATCTCACACTTGTTAAAGAGTCCAACATCTTTGTTGAACAAAGTCCTTCCTTGAAGTGCTCCCCTACCATAAAATGGTTATTGAAATACAGGAACAACCTTGCAAACTGCTTTGCAAAGTCACTCCCATGGCAACACGTATGACATGACAAACATTTTTCTCTAACCATCGCCCTGTCTTTTCTCTGTTTTAAATATATTTTTACTGAAGTAACTGGATACGCAAGGGATTTTCCTACTTTTCACTTTGAGGAGTAAAATTTTTCAACTCAGAAAGAGATACAAAGCGTAATTTTTTCCAGACAGATTATCGTGAATAATTCAATTCAGGGATTTTCACAGCCTAAAGCTGCCTTATATTCCTCTCTGACAAAAGCATTGAAAAGGAGGTCATGTGACACTGGGTAAATTGCACCCCTTGAAAGAGAAACACCTTTTTCTAATCAGCTTGGGCTACCCTTGATAAGTTGCCTCACGCAAAAGATTTTTATTCATTTTGCACAATCCTTATCTTGAAACAAAATTTTTCATTCCAGCAGACAAAAGAAATCTTCACAGTTCTTGCAAAGATGAAAAGACCTTCTAAACCTCAGAGCATCTGATGACTCTATTTTTACTTATTTTTTTTCAAAATACTAAATTTGATTTGAAAATGGCCTTTCCTATTTTTTTTTTTTTTTTTGTTATGTAATCAAACCTGAAAGAAAGCTGAAACTTACTTGCAGGGAGCCAAATAGCCTCATCTTTTCTAAGTCTAAATCTAAGTTTTTCTGATACGTGATGGATATGTGCTGTTGAAGAGAAGTAAGAAAAATTTGAGGTAAACTTTGGGACAAAATAAATCCCAACCCACCTGTTTCGAATATCTGTAAGTCCAACTTTAACACCTCAACTATAATACTAGAATTGACAAGCTGGGAAATGAGGCACTTCTGGCTAGAGCAGATAAGACACTGAGTAGTTACACACAAATTTCAACGAAAATTTATGGCAGGTAAATATTACTCTGTGGTGGGGCAACTTAAAGGACCAATCCTCTCACCCCAAACTACAATTTTTATGGGGGGTTACCGATATTCTCGGTTGGCTCAGCTCTTTGACTGACAGTTAATTCAAACAATGCAGAGTACCAGAGCTAATATTACACAGCATGAAATGTACTGAAAGTATTTTGATTGTACACATTGACCTTTTTTATACTCACCCTGAAGCAATAAACTGAGATAGTGTCTGAATGGGGATGAATTTCATACAATTAGGCCAATGGGAGGGGCTTTAGTTAGAAGGTTAGGAGAATTGGAACTGTCTGGGGTGAGAGGGTTGGGCCTTTAAAATATGAAGAGGAAACCAAGTTCCACTTGTCCCTGGGCCAACCGAAGACTTGTGATTCATCTGTCCACCCCTTGGCTGTAGTACTGTATCTGGGTCCTTAAAGATAGTGCGACATGTCTGCAAAAGGACCTGACTTCACTTGGCAGTTATGGAGTGAACTTTTCTACAGAAAAATCCTTTGGAATTATTTCAACATCTTTTATGGTTCTCAAGATATAGCTCTTCAAAGTTCCAATGGTTCTGGAGCAACTTGTTGTTAACGCAAAAATAATGTTGTGGAGTGTTGCACATTGTTGACATTTCTTTTGTTAACCTTGTATTAATTTAATCTTAATAACTCGTCAGATAGCTTATGGTTTGGTTATTGATACTGATGATTTTCAAGGACACAATTTAAATATCCCGTTATAAAACCCCTAGGACATTCTAATGATACAACAGTCCTTGAAATGAAGAATGTAAAGACAAAGGGCCATCCTTTGTCTTTACATTCTTCATATATGGTATGTCCCTCTCATGACATCACAAGATTTGCATATTGAGCTCATATTTATAAATGATCAAGTGCAAATCAAAAATTGCCCTGTAAAATTGTCAATTTTTGACACATTTTGATGAGAATTAAGGCTATTTTCTTGGTTTTCAATGCTGTTTACATTGAATACCCAAATTTGTCATTTTCACGTCACACGACCTTTACAAGTAGATTCTGTTGGATTAGAAGCAGTAGATCTGAGGGCTGAAACAGACTCTCACTTCTAAAAGTATCCCCTCTTCTGTAAATAGCTTTGAAACACGTAAAAATTTCTATAATTGTGCAATGAAACTGTCTGGAGGCCAGTCTGACAGGAATTTCTTAATTTCTTTTTAGCTCTTATGACTCACCTACGCCAAAGAAAAGCGGACATACAAATATACTAGTAGTAGGGCCAAGGCACGGCGTCAACAAAGGCAGCATGCAAGCTCTGAATACAAACTCTTCTGTGAAGGGCGCCTGTTTAAAAGAACAGAATATGAAAACAGCTTTTGGTCAAAGAGAAGAAAATTTCTGTAAAATAATTGTTATCTTTCTCAACACTACCATTTCACTATGTTGCAGGTTCACATACTGTACATCATACTTGGTTCATTTTGAGAATGATCTTAAAATCAACCCTCTTTCAACCATTATTGCACCAACCTTTCAAAAATCATTTCACAATTCAGATTTAATATCCTAACAAATGCAAATAATTCAACATTTGATTTGTTCCTGTGTGACCTTTTTTAACTCTAAACAAATACCAGAGTTCTCTACCCCCTCAATAGCATCTTTCTTGATGGGAAGAGGAAAACTGCCCTTTGAAAGCAAGACAGGGCTTTCCCAGTGCTAAAGCAAAGACATTACAAGCATAGATACCAAACTGAAAATGGTGCAGTGACACCTCCTGGAGGCTGAAACAGAGACCTGTGCAAATGTTCTTAAAACCCATCAGTCAACTGTAAGACAACAGGTAAAACTGATGTCTTCTTATAATACAAATACTTTGGATTTAAAGACATCTCAATTCTTGCAATCAAAATTGACCACTTCATTACACTTAAATGAACAGTTTCTTGATTATTCAAGGCTTTCTACTGAAGAACACTTATATATATATATATACGCACAATAACTGGCCCTAAGTTCATTGACTGATTGGTCAGTTTCCATTGTATCTTCACAAGTGCACATCTATGCATTTGTTTATTATTCTTATTACATTCTCACAATGAAAATTCAACTAATGCTTTTATTTTCCAAGCATGGAGTGGTACAGGGCAATCAACTTTAGACACTGAGAAATGTATTATAAGTGTATAGACAGTAGACAGGGATGTAGCTAGCCAAATTTGAGTGCCAGGTAATTTTCTGATCTGGGCAAAGTACCCCACCCCTCTCCACCCCATGGCATCTACCCCATTTTTCAGCCATTAATTTTTCATTTTTACCTCATTTTACTACAGGGAGTGAATTTGGGGCTAGTTTCTGGTCTAATTAGGAAGATTTGTGGTGGGTGGGGAGAGGTGTATTTGCTTGGAATGCTGGGTAGGAATATGGAGTGTTGTAGCTACATCCCTGTGTATAGACTGAAATTTATGCATGCTTGTCAGGGCATCTAGCAGTGTAAGAATAGGAGTAAGGAAGATAAATTTGTAACATCTTTGTGTTCAATGCCCTTACGCCACATGGCCTTGCAGTCATGTAGGGAACTCACATATGAGGCGATGAGGAGCAAGATAGACCAGGGTTTTCCCTGGGTTAAGAACTGAACGTTGCGCATCTGATGCGTCCATAGGTGGGGGGTGTCCCCCTCCCCTTTTGGAAATTTTGAGACTTATGCAAGTCCCTAGACGCAAAATGGTGACACTTTTGAGGCAAATTAATCAACACAATTTCTGTAAGTTGATGCAAAAATATTAGCACTGAAACTCACATTTGTACAAATTTTGATCTACAGATAGCAGTCACATTGGCTTTATATCACCATAATTTCTGCTTCAAAAGTTTTGGTTCATCCGCATGGCTTTTATTAAGCACTGGCACCAGACGATTTTTAACCCCAGTTGGCCGTTATTTCGCGCCCGTTGCTCACCAAAATTGACATGATTGGACCCGGGCCGGCTTGCAACATTACCAGTTCAGGATAGAAAATATTGGGAATATTTCCGTTCGTTTCACGAACAGGATATCAGTTTTGTAGGCGTAATATTTTCACTTCAAAAGTGGAGATACAAATCGAACGTTAATATAGAGTACTGTAGAATTGTTTGTAGTCGATGTCACATGCCTTTTGATAATTTATTTCTTAGGCCAACATCGTGCTCTGTCTAGTTTTCATCTCCCAATCATGTCGGAACATTTGAATTCTTTTACTGCACTGGGTAGTAGTGGCGTCATGTAATGTAGCTACTCTCCTGCTTTAACGAACCCCATGTAGAACCATCATTCATGATAATCTTAGCAGTTCTGGGCAGCAAAACAATTGCACCCGATTAATGTATCTTATGGTTCCTTTCAGATATAAATTTCCTTGTATGCTTTAAGCAGTTCTTGTCCAAAACTTATGTCTTGTTTAAATGAAATGCACGTAGGTCAGATCCCCGAAAAATCCACGCACGCAGAGATTTGTGATGCCGTTTCGAGGTGAATTTGGCACGGGGCTCGCCCGGCTGCGCTAGCCATCTGTATAAGCATGGGAAGTGCGATCGTCGTAACACAAACTCAACGGGAAAACTTGTCTCGAGACCGAATATTTTCACACACTAAATCACATAGACGAAGGCGCGAGTTGTAATTGGCTGGGGAGAATCAACGCAATTGAACCAATCACGATGCAGGGACCAATTGAAATTTTGAAATGGATCGTATGCATATGATGTCATCAAGCAAAACATGATGCCTTGTTTGGCGTAATAAACGGACATGCAGGAAAGTCTACTGCATGCATGGGCCAAGAATTTTGCTGCATGAGACCACCTGCATCACTTTTTGTTTGCAATGACGTCGTATGACAACATTGCATAAGTCCTCCTGTAAATAACATTATGCAAGGAATGCTAGAAATGACTTAATTTATGCAAGATAATAACCATTGAACTTCATAAGATTCTAAGTGCTACGTGTACAAAACGTGCACAGATATGTATGCAAAGCTTGGGGATTTGAAAAAAACGGCGAAACACTGCAGCTAGATAGTCTGTACAATGTGTTTTGTGCAGAACAGTTTGTGCAGCAACTTACGCGGCGCTTTCTGTGAGAAAGCAAGGAAAACATTGAATGCAATTCTAAATCTAATTTTATGTAATACCACAGGGTTATAGTGGAAAATATCAAACGATCACTTCCATGACAGGGGTAAAATTTACGTTTGTGATTATTACCTGACCATATTCAGTAATTTTTCTACATTTAAGCGTAACCTCAAGACTCATTTGTTTGCTTGCTTCTTTGATTGAAATGAATTTGTTGTTTGATTTTATTTTTGTCAAGCGCCTAGAGCAGCTACACTTTTGTTCTGATTTGGCGCTATATAAGTTCAATGTATTATTATTATTATTATCAATGCATCCCGTTTTGGCGGGAAGTTAAAGGATTGAGTTTACGGGTATTTTACGAAACTGAGGGCAAGATTCAAGTATATTTTAGCCCCTTTTTCAGTTTGCAAATAATCGGTGGTAATGATCGAGTAAATGCCAGAATGCTCACGATTTCATTTTCCGATTTTCTGAATTGTGGCGTAAGTTTTAAGAATGAAGTAACAGGATATATGTGGGATTTCATCGTAAAGATACAATGACATGGCTTGTGGGTTTGGTTAATAATTTCCCAAATCTGAGACATTAGCCCCGCCTCTAACCTGCAAAATGGACGCTTGTGTTTTGGTCGTGCAAGTCCTGTTGTGCCACGTAGTTACTGCGCTCGGAGTAAGCACAACAGTTTCCTGATACGAGCCTGCGAGGGCAAGTGCAGGCTAGTTAATAATACTGTGTTGTTACTTGCTCAGTAGTAGGCCCTTTGGGATACACATACAGAGCTCCGACTCGCATGCAGTGGAATGTACATGGAAGGTAAAAAAGTTAGTTGCAGTTTTACAAATAAGTCAATGATTTTGTCATTTATTGTATTAACAACAAAAGCGCAATCGTTGACAGAAAGAAGAAAAATTATTGAGGCTAGCTGGCAGCAATTTTGGAACATCGCGGCCGTTTCTTGAACTTCGCGGCCTTCTTGATTTTGAAGCTTGAACCTCGCGGGACGCGACGTTCAAAAGACCCAGGGAAAACCCTGCAGTCTAGTCAGACCTCTACTTGTTGCTCTTCCAAGAAATGTCCCCCAGGGGCTACTCCTCTTTCTGATGGATCCCTGGATGAGCATAGCTTCCTAGTCAAATGCAACTTCCAAAGCTTGTTGTAAAAGACAGAGATGAAAAGGAAAGACTGACATTTACAAGCAGATGCTAAATCTGGTCAATGCAATCTTACCACAATATAGTTCCTTAGCCACAGTATATGAGTTGCAGTTGCGTACTTGCTATGTACCTTTCTGGTATATACAGCTGTGGTATAAAACAAAAAGACAAACAAATAAAACATTGAAGGTATTGATATGGAAACTGAAAGCACTTTATAGCACTAAGCATCCAATAAAAGTACATCATAGGCAAGGATCCAAGGGGGGCTAGGCTTTTATGGTCTCAGCCCTCCCTTTTTCAACACATCACCAATAAAACACACTGGGGATTAGCAGTGCAACTCCCTCACAACCCTGCTTTCTCTTAAGTCAGCCCTTCCTCCTTTTTGCAATGTCTGGATCTGTGCCTGCATTTGGACTAATACAATGATATTTTGGGGACCATACAGTGAGTGATTGGGGAGTACTTTCTAATGGAGAGGGACTTGTGTGAGATATGGTAGTAAAGGAAAAGGGTAGGTAACAAAATTGTTAAAATGGAAAAATGAGATTTGAGAAAGAGTCCTTTGCAGTAATCTGGTACAATCTATGACAAATTGACAACTCCGATTATTAAACTAGAAATCAATCTATTCATTACAACACATTTGTGAAGCTAAAACCAAGGATGGTTGAAAAAATAAGCAGTCTGGACAAGAGATGCTGGGGAAATCAAAAGCATTAAGCAAATAAAGAAACTTACACCATATTTGAACTTGGAAAGATAATACAGAATGCCTGCATTGATGTTAAGTTAAACTTTTCTTACCTTCCATATACCTAACTACCAACACAAATTGGTAAAAAAATTTATAACCACTATTTTCTTGTTTGTCTCTTGAACAGTTATAGCCCTTACAGACCTCAAATTTGCCTGCATTACACTAAAACTGTTATGGTTTGATTGAAAAGTCAAGAGCAGTCCCCCGAAACTTATTTTGAAGCAACAGCTAAATATCACAATTTCCTTCTTATTTCTCTTCAAAGTATCTTTCATCAAATTTTAAACTTCAATATTGCATATTCAAGGTGAACCAAACAGTTATTTCTAGTAAATTTCACATTTGAAAAAAAACCTGTCTTCACATGATTCTTAACAGTCAATCATGAAACTGCACAGTCTACTACACTACTTCAAGTTGTGGTGACTTCTCTTGCCCTTTAACATACACACAACAGTTTCAGCAAGTTACCTTGTGTGTAAAATATCAAATGTAACCAATTATTGATATTCACAAGTTTGTGAACAGAGGTCGTAACAAACAAGTTTCTAGCCTAAAGGACTGATCTTATTATTGTAACAATAGGTCGTTACCAAATTATTCTTCAACCTGCATGGTAACTTGATCAATGATTTGCAACGTTTTAAGCAAACAATTCCTTTTCTACCTTATCTTCAAACTTAAATGTCATGTCACTTCAAATCAAACAAGTTTTCTTGAACAAAATTGTTACAGTGTTCTTCAATTTACAAACTGCAACACATAACATTCATAGTATTTGATGCAGACATCTTCAAACTTGACATAAAATTTGGCAGTTACAAGGACAAATTTGCAACTTTGTGAATTTTCTGAAAATGCCTTGAGATGTAATATACAGTACTAAACAAGAAAACACTGCATTGTACAAGGTTGAAGAATCTAGTAGTTAGGGATCAATTGCATACTCTGTCAAAATGCTTGTCAAAACCCTGTGTTCACTGGACACATTTAAAGGCCCATTTCTCTCATGCCAAAGAGTACCAATTCTCCTAACCTTCTTACCGAAGCCCCTCCCACAATTGTCTGAAATTCATCCTCGTCCAGACACAATTTCAGTTTATTGCTTCAAGGTGAATATAGAAAAACTCAATTTATAAAATCAAAACACTCTCAGTACCGTTCATGCTGTGTAATATAAGCTTTGGCACTCTGCATTGTTTGATATAGCTGTCAATTAAAGAGCTGGGCCAATTGAGAATTTTGGTACCCTGGTACCAAAATTGTAGTTTGGGGTGAGAGGTTTGGCCCTTTTAGGGTACATGCCATCCTCTTTCTGGCGTACTTACAAATTGCAAATTCGCATTGTGATGAATGTGAAAATTTGGCAATTTTGGCAGAGTGACAAATGCATTTTTTGCCAAAATCTGTTTCCCTTAGCATTAAAAATTGCAACGACTTTGCAAAACATACCATTTTCTATAAATGCAAACATAAAAATGATGAATATGACAAAAATTCACCAAATGAGACAACATTCGTGACTATGTGAAATACAAAATCTACAGATTCATGAAATTTTGATTTTGGGATTTGTCAGTACACCAGAAGGGGGACCCTGTTGCCAAAACACCATGTATCAAAAATGTTGCCGGTGTCATGATGCAATCTCTCCGAAGGGCACTTGTCTTCACAAAACTGTCTGATCAAGCATATGCCTATCAGTTAGGTGATCCTATTTACCCCACAGTTCACTTGGCAATGAGTAAGCATCTATGCTGCAACAGTTTAACAAAGAACAGCCTTTTGTCTTGGTGAGAACAACATCTGATAAGAGATGAGCTTGTGTGACCAGGCAGACTGGATCAAAGTGCCACTATCTAATGCTGCAGGGCTTGACACAGTATTGTTTACATCAAAAGACCGTCAGTTGGCGGTGTTTGCTAGAGAATTCCGCATCAGGCTTAACAGGTAATGGTGTACAGAGCAGAAACGAGCATCAACTTCTGTCGCAACTTGTGTCCCTGACATGTGTTCCATGTACACATTTGTATCTATTTGTGTCCAGTGTCCTGAAATGTATCTAGTGTACAGGTTTTAAAGGTAGTTTTGACATGTCAGCAAAATGACTTGACTTCACTTGGCAGTTGCAAAGTAAACTTTCATGAGTTAAAATCTGTTGGAATTATTTCAATATCTTTTATGTTTCTCCGGATGTATACCTCTTCAAATTTTGAATGTTTCTGAAGCAACTTGTAGCTTATGCAAAAATAATGTGGACTGTTGCATAGTGTTGACATTTTTTACGTTAACCATAAGTTAACTATCTCTTTTTAATCATTGGATTGTTTATGGTTTGCCAATTGATACTGATGATTTTCAGGGACACAATTATAACAGATCAGAAATTGCCCTGTAAAATGATCAATTTTTCACAGATTTTGGTTTGAATTGTGACTATTTTTTTTTGTTTTTTAATGCTTTTTAAATCAAATACCCAACTTAATCATTTTCATGTCACACGACCTTTAACAGGTTGATTACACATCTACACCCTACACTCCTGTCCCTATGGAATGCAAAGTCATTATCTGTGAGGGATCCAGAGAGGGCACATGGGCACCCCCACTATTTCCAAAACACCACCACTTTTTCCAAGATTTAACTTTCCATGTACAAAGGCAGACCCGAAACAGTGACTGTATTCTGACAATGCAAGAAGCACTAATTAAATACACCTTTGTTTACAATGGACCTGTCCTAATATGCTATCTTCATTAGTTTAGACAACCCAGCACAGCATTAAAAAAAATTGGGAATGTAGTGAACTCCTCCAAACAAAAATCCTGGACTCCACTAAGTGTTTACACTATTGGTGCAGAGAACTTTACCAGACTTTCAAATGCTAAGTTACATTATTCACCTAGTAAGTAATAAACTGGCTTACCTACGGGAAATTCCCAGACTTTCACAGTGGCATAAAACAGGCAATAATTAAGCATAAAATTCAAACTTACATCTCCTCCATAAAAGAAATCCTACACCTTCACACACCCACAAAAGTAGGTCTACTATTCATGTTCCATGGGGCTGACATCATAATCTATGCATTCTAGTCAAATTTGCATTATTTTATTTTGTGTGTCTCACCATATAATGGGAAAATTTTCCCACTTTCACCTACAAGCAAGCACATATTTAAGAGTGATTTCAGTCAAAAATTTGGAAAATAACATGAAAAATGAACTCTAACAGTCCAACAACTTCCATGTTCATAGGACATTAATATGCCAAGATATAAAATGTTGAAGTTTATTCACTCAAATTTAATTGGTACATTGCGCCATACTTTGTGATGTCATTCTTGTACTATTCAAATTACAATCTTTGTATTTCTTTGTTTTTCAGAGAGTTATTGCACCTTTCACCAAGGTGTGATAGCACTCTTATGGGGTCACATAATTAATTAAGCACTCCCTGTGCAGCATGTTAAGCAAGAAAACAAAAAGTGGTCAAAGTCATAAAAACATTTTAAATTCAAAGAAAACAAAGCAGATAATGTGAGTTGTACAACAAAAAAAGTCACAAATTATTGCACAATGGACGAATTTGTTTCAAATGAATGAAAGCTTTAAATTTTCCATCTCCACTCAACTTAATAATTCATTTTTCTATCTGTTTAATACATGTTTTATTTTTTACTAGAGTTACACTTTAAATTACACCACAACCACACAATCTTTGAATCTTTTTCCAACATTACGGCACATATTTTCCATTATATTCACATATGAAAGTTGGTGGCCCATGGGACTTTTGTGAGCTTAACACTCCCTATGGAATGCCAATATCTTTACTCATCCAAACTTAGAACTAAACAATGTAAAAGTAAAGCAACAAAGCATAGCTCATCAATGTTTTGAAAAGATGGCATTCCCACTTGGTTCAAACTCAGAGAAGCATACCAAGGGCATCTTCAATCTTGTGTAAGTGAGGGTTACATATGTGACGAGAAGATAAGTATCAGGGATTGTAGTCATAGCTTCACTTTTTACAAATTCTAAACATTACTGTACTTCATCAACTATGTCTAAACTCTACATCATAGCTAAATAAAACTTTCACCAGATTTTAAATTTAACACACATCATAAAATAGGAGTGTTACTTAAAACCGTCCATTAAATTTTCAGACCCAGCACTTTTCCTTGAAACATTGAAATAGCATCTAGAACATTTGTTACTTCATGGCTGAGACTTCTGATGTTAAGTAGAGCCCTGACTGAAAAGCTGTTATTGAAATGATAAACAGATGCCATTTTAGACTCTATAGGTTTCAAGCCTCAACAAATTTTCAGCAACACTGTTGCCCTTCTTAAGTTCAGTTTGTAGTGTGTGTTTGAACTTGAGAAGGGCAACGGTGTTGCTGAAAATCTGTTGAGGTTTGAAACCCATAGAGTCTGAATCTGTTTATCGTTTCAATAACAACTGCATCTAGAACACTTAGCACAATACTGTCAGCCCGATTCTCAGGCTCGACTGCCTGCATGGTCAAGTGGCCAGAGCATACTGCTTGCATTCAGGAGGTATGAAGTTTTGACTCCTGGTCCGGTCATACCAACGACTTCAAAAATGGAACCTGCTGCCATTGTGCTTGGTGCTCAACATAGGCAAGCCAATAAAGTCACAACTGGCAAAAAAACAGTGGCTAGCCTGACTTCAACAAATTGGTTAAAAAATGAGCAGTTTCATTTCATCAACTAATTAACTCAGACTATCACAGACTGAAGTAGTTTGATATCATCCCTCACAACATGGAGGAGATGACTTAACAGTTTGTTTGTGTGATATGAATCATATTATCCTCTGTCAATTGTCATAGTCAGATAAGGTATCTCTTGATAGCCTTCTAAAAGCGCAGCATATGTCTGCTAAGATTGTTGTCCTTAGATTAGATATCTGTGTGTTCATTCAATTTATTTTGTTACCAGCTACAACCAGAAAGTCCAAAGACTTAGTGATTTCTTGCCAAAGATGGGAATTTTTGAAGAATTTTGCTTTTTGGTCTGTGATGAACCAGGATAACTCAGGATATTCTTTGGGAAATTTATGCATTTTGACCTTTGTTGACCCCAGAAGACATTCTTGGCAGTTCTTAGGAATTTTCCTTTTTGACTCTGGTGACCCCAGATTAGGATCTTGGGAATTCTACGGAAATTTTGTCTCTTGGCCTCTGATGACCATAGATGAATAATCTCTGATATCTGTTGACCTGACCTCCACCAAAAACAATAAAGCTCTTCATCCTATGGTGTTTACAAGCTATTCAGGAGATTTTATTATTATGCTGCTAAAAGTGCAACACATGTCTGCAAACCTGACATGCTTATACTGAATTAACTATTTGTATCAATTCATTATGCTACTAGATTTATAGTAAAATCTAGCTACAATCCCCGACAAAACAAATGAAACAAAATCGTTGGTACGGTAACAAAATACACTCACACTCTCAAACTTCCCTTGAAACTCCCCGTCCCCCTTTCAATGTTGTGTCCTAGCTGATAGTTGAAAGGTTATAGCCAACATTGAAAGGGGGATCGGGGAAAGTGATTTGTTTCACATTTACTTTTGTCGGGGATTGTAGTCTCACCTCCTTGAGATCCCAGGAGTTGACTGATGACAAAATTTAAAAAGTTTGATTGAACCCTACAACTGTAGATTAAGGATTTGCAAACAGTGTTATGATATACGATAAACGACTGTTTGCTGTAGGGACATTTCCATGAAGACACCTTGCACAGGGACAGCAGGGCAGACTGCAGTGAGGCCAAAACTTTTTGAAAACGAAGTATTTACTGGAAGATTATTTCCACCAGATGATAAAGTTGAGACACTTAAAAAGGCCAAAGTTTATGTGGGGAAAAAAAGAGAAAGAGTTAAAACTGATAAATTGGAAAAAGGGAATTAGGGAGGAAATTTCCATAATTTTAGGCAGAAAAAAAGTCTACTAAAGTAAATGCGGGCAACTCAATTAAACAGCTTTACTCATATACTTTAAAAAAATCCTTGCCATATTTTATTTTTCCAAAAAAACTTTTCAGTAAAACGTAGTTGATGTCTAGAAAGGGGTAAAGAAATGAACTTTGATTCTTGATAGATTTGATCTTGAGCCCTCTACAAGTGGGAGGGACCATCTTTTACAGAGTTTCTGCTACACGAGGAGAGAGGATTCTCCCCTTCCAGAAGAAGATGGGTGAAATCCCTCCCCTTTAATCATTTTCATAAAAATTAGAAAATGGTTAATACCTTGGTTTCTTACTTAAAAAGAGGACACCCTTGCAGCAATGTTTGAACATACATTTAAATGGCCCAAGTTAAAAACCCTTACATTGCACCTTACAGGTTCCTTGAAGAAAACTTTTGTTCACCCTAAACCCACTCAAAACTTATGTTTAGAACAGCATCAGTTTGGGTCAGGGGATACACAGTAATATATACCCCCTCCTCCTTTTTGTGTTTCTGGCAGAATCCCTATATGGGTTTTATAGTAAAAGCAAAAGCTGGTATTTTTTGTACGGGTAAGTAAAATCAACATTCTTCTTGTCCTACTGTACTTTTTAAGTTATTTCAATGAATACTGTAACTTCAATGAATAGGGCCTATATTTTTATAGTTTTTAAACTTAAAAGGTTTTGAAAAGGTTTTAAAACTTAAAGGTTTTGAAAAACTCAAAGGTTTTGAAAAAGAATCCTTCGTTATTTGAAGTATAATGCCACTGACTATTAAAAGGAGGGAGGATGGAGTTGTTTCTAGTGCAAACCATACTGCATGTATATTATAGAAGTACAATAAAGGCACAATATAAATGGCATGATGAGCCCAGAATTACTGTACAAGCCTTAGAATCATTTGAAAGTCAAAATTTAGAATGAATTTGAAACCATGAGAGCTATAGTTACCTGCACTTTTTGAAGATGCATAAATTATGGAGTCCCATTTTAATTTCTGTGCCTTAATTTATATGCTGGAGGGTAGGTGGGAGGGGATGAATTTTGGCCTTGACCTAAAAACTTTGAACAAGATCAACTAATCCTTAACCCTATCTGAGTCTCTGAGAACTTATCCTGAACATATTTTGCATGAATGTGTATGAGGGTATAGGAATTGGCAACAATATAAGGTAAACTCTGCACTTATCATTAGAAGTTATAAATATTTAACAGAAGGAAACACATTTTGTCCTTTGATGATATGCAGTAAATAGGAAGTTCATATAGTGTTTTCTAAAGAGATATTAAGAATACTAAATTTGTTTACAAATGGCAATCATAGATAGAGAATTAAAGCATGCTGCAATATTGCTGTGCTCACAAAGTGTACACGTAAAGAATCCCATGCAATATACCTTAAAATTTTAAAAGGACAACTAGTAAACCAAAATGTTCCATTTACAATTCAATCAACAGAGGTATGCAGTGTTTTAGTTGACTCACTAGTCAGGGGTTTAGCATGGTACTTTTATTCCAACACACAGAATAAAACCAACTAGGACTTGGGGCTTATGAAACTTAGGCATTTGAAGATGGAACTTCCCTGATATTTAAAGAGTCAAAAATTAAGAGTAGGTGAAACTTTCAAGCAAAAATATTCAATTCTATTTATGCAATGCACCAGAGAAATTTATAATCTGTAACAGCATCTTAACATCAGATTTGTTCTTCATGTGAATCTTCACGGGATGCCATCTTTATGTTGTGATGTATTAAACCAAAAGAAAACAAGTATAGATACACCTGAAGAGTCCCTAGCAGTGGGTTGGTGTTTGATCAAAACTTTGGTTCAACTTTCACCATTAAACCAGAATTATAGGAGTGGAGATGAAGAAGAAGCAATCATGAATGTCATCTGTTGTCACGTCTTCAGGATTATTTCAGTCATTCAGTGCACATGTCATTCACAATCACAGCTAAAGTTTCTTTAATCCTGTTTACCCTTTGACCCAAATTCTGTTAAACAAGTGTTGTAGCAATACTTAATTGTCAAAAAAGGGCAGGAAGGAACCCTTGACATTGTCCTTATTCATTTTCTACATCCAATTGGGAAGGCAATATGGGCTTAATCTATTCAATTGTCCCATTAACTCCATTAGTCTACTTTCTGGGTGCGGTGGATTTGTAAGGACAAACCCAAAGTCCAAAAAACACAATCCTTGAAAAAGAAATTAATGATGGCCAGATAAAATATGAATGTTTATCCCCGATTGTCTGCTAATAGGCAGGAAGTTACTAATTAGTCCTACCTCCTCACATTCTTCAAAAAACAACACTCGGTGTTTGGGGTACCTGGGCTATAGTACCTATCCAGCAAAACAATAGTTAGGATATCCCTAACCTGTTCTCTAGTTTTTTGTTATGCCAACCTTGAAGTTAACACTTCTTTTACAGTTCAGTTCAAGGATGACACAGCTATATAGTAGTTTATCTAGAACAGTTTCTCTTTACTGTAAGTTTCACCTGGAGGCTATGAACTTGTAACAAACTTTTCATTACAAATTTGCACACCATACTTGGTTAATCAGAGATGTTGTCTGTGACTTTGTGTAGAAGTTTGGGGCCTTATAGGTTAGCTACAGTTGTTAGATGAGATTTAAGGACAGGCTTACACCAATGTGTTACCTAGATAAAAAAGGTTAAATTTAAATATGGTTTCAAAAACTGTTCAAGTATGAAATAAGTTTAAAATACAATCCCCATATGGTGCAAGTCTTTCTCTTAAGTCATCTCTCCAACCAATAGGTTGAAAACTGGGCCATAAAACTCCATCTAACTAACTACTGAACCTAACTTATGCTTGCAGCAAATACTGTGGGCATGTTTTTACAACCCCCAGCCCATGAGGGTGTTTGGGCCTTTGAAAGTTGGAAGGAAGGACACATTATACTGTATGTACGGACATGTAGTTTAAAATGAGCTTTACAAAGACTAATGCAAAACACTGGAATTTAAACTAATACAAAAGGAATGAAAACAAAAAGATTTTTTTGATAAGGTAATATGGACAAACATCCTTGAAATGTATGACAAGTATTTAACCTCTTGGCAGTTCAATACATAGTCTTCTTAAATGTATCCAATATACAGCCTGATTGAAACAGCATCAAGTATTGTATTTTATCTTGTGACAGGTAAAGATTCATGAATGCATCACCTCTGTAACGTTTTTCAAATAATGTTTCACGATGTTTGCAGTTTTGTTAATTAATAATATAATTGCTATTATAAGACATTGTTGACCTTACATCAACACTAAGCAATGCTTTCCTCCTCAATTTGACCTTTCAAATTTCCATGGCCATTGACACTGGTCAGCAAGGAGCATACAGTAGGATATGTTTTGCATACACGAACACTAAGCCGATTGCGCATGGAAAGTAGACCGACCAATCACTATCCACTTTTCCTTGTATTGACAGACATGCCTAGTAAATCATTTATCAGCCAACCATAATGCCATGTGTATGTTAACATGAAGACCATCACTGTCAACAACCACCAATCAACTACAGGTACAAGTTTCAAACCCCTCAAGATGCTGTGTTGTCATGGTGATGACGCACATACAGACACACCTATGAAGACATTTCTGAGTGGCTGCAAATCGATTCCTTCAAAGTATAAATCCAATGACAAATTGAGGAAACAATGTTATTCTCCCTCCAAAGTCATTTGGCTTGGGAATCTAAGATGAATGATACTTTGAATACTCCTATCACCCTATGTATTCCACTTACAACTAACTGCATTGCTCCCACAATATTTGACAAATTATACAGCACCATGGGTATCCTTCCAACTAAGAGCACCTTCCAACAGAGGGTCCCCAAAATCCTCTAGCATCCTCGATCTGGAGGTCTGGGGTGTCTTTAGGTGGTTGGGTACCCACAGTGCTATTTAGTTTGCCAGAAGTATAGGTATTGATGGTATACATATGGTGATAAGGGGTAAGTCAGGATCACTTAGCTCTCTGTCTGTAGATGATAAAAGTACATAACCATGCACAGGGGTAACCTTTTGTGCCAAATAATTATGTTATCATCAGATTTGAAATTGAATTTATACCATCCTACAACTATCTGGGAGAAACCTTTGTTTTGATGTAAACATAATTTAACAGCATGGAAGAAGAACTTTAATTTTTTTTTTTCTTCTTCTTTGAAAAAAGGGTGATTTTACTCAAGACAGGTTATATTTTAAATTCCCTTTTTTTTCTTATGGTGTGAAAGCATATCAATTCAAAACAATTTTAAAAATCCCCTTCTCCTTCAGAAAAATTCTCTTTAGGTCTCAAAGTGCATAATGATGCAATTTTTGTCTCTCAAACGTACCCTCTTGCCATTATTTTTTCAAGTTTGGGACATGGGGGGGGGGGGGATTTCAACTCCTCCCCCTGCCATTCCTCATCTACATGCATCCCTGAATGCCTCCTTTAGAAAGTAAATGGCAAACCCTTCCCTAGTTAACACAAAACTGTAGCACACAAAGCCATTGAAAAGTTTGTTTGCAAGACAACTGCAATTTCAGAAACCTTCAATACAATTGATCTGTTTGATACACAAGGATACATCATTTTTTTCTTTACTTGCTTGCTGTATTTGTTTTGTTCAGTGTTTCTGGCAGAGGAGGGTCAGAAGGAATTTATCAGCCCCCCCATCTTCCAAAAGTTTCCAAAAGAAGTGGGGAAAAACACCCCGCCCCTTTTCATTTCCATAAAAATTTAAAAAATTGTCAATATCCTGGTTCCTTTTTAAAAAAGAGGGGACACTTTTTCAGCAATGTTTGAACTTGCACAAATAGTGGCCTTAAGTTTAAACCGTGCATTTTTAAAGCGAGTTCTGTACGCACACAATGCATTTCTCCATGTGAAGTCCGGTATAATTGGCGCGTACTTCCGGGTGCTTGGAAAAAGATCGCAGTAGTTGATTTTGTGTTGTAAGTGTGTAAGAATGTAAACGCGTGCATTGTTGTGTGTTTGTGAAGGTACCATAGAAACTGACCAATCAGTAAGCCAATAAACTTCTAACCAGTCATTGTGCATTAATATTCAAATGTTCTTAAATAGAAAGCTGGCAAAGAAGCCTAAAACTGTTATATGTCAGTGAAATTTATTTTAGAACGGTGTTTGCAAGAATTACAATGTTTTAAAATCACACATATTTATACTACCCAAGATATCAATTGACTGTTACCTTTCAAAACGACTGATCAATGATCAGCACTTCCGCCTCTCAGATTCGGCCTTCATGAGGAGTCACCGCGGCATTTTAAGTTTGGTATCTATGCTTATAATATCTCTGGTTGAAACCTCCTCATGACCCAACATTGAAATGCAAAAAACACCTAAAATAGCTGTGTTCCTCATGTCACGCTCCAAACTCCCCCCCCTCTCCCCCAAGACACAATCCTGGCTACGCTACTGTACTGGTTATATTGACATGACATTTTAACATTGATAAAGGACCAAAAATACTCTAAACAATAGTAAAGTAATCGTATCAAGCAGTTTTACAATAGCATGGCTTTTCAGACATAAAATAGTTTCTGCAATGTAAATAAATATTTTAACAAGTTCTAATATTGGCAAATTGAATACTAAGGACTACTTTTCAACTTTTTATTATTTATATAAGCTTCTCCATTTACTTGCTTATGAGGGATTTTCCCCTGAAAGTATGAATAGTGTGAACTAGGGTAATTCCTGCCTTGCAAAAATGATAACTGCAAACTTGGAATGACAAGAAACCATATATAATGGTTGCTATACAAGCAGATTCCAGGATGCAAAATTTTCGATACATTTCTATATACCTATATATTTAAACTAATATTTTATATTAAAGAGTCCCTAAAGTCTAGCATTTCAAGAATACGGAAAATGAATGTCATTGATCTATCTCCTGTTTCCCATAGGAAGCAATTACAAAGGATAATGGAACAGAGTTTTGGGGTGCACTTTTTTCATCAATGGCATTTTATTGACCCCAAAATGTCATGTACCAGAATTCTATCCCATAATCCATTGTATTTGGTAAAGGGTCTATTTATCCATTTGGTCTAATTATCAAGTGCACAACACACCATATGACCACTGGACAGTGCTGAGTAAAATGTGCAACATTTGCATCTGGGTTGTGATAAAGGACCGCATCAAAGTTCCCAAATCTTGCATCAAAACAACCTAATAGGTGTAGTAAAAGTGGATCATATTTAACAGGAAATGTATGTCAAAGTCTATGAAATGTTGGGTCAATTGTATGGCATGGGGAGATGTGTGTATCAATGCACAAAAACTGTTTCATGGTCCTAACAAACATTGACTAACACTGACCGAGGGTGTGTCTTACACTAACACAGCATGATCTTAACATAAGATCCAGGGACCTGACAAGCTAAAGATGCTCCATGACAAATACTGTACCCTTGCATTTATGGGTCCTGGGTTTGTACAAATTCAAAGTGACAAAATTCCATGACTTTTCCATGATTTTCAAGGCCTTTCACCAATATTTCAAGGACATTTGAAAACATCCAGATACCCTATTGCAATCTTCTTCCCACAAAAAAAAAAATGTAAAAAAAAATGTACCCGAACACTGATAAAATGAGAGCAATAGTTCACTTCTTAAAATTCTGAGACTTTTCTACAGACTCATTTTCCATGACTCTCCAGGTCTGCAAATTTAAATTTCAGCTTTCCTTGACTTCCCTGGGTTTCCAGGAACTGAATGAAACCTGGGGATATTTTAGAATTTGTTTTAAAAATTCTCAGAAAACAGAATGTGGGATGTAATGATATCAGATTTTGGCAAAAATTATTCAAGAAACACTTACTTCCATCAGGTTCATTGTAATAATCCAAATATACCATATATAAAGGTCCAAGAAACAGAATCTGTGAACAAGAAGACATTAAAAGATGTATCACAGAAGACTCTACAGATAAATCTTCGAAACTTACCTCTTATTTTGATGTTTTACTCATACTTAAAGGGACTCATTGAGTTGATATTGATAACTTAATGAAAGGATTTAAGGGTGCCACCACATGGAAATGCTTATAATTAGCAGGACTAGTCAGGTGTCATATTTAAAAGCTATGGAAAAAGTTAAAATTATGAATTTCGTGGGGTCCTGAATTGTAATGGTTTTGTACATAATTTGAAAAAGTGTCGGGTCACAAATTTTTAAAGCTGAATTGAGCCATTATGGTCTCACTTATGAAAATTTTGTTGAATGAAGGGTACTGGGATTGTCTAAGTTTGACCATTTGTCATTGGTATGTGAAGAATACTTTAGTACCTTTGGAAAAATTTGTTGAATTTCAGGAAACAATTCAATGTGCCACTGTTAAGTGCAGTGAGTCCCTGGCAAACTCCTTAACAGCACGGAGGGTCTGGGCAGCCTGCGAGAGAGGGCGTTCTCAATGTTCCTCTCTTCTACTGGTCTGTCTAATAACATCAATCTTACAATTATACAAAATATGGGTAGATGGCACAATACAAATGTAGTATTATTGCCTTAGTCGGCTCAAATAGATATGTTTCTCAAAGTCATTAAGTCATCTATATACCAAAAGTATTTTATGTTTAATCTGCTTGTATTTTTCACCTGCCTGAATTATTATTTTTTTTTTGGGGGGGGGGGGAGGGGGTGCGGGACTGACCTTTTACCCCCTCCTGAATTGACACCCAACTAGCAGAAATACGGATACTACATAATCTGAGTTAATACTGTACCTAGGCAACAAAAGAAATATCACTTGAGGTAGCAATTCTTTGAAATTTGACTGTTGCCAAAACTACAGTGGGCAAAGAATATTCTGCCAATACACATTTCCTATGCATTGGTGATCAGTTTAACGCTTTTTTTGACATGTTTTGTGACACAATAACCTTCCAGTGCCCCTTCTACGATGACTGCAATGAAAATACTAATCATACCAGGTCTTGAATTTTGCCACATGCATGTACGACTGCATAACACTTCTCGCCTCAAACCAGTGGGATTTTTTGCACACCAACAGCAGATAAAGCATGGGAACTCAGATATAAAGTCTATTAAAGTTTAATTTTACTGCACACACTTACAACACTGCTAAATTCTCAAAGGAGTGTGATTTGTTGCAAACCTGAAAATTCTAAAACTTAAAGGCTGTGTTCAATTTTGTGTCCTCCATTAAGTCTCCTCTTTTCTCTTATACAGCTCATCCAATCAAAGACTGGACATGAATAATGTACAAAAATTGCATTACCTAGTGTTTCTTCATATCTTCCTGTCATCACTTCAGGCATTTTATATTACATTACACCACCCAGTTCTAGCAGCAGCATCATCAAGAAACAGACTCTCTCCTCACAATGCAATTCACACAAGCTAGAACAAAACCCTAATTTAATTTGTTACTTCAGAAATTAAATCACAGGCATGAAACACTGCCATTCGTAAGTTTACTCCCAAACTGTCTGTGATTTTGTAATGTAGTACCATCATGTTTTCATTAATACAGTACATTACAAGTCACCTATAGGTAAACAAGAAACAACCACAGACTTCCTATACATGGACAGAGCATACTGCACGGTACATTGTCACCACCGTATGTGTGAGAAAAGGCATAGCAAGATGACTGTCTACTATGGTTTTATATTAAACTTTCGACTTGCTCAAGAAAATCAACAGATTTTGCAAGAAACTTGAAATATTTTTGAAAAATGCAAGGTACGGTCAAAATCGCTACATATGTAAGGCAGGACTATGATATTGTTCACCGTTCAAGTCTAACTTTTGTTCAAAATATTACAAAGTCATCGGCAAATCATACAAATAATAACTTCATGGCGGCCATCTTGGTGCACCTTTTTTGCCCCTGTCAGTGGCCACAATCTATGGATAGAATGCACGCACTACATGCTCTGTCCACGTATATAGGAAGTCCATGGAAATAACACAGCAAAGTTCTGCTCAAAGAATACTATGCCACTTATTTCAGATAACCTGCAAGCAAGAATTAAATGATGTCAAAATGGTTACTTTCAAAAGACACCTTGGACTTAGTTTCTTCTAAACCCAAAAATGCTCCCTGTGGGCTCAGGGTTATATAATATGCCCCCAGTTTTTCCTGCCTGTTGTAAGACGCGGTTTAATAAGGGAAACCCAATTTGAACTCGAACCATACTTGAAAATAAATTTTAAACTTTTAACTTTTTATCGAGTTGACTGCCACTATATAACACATTGGTGTTGGTGTGTTGTTAAATCTCATCTAAGTAACTATGAAACTTAAACTAAATCTAAAGTTCTAACCAAAATTAAAACCACATTAAAATTTTTTACTTAATACTCTCTTTAGATTGTAAACTCATGCTGAAAAAGGTTAATGCCAATCTTGCATTGTAAGTGCTGGAATTTTCATTACTTTTGATCCAGTTTGAAGTCTGATTGAACAAGTTCCATCTTGAAACAGGACACAGTGAAAACAACAGCTTAGCCAAACAAAATTACTTTTATCGGGAGCAGATTTACCCTTTTAACTATAGTGGATGGCCCCAAGCCTTTGTAGCTAGCAGAAATCTGCACAAACAGTTTCCAGCTGTCTTGGCTTACAAAAGCAATCAGTACATATGTTTGCAGTATGTATAACCTTTTGAAACATGCTAAATCACCAAACAGAACATGTCTACATCAGTGCCACATATCATGTGAAACGAAGCCCTTGAAATACATGGAATACTGTACAGTGTATCCCTTTTGGCAAAATGAAATGATTGTCCAAAGAACAACTGTTCAGCAGAAAACTGGTTTTCCTTTGGGAAATCTAGTAGTCACACTGCCTTTTCAGAAATGACAGAATTTTCTGAAATGCTGTAAGTCACGCAGTAAACCAAGAAAAAGGGAATTAAAAATTGATCAACTTCATCTTCATCCCTATCTTACTTTGTGGAAATTACACCCATTTCATTTGAAATTTTTGGTTGTCCACAAGACAAACTTCTACACAATTTCTGTAATATTTGGTGGTCTGAGAGAATTACTGGTCATCTTAGATGCAAAGAGGCCTGCTAAAATTGTTCATTGGAATAGTTCCAGAAATTCACATCCTGTAGGAAATACATTGGTGAAACTGAAACTGAAACACAACTTCAAAAGGGCAGAATCATTTATTGGACTGGCAGTTATTGCCAAGTCACTTTTCCTATGCCCAACAACATATACTGGCTGGTTAGATAAATGGCTCTCCCCCCAGCCATAATTTAAGTCTGGACATCTCTTAGAATATTATTCAAACTTGGTAGCGCTGTACGTGAAGGTATTCTTAAATATGAATCCCCCTTAAATATATACTAACCACACAGGGGTAGTGCTATGTGCACCATTGGCAGTACTTACTGTAGTTACTCCAAAAAATAGGAAAGATCTTGATTAAAAGGTTAAATTGTGGAGTTTAAGAGGGGAACAGTGGGGAGAGAGGGGGAAAAAAGTGAGAGGAAGAATTGATGCAAAATAATATCTAACTGTAAGGCTACCCTCAACTTCCCCAAATTCTCAGATATCAAGAGTCAAATAAGAAAATTCCAATTTACATAAATTTTCCCTTGTTGGCTATAAAGTTCTAACATGCATCTCGCAAGGCGGACTATACAGTACAAAATCCCTCAAGGTAATACCACATCCTCTGTTTGCCCTGTCAGCTCTTTCAACCTACAGTAAATGATTAGATTAGAAAGGTTATCCAGAGTGGCTAGATCTAGATCAGAATTGTTTTAGAAGTCCTGTTATGTGGTATTGCCCAAGATGGATATTGTCTTTCATGATCTATTGCAGAGAAGCTCTCCAGGAAGAGGTGGGGAGGGGGGGGGGGGGGGAGGAGGAAGAGTAGTTATCTGATACAAATTTTGGCAAACCTGATAACAAAGTGGAAGTCATCATCTCCCTAAGGTCCTGCCCCTCCTTCCCTAGTCCTACCCTTTTTTTGCCTCAACAGTGAAATAAAGTGCATCAGTAAAATTTAGACAATAAAGGAGAGTATATATTTGAAATGGATGAATATATTGATGAGAAACAAAAGCAAGCCTTCAATTCTGAGGTATGCCAATGTGATCACTCACCATCACTCAAATCATCACTGCACAAGTGCTATTTTTGAGAGGGGACTACAGTAAATGTATCACTTTAAAAGAAGGGTTTAAGGTCACAACAGGAATTGGTATGTTAGAGGGGTACTTGTTCTGAGCATTTTCGTGGAATTTGCATTGAAATCCGATGTGTGGTTCTCAAGGCATGAACAGGTACACTTTTCACATTTTCAACAAAAAGTGAACTTGAAGCAAGCACATATGACATCACATCCCCACATTAATGGGCAGTCTTTTCATTTTCTTTAAACTTTATACTAGATTTTCTCCTCAAAAATCCCAAACTGTTATAATGTGATTGCATAAGTGGCATAAGAATTTCACAAACTCTGCATTCCCCACAGGGAGGTCATACTTCTATTAACTTCAAGGTCAGCACAACAGTCTGATAAAACCAAGGGAAACAAAGCATTTCTTGTCAATGTGAGGAAGTGATATAAGCTCTGCTGCCCTCAAACTCACTTTTGAACGCTGACAAATCTACTGACTTAATTAACTGATATCTCAAGAAATACATGGCTGATTTGAATGGAACTTTCACCACATTGTGTAGATTGTGTAGATGAAAATTAAATTTTTGCTTGAACCTCCCCTTTAATAAAACAGCGCATCTACCACACTCCTTAATTTCCTGAGGAGTGTAATTTGTAGCACACAAGAAATCTAAAACTCAAGGCCTTCAAAAGAAGAGTCCACTGGTAACATGCATATTTTTTATACTAAGTACTGTACTAAGTACTGTACATATTTTTATACTAAGTACTGTAGTTCATTTGAAGTAGCATATGGTATGTCTGGTAGTTCATTTTTGTAGTCATATTAACCTTCCTATGGAATGACCTGAACATTTACTATGTCATGCTGGCCAAAAGAGAAACTTAATGAGGAACTTTTGTATTAGCACTACTGTTTTAATTTCTCAGTCTCTATTTTTCTGAGGATGTTACATTGATTAAAAGTATTCTAAAAAGTTTCTGTTTCATTTTTATGAATGAATTTTCTGTCATAAACACATGTTTTCTTTCCAGCACAAGGAAGTAACATCAGATGTAATGATGGCTACTGAAATTTTGACATCCATTGCATAAAGTAAGGAGCCAAAAGGTGATGATATGAACACAATAAAAAATGACCTGGATGTCATAACGAGTAATGTTCATTGCGACAAAAAATTTAAGCACAAATGCCCAAAAATTTCACAAATTTGACTTAATTCAACTAAATTTCAACTATGTGTTAAATGCTCCTTAAAGGGCAAGAGCAGTCACCCAAAACTTTTTTTGAAGCTACAGCCAAACCTCTCAATTTTCTTCTTAATTTCTATTTAAAGTATCTTTCATAATATTGTATGACTTTAATATTGCATATTCATGGTAACCAAGCAGTTAGGACTGGAAAATTTCATATTTGAGAAGACAAAATATTGTCACATGACTCACAAGAGGCAATCATGAAACAGGACAGTCCATGTCACTACTTCAAGGTGGAATGACTGTTCTGGACCTTTGAAGTGCCACAAGTTGCTAATTTATGCTCAAGCAATTTTAATACATTTTCATGACAAGATTCATGCTGTATGGAGCAATCAATATGGTGAATCATATTAATTCATAGTAGTTAAGTTCACTCACATTATGCATGAGTTGATAAATTTAATAATGATCGATCAATATCAATAAGTTTATTACCAAAAACTTCCTGGTTTGGGGATCTACCAGTCCTTATACCTCCTATTGGCTAACCTCCTACTACATAACCTTCCTTTATACATGTTGTAATGTTTTGGCTGGTCAGCAGCATGATGGGATGGATAAAGAGGGAGCCCAAAAAGCAGGCCTTCATTTTTACTTGCCACATAAGGGTTCACATTAGGTATTGTGTAAATAGGAGGCAAGGACACGCCATGTAAACTGAAAAGCTTGTGAACTGCTAGCCTATTGAAAAATGCTGGTTACTTTCTATTAGGAGGCCATTGGCTTATAATTTTCTATTCTCATTAGAAAATTCTGCCCCTTTGACACTGGGCGTTGTGACTTGTATGATAGCACTGCTGAAAATATCAAGTAATAATGCTCCTTTTTAATTACGAACATGCTTTTCATTAATTCTGGAACATGAAGTACCTATTTGATAAATGTTATTTATCCCGAATATGAATAATTTGACAGTCTGGTCTGACAATTTTTTATGCTACACCCCATATTTTATATATTGTATATTGTATTGTACAAATTTATTTCCACGTTATGTACATTCTTATGTTACAATAGTTACATTATGTGGGGGAGGTCTGAAAAAAGCTCAAAGCAATTTTAATTTTATTTTGGTGCAACTTCACTCAATCTGAACCAATGTTTATAGTTCAAGATTCATTTGGTAACTAATAGCCACTAAATTCAATTGTAGTCAAATTACATGTGGAAATACAAATCAATCCTTAAAACTTAAAGGTGGATACCTAGTATCTCAAGGTAAACCCCAAAAATGTACAAAAATGTCACTTGCACTTGCTGAATTCGGAAATCAAGGTTGAAGTGTTAATGTCCAGCATTCAGTGGACAAAATTTTCTAATGTTCCGTACACCACTGGTTATAACAGAACAGTTTTAAAACAGCTTGCTGTTTTTTTTTTTTTGACTTTTGCATGTAAATAATGCTGTATCTGACTATTGAATTTTGGATTTGGTGATGATGAATAACTATGCAACCTTCTTTATGCATTATACAAAAAATCTGCTACTGACAAGGTTGTTAAATTTGTGAAGGCTATTCAACACAGAGCAAAATTGCACACAATTTTTTCAGTAGTTTCCAAAAGGTAACTTAATACTTGAAATTGACCTTGGAGCAAAAGCATAACAGGACTCAGCTACAAGCTGACAGTTGTCATGGAAACTACTCATTAGCATATATTTGACATTGTATAGAAAAGTAAAAGCATTGAGGTGACAAAATTTCAAATCTTAGTTTTAAGCAAAAAGATGCAGTATTTGCAGGATCTGAATAATTTGTTTTATTTTTATCCCAAGTTTTATTTTATGGAAACTAAAAACACACTTATGAATAATTCTGCAAGAAAAGCATGGCAGAGTGTTCTATGGAAAAAGCAGGTTTACTGAATATGATGCACAAAACAATAATATACAATATGTGCAGCACACTTGTCATTTTGCAAATTTTGATTGGTCTTGACAGTGTTTTCTCTCATTAAGATATTATTTTCACACATGATGACCAATGTAGCCCATTGAAAAATGGTCCCACAATTTGCTAGGCCGGCTCAACTAAAACCAATTGGTCGGAAACTAGGCCCTAAAACTCCAATAAACTACCCTACAAGTCACAGAAGGTGTAATAAGCTTCACCTGGCTACCAGCTGATGGTCTGCAGCACTTTACAGTTTGCACACAAACGATGGGTCTTCAGCTATGTCTGCCCGGCCCATCTTTCATTGAAGATAGTGATCTGTTGCTGATGATAGATAGTGAGTCAATCCAGTCCAGTCCAGTCAGCCAATCAATCAGTCAGTTAGTCAGTTTAGTTTGGATGGGATTTAACCGTTAACGACACACCAACATGAATGTGTTAAATATAGTGTCACCAAGAAAAGAAAAAGTAACAAGGTTGAGGTAAAATTACCGATAAGAAATGAAACTAAGTTCTATTTCTATAGATTGCAAAGGCGAGAGTCATGTCAGAAAGATCTATAAAGTTAACTTTCCTGGAGAAAGCTAAGAATAAGGGAGGAATCTGTTTGTTCATCAAAGATTTTAGGTCAGGCACAATGCAGTATTTTTGGCAAATATGGGAGTTATGGGTCTGTGCAAAAGGCAACATTTTCAGACACCTGATTAAAATGTGAAGACATAGTTGCACATGGATTTAAATTAATCCAAGACACAAAAGCATGTCCACTGCACCTCATACATATCCCAAGACCGCGTGTTTGGTCTAATGGTACGAGCATCCACCTCTCACACACATACATATAAATATTTACGGCCAGCTCACTTGCTCATTAATCATTATTTGTAATTTTTTTTTTTATTCAATCATTTAAAGCAAAATAGTTATGGACATAAGAAACAAGATTAGAGATAAGACCAGACAATTGGACCACCAGAAAAATTTATACAGATGATCACACTGTATTTCAAATACAAGTATTTGAATGATGCTAACAATGGAATCTGTCCAATTAGAGACTACAAGTCCATCATTACTCCATCTCATAAATATATCAACTTGTATTGGAATGACAAAAGCAGTTGGCACCATTTGTCTGCTTAAGAACTTCCTTGAATAAAAGACTCTTGACTGCTGAATCGTCACATAAACTGTTGGGATGATGAGAGACAATAAAGGGTCCGAGAAAATATTTATTGAAGTTAAGTTTACGCAGGATCATGAAATTTTACGGTGGGTGTAAATGATGTGATATGGGCATTATGGGTGATAGCCAAGAAGTCTGTCTGTCTGTCCATATGATCATCATAAATGCATCTGTTATGTATACCAACAAGTCAGTGGCACCATCTCTAGGCTGTGAAATCTGACCACACTAACAGCAGAGTTGGTGGATGTCTTTTATCAGTTATGGTTATAAATTTATGTTCCTGAACAAATTTATGGATAAATTGAAGGTTAAACAACAATGGACTATGCATTGGCCCAGGATAATGCACAATCAGAGGGTTATATGAAAGTGATGCACAAGGTGTAACCAGACTGCATCCAGCGATAGCATTAATCCCCCCCCCCTCCTCCCCAAGTGTATTTGTCTCTTTGAATGCTTAGGTACATTCATACACAAACATATTTTGATTTAAAAGATTTGAAAAGAAATATGTTTTCAATTGTAGATAACCACCACATTAAAATAGCCCAACCCTGTGTAAAATGGAATATTCCAAGATATGTTTATGACAGGATAATACACCATCACCTGACCACTTTGAACCAATAGAGGTAAAGGATTATTATGGAGTATGAATGGACATGCCATCACTTGATGGGTCAAAGGGTAGTAGTGTGAAAAGGAAATTTAAACAAGGAGCAAGTAGGGGAATGAAGATAAGGGATAACTGGGATGCATGCCAAATAGAATGTTATAACAAGACGAACGTCTAGACGAGTTGCGGTGCCGACAAACCAAGTCGTCTTGTCCATTAAAGGTGATTTTATATTTTAGGGGGGCAAAAATACCGTTCCAAAATACTTGTATTATGTTTTGCCCAATAGCAGCTAAGTTTAGTTCCACACTTGTAATCCAGGAACATTGTCCATTCACTTTAGAAATGTGGTTGAGGTGGAACGTGGAACACACCAAAGAAATACTCGATTGCCGTTATAATGAGGTTTGCTCATTTTGAACTCATAGTTGACAGTAAATCAGGAAAAGGTGATACAGCAGTTGATTTAGAACTGTAGAAAGAGCAAAACGTCTCATCAGATAACATTTCAAACGTCCTTTACAAGCTGTTGCTTGTGCATTCAGTATAAGGTATCCCTAATGTCCCGGCTCCTTAGTAACTGCTTGTACAGCATGATGGTTTCTGATAAAAGATGGTAAAGCGCCAAAGGCTCAAGACATACCATTCGACCAAACAGGCGTTAGTCAAAATTGTATTTTAAGTAGTGCAGTTAATCAGGAAAAACATGCCATTTGTTTAGCTATTTAGTGAATACAGGTAGAGTACACTGGTATGACGTAATGTTGGAAACGATAATGAGTCTGTATGACAGTAACGTTGTAGTTACTTGGTTGAAGATGGATTTATGTTAATGAACAAAAGGAAAAAAAATTCCAATGTTGAACATAAAGAATTTCTTATGATTAATGGTTTTTAAAAAGTTCTGTACACCCCGCACCAAGTTTACTCTCAGCTTACACAAAACTATAAGACAACTACTCTTACATCACTAAAATTTATTTCTGCCGCCCCTCCCCTTGCTCGTACATTAACGTAACATCTTAAGCCCAGTCACAGAGAATACGTTAGGATTTGCCCACAAAAAATCAAACGCAAAAATCGTGTCATAAATATTTCTTTTGCTTGTTTTACGGAAAATATTGAAGATCTCAGTTTCACTGAAAAGATCCGACTAAAATTTCGATTTCTATAAAGATAAATATAAAAAATTCTAGTTGTTTAAGAAAAATTTAGGTTTTCTAATAAAACATTGTTGTAAGTAACATCATATAATAACAAGTTAACGAGAATCAAAAGAATTTGTTGATATCTCAGATTTACCATAATCTTTACGAATGATGAAATAAAATAAAAAAAATATATATAAAACAGCAAAGTAAAAATTCCTTTGTCAGCATTACTTACACCAACATTCTCACAACATAAATGTTAATATGATGATATTTCACTCTGGCCGTAGGCCTATTGTCACTGTTTCTCCAATTTATATTAATCCCGCACACATACGTCACTAACCCTTCGCCAGTAACTTTTAAGTTCAGTAATGTATATAGACACTTGAACGACGTTGACCTCCACAAATCAGAGAACCGAGTCAATCACTGACAAATCATAAAGGATAAATTGCAACATCTATACGTCCCTTCGTGAAACCCGAATACCAAAATATCGATGTCCCTAGTTTATAACTATTAGCGGCGATTCGTCTGTCATCACATCATTAAACAGTCTCGCTTCTTCCTACACTCTATATCAAGAACTTGTTGTCGCCTTTCTGACGGTGACTTCTTACTACGGAAGAGAACTGTTGCAATTGCACTATATAAAAGTTGTTTTAATAATTTCCATGTATTTCTTTTTCTAATGAAGATAATTATATAGCAAGTTTATGTATGGCCACGACTCGCAACTGATCAACCGTTAACTTAAAATATGTAAAAGCAATAAGAAAGCCAGGTCTATGAATAAGACTGCACTGTCTAGTAAAAACTTCGTAAAAGACAAATTTCATCATTCCAACCACCCATATGCAATAGCTCAACAAATCACTTTCAAAGAAAAAACGGACTTTATGAAAAATAAACGTTTCGCTGATAACACCACAGCCAGTGACATAAGAAATAAGAGCATAACTAGCTTATAAATAAGTGCCTTGCTACTTTACCATTTACGAAATGAACCACTTGGCTAAAAATTTACAATTGCGAAATTTCTTGTACCTGTTCAAAACTTCGTTGTGTAAGCCAACAAACTAAACCCTCTACAAACGGTCCAAATTTAATGTTTACGTTCATTTAAGATAAATATAAAAAAAATGATAAGGCAATCAACAGTGACGTAAATCCCGGAGAAGGCGAGGGATGTCTTTGCTTCAGTCCTCAAGTAAAAAAAGAAAAGCCAAACTGTCATATGGCCCCAAAAATTTTAAACAACCATTTCAAAATCAAGACATTTTTGACAAGAGATGAACTATCCATGGCCTTGAAAAAGACCAAATCAGTTGGTTTTCAAGGGCTTCGCCCCCAACAGAAGACCCAAAGTAGTCTCTGAATGATTGTGCAAAACCTTCATTCATGCAAACCTCTTCCCAATATCTCAAACAGATCACCGCCCAGCGTAATAAAAAATGGTTGCTCTCATCACATACAAATATAAAAAGAGATATGAATGAACATGTTAAAACCCTACCGTGACTACTCTTTACATTAAACTACGTATTCATGTTAACACTTCCTCATCTTCTGATGTGCTCTTCTCCCTAAATGTATAAATATCCCCAAGAACGTTGCCTCCTGAATTTGGTTTTTTGAGCAATCTTCTTTAGTGGAACTTCTGAGCAATGGCAGCTCATGGTGTAAATATGTGGAGGGGTACATAATGAACTTACAATGACTTGTCCTAAATAAAGATGATTATCTTTTACCCCTGAAACCGATAATGCCAAACACCGAAAAAAACAATTACCACCCACAACAACGAAAAAATAAAATGTACATGTAGATCTTTCGGAACGTATAAATAATACATCACGATCGTCATGTTCCCTACTTTCCCCATCATCACACCTCTGACTCTTTTCATATCCACTAGAGCCTTTTTTTGGTTTGTTCCCAACTCTGACATCATCATTTTTCTCCCCTTCATAACTTTTATCTTGAAATTCACCCCATACTTTCTTTTTCGCTGTTGCCAACCTTTCCTTTCTACAAAAAAAATCTTTGAACAGCCCTTCTTGGGCATTGTTATATTCTCCACATAATTTTAAACTTTAAAATAAAACATTTACCATGACCAGACACCTTGATATAACATAAATATTAATACTCGCCAACTCATACAAATAATATTTACCTACCAATAACAATGTTTCCCTCCAACAGAAACTTACTTTATGAAAAAACAGTGAACAAAACTCCTTTAAACTATCAAATTTTTTACTCCACAGCAACCCTGACCATGTCACTTGGAAAGAATAAATCTCTACAAAGAAATCCTCATATAAATACTCAAAATTCACTTAACACCTCGATGAATTAAAAAAAAAACAACCAAAATGATGGCGCTGTGTCAAATTAAACAACATATTATTCCCCAGAGTACACACGGACCTGGTTTTTCCGCAAGGTTGTTACTAAAAATAGAACACGTTTGCAAATTTTACATGAAGAAAACCCCAATTTTACACTCTCACGAAAGTCATATTTCCACCAAACTTAAAAAACACGAAAGAGAAGTACCATCCCTACAAATTGCACTAAACCGTGTTTCGATATCACAAAGCATCTAGAAGGAGATAGAAATAAAGTGCCGGAAATTCAGACATTGACTTCGCGATAGTAACTGCATTAGTGGCGGTTGCCTGCAAGGCAGGCACCGCAACTAAAAACAGATAACAATTAAAGACATGTTCTGGTCGTTTTTCACCTCTGTCTTGTAAGACAAAAATATTCCACACATTGTCCTTAAAACCCTATCACAATACCATTTTCCTAACTCAAGATATCTCACTTTAAAGATTGGTCATTTTTGTTAAAAATACCTCTGCTTTTTAACGAAGCCACAAAAAGTTATGTAATGTGGGCACATTGCTTCACATTCCTGTTGTTTTTCTTTATAACTGAACATCCTGTTTGTCCTTGAAATTTGACACTGTTGGAATGTTTGAATATCTTTTCCTGTAGATCTAGCATTACCCTTCACCATACATAGAGTACAACCAACATAGAGTGCAACCAACAATATTGCTAAATATTGCCTATTTACAGCAGCATCATAATTATAAATTGAATGCAATGTTAAATTAATGTGCCATAATGACATCACAGATTTCCAATGATGCATCAAATCCAAAGAAAAATGTGCAATACTTTAAAAATTTCTATCATCCGACGCTTAAGCCATTGAGATGCCGCTTTCACGTTCTGAAAGAGAAAATTTTTCTGCTCATTTTGAAGTTAACAAATTTTGTCTCTAGAATATGCCTTGAAGTGGAATTAGTAATGGCATATATGATAATATGTGTCAGTATAATCACTGGCAGTGTACAAAACATGTTTTGCTCTGTTGTGAATTGTAATAGTAACATGTCTTCAGCTGGCCACACAATTTTCCATTGATCTATTCTATCCATTGCATAATTAGTTGTCACATGTTCTTTTGTCCCCATGTAGTAAATCCCAAGTTTTTAAAATTTTGGATTTATTGAAACTTGAAAGGAAACACTTCTTGGTTCTATTGTAAAAAAACATTTATTTCCGTATTCAGTCAGGGTTTCTTTCAGAGGGGTGGGGGGAGGAGGATTTGTCCCCTCTCCCTTCCAGAAGAAGGTGGGTAAAATCCCCCCCCCCCCTTTTCATTTCCATAAAAATTAGAAAATTGTCAATATCTTGGTTTCTTACTTAAAAAGACAATACTTTTGCAGCAATGTGTGAACTTACACAAATAAATGGCCTTCAAAACCTTCAAATTGCACCTTACAGGAGCCTTGAAGCAAGCTTTTGTCCCCCTGAATCCACTTGTAACTTAAGCCTTGGACAGCAACAATTTGGACTTGGGGTTTAGCAGTAATAAATCCTCCCCTTTCTTGTGTTTCTGGTGGAATCCCTGTCAGTACATGACAAACTTGGAAAGGTCAGCCCTCACCCTGCATATAAACACATGGTTGTAATGTACAAAAGTAATCCAACCATTTCTATGTCAAGGTCCATCAGGTTTCTCTGATAATGAGTGTTATTACAAAGATTTCATGGATGACTACCTTATCTATGGATTAGATTCTGAAAAAATCAAGGACAAATCTTACCAGATAAATATGATAACCCCATCCTAATTCTACAAGATGAAGCTATGTCTAGACAAATTCACAGAAGTGGAAAAATTTCTTCCCCATAAAAGCTACAATCAACTGGAGGAACAAGCTGTAAGCAAGACTCTCCACATAGCATAGTGCCACAATAGGCTTGGTCTCACATGTCATGTGACACTCCATGTTACCCTGTGTCCACAAAGTGTATTCCAGTCTGTCATCTCACCAGCCTACAGAGGGGACAAAGCCTTTTGGTTCAGCTTATCGCTACGAAAAAGCAACGTCCGCCGCGGCGTTGGAGCCAAAATCATTTCAATTTGAATAGAAATCCGATGCAAACTTCATTTACATAGCTCTACATGGATTGGTCGAAGCGAAGCAGGGCCATTAAATGTTTATTTAATGGGCAAACACTTGTACCTTTGTACAACATTACACGGAGTCACAGCAGTCTATGTTATTTGACACTGGCATTGTATGGTACCGTGCTAGCATACACACACACAGTACAGCCGTTAATAACTAACAACCAAGCACACAGCCAAGAAAAAAGGGAGTGCGATACTTTTCAACCAAAGGTTACTGTTTTTAAACCAACTCTTTGATGAAAGTTGCCATTGTTTAATAAAAGACACTGCCCATGATCAAGACTTCCATCTAAATTAGAACTTTAACCGACCTAATAAGCATATGTTTTTATTTGGTTTAAATGACTTTGTGTTTAACGTAGCATTGCAAAGATTGAGTCATTGAGCACCGCCAACCTCAGGAATAGACAATTGTGGTGAATACTCATGAATATTAAGGTGATCAACTTTTGGGCTCACTGAAAGGAATTTCCGACCATCCCTTACATTGGGTGTGTTACATATTACCACAATTATTTTTGGAATAGCCAATGGTCATCTGACCATATCGTGGACAAATAAAAGTTGAGGATTATTACTAAGTATGAATGAACTTAATTTCAACCTTTGCCACAGTGTCATTTGTACGGTTGCTGTACTGTATCACGTGTGGCTGACTTAACGGGTACATGTGATGACATTTTATCATTAAATCCTCCTAAACCTGACTGGTTGGATTAGAAATGGTTCAACTCATGGTACTGAACCACCCGAACTCCCATCCCCTCCTGTCTCCAAACCTTCCCACACCATATCTCCAAATCAACATTGCCCTGCCCTCTTCACCCCATCCCCTTCATTCGAATTCCATTCCTTTCAACACACAACCCTCTCTTCTTCGAACTTTAACCTCTTAAGAAATCATCCACATTCAATTGAAGTACTGTTCCTAACATCATCCAGGTCAACCTTATCAAAAACATTAAGACATCAATCAAACTTTTGATTGCAGACTGGAGTGACAGTTTACAAAGTAGTCCTTTTTTTTTAATTGTACAGCCCTAGGCACCTACAGGAAGTTGTAAACAGGCATAAATGACATGCAACAAAACATGAATGCTTGATTTATAGACTACAGTCACTTCCTCTGATTTCCTTCTTTTAAAATGCCATGCATTTTAATGAAGATTATTAAAGAACATCGCCCTACATTCTGGAATGACTGGGAATACAGAAAATTGTGATTGTGTACCACACTGAGAAGCTGAAAAATTTCTTCACAATTACTTCCATAATTTTGCAGTAAGCTTTCAAACCTATGCTAGTGAATTTGTTTGTAGTTCTAGTTCAATAAGGTGTAAAAAATTCTGAACTGCACAAGGAAAGTTCAAAACAAGAGCCCAATGGGCACTGTGGTTCCTTGCTAGATATTATGAGAACTGTACAGCCAGTCTGTGAAATAGAGCTAAGCAAAAGTTCATACTCAATGTTTGTAACATCTTCACAAGGGGTATTTTAGTTCTAATATTACATGAAATCAAAGATTAAATTTCTGTGGCCTTACTGACATTCAACTTTTGTAATGCTTGGTGATCCTTCAAAAAAACACTACCTCATTTCCATATGTATTTATGCCCTAATCAAATTTGATATTATCACCAATAAATGATACACAATGTGGTCAGAGAATGAAAAACACCCCTTGTATTTCTCTCACAAGTTATTTTTGCCTGCTCTCAAATAAAACTTGCTGTTACTTTAAAACAATCTACCACTTGTCCTGTTTGCTACCTCTACATAGAAAAAAGGGTTTATTCAGCAGTCAAGCAGAAAGCAAGTGATTAATGAAGTGTGATAATAGAATGAGGATAAGGTTACCCCACAGAGCACAGCAGTATTAAAGAGACATATTGTAGAATCCATGCATTGCTTCCACTGGCAGAGAGACCAGTTTAATGCAGAGTGACCTGTGCTGAGTGAAATCTACAGATTTCAGTTATTGCCCTCTTAAAACTTTATATGATCCAAAATATGTGTACAACCCGAAGGAATCATTACTGAACGAACAAAAAGGACAAATTTCTAAGGTGTTTGAGTGCGTAAGCATGCAAAACCAGGTGAGATAAAAAATCTATTGAAACTATCTTTATCTAGCTTACAAGATTTTCTAAATAACATTTCCAACAGTTGACCTTCAGTGACCTTGATGACCTTTGACCTTAACCAAACACAGATTGATTTGAAATCTGTCCTTTCTACCTTAAAATACTGTGTTAAAACATTTTTCAGTGTTTGACCCCTGGTGACCTCAGATGACCCCTTGACCTTCACCGAACATATCCAATTTCATCCTTACACCATAACACATCCACACACCAAGTATGACATCTATCCAAGTTTCCTAACTAGAAATATCCTGTTGAGGTTTTTAGTTTTTGACTTCTGGTGACCCCAAATGACCTTCGACCTCCACCAAAAACGATAGGGCACACCTTCTCCCTATGATGAATCTATGTACCAAATCCAAGTTCCATCCAACCTTCCCTTGTTGAGTTAGAGCGTACCGAAGCAAGTGTCACACACACACACACACATACACACACACGCCAACCTGACTACATAGGTTCCTTTGCTACCGCAAGGAACCAAAAACGGTACCTGGGCGGGTCAAAGTAAGGTTAGCTCTTTCAGCCAAGAGCACCCTATGGTTCAGATCTTCAAGGCCTAACCCTCTTGCCGAAAACAGTTCCAACTCTCCCTACTCACTTTCTTAAGCCCCTCCCACAACTGTCTAAAACTCACACTCTCCCGACACGATATCAGTTAAGTTGACTGCTTCAGAGTGAGTATACAAGACCCAATGTGTAATCAAAACACTCTTAGTACAGTACATGTACGGCCATTTTGGTGCGCTTTTTCTCACACAATGGTAGCGACAATGTACCACGCAGTATGCTCTGTCCATGTATAGGAAGTCCCTCAATTATACACTGTACTACAGCTTATGCATCTGAATAGTCAAAAGGTGATCTGATTTTATCAGGAATAACTGGAGTCTATCAGCTTTAATCTTTCATAATTCTTTTCATCACTATTGGTTCACTGATGGTTGTGCATTGAATTACTTCTTAATTCCCGAATTTCACTGAACATAAGGGTTTAGACCAGGCTTCCTCAATTATTTTCTGAAGCACCACATTGCTAAATGTCACTGATATAATGCCCCACCGATCGCCGCCCTGGGGGAGGAGTATAAGGGGAGGGGTCCCCCTCGCCTGTTGAAAATTTTTCCTTTTCACAAGGGGCTTTCATGCAAAATGGTCCAAACTTTGTTAAATTTTACAGGCCAAAATATTTCACAAATTTTACAATTTTTGTAGATTTACCGCCAACAATGAATGGACAAACCTCTGACTCTAATGAATGTAAACAGTGGTTGAGATTTTACCTTCTTGTGAGAACAATAGGACACTATTATATCCTTGTTGGTATGTGACGTCAGTCTGTGGGAAGTATTAGATTTATTTACAAAACCTATTTTTGAGACAGAACAATTTATGTCAAAACAGTTATGAAAAGTT
Source organism: Holothuria scabra (assembly GCA_037179385.1). NCBI lineage: Eukaryota > Metazoa > Echinodermata > Holothuroidea > Aspidochirotida > Holothuriidae > Holothuria > Holothuria scabra. The sequence continues at coordinate 49,923,074 of CM074180.1, forward strand.
AATTTTTTCAATATTCTCCCAGTATTTTTTTCCACTCCAAACCACATCACACAAGTGGCACGCGGGCCACTATTTGAGGAAGCCCGGTTTAGACATTTAAGGCTGAGGGACCCCACTAATGGCCACTTTCACTGAGTTTGGATTTGTGCTCCAATTGACATATATTTGTCTATAATGTGCAGTTGTTAAGTACAGAACTGGTCTCAGAAGGACAACTGGTTTTGGTCTTGTATAAAAGTCTCTTTTCATTTATTTTTGGGCCCCTTGCTTTCTCACTTGGTCCCTAAATTTCAAGAGCAACCGGTCCAGTTGACCCCCAAAATTCAAAGGCTTACTATGACCCCTGTATAATGAATGATCTTTCCCATCAAACTAAAATACGCTAATCTTGTCCCACATGCCCTCTTGAAAAACTGTTTCATTTTGAGTTCATTAAAATCATGCCTTCAGTTTTAGTTTATAGACCCATATGCTACATGCTACAAATCCCACCCCTTCGGAAATTGAGGATCGTGGTAGGTGTGCTGTTTTAACAAACTTTGTTTCATTTACAAAGGTTCTTATTCTTCATCTAGGGGTGCAAAAAATTGCACTTCTGAAATGATTTGAAGTGAGTGGTATAGCGCCATCACACTCTAACATCTAAAATTCAAGGCATGCAGCAGAGATTAACCTAGCCTTGATTCTATATAGACTGAAAGTGAAGGTTTACGAACAAAAAATATGTGAAAGAATAACTACATTTTTTTAGAAGCTTCACTTAAGTGTACTTCAATGCTCTGCTAAAAATAAATTCTAATTTGCCATAGCCTGTTAATATTAATACTATTGTCCTACTTGACTTACTGAATATTAAATCCAATTTTGAGTGTTCAACAACACATGCATACATATCTCAATTCCTTATATTGTAATTACACTGAACTTTGTAAGATTTAGGCAATGATGAACAATTTTCTAATCAACAGTGCTCTCATGGATGTAGGAGTTGAAAACCCTGCACACTCCCTTGTTTATAGTGATAGGTGAGCTGTTTTAATGTGACTATTTACAAAATAAAATGATTATCTTGTTGCATAATTATGTATGAAAAGCTCAGGAATTGTGCATTAATTAGCACAACAAAATGCGTAATCTGTGCGACTTACAAAAGCATAAATTGCTTGTGCTGGATGCCCTGGGGCAGCACCCTTGTCAATCCTTAGTGGTAACCCCTACAGTAATTGTGCTTTATCCTATGCCAATGTGAACTCCTCCATTGTTTAACTTCTAATTTTGGATATCATACAAACCATGACACAAACCCCGGTTCAAATAACAAATTTAACAAATGAAATGAGACTTTACATTATTTTTGAAGACATTTTTCAACATGATCAGTTAATGTTAGATGGAGTAATTAAAAGCTGCCTTTCAGCTGCACAGACTGTCAAAAAGTCTAACATTCTGGCCTGCTACCCTACTTTGGAAGCAGCCTTGTGCCCTGTTCTATTTCTGCCTTATAATATGGTTATCCACTTGCCAGAATATTGTTTTGAAAAGTCCCTCCCCTCAACCCCACCCCATTTGCCATCTTTGATCTTCTATGACCAGTTAGAATTCAACTCATTACACATATACTTAGTAGACAAGGGTATAGCCAGAATTTCATTGGTGGGGAGGGGGGGTGACCAATTAATCACTGATTACTGTCCTGGAGAAGGGATCTAAGGGGAGGAAGAGTACCACTGGGCTCCCCTTTGGAAATCACATATTATCCACTTGCAAGAATATTGTTTTGAAAAGTCCCTCCCCTCAACCCCACCTCATTTGCCATCTTTGATATTCTATGACCAGTTAGAATTCAATTCATTACACATATACTTAGTAGACAAGGGCATTGTCAGAATTTCATTGGTGGGGGGGGGGGAGGGGTGACCAATTAATCACTGATTACTGTCCTGGAGAAGGGATCTAAGGGGAGGAAGAGTACCACTGGGCTCCCCTTTGGAAAATTTTGGCTTACAGATGGTGAACTGTCCAGATTTAAAATGGTACAACATTTGATGCTAGGAGTGCTACCAGTGTAACTCTCTCTTCCCTCTTAGTTCTTCCTTTTTTATTTTTTCCTCTTTCTCCCTTCTTCTTGGGAAGCATCCCCCACTTCCTGCACAGCTACACCATTGAATCAAGACTGTTCATACTTCAATTCCTATTACAACTTCTCATTCAAACTATTTAATATCCCAGCCAAAGTTACTACAGTATGCAGTTTGCTTCCACCGACCTGCAAGATATGACACTTTGCAAAAAGAGTTATCACAAAATATCTCAGCCCTCTTTCCAAATATAACTACACATTAAAAGTAATCAAGAATGTTAAGTTGTTAACACATGTGAATAAACAGTCTTCAAATATCTTGTTTCTCAAAACCTTGTCGCAGACCTACAAAATCCTATTTGAGTTTTAGCAACAGGAACTGCTTTCGCATGAAGACATACAGAGGTTATGTCCTCAAGAAACAAACATATTAACCAGACACCCCATATCACCAGGGAACATGAAACACAACTCATAAACCAATGACCCACAAAAATGGAATGTTGATTCGTCATTTGGGAGATGGTGATAGAATCTAACAAATCGTGTCAAACACCGACGGAGTGATTCCGACAGTTAAAGTACAATCTGATGGATAAAAATAACAGAGATTTGAAATGCTGTGCGACATCTATTACTCCAAGTTACAGGGTGCTGTACTTTAAAGGGACAAATTGGGTTGATATCACCAACCTAAGAAGGTTGTTGGAAGGCACATAAGCAATAATTGTTTTAGTAAAATTAGTCAAGTTACATATACAATAGTTGTTACACAACAGGTTAACAGGTTAAAATTTTTTTTGTTTTCTGGCTGGTAATAATTTTGTGCATAATTTGAAAAAAGTGTGCCATGATTCCATCATGAATTTGTGAAAAGCTAATTAAATCCCTTACTTATCAATCATGAAACTATCATTTGAATGTGGGATGTGAATATTGTCAAAGCTGGGTCAGTTGCTCTTTATATGCCTCTAACATAAACGCCTCTAACTCCAGCTAGCACGGGACTAACTTCGCATTTTGGGATAAGTTGAAGTAAGGGAGGGTTGATAAAGGTCAGTTTTAAGTCTGAACACAAAGTTGGAGTTGGAGTTTAATAAACCCTGCTAGAGGTTTATTAAACCCCAACAGGGTTGAGATTTTAGTTAATGGTGAAGAGTCAATTAACAGATGTCCTGAGGGGCACATTAGTGCACAGTTTATGACTTGTGTTTTCAATAATCAGCATATGTCTGGAAAGGCTTTTTATTATGGTAGGGTCTAGCTAATCAATGTTGCGAATATGTGCTGTTTCTATTCACAGATGGGTGGCCTCACTTAGTCGGAGTTACTCATTCTTCATCTGAACACACATTATCTGAGACAGAGTAAGTCCTAATTTAAGTTCTGTTACAACCTTTCAAGGCTGGAGTTAGAAGGGGTTCATGTGAACATGGTATTTATATGAAAAGGAAACTTAGCAGGTTTGGAAAAGTTTTGTGAATTTCATGAACCACCTCTAATAAACCCCTTTAAATGTGTCTCCTTGACAGCCAGAGGTACTACTGCAAAGGTGTTGAATTGAACATAGTTCAACAGTTTAGGACATGATAAATATAACACAGACAACAGATAAATTTGGCTGGCATTTTTTAGATTCTTCTTCTCCTAATCATGGCTGGAATAGCTGAAATCATTTGAAAAAGGCTTTATATAGAAACCCAATGGCGTTGAAGGTTGCAAAGAATGTCTACCTAAGAGGGAGAAGGTAGATTTTCCAAGAAGTATTTTCTCTTTGAAAGAGGATCACCACAACCATGGGCGGCAACAGTCAGAACTCTTGGTTTCATTTCATTTGTTGGAGTTGAACACCACACCTTCTAAGCTTCTGTTACAATCTAGTGGCTCCCGCAGCCTTTTTTAGAAGATTGCTCTCCGCACTCCAATGCTACTGTAATATGAAGTGACACCCACAAAGGCAGAGGGTACCACATTTGATGTCTATGGTATGACTTGCATTACAATCATCTATGCCCATTAAAAATACCAACTGACACCTTTGTTTTTGACCCAAAACAGGGGAGATTAAATATTTACAGTACCAGAGTTCGTAACATTAGCTCCATTGAATGCTCTACTGCACAAATTGGTTCTTAAGTAAGTGCAAATTGATTTCCAGGGGGTAAATAATGATCAATGAATTACAAAAACAATTAAAATGGACTTAAGATGGGAACAACTATTTAATAAGTATTAGAGCATGGGGAGTACATTCATACAGTGGCTGGGTTAATTAATTTTGTGCAATGGGGTTAAATCCTACTATTGACAGAACCGTTGGTAATTATTTTGTTATCAAGTGTCAAATTTTTATACTTCCAGTGAACTTTAGGACCAACTTTCAATGGACTAGAGTGGTTGTCATGCAGTCCAAGAATAGACCTGGACCTCCTGTTTTAAAGGTATATTGCTCTAGCATGAGATCAAACACCAACTTGCCAGGTATCTTGGAAACTATCCATTCCCAAATTTTAACTTTACCTCAAAAACTAAAGACCAAGCCTTTGTTAACATCCTTCAGAAAAAATCTCTAAAGGTGCTTAATAATTTTGTTATTTTATACCTGGTAATGTTATTTGTAAATTTCTGTGTTATGATAAACCAAAAATGTTAACAAATGAACAAACAAATGAACAAACTAACAAACAAATAAACAAAAAAAGAAACAAATAACGAATGATATTTTAAGACATATATTGAATATTCAGGGTAGATCCTTGTAACTGCTTCTGAAGAGTCATGCATGAAAAAGGATGGTCTAATCAGGGAGTTGTTATGTGGAAGGAGATGAAACGGAATGCTTACATTTTAAGACCCACTTTAAAGGGAAGGTTTAAGCAAAAATTTAATTTTCATATGTGAAAGGGGAACCAAATCTACACAGAGTGGTGAAAGTTTCATTCAATTTGGTTATGTATTTCTTGAGATATTGGAAAATAAAATCAGTAGATTTGTGTTCAAAAGTGAGTTTGAGGGGAGCAGAGCTTTTATCACTTCCTCACATTGACAAGGAATGCTTTGTTTCACTTTGTTTTTAATATAAGACTGCTTTGTTGACCTTGAAGTTAATAGGAATAGGACCTCCCTGTGCGGCATGCAAAGTTTGTAAAATTCTCATGCCACTTATGCAATCACATTTTAATAATGTGTGATTCTTGAGGAGAAAATCAAGTCTGAAGTTTAAAGAAAAACAAAAGACTGTGCTCTAATGTGGGGATGTGACGTCATATCTGCTTGCTTCAAGTTCAGTTTGTTGAAAATGTGACAACTTTACATGCTTATATCTTGAGAACCACACATCGGATTTCAATGCAAATTTCACCAAAATGCATAGAATGAGTACTCCTCTAACATACCAAATCCTGTTGTGACCTTAAACCCTTCTTTTATGGAATGAAGATAAGCTGTTTAACTGCCACAAAGGTATTTCCTTCCTTTCCTTATGGCACCACTTCAATATGGTTCCTGGAGCACCATCTCATTCAAGTCAACTAATCCTAAGACAAGGAGCTCATGCAGAACAATACTTTGATAAGTAGGTCTGTATCGCCAACAGTTTATGAGCAGAACTCAAAACAACAGGTCAACTGAAATAAATGAATTCATTAAGCCCCTCCCTTAACAAGGCATGATACCCACATAAGCTATGCAGGCAGAAGTCTAATTTTTTGACAAACATATTAGAAGTTTCCTCAAATTTCCAGAAATAGCCAGATATAAATTCTTGTTCCGATTTCTACATACAAACTAAATGACATTTTTTCATATGAGAAATCAAGCGACACTGACAGAAAATTACTCTTATTCCCCTGACAAATGGCAATGCTGTCACAGTGCAAAAACCTGTCAGGCCTTTTGTAACCATAGCAGATGACAAATACCTTTTGTGTGTATTTTCTAATCCCATATAAGCATAACACAAATGCCGAGAACGATACAAGAGACAAATTACTGTGTGACCTTGAATGCCCAAACCTCACTTCAAAGTGTTGCATCTCCAGCCAAATCACGGCTCCCTGGCCTAATAAACTTAATCCAAATTCAGGTGACTGCATTTTTCCTTTAAAATTCATTAACAAGCATTAACTGGTATTTAAACCAGTATTTAGTTATTTCACAATATTTCTCAACCAACATTTAGTTATTTCTAAATTTTAGTTATTTCTCAACAAATGGTAGTCTAAAACAGCTAGATAACAAGCCTGAGGGATTAATCTCAATATTTGATACATTGAGTCTCTGGGGCTCACTGGCTTTCCCAACGTACAAATCTTTGACTTCACTTCAATTTAAGTGAAGTGCCCTCCTTCGATGTCTCATGATACCTGAAGCAACAAGAATGTAATTTAAGCATTTTCTGAAGTGTTAATAACTCACCATTGTTACAAGAAGTGGTAGTACTGCAGCAGGTATGATTGCTTCTCGTCTCAGCCCAAGATATTGCCACATTGAATAACCCTGGGGAGAAAAAACAAATAGATGAGAAACAAGAAAGAGGTCAAAAAAGAAGGAAAGATGACAGAAAAATCGATGAAAAAAAACTTTTCCTTCAAAAGTTTGAGACACACAATGAAAACATCAGTATGCAAGAAGTCTAGATTGATGTGCATATTGACAGGTGCCAAAATTCTGTACATAACAGTCTTAACACGAAGGTGCAATATTGCAAAAGTCCAGCAGCTGGGGTTTCTATCAGACAGGGGAAAAGGGGATTTGTTTCCCCCTTTCCAGAGGAAGGTTGGTAAATTCATCAATATCTTGGTTTCTTACTAAAAAGGAGGACACTTATGCAGCAATGTTTGAACTTACACAAATATGTAATTTAAAACCCTTCAGATTACACCTTACAGGGGCCCAAAGCATGCTTTTGTCCCTCTGAAACAGCTGGTAACTTTAGTTTAGGCCAGCATCAATTTGGATTTGGGGTTTAGAAGTTATGAACTCCCCTCTTTTATGTGTTTCTCGCAGATTCCCTGGTAGCTGTCCTGACGGCCCCCCTCAAAAAAGAAAAAATAAAGAAGAAAATGAAAAGGGAGAATTCCCTGTTTCACATTTAACATTGCCCATTTAATTCTGTTCAGCTACATGCAAAACTCAAAGCAAAGTAAAATCTCAGACTAACTTACAGAAGGTAACGTACAAACTGGCAATCCATGTGATTGGTCCTGAAATGGAGAGAGCTGAAAAGTCACCCAATTATATTGCAGTCCTTGTGCACTTTCCAGTGTTAATGTAGAAGGCATGTCATTGTATGGATAAGAAGATGCAATAACAATAGACGCACTACGACATGCCCATTGAAGAGTCAACTAAGCCCAGGACCATATTTACAGGGGTAATTTTTTCTATATGGGGCAAGAGCTTTTTTTGCCCGAACAATGTCACCATTTATCATATTTTGCCCATTTTTTGCCTGAATGGACCAACTGCTTTTGCCAAAATTGGGAGGGTGAGTGCCCCCTCTGCACCCCAGCCTCATATGCTTATGCCCAGGAGAACACTTCACCAATTAATACAACACCTACTTTTATAGTGGGATTGCTTTCTCTCATTTCAACAGCAACAGTTCTAATTCTTTTCCTACAAAGTAATATGATTTTATACCTGAAGGCAAAAGGCTGGAAGCTTCAGTCCAGTACAGGGGTTCTTCCAGGAATACAAAAAGGGGGTAGGGGAGGGTTTCTTTCTGCTGTGCCCCAAGTAAAAATTGATGCTGTCCTAGGCTTAAATTTCAAGTGGGTTCAGGGAGACAAGAGCTTTCTTCAAGGCCCTTGTAAGATGAAGTTTTAAGGAGTTTAAAGGTCATTTATTTGTGCCAGTTCAAAAAGTGCTGCCAAAGTGTCCTTGTGCTCTTTTTGTAAGAAAACAAGATATTGACAGTTTTGTAATTTTTATGAAAATAGAAAGGGGGGATTTTACCCACCTTCATCTGTTAAGGGGAACAACTCCCCCATTTCCTGCTGTGTCAGAAACACTACCCTTACCTTTTCCCTGCCCCCATTTCTTACATCTTTGAAAGACATGACTCACCTGAGATTCTGTTGCATCCTCTGCAATTAAGAGAAGACCAAACGGACACATCACTGAAACAGCCAGCACACTGATGATTCTCTGCTTGATTGTCAATGGATGATCTCTGTAGGAGGGACAAACAAAAACACTGTACATAAAAAATGATGAAACAACTAAAGTAAGGAGGAGGGTATGTCAGTCCCTTTCAGAGAAGGGCGAGGCTTAAAGAAATGAAGGTGCGCCAAGTTCCCTTCCAAAGTTTGCTATGTATTACTCCAGGAATGTCCTCTGCCTCTCTATACCTGAAGCTATGCAAGGGATCATCATATTTTGTGAAATAATCCACACAATCTACTGATACCTTTTCTGACAGTGATGAAGATTTTACTATAGGCTCTGTGGTAGTGTTACAGTATGTCTACGAAACCATCCGTAAGTTCAATAGTAGATTATAAACTCTAATGAAAAAGCAGATCGATAAAACTCATTCAAAATCAAGAACCACCCATTTTCATAGAGCTGCCACAGAAGATCAGATTAACTGCACAGGATTAAAGTTTGTAAACACAATGGGTACATCAAGTGACCTGGCCAGAACTCCACTCTTTGTGCATACAAAACATGACAAAATGAACAGTGCCTTGCAAACATTTTGCTCATTGTGTTTATGTAAAAAGTTCACCTACTGCCCTCACTCAAAAGAGAACACATCCATAGTAGTTTGCTATCAGATTAGTCAATGACATCATAATCACATGTGTCCTATTATCAAAGAAATATTACTTTATTCAGCATAACTGTTACTGTGGAAAATTACATACACTGGAATTTGTAATTTTCCATTTTCCACTAATTACAGAAATTTCTTGTATTTTGATGATCTAGTGTCCATTTACTCATCCCTTTCAAGCACACCATTACTACTTGGTTGCTATGGAAACCTTGATACTTCACCAACCATATATATGAAAGTGTAAAATATTATAGCCACTTTGCAGGTTTATAGGCAAATTTGCCTTTCTAAAAAAGTTCAATATCTTGTCTTTTACTGATCACTGTTGCATAGATCTAGGAACTGAAACTGTTGAGAAAAAACTACTCTACATACTTTTAATGAAACCACTGGCATAATTAGCCCAGATGTGATGCTGAAAGCTCTTGGATATACATAAAGTAAGAAACCTCAAGTGACATGTGTCAGTAAAATCAATGCTACAGTGCTTCAAAATCAATACTACCATACTTCAACAATTTCCACACGAGCACACACTAAATTGAGTAGGACTTTTAGTGGACTGCAGTATTTCTATGGAAACTAGAAAACTGTTCTTGGTTGTTACGATAAACATTGCAAAGCATGATGCTCTAATTAAAGACAAATTCATCATGCCACTCAGGACCAGGTCTTGAATTTAGAGACATGCAAGTGTGATCATACACCAAAGGTCACCTCAAACCACTGTGAGGAGCATTGACATAGCCACAGCGGGGGGTTGGGGGGTTGGAGGTCAGAACCTCCCAAGACCTTGCAATGCAAAAAACACCTAAAATAGCAGTTTCTTCTCTCTATCCTTAGACTTTTCCCTCATGTCTTGCCCCCAACCCCCCCCATGACACCAAAAGCCCCCCCCCCCTCACATGACACAGTCCTGGCTACAAGACTGTTGAGGAGTGTGACTTTTTGCACACCTGTGAAGATCTGAAGTTCATACAAATCTTATAAAGTTCAATAAAAGAGAACACTGACCACAAACCTTTAAGGGGCTCAGCAAGTTGATATTGACAACATGATGAGATTGTTTAAGGGTTATTACCACATGACAATTCTGATAGTTAGCCTTGAGTGACAATATTTCCCCTCAATTGTGAAATTACCAGGGCTACATGTACATTAATTGCTTGGTGTACCTTGAGTATGTGCAATACATATCCGAGTCCAGAAATATCATGAAAGATACTTTGATGAGAAATAGCAAGAAATTGTGAGATTTAGTTTTGTTTCAAAATACTTTTAAAACAACTACTTGACTGCATGTTTGGTCTAACGGTAAGAGCATCTGCCTCTCACGGAAGGCCAGGGTTTGTTTCCCAGGTTGAGTCATACCAAAGACTCTAAAAAAGAACCTACTGCCAATGTGCATGATGTTCAGCATAAGCAATGGAATAGGGAAAACAAGCCAGTGAGCCACAACTGGAAAAAAGGCTGTGGCCAGCTCAACTTGAACCAATGGGTTGGAAACTGGGTCATAAAACTCAATCTAACTAACTGCTGGCACAGGATAATGCACGATCAGAGGGTAATGGGTAATGTGCTGGCACAGGATAATGCACTATCTGAGGGTTAATGTGCTGGTACAGGATAATGCAGGATCAGACAGTTAATGCATTGCATAGGATAATGCATGATTGGACGGTAAATTGAATTTACAGGATAACACACTATCACCTAACTGGAAATGACCAATAGGAATTGAGCACTATTACTGAGTCTGAATGAATGCCCTTTGAAATACTAGGCTTGCTCGGTTAATCAGCTTCTTCATCCATGTGCTGTACTAAATCTCCTACATACTGTATGTATGTATCTACCCTAGTAACTGAAATTATGCATTGAAAGTTGAAGCAGAATTTTATTCTGCTTTAGTAATCCCTGTACAATTATTAGTGTTGCATTAACGCTCTGCTCTTGTGTTACAGTGTCATGTTCTTATGTTTATCTCTCATACAGTACGCAGATCAATATGTATACTGAAGGACAGAGGAGACACAGAAAGATGAAGACAACAGTACCAATTGTCAAATATGTACTGAGTCTATCTTTTTTACATTGAAATTACAATCTGGTTGCAGCTGCAGGACAACGATTACACAAGAATGTGGAACAATTTTCCACAAAATCCTTGTCTTCCTCCCTTTCTATAAATAGTACACTATACCTACTGTGCATCAAACTTTCATGCTACAAAACTTTAAGAATTTTTCTCACATGCACAGCAGAGGGCATTGCCTTGCAATAATGTTATGTATGTTTTTTTGAAATTGTCCTTTTTAACACAATGCAAAACAGTGTGAGTGACCAGCTTACTAATAAGGCAGTTATTCAGCACTCCAGACATTTCCAATTCTCCCAAACTAATAACTTGTAGCCCCTCCCACAAGTGTATAAACCTCATTCTTATCCAGGCACAATCCTAATTTGCTTCAGGGCAAATCCTGGTGAGTATACATGGAATTACCTGTAATCAGAACATTCTCAGCTCATGCTGTATAATATGAGCTACTCTGCCTTTTTTTTTTTTTTTGAATACTAGTATTAATTCGTATTACTCATTTTTATTTTGTATCCACATTGAAAAATCTAAAATACTGACACTGCGGCAGCAACTCTATTTCTAGCACTACAATAAGTAGTGTAGCAGTGACATTATTGTCAAAGTCTGACCATGTAAATCCCAAAACTTTCACCTTTTAAAGAACAAGAAATACTCTATGATTGGAGTCTGCAAGTGCACAATGGTTTAGAGTTATGGTAGGGTCAATATTTTTCTGCTTCACAAATCACAAAATATTTATTTCAACTTTGGAATTCCATTTGGAAAGAGTCCATAATGTTCAATAGATTGCACAAAAAACGCTGTGTATCATACTCATACTCACAATGGTTGCCAATAAGCTGTGCTTAAATGCACAATACAGTGCTGTAGGCCCTCAGCAGCACTGGAGACTGCTTGTTTGGTCAAGATAACGGTAAGAACATCTGCCTCTCCCATAGAAGGCCCAGGTTCTATTCCCAGGTCAAGTCATACCAAAGGCTCTAAAAATGCAATCTACTGCCATTGTGCTCGATCCTCTGCATAAGCAATGGAGTAGGGAAAAGAAGCCAATGAGCCACAACTGGAAAAAAGGCTGTAAACACCTCGACTTGAACTAATAGGTTGGAAACTGGGTCGTAAAACTCAATCTAACTAACTTACTCAAGAGTATTGGTAATGGTACATTACTGTACATGAGAAAATAAAAATGTTTGCACCAGATGCTGGACTTACTTTGTTGAAGCCCACACATGAGCATTATTCTTACATTGGCTTGGAATACACATCAACTGACTATCATCATAGATTAATGTCACAATGAATTATCAGCTTAATAACTTTTGTTGAATTAAATACATTTTGGAAAAATCCCAGTTAAGCAACACTCAACTGGCTATGTAGAATTTATTGCACAGACTACCAACTTTTCTTGTATGAGCATTAAATCAGTGTCCTGGAGTAAATTTATAGTAACGATTTGAAATATCTATCTATAATCAGGTTTTTATCAGGTTTTTCATGTGTGGGTGTACCATGTATAGCATCTGATGGGTATTAACCAATACCTTGAAGTTTAAAATCAGTCTTATCAACCAAGTGTAAAGGCATCAGATGGGTATCAGATAAATTTATATCAAGGATTAATTACAATATCTAATATTTTGACATTTTTTTACATATAGCCTGTTGGATTTACCTTTGCTTTGCAATGCTGGGATTCTAAAATATTATGAAAGATACTTTGAAGAGAAATAAGGAGAAATTTGTGAGAATACTGTAAGCTGTTGCTTCGAAATAATTTTGGGGTGACTGCTCTTACCCTTTACCTAACTCAAGTTACTCAACAGGTATCTGCTTATACCAAGATTTGAAATAACAAATATCATGATTGACAATTTATAATGAGCATCAGATGGGTATCACAATTCATAACGAAGACTGAAAATATATCACATTTGTCAAATATGGGCATACTGGGCAGTGAATAGGTATCCGCTAATATAAAACAAGGACTGACACCATATGCAGTATTGTTTTTGCAATTTCAGTTTTATCCTTTATAAGGAGCTTGGACTAATTTCCATAAGTTCAGTTTTCCTTTCTTTTCTTCTTTCTTTCCATATTGAGGCATATACTGTATGAACATTAAATGGGTATCTGACAATTAACAACAAGGAAAGAGTCCTTTCAGTTCTTTCATATACAAAAGGCAAACATGGGCATGGAATGGGCATCAGCCAATACCAAGCATTGAAATCACAAATTTTAGAAATGTCAGTTAGTTATATAAGCATCAGATGGTTATCAGCCAACTTTCAAGGATATGAATATTTCAGCATTTTTATGGCCTATATATTGAGCATTTGATGGGTGTCAACCAAGAACTGAAATTAATGAACATTTCACTTTTTTCAGATATGGACTAAAAAGGGTGTTAGATAGGTATCACGCAATATCAAGAATTGAAAAAAGGAATATCAATGTAAGTTTGTCATACTGTACCTGTAACAATATGAGACTGCGTGTTTGGTTTAAAGGTAAGAGCATCCACCTCTCACACTGGCGGTCCCGGTCCCATTCCCCGGGCAAGTCATACAAAAGAAGTCCTCTCAAAAAGGAACCTACTGCTGTTGTGCATGATGCTCCACATAAGCAATGGAGTAGGGAAAACAAGCCAGTGAGCCACAACTGGAAAAAAGGCCGTGGCCAGCCCCACTTGAACCAATGGGTTGGAAACTGGGCCGTAAAACTCCATTTAACTAACTAACTGTAACAATATGGGCATTAGGTATAGAATCATCCAAATTTAAACAAGGACTGAACTACCAAATATCACTTACACATATAACTTTTGTTTGTTATCTGTAAATAATGGAACAACACTACTATGTACCATCATGAGAGATACTTGTAAGAAAAGTATTATAGGAAGAAATTTGATCCTTTCAGATTGTGTTTTGTGTTAAATTTGTTCAATGCATGTCCTCAATCTCCTAGCAACGATTCTTTACATCCTAATTTATTACATTGTACTCAATGTACTGGGATAAGTGTTGCTGGTATGATTCTTCATGCATTCCAAGCGGACGTTTTTCACTAAAGAGAAATTTTAGCTGAAACAAAAAGTGTTTCCTGCTTTTCTAAAGAAATTTGCCAAAAATCTATCTCAACATTGCTCTTCTCACCCTCTTCTAAATTAAATTCAGAGCAAATTTTGCACCATTATCTATCTACGTAACTTCAAAAAAGATCATGAAGGGCAAAGATCCCCTTACCCTTTACCTCTTACCCAGTTTACCCATTCAGAATGTTACACTGGAATAGTAACTTGGCTTAACAATCCCTGCCAGATGTAGTAATGAAGGCCTGCAGTAAGTTACCAACAGGACCTAAAAGTTTAGTTTAGGTTACTATTGTTATTATTAATGAAATTTACAAAGTGCCACACTTACAAAAATATAATCTGTTGCACTGTAAAATAAAACATTAAACAAAGCACAGAAACAAAACAAGATAAAGAACAAAAGTAAAAGAAAACCATATAAGTTTGAATTCCAAAGAATCTGGTTGACATCAGATAGAGTCCTTTCTGATATAGGTTTTGATTCTTTCTGTCTCTCTTATTGGAAACTTAAGAGTCGGCATGGCTACAACTTACAAGAAATCAAAACCTATAAAAGAAAACCAAACATTAAAAGCTAGCTTTAAAAGGTAAGTCTTTAGTTTAGATTTAAAAATGCCAATGGAGGGACATAATTTATAGTGAGATCAGCAGGGAGAGAATTCCACAGGCGAGGACCAGCCACAGCGAAAGAATGTTCACCAAAAGATGTATTAAATTGAGGAACAATTAGGTAAAATTGAGCAGTTCAAGCACAGCTAACTTTCCCTCTTTAACAATGTACTGGACAAATAAACAAACCGGGGTAATACCATTAAGGGTTTTGAAATTAAAAACCAACAGAATCACCCTAAAGTGAATTCTGTATTAAGGAACCAGTAGCCAGTGGAGATTATGCAAAATTGGTGAAATGTGACAGAACTTCGGGGTGAGAGTGGCAAGTCTTGCCCTGGCACTTTGAACTCCTTGTAATTTGGTAATGAGATTACTGGGAAGCCCAAACAACGAGTTACGGTAGTTGAGATGGCAGGGCATAGAAGCATGGAGTAAAGTCTGTCTTGCAAGCATCCCAGACAGCATCTTCTGACTTGTCTAATTCTGAACAGCCGGACAAATGCCTTACTACAAATTTTACTAACATGAGTATAAAACTAAAAATTCTTATCAAACCATACACTGAGATAATGGACTTCTGTTACAGCCTCGTTCAATGCATTAAAACTAGATTGCCACTATCAGAAAGCAAAATGTCAGAATACAGGAGATCGATAGATAAAATTAGAGCTGAAGAAAACTGTGAGGTAAAGGGGAAGTTTAAGCCAAATTTTAATTTTCACATATGAAAGAGGAACAAAATCTACACAGTGTGGTGAAAGTTCCATTCAAATCGGACATGTATTTCTTGAGATATCAGTAAATGAAGCCAGAAGATTTGTGTTCAAAAGTGAGTTTGAGGGCAGCAGAGCTTATATCACTTCCTCACATTGACAAGGAATGCTTTGTTTCCCTTTGTTTTATCAGACTGTTGTGTTGACCTTGAAATTAACAGGAGCATGACCTTCTTGTGGGGGATGAAAAGTCTGTAAAATTCTCATGCCACTTATGCAATCACATTTTAATAATATGGGATTGTTGAGGAGAAAATCCAGTATAAAGTTTAAAGAAAAACAAAAGACTGCCCATTAATGTGGGGATATAATATCATACGTGCTTGCTTCGAGTTCACTTTTTGTTGAAAATGCGAAAATTTTATCTGTTCATATCTTGAGAACCGCAAATCAGATTTCAATGCAAACTTCACCAAAATGCTCAGGATAAGTACCCCTCTAACATACCAAATCCAGTTGTGACCTTAAACCCTTCTTTTAAGGAGACTCATGGCAAGGGAAATAATAAACTGGAGTTACTCAAAATGTAAGAAAGGTTGGATACAGTGCTGTCTCGGTTAAACCCTACTGTCTTGCGACCATTCTGCAATAGATGGACAGTCCCATTGTAGTGATAGGGTACATATGTAAGAGAGTTGTGTAGACTATTGGTATAAAACTACCTTCAAGGTTTTGCTTCAACACAGTTACCACTGCTTATCAGCCTGGTTTACCTGTTCTTTCGGGCAGTGCAGAATGGAATCCTGCATGACAAGCCCTTGATGAAGTTTCTTACTGTTTCTCATAGGTTGCATCCCCTATATTCAGGTGTTTTACTTTCCCATGTAAATGCACAATCCTTTACTTCTCTATTACACACTGCCTTCTTGTGAGTGATTATGTCAGATTTATTTTTTGTACAGAATTTGTAATTTCACCACAGTATTGGACTTGCAGTAAATGAACATACTGTATTGCAAAGTATCTCCACATATGCTAGTAGTTACTGATAAACAAATTCTCTTAAATCACCATTGCCTGCACAGCTTATATAGAATGTAAATAAGAAAACAAACAGTAGGTTTATTTCATTTTTATTTTAAGTTGGTTATCACTTAAAATTTTATGAAAATCAATATCAATCATTTGTTTGATTAATTAATGATAATAATGAACTCTTGTTAGCAGTGTAAATACTTCCTTTCTAGCAGCTATTTACTCAGTCTCCAATTAAAACTGAAAGTCAACAAAAAAATTTACATGTGAAGAGTGACATTAATCATCTTCTCGTATAGACGACATCACTGACATACATGACACATGTTACAAACAGCCTACACAATACTCACAAACATGGTCACATGCTTTCATTTGAGTTGGATAATTACAGTAGCTGAACCAATAAGCTAGACAATAAGAAACAAAGTATTAAATGGCTAATCCTTTCACCCCAAACTACAGTACACTTCTTTTATGGGGTAACAGAAAATCTCAATTGGCTCAACTTTTTGACTGACAGCTAATTCAAACAATGCTGAGTACTAAAGCTTATATTACACAGCATGAACTGTACTGAGAGTGTTTTGGTTATACTTATTGAGCTTATCTATACTCACCATTGGCAACATAAACTGAGATTATGTCTGGATGAGGATGAATTCCAGAAAAACGTGGGGGGTCTTATTGAGGTTATGGTTAGTACTGTTTGGAGTGAGAGAATTGGGCCTTTAAAATCAAGTCCATCATTCAATCAACTTATGGATGAGAACAAAAAAAGGTACTCCTTTCAAGACTGATATTCTTCAAGAGCAGGCCTGTTATTGCAGTATTTATTGAGATGGTGACAATAAATTTTCTTTGTATTTCTTCCATACTAATTGACTTCATTAAACAGTTGCTGATGCAAGCATCAATGAGAAGTCCTGGGTATTCACTGGCAATAAAACCACCGTAAAAAATGAGTCTTGGGTGAAGGACCAAAGACGTGGACAGCAAAGGCCACAAAGCTATTGGAAAGAAATTTCATTTTTCTGCACATGAAAATACAGAGATAATTGTGGGAACTCCTTTCCTGGGAAATAAACATTTTTTTCTAGCCTAGAGGCCTATTTCACTAATGTTTAGTGAAAACGCTGAAATCCATTGCTAAATGTCATATCAAGTTTAGAGATCCACTTTTTAATTGATTTCTCACTAAACTAAAGCGATCAATTTTGCATCCCTAATAGCAATTACTTAAATGAAGTCCAAAGTCTATTGCTACTGTAATCAGTGATAGTTTCTCATTTGCAAGTAACTTAGAGATCCGCTCTATGATTGCTAAATTGGTGTCAGTTCAATCTGCCCATGGGTCAGTACTCAGGTCCCCACAAAAACTGTTCCCTGCAGTAATGCTGCTGTACATTTGCTGCAAGTTTTACCTGGACAGTGTGTTTGGCTTGCTATTAGTGCAATTTTTAAATTTGAAAAAAAAGAAACAAACTAAATGTTAGTCTTTCTGAAAAGATAGCTACTGTACCTTCACTTACTGGTAATATTGTGCATATCAAGACTGTGTTAAGATATCACTCTCCACAAAACTGAGCTGCTGTTAACCCTTTACTGTTGTTTGGGTCCTTCTGGACCCAGACAGAGAGCGCAGCAGTCACCCATCTTTACTGTTTCATGCGGAACTCGAAACTGCGAGTAGCTACCTGAAAATTCGGCCACAACAACGAAAGACAATAGTTTAAGGTCACAGGGTCAACAGCCTACGGAAGCTGATGCGGGGCGTGCTACGTCCTCTTTTCCCCCCACTCCCGAGGTGCGCAAGTATGCCCCGATTGGAGCACAACGGTAAAGGGTTAAAGATGTAATCCAGAGACAAAATTCATTAACATTGAAACTCAGAGACAAGTTCATTGGCTGGTTGATCTATGTACAAACTTGCCATGGTATACAGCTACAGAAAGGAATTTACAGTTTTGTTAATATATGCCTGATTTCATTTTGTAATTCATGTTCAACATTTGCAGTGTTTCTACCATGTAGGTTGATTCATACTGCAAGTTAACATTGACATTTTGGACTGCCAACAACATACTGTGATGCTGTACACACATGCCTTGAATTTTGACATACTGTATGTAATTGGGATTGCCCACCAACACTCACCTGAAATCATGGAAACAGGTGTTTTTTATTCACACATCTAGATAAAGAATGGCAATTAAGGCAAGTGTTTCATATCTTGCAATGCACTCTTCATCCATAGAACAGTCAAGTCAATCTGTGAAGCAATCCTTCCTAACTGAGACTGTCCAAAGCAAATCATGTATGGCTAACTTTAATTTTGTCTAAGCCTAGGCAGTACAGCAGACATTTCTGAGCAGATATGGTGTGAATACTGCCATAAAAACATTAGAAATCAGAGATTGCAGAATGTTACTAAAGGTACATGATAGGTTATGGAGCCTTGAATTACATATCAATTGCCTCCAATGGCTTGTCCACTCAATGGTGACAAAATAGTGTAGTTGCAGCATATTTTCAATTTTTAAAAAGCAAGAGCAGTCACCCCAGTTTGAAGTAGTGTAGTATACTGTCCTGTTTCATGATTGGCTGTTGAGAGTCATGTGATATTTTTTCTTCTCAAATGAGAAATTTATAAGAATCAACTGCTTGGTTTACTTTGCATTTGCACTATGGAAGTCATAAAATATTGAGGAAGATTCTGTGACAAGGAAAAAGAAGAAAATTGTGACATATTTAGTTTTTGCTTGGGGAGACTGCTTTTGACCTTTCATTTCAATCCTCTACTGCTAATTTTTGCATTTTCTGTGTTACAGTACGTCCCAATTAATTACTTTCTGTTTATTTTCTGTTTTCCATAACACTGGAAATTTTTGTCTTAGTGTACATCCCATGTGTTTTGTATTGAGGATCCTTCAGTGTACAACATATGTATGGTATTCGTATCATATGTCTTGCTCACAATATCAATGAAGAAACACTGTGAAATTTGCAGTCTGAACAAGGTGCATTTAACAGGCCATTTCTGTGACAAAGATGTGTGTACCAATCTGTAACTGTATGGAACACTGCAATGCAAGCAAGCTGCATCCAAAGGGTTGGTGTTTTGTTTGCCAGTCTTTGTAGATCTGACAATCCTGTATTAGGTCACCAAAAAAATGGAAAATATGGAAGGTAATGTACAGTTTAAGGTGTCCATGTCTAAACAAATTTTCAACACATGTTCAGATTTGCTCTATTTTTTAAGATAATAGAATGTGCTCCTCTAAAAACTGTGTCTGCACTACAAAACAATAAGGAAAACTTTCTACTTGACCTACAACAATGCTTTAAAAAAAAATAAATGTTCCTTTGCCAAATAAAAAAAGAGAAAAAAAAATCAATTATAATCCCCACCCACAACCTTTTCACCGCAGCAATAACACAATGAGTTTCATGAACCATATCAGGTTCTGTAAATTCCTGAATTTAACATCGAACATGGTTATCATGATCACTTCAGGTTTCTCACACACTCCCCTTGCCCCATATCCAGTACAGTACATCCATGCTGTGCATACAGAACCAGTCGTACATGTACTGAACTTACTGTCAGCCTACATAGCAGGGCAACCGAAGGTATACTTGTACGTAATCTTTTACAAGGTTTTAGAGAGGATGTAGATGTCAGCTGAACATATACTAAAAACAATAAAATCATTAAAATATGCCTTGGCTTCCCCAATGAAATAACATTGGCTTAATTTCACAACAAATAAGGCCTAAGATGTATGAATCTATCAGCATCAAGGATTGTTGCTTTAATTTTTATTTATATGGCAAAAGTAGCCTAGGGTTGTGTGCTGAATGCCTACTTAAGTCTAGTACTGCCTTGTCTAGCCTTTTCTAACTTAGTCTACAAAGTGACGGTGTTTGTGTCACGATTTGTTCTGTCTAACTTAGCCTAGTAACTTAAAGTGTACTTCAAGTCTACAATGTTTAAAATTATATATTTTAGAGCTTGCAAAATGAATCTTATCTTTACAACTCCCTTTGTCATAGCTTGTTCCATTAATGGGATATTAAATGTTGAATTTTTTTCACTGAAAACAAATTTGTCCACTGCTTAATAATTTGTGACTTCTTTGTGGTACAACTCATTTCACCTGCGTTGTTTCCCTATAAATTATAAATGTTTTTAGGACCTTGAACACTTCCTGTTTGCTTCCAAAGCATTTTGTACTGACATGGCTTAATTAATTAAATCACCCCATAGGAGAGCTACCACACCTTGGTACAAGGTACAGTAACTTTCAGAAAAACGAAGAATCAGCCTAAACTACAAAGATACTAATTTCAGAACTACAACAATGACATCACAAATTACTGTGCAATGCAGGCCACCATTTCAAGTTGTGTGAATAAAGGTCAGCATTTTATATCTCAGCTCAGGAATGTCCTATGGGGGTACTTATTGGGTTTCCATTTACGGAAGTGGACATAATTTTTACTGACTTCACAACTTTAAAAGAGGGCGCTGAAACTAGGTTCTTCTTTCTTCTTTACGTAAAAAAACCTTTTCTTTTTTTCCTCACTCAGGAAACAGTGCTATGTGTATGTACTGTGGCAAGAAGTGAATGGCTAGTGCTGTGAAAGAAAGAAAAGCATTGTTAGTACCGGGACCAGAACCAGCAATTATAGCATCAAGACCAGTGAGCTTGCCTACTGCGCTACGAGCGTGGATGGGTTAAAAATAATTTAAGTACTGTCTAATAATACTATCTATTACATATAGGTATACCTACAGCTAAGTATGTATGTTTTTGAGGGTGTACATCCATACTGGAAAGTAGGGCCTTTCACTAGAAGATCTTTGGCATACGATAATGTACGACAACAAATTTGGTGTACCGCATTCCGGCTGCTACAGGGAAAATTACAAGAGTTGGCATACAATTGCAACAATTGGTGTGGCGTATAATAAGGTTTCACGGTATACCGGTATTTCCGTAAGTACCGGTACGTACCGGTACCGGTACGGTACGGTACCACCAACCTAAAGGTACCGAAGTATCGTGGAGACTTGGTACTCAACTGTAAGGTGAAAATCTTTTCTCAAAATTATAGCATTTAAATTATAATGATACTAAAATGTAACAAACGTCCATTTGATAAATGCCCCGTGTCTCTAAACATTATAATATAAACAGGGAATAGTCACTTGATAACCATTTCGCACCATTTCAGTCACAAATCCCCCCTAAGAATTTCAGAAATTGCCGTTTAACGTTACTTTCACAGAACTAGCACCATCCACACTAAAAAGGAACTTGCTTTCTATCGACATTCTGCGCAATCTCAGAACGATCCCTGCCAGCGCTAGCTTCGCCGTGCCCGCGCCTTCACATGTGTATTTAGACGGACACGATTAGTCAACTTTGCGGTGAAAATCTTTTTTCAAAAATAAAACATT
The DNA here is from genome assembly GCA_037179385.1 of Holothuria scabra. Taxonomy (NCBI): domain Eukaryota; kingdom Metazoa; phylum Echinodermata; class Holothuroidea; order Aspidochirotida; family Holothuriidae; genus Holothuria; species Holothuria scabra. The sequence continues at coordinate 49,944,969 of CM074180.1, forward strand.
GAATTTGAATGATACTTGAATGAAACAAAAACCCATTTGATAAATGCGCCGTGTCTCTAAGGATTGCAATACAAACAGGGAACATTCACTTGATAATCGTTTTGCGCTATTTCAGTCACAAATCCCCCTACGAATTTCGGAAAGTGCTGTTTAACGTTACTTTCGCAGAACTAGTACCTTCCACACTAACAGGGCCTTTGCTTTCTTTTGACATTCTGGGCAACCCCCGAACGATCGCTGCTCATCAGCAAATGCTTTCACATGGTGTACTGCGAATAGATACCATGCGTTGATTGATAAAATTCACTTTGATTACGATAGCACACAACTTTATACAAGTGCGAAATTCGTTGTAAGCAGACAAAGAATCATAGCATTGCAAGCTCTGACATGAACGTTGCATCGACGATTTCTGATTTTAACACAGTGATTCAGTGGGACCGTTCCATAACGTCCACTGTCTATGTCTGTGGGAGAAAAACTTTCGTACGAACGCAACGAAAGTTCTTTCAGAAATTACTGTAACACAGTGAAGCAATGGGACTGAACACACAGTAAATCCCGCTTAAATCATTGGCTCGCGTGTTCAGTTCAACTGATCAACTCACCTGCTTTGTTGTATTGCTCTACGTACTGAAGAACAGTATAGTGTTATTGTACAACGGATTGCTGCGCAATGCATTCGTAAATTCAATCTTGAAGCACTTTGATTAAGTTTTGATAGCGATGACTCGGCGGGAAGAAAGCTTGATGAATCTATCTTTTATGGAAATATTTTTGTAAAGATCTACTTCATAACTTTTGGTTATACTTTAGGAGGGGGGTTGTTATTACTTGCAGAAATTATTTTTGCAATCTTCATTACAATCCTGAGTGCTCTTGTCATCTTGTGGGGTCTAGCTCCGGTGCGGACGTGCGACGCTGATTTATTGTGTGTCCCGAAATTATCGGACGCTAAATTTGCAGAGAGGTTATTTCTTTTTCTGTTTACCGATTTGTTTAGTGTGGGGTGACTAAATGTTATAAAAAATACTGAAACGGGAGGCAGGGATTATCAGCAGACTTCACTTATGTCAATGCATGGTATTTTTACGGATATTTTGCATGTGATAAAAATCCTACTTTTTTACTCTTCTGGTACCGGTATTATGGTAATACCGGTACCGTTTGTGGCGGTACCGACGGTACCAATTATCAGTGGTACCGTGAAACCCTAGCGTATAATTCCAAACACCTCCACCTTGGCGTGATGGCAAATGTACTTTCCGGTGTTGGTGTACATATACACTGTAAAAAAAACTGCTCTTCAATCTAGAGCTTGGAATTTAAGCCCCTCTTGAATCCAGTGACAGTGTTGCCTGTTTCACAAATGTTGCCTGTTTTGCCAGATTTGCTTCTTAAATTCAGTTGAAAAATACTGCAATTAAGTGTCACTAAATTTAAGTGCCTTATTCCTCTTGAAATGACACCATTAATTTAAGAGTTATTTCCTTGATTTATGAGAAATAGCACTTATTCTAAGAAGATAAACACTAAATTCAAGTATCTTGACCTCTGGAAATGACACCATTAATTTAAGAGTTTTTACTTAAATTAAGAGCTTTTGTTTTTACAGTGTACAGTATGGATATACGCATAGCCTAGGGCCTAGGCCTAGGTATATATATCCCTACACCTGTATACAGTTCCTATGCATGCGTACACCCGCATATGGCCCACCCTAACCCTATACCTATGCGTATGTAACCCTAACCCTATTAGTATTACTATGCATACATAACCCAGACCCTATTAGGCCAAGGGGGCCTAGGCCTAGGCTAGGCCCATTGCATACGTAACCCCAACCCTACAGCTATAATGCAAGTTCCGGGTATGGAAACTAAATTAGAGCCCGTATGGGCTCTTACAGACTTGTCTGTCTATACTTGAAAACAATTACATGTAGGCCTGACAGTGACATTACGCCTGGGCCGAAACTAGTACATTAGCCTGCCTATCCTACATACACTGATACACTATCTAGCCTAGCCTACTATAAGTTACGTTAGGCCATCGGCAGTAAAGCAATGGAACTAAGCTACCCATTTGAAAATGTTATTTTCAATGGAAAAGCACGCGAGAAAATGCTTCATTTTTTATTACCTTGGCAAACCACTTCTCCATAGATAAAGGCTTCCTACATAAGCTGCAGCAAGCACCAAGCAACTAAAACAAGCTACGAAAACATTAGTACAACTAAATCGCACCAAATTCATGGAGGTGGCCATTTTGCTTTCTAATTATTGATGGCGCACTTTAATTTTGTCCTGTTAAAGCAGGTGCTCCAAGACAAATGAATGCCTGTTGAGTCATGGGGCTACTACTTTCCAAGTAGGGCCTGCCTATATATAGACGAATCCGATTAGCGCTTGTTTTTAGTGACTGCATGCAGTCATTAGTGGGGTCCATTAGCCTTTATCGTCTTCATTTATTGTCTACGTGAATTCCAAATCCTCATATCCATTGAAGTTGAGAAAATCAAGATGCACTTCAGTGTGCAACTATCCATAATACAGGTAACGGAGGAAATTTAAAGATTAAAGGTGATGGACCCCAGTAATGGCCGACTAATGAAATCAGACCATCCCAATCTGTCCGGATTCGTCTATTAGTTCGGTCCTTAGTTGAATGTGGAATTCATAAGCCTGGTAGGATCTTTATTGACGTGAAAACTTAAAGGACTTGCCCTCTCACCCCAACTTGAAACTAAAATTTTTTTGTAGCCCATAGGAATTCTAGGGTGAATCTTAGACAATTAAGAGAATTGGGCGATTGAAATTTTGTTGCAATTCTCTCGTCTTATTCATTTTCGCTCTTTTGTTATTTTTTAACCTCTGGAAAAAAGTGTGGGCAAATGCCGCCCCATATGGATCCCCGGCACTGGTCATCCCGCCCCGATGCTTCGGCGGCCCTTACTTGCACGAAAACCTGTTATTTTTCAATAACTTTCTGTCAAAACATGAAAGCCACTCAGCCATTCTAAACTTTAAGTAGCCCATTCAAAAGTAAAGGGAAAAAGTGATGACGCCAGAGGAAAGGTACTTGACGTTTGTTTTTCCCGCCAACCTTTTGAACTCTATTTATCCAGTCCTAGCCGACACTGACTACACTCGAGGACAAGTCCTGTGATACAGTCGAATTTTAAATTGGTCCCGGTAACAGAAGTCATTGCCTGTCTTCAGTTCATTACAACACCATATGTAGGTAACTTTAGGTTAACCTGGAGTTTTACGGCCCAGTTTCCAATCACTTGGTTCATTTCGAGCCGCTCACGGCCTTTTATATCCAGTTGTGGTTCACTGGCTTGTTTTCCTTTCTCCATTGCTTAGGCTTAGCACCAAGCACAATGGCAAATGGTTCCGTTTTCTAAGTCTTCGGTAGGCATACGACCTAGCTGGGCAGGAATCGAGCTCCCGACTTCAACTTCTGATGTTCTAACCACGTAACCATGCGGTCACCATTTAAAACCGTATAAATCATCACTGACAATATAGGCCTTAATCTTGCAACCAAAAACCTATAACTTTAACAAAATATGTAGTTTAAAGGGCCAGAGCAGTCACTGTAACTTGAAGTAGTGTAGTAAACTGTCCTGTTTTATGATTGGCTGTCGAGAGTCATGTGACAATTTACATTTCTCTTCAAACGTGAAATTTACTAGAAGTAATTGCTTCGTTTACCTTAAATATGCAATACTGAAGTCATAACATATGATGAAAGATACTTTGAAGGGAAATAAGAAGAAACAAGATGAAAATTGTGAGATTTTAGCTGTTGACTGCTCTTGACCTTCAAGTGTTTTCGCCTTTGATGTATTACTCACTTCAGGATTGCGTTTTAACTTACATCGGTCGACTATACTAAACTGAATTTGGGATTCACACTGGATTAAACCTACCGAGTAATGTATTTTGAATAAAAAATGTGACTTCGTGAGTTGTTTTCACTTGAATATCATTTCAAAGCTTGACAATACCTCGGACTGGAACAAATTGGACATTTTGGTATAAAATGAGACGAAAAGATCAGTTCACTTAGAAGCAGCGGAGCCAATTTTGAAATGCGGGGCTAATCATCGAAGCGGCCCAATATTTCCAATAAAATAAATGCAGTTTAAAGCGGCCCAAAATGCCTACAGCAAAAAAGTGCGGGGGCTAAAACCCCTATCCCCCCACCGTCTCCCCGGTCCCTGTCACTGTGTACACTCCTTTTATGCCTGAAGAGCGTCTCCTTACTTTACGCTAATGTAATGGGATTGACCCTTTATAAACCGCCAATTGTGCAAGACCTCGTACTATCCTCGAAAGTTTAAATATCGAGTGAAGAATACACCTTCACGTTCCTGTAAACACATTTTTGGAATAAAAGTAAAAGATAGTCCAACTCACTTGAGAGGAAGTTTAACTTCCACTGTTATTGATGTAATTTGTAGAAGCAACATAAACCACTGCAGGCTGCGCAACTACTCCATTCCGGCTCGCCGGAGATATCGTGCTCTGCGTTGGGGTTTTCGCTCTGTCGATGAGCATTGAACAGAAAATTTGTCCCTTTCCTTTGACATTGGGACTAAAAACCCAGATACGATCATCCCAATTTGTCCCCTGCACTTTCCTGTACAGTTAAGTTTCAAGTTTCTTATGCATTGTCAGGGCCTTAAGGACGTTTCCAATTTGGAGGAGGGGAGACTGATAGCCAACACTTTTTCTGAGGTAGGACAAGATATAGCCGGCGTTTTCGGGCTTTGCTGTTAGTAGTAACATTTTAATGATTAAGTTCTGGAGATCCTACATTACCTCACACCATCCGGAATTGACAGTCACCGACTGTGGATGTGGATGAGACCAAATCTGAAACAGCTGGGCGTAGATCTGGTTTGTGGATTGGGGGCAAAAATTTTCCAACAGCCGGGACCTCAAATCGAGTCCGTGACTGGACTTGCCAATAGGCAATCCACCCACCGCCCACAAGAACGCGAACACATATAGACGAATTCGATTAGCACTTGTTTTTAGTGACTGTGCGCAGCCTTTATTGGGGTCCATCAGCCTTGAATCGTCTTTACATATCGTCTACATGAGTTTCAAACCCTCATATTCAGTGGCGTTGAAGGAATTTAGATACAATGTAGTGTATAACAATCCATGATAGAGGTAAGCAAGGAAATCGAAAGAGTTAATGTGATGGACCCCAGTAGTGGCCAGCTAAATCCACACCATCACAATCTGTCCGGATTCTGCTATACGCTTTACGCACGCAAAACAAACTCTGATACACACTAACGTTGGAACCCACGTACACAAAACATATATAAATGGCGCATTAAACGCAGTATTATTGCTTTTGAAATAGGCACAAATTGATGTTTTCTAGTAGCCTTTAAGTCATCTATACACCACAATGTTACATTTTGTTAATTCAACCTGGTTTTTTTAATTTGCCCTAATTATTGGGCAATATTTTATTGATGGGGCGAGTCTCCCTGCCCCACATGATTTACGTCCCTAATTAGAAGTTTCACCTTGTGTAAGGGTAACCAACAGGGTCCGAAAGATTGACTGATCGCAGGAAATCACACTTATACCTTACGACATCATCAATTGCTGCTATAGGCCTACAGGTAAGCCTACCATCCAAGAAAGGGCAGAAGCAGTAGCCCCAAACATATTTCGCAACAGGTAAATCTCACAACTTTGCTATTTTATTTTCAAAGTATTATTCGTAACATTTTAAGACTTCAGTGCTGCCTGTTCCAAGTAAAACAAGAAGTTACTCTTGTTAAGTTTCACATTTAAGGTGGAAAATATTGTCACATGACTCTCAAGAGCCAGCCATAAAACAGAACAGAGTGCAACACTACTTCAAATTGGGGTGACTGCATTCCATTTTAAAGTGTGGGTCAAGTAAAAACAATTGAAAATATAACATAAACAGCAAGAAAAATGAATGATCCCATTTTAACTTCCATCTTTATATGACATTCCTGAGCCGAGATATAAAATGTTGAAATTTATTCACTTAAAACAAATTAGTCCGTTGCACAATCATTTGTGACTTTCTTGCTGTACAACTCACACTACCTGCTTCGTTTCCCTATAAAAATCACAGTTTTTATGACGTTGAACACTTCCTGTTTGCTTGCAAAGTGTGTCACACAGAGAGGGCTTAATTAATGACATCACCCCATAGCGGGCATCACCCCACATGGGTAAGAGTGCTATCACAGTTTGGTACAGCTGCAGTAACTTTTAGAAAAACAAAGATTGTGATTTGAGTGGTACAACAATGACATTACAAATTATTGCACAAAGTACCATTTTAATTTGAGTGAATAGCTTTAATATTTTATATCTCGGGTCAAGAATGTCCTATGGAGATGGGAGTTAGACTGTTAGAATTGATTTTTCATGCTGTGTAATATAATATTTTAAAATTTTTTTTTTACTTGAAGTACACTTTAGGCGTGGTGATTCTTTACATCCTTTACAAGACCGGTTGAGCATCAAACTCTCTCACGGAAAGCTCTGGTTTTATTTCCAGCATTTGTCATTATAAAGGGCAAGAGCAGTCACCCAACTTGTAAAAGTGAAGTAGACTGCCCTGTTCCATGATTGGCTCTTGAGAATCATGTGACATAATTTTTTTACTCCTCAAATGTGAAATTTACTGGAAGTAACTTCCTGGTTTACCTTGAATATATTATATTATTACAGTTCTAAAACATGTAGTGATGAAAGATACTCTGAAGACAAATAAGAAGAAAATTGTGATATTTAGCTCTGTTTCTTCAAAATAAGTTAAGAGGACCACTCTTGACCTAATTAAAGGCTTTCAAAACTGAAAAATGGAATCTCATGCCACTGTTTGTGATTCTCCACATAAGCAATCATTGCAGAACTGAAAACAATCCACTGACCCATGCACAGGTGAAAAAAGCGGTCGTGGGCGTCGCTAAACCCGAAGGGTTATAAGTTGTGGCGTAAATTCAAACCAACCAAAAACCTTTACAAGGGTGCCCGTTCCCGTTGCTACCATATTCCATCATGATTTTGCACTAAAGCAACTACAAGGTAGGCTGGGGAAGTTTGTCCATTGGGAGCCACCAAGCTTTTCCCAATGAAATCCGAGGTTCCAAAACAGACACTGGGCCCCATCTGCTACCGTATTAGAGCTAAATATACCTACCCTGAGCTGGGACTTAATTTTTCTCCCAGAGACGTGCTAAATCTCAGACCTTCCACCACTTAGAATTTATGCGACGTTCTTGGGTTACAAATCTTCATTTTCTTGAAATGGCCACTTCTCTGTCAGGACAAACTCAATGCCCGGATGAAAAAAAATTCAATGTAAAATAAATCAACACTTTTTAGCTACTTCGTCTAACACCTGGATCTGTTTCTCGTCAACATAATAAATGGGTTATAAGCAACAGTTACAAAATATACACCTTTGTGATTCATTAATTTGATGAAAGAATTGAATGAAAGCTTTGCACTCCAAAGTTTCGAGTCATCGTCGAAGTTGATTCCTGTCAAATTGAGCCGCCTCAGATAAGACGCCCATTATAAGACAATAAAACAGTGTTTACCCCTATCGGAATGTCATCCACGTACAAAACCCTCCATTTCCCATTTCCCCATTCGGCCCTTCGACCTGAAGTTATCATTTCTAATTAACAGGCATCACACTACGTGCGGCACCAATAACGTGATTTACGGTGCTAATGACGGTGAAAAAAGACACACAGAAATCATAATCCCAAGCTCCTAAATGTCAATGACCAGAAATAATTCTAACTAATTACGTTCGAATGGAACCGTAAATGATTCCATTTTCAAACGGAGTTTGTTGGGTATTTCTTTTCTCAGCTGGCGTGCGGGGGTCTCTGGGGAGGATCCGCAAACCGTGCTGGGATAACTCTCTCGTCAATTTGTTACGGCGCGTGCCACACATTTTTGGCGCGCTTATTGGAGCAGGGGGCCGCGAGAAATATAGAGGGAATAGTTTAGGATGAGTTTCTATCATCACATTTTGTTCCACTTACTGTTGCAAATAAGATTAAACGTTCGATGTTGAAAATCAAGTTCTCTGTCATCCGGTTTAGGATCGTTCTGTTTGACTTCTCATCTTCAGTCAGTCAGTAAAGATTACTTTACATTTAAAAATAAATGAACTGCACTTCACAAGTAGAACACAAAGGTGTCATTAAAGGTCGAGTGAAATGAAAACGACGAAGTTAGGTAATGGATGTGAGAAGCGTCGAAAACCAAGAAAATTGCCGCAGTACCCATCAAAATCGGTCAAAAGGTGACCATTATACAGAGTAATTTCTGATTTGCACTAAATCACGCAAAACATTAGCTAAATATTCAAATCACGTTATGTCTAGGGAGGGGCATGTTATATATGGCTAATGTTATTCTTTGTTGTTAAAATTTCATTTCAAGGACAATCACATAACTTAAGTATGTTCTGAGGGTTTTACTAAGTTTAAATCGTGTCCTTGAAAATTATGAGTATGTATCGCTTACCAAACCATTAACTGTCTGATGAGTAATTAAGAGGAAATTAATACAGGGTTACCAAAAGAAATGTCAACACTGTGCAACACTCCAGTTTTTAGCATAAACTAAAAGTTGCCTCATAAACTTTTAAACTTTGAAGAGGTACATCTTGAGAACCATAAAAAATATTGACGCAATTCCAAATGATTTTTCCTGGAGAAAGCTTACGCTATAACGACCAAGTAAATTCAGGACTTTTGCTTTATGCTAAACTATACCTTTAGGATAGTATACCAAAAATAGACAAGAACGTAACGTTAGGCGTGGATAGAGAGAGAGAAGAAAAGAATTGTTGAGGCAGGGAGAGTTATCAGATTGATGATTAACCGAGAATAAAAACGGAAATGACACATTTTGAGTTCTGCAACGTCGTGGCCAAGGGCGATTAAAGAGGTCCCACCCCCACCCAAAAAATGTGAGGGGAAAAGAGGAAGAAGAAAAAGGAAAGCGGGGAAGAAGGAAGCAGAGAGAGAGAGGGGGCAGTGGTAGTGCCCCTTATATCAAATGCAGCACCATTTTGTATTTTGCCCATCCTTTGTAAGACCAAATTTTTCTAAATTGACGAAATTTGAAAAAAGGTTTGAATAGACCTTTTTAAGTGCCCGCAGATGTAATCTAATGCAGCATTTAGCGTCATTCCAATTGTTTTTTTTTTTTTTTTTTTTTTGGTTTTGATGCAAAATCAATTTTTTAAGATTTCAATGTAGAAGGCATGGTCTCCTGCCACCCACTGTTACCAGAGGCGTAGACCTGGTTTCTAAGTTGGGGGGGGGGGTAAAAATTTTCCAACAGCCAGTCAAACCCTCGATCGGGTCACCGGCCGGAGTCGTCTAAAGCAATCCAATCAATCATACACAGATGAGTGCATACGTATAAACACTCACAGACAAACATGCAAACATCTCTCTGACACGCATATACACTCAAAATGACGTTTTCTGGAATGAAATGGAGTCGTCTGTATACCACAATGTTACATTTTGTTTATTCAGCCTGTTGTATTTTCTTAATCTGCCTGAATTGTTGAGGGGCAAAAGATATGTTTGCGCCCAATATTTTCACTGGATGGCAATTCTCCCCCCCCCCCCCTGCTCCCAGGTTTGAAGCCCAATCCTGGGCTGGGTGGCGCCAGCGGGGAGCCGGGTCATTGGGAGCACTGCTTCTTGTTAGGGAAGGTCGGCGGTTTCTTCGTCGGCCGGGAGACCCTAGAAATAATGAAAAAATAATAAAAAAAAACCTAAAAGGACTAAATTTATTCGAAGGGTGATCTTGAACATATTTTCTGTAACGCTATGTTAATTCATTTCGATTTTCAATCACTTCTTCTTAGCTCCGCATTCCATTTATACCGCATTCCATTTACCTTGTCCTATCCCTTCCCTCGTCGGGGCACAGCGGCAATTTTTTCTGGCTGGAAAATGAAAAACGTAATGGACTGATGTCAGTGGATGGATGATTATAAACTATTTTTTCTTTATGAACTATTTTTTTCTTTTGTAACTCTTTTTAAATCCATATCGGAATCGGTTTTCATCTCTTTTTCTTACCTCTGTTATAACTCAATCTATGTATCTTGTCCCATTTCCAGTGCGTAGGGGAAAGGTCTCAGACCAGACCAGGGAGTTGGAAGCTCCATGTGCAGACATAACCAAGGGTGGCACCTGCGGGGGACCGGGGTCATGCCCCGTCGGGGAAGGCTGCCTCCCCCTATCGTTGAGAAAATCAAATTTAATCGAGGAGCCTTCATCTACAGGCCAACGATAAAAAATATATATATAGCTCGATAAACCTCAGTCTCCCGGACTATCTTCTTGATTTTGCATACTAAAAGACCATGTTCTTCAGAGAAACACACAGTTCCAAATTTCCCTTACAAAAACGAACGAGAGGTTGTTCAGGTGTGTATGCAGTGCCCAATGGTCCGCCATCTGACCTGCCCCGACATTCTAATTCCAGCAACGGTAATGAAAATCGGCCACTCCGTTTTCAGCTAGTGTGAGAATGTCTCCCCTTAAGTCTGACCAGGGCACTGGAAGCTCTTTCAGCTCCCTGGTCTGACTGAAAATTCATTTGGGCCACCTTGAAACGTGGCATATTTTCAAAGTCGTTAAAATGGAAGTAAAATCATTTATAGTCTGGAGGACCTTGCAACTGAATACTACGAAGATTCGTAATTGAGTCAAAAACATTAGTATGTTTTCAAATCCGGTGCATAGTTTCCCCCGAAAAGAGACAAGACCATTACATCTAATTGTAGCGTTACCTTTTATCTGATAATTTTCTGACCACTTTGCAGGTTGGGTTTTTCTTTTGTGAGAGAAAATTTCATTTTAGAAGAAAGCGCAAATAACGACTGGTTCATTTCTAGTTGCAAGTCTGGGAAATGCCATTTCCGAATGTCTGAGGGTAAGATTTTTGAACAATTTTCTATACGCTTCGCGCCAACTGATGGAGGCTCTCCGCTTAGAGAATGTTTTGGTCGAACAGATTACTTAACAGGACAATGCATGCTTGCACACTATTCTTCGTTTGGAGAAAATTTTATTGTGAAAGAAAGCTCAAAATAAGGACTGTTTCTAGTTACAAGCCTGAGAGAAATGTCTTTTCCTGCTGTCTGGGTGTTCTCAATTTTTTAAAAACAATTTCTGTGGTTCCGCTTAGGTAGTCTTTCGGGCAGAATACATATTTCGGACAAAAAAAAAGAAAAAAACAATTCTGCCCCTCCCAAACTAAAACGCTTCTAAATCCTGTGTCACTTTATAAAATGTAGAACTTCAAATATTTGGGAAGCCAAACTTTTTCGGCAGGAAAATTTTCCAATATGGTCTGAGGTCCTTAATCTGCATGATGATATTCAGTAACCCCAACAAAACTGCAAATCACCCCTACTTGATTTTACACATAAAAATGTTAGGTTCTTCTTTAAAAAACCTCAAATATAAAATTACAATTTTTCCTCCAATATAAGATTTAGATTGTTAAAAGTGGCAAAATTTTCCGATTTCGATGAATACTCTGTACAACAAATAACCAAAGCTAACTGTGTTAATCACCTCGACATTTTACATAATTTTGCTCCTGAAAGGCATATCACTTAATAAAAATAACCCAAAATTTTCATTACAACCTTACCAAAAAACCCAAATTTTCTTTCATTAAATTCCAAAATTTCTACCAGATAAGCTCTCTGTTTTCAAATCTTCGTTACAAAAGGAAAAAAAAAATGGGCAAATTTCCAGTTTCGTCTGAGAGTAAGGCCTTAACGGTACAATGAAATGCGCAACCCCAGAAAAATGTCAACTCGCGCCTATATAATGTCTTTGATTTTGCCCATATGAAGGACAGATTCTTCAATAAACACCGCAAATTTTAATGGTCCTCAAAAAAAAAAAATTCTTTCAAAAATTTTGAAATTCCTCCAAAATAAACTCCACCTTTTTAAGTATTGCTAAAAACAAAGGCTAACAATTACGTCCGCCACGCGCCCCTCAAATTCTGCCAAGTCACGTCCCACCTGGACTAACTCATCTCCTTTGTCGGGGCCTTGAAAAGCTAGCCTCCCTGTCAAGGAACTTGGCCCCTCTTTCGGGCAAATCCTTGGGCCACCCCTGTTGACGCCCCTACCGGCTAGGCCAATAGTTGGCTGTCCCTTGCTAGATTACCTTCCACTGAGAGAGGAAGGGACTACCTTGTACGTTTTGTCCATTTTGACAGGTGGCCTGATCCATGATAATCTATGCTTTTATCAGGTCTCTTCCGCTATATTTATAATTCAGAATAAATGTTGGCTTACGTATATTTGTTAATTTAGTCTATACTCTGTATTTACATTCAACGGTAAGTATTCTAGGTTTTTTTAAAGTGGAAATAATCAAATAAAATAAAAAGAAATGAATTTTACTCAAAGTGCAGCTATCAACTCTGTGTAGATCTCTGTGGCTATTCTCAAGTATATGTGGACAAGGAGTTGGGCATGGAGGTGAGGAACAGTGGCGTAGCTAGGATTTTTTCCAGGGGGGGGGGCAAAGGTATGAAATTTCCCCAAAAATTTTCCCGGTCAATGTGTATGTATTTCATATAAAAGATGCAAACTTTTGTGTCTTCAAATGCACTCTTATGCCATTTATGCTACCTTACGAAGTAAAACTTGTCATCAAATTTGCACACTTTTAGAAGTCCAAATAAAAGAGCATTGATCGGTATTTGTGGTTTTTCTTGGTTACAAAATGTTATTTTGTCATAAAGATTATCTAAGCGGAGCGCCACCATTGGTTGGCGCGGAGCGTAGAGAAAATTTGGAAAAATCAGACCCTTTAGATGGCCGGAAATAGCATTTTCCAGGCTAATACGAAGAATCTAGCCAGTCGCTTTCTTCTTTTGTCGTTTGCAATAAAATGCTCACTTCAAAATATGTTCGCAAACTGCAAAGTGATCAGAGGGTTAAGAGCTAATTTTACTCCAACTATGTAATTTTGCCCATAAGACCCGAGAGAAGCGCCACAATTGGCTGACGCGGATCGTAAAGAAAATTTCGAAAAATCAGACGCCTCAGATGGTTAAAATAGCGTATTTATGCTTGTAAAGAGAATCTAAACATGTAGTCTTTTTTATCGATGCCACCAGTGGGAAACAGAGTCTACCTTTTTAAGTAAAAATGGAATTTGACAGAACTTGCCTAGGTCTATTTGTAGGAATAAAAAAAAATTGGCATCACTGAAAGACCTTGCAAGGACAATCCTTTCCCTTTGAAAAATTCTGAAAAATTGGGAGTCCTTATAAGCATTCTGGTCCCACATATGCTATCTTTTAAAGTAAAATATGTGTTAATAAATTAGACTACGTATTTTTAAGAACAGAGAAAAAATGGCATCAGTGAGGGGGGCATGGCCCAATGGTCTCCTCTTCGCACGACACTAAGGAGGCCTAATAGTGGCTCGATCACACAGGATATCCTGTGAGAAAAGCAGTCTGTTATGTGTAGAAGGCCACAAGGTACTCATTGTCCATTTATTGTTACACTCAAAGTGAGCACTCAGAAAGCTATTTTCCCGAACTAGCTTGTAAGTCTCCAAGGATTAGGCTAAGTAACAAAATCTAAGTGTGGCAACGGTTCCCGTTAATTCTAATTTCTAGATTAACTTTAAAGGCATATTTTCATCATCCCAAACAGTTCCAATTCTCCCAACCTACTTACTTCTGGCCCCTCCCACATTTATCTAAAACTCATCTTTATCCAGACACAATCCTAGTTTATTGCTTCATGGCTTGTCCCAGTGGCCATATAAGTCCATAATGTGTAATCAAGACACTCTCAGTGCCCATGCTGTGTAATTTAGCTATGATGCATTGTCAGAACGTGATGCCAGTCAAAGAGCTGTACCAATTGAGAATTTTGATATATGTATACTGAAACTGTAGTTTGGGGTGACGAATGACTGCCTTTAAGTTTTTCGTTGACCATGGATTGTTTCAGCCCGATCCATCGTTATATACAATCGTACAGCTACTGCTAGCTTGTAGAAGAACATAACAACCTCGGGGGTCTACGTACGGTAGTGACTTGTCAGTTTTCACATCCTTTTACTGAATTCCCAAAGTATCACCTGAATAACAGCTTCCTGTGCACTTAACTGCACTGATCATAACCCCCGTGCGTATACAAGCACAAGAGAACATTCATTCTGCTACGCGACGAGGACATTTCTGTGGAACGCAAATTGGGGCGGTTCATGAGACACTGACGAAATCTGAGTTAATTTGTTACATGAAAATACGAATTATGTATGAGAAATGTCTCAAAATTTTTATTCTAACAAAAATTTTGAAAAATGGTTGTGAATTTTTTGTAATAATAAGAAGATTCATCAAATTTCCCCATTTTCATCAAATTTCCCCAAAAATTTTTCCAGGGGGGGGGCAACTTGCCCCCCTGCCCCCCAGTAGCTACGCCACTGGTGAGGAATGCCGTGTCTATGTATTGCTTCAATTGTATCTCCAAATAAATTTCCATAGAATTATGTATGGTTATGCATTCTTTCAAAATTTACTGAAATTCGAATGATGGTGGTACCGCACCCCCTTTTTCCGGATTTCGAAAAACCGAAGTCCACCGAAGGGCGTTTTACACTTGAACTAATTATCGTGAATTCACAAGACGACGCTAAGACGCCCAACTTCCAAGCAAAACACTCAATAAATTGACTCTCCGTCATTTTTGTAGCCTTAATGTGTTTATTAATTAGGTGAGGTTTTACGGCGCAGGGTCGGGTCGGTCACGGCCACCTTTCCAGTTGTGACTCACTGACCTTGTTTTCAATGGTGTGAGTATCTCAAGGGCGGAACAGGGTATATTGATAAGAGGGCAAAGCATTAGTCCAATGCTCCTTTTTTTTCTTTTGCCGTTCTTTTCCCTTTTTCACATATTTTTGGCCAATATATCGGGGGAGGTCTCCCCCTGCCATCCTCTGACGTCTGAGTATCAATGCTTTTATAAACTTTCATACGGACAGTAGATACCGTGCAGTTCAAAGGCTTCAGCGTTTGAGATTGCACTGGTTCAAATTTCTTAAATTTATCGTCACTGAATCATCGTCCTCCCTGCCTGTCATCAAAGTTAGCCTTCCGAATGAAAGATTTCTCTTAAAAATTGTGTCTTGTTTATTTTTAATATAATACCTTGCTTTTTAACGTGTAGGTTAATTTTATTAAACCATCTGATTACCTTCCTCAAAGCCGAGTTCAAACAAACTTGCGAACGGACGACCTAAAAACAAATATAGCAGAATAAAATCAGGGGCTAAGTTACGGCTGAAAGATCGCCGTTATCTTAAAATTCTCCATGTGCTCTGGCATTCCATCATGGCATGTGTAATTTATTTGGTCACTTTAAGAATTTTAATTAGTGATGATGGGGGAAAAATAACGACTAATTTATCGTCGGTGGATAGTAATTTCTTTGCAGTTCCGTGCACTGACCAAGCCTACACAGCGGCAAGTGGCTTTGTTCTAGACTCCTTCCCGACTGCCAAACTAAGGAAATAAATGATCGCACACGCCTGTGATAAATTAGAAACCTATCTGGCTCATGCAATCCAAACTGACAGATGTATTTAGCAACAATGCAAGCATCCCCTCAACTCCCTCTTCAATCATCCCCTGGGGCTCGCATTCTGTATTTCTCCTATCCCTTGAATGACAGTTTGCCGAATTAGTTTAGTACATCCGAACATAAGTGGAGTGTCGAAAGGTTACCTGAGCCGAACGTTTGTGCAATTCTAACCTAAGCTCTTTGTTTCACAATGTGAGTGCGCGGTCGTCGTGGCAACCAGGTATCTTAGGCGCGCGAGGAATGACGCATGTAAATAGTTGACAATGCGCAGCTCGGTCACGCGAGGCGCTTCGGCCTCTTTGCGATACATATACGACGTACATGTGCGACGGGTCGGCGAGTCGCGAAGTTACACTCGATGAGCGATGCTGTCGGATTAAATGACAGGGAGAGCAAAGGACTTCGGTGATGGAAAGGCGAACCGTACGAAAATGAGAGAAATAATTTAAAGGCCACGGGGAAAGAGCATGACAAGCGGAAGTGTCAATTGGAAGAAGACGAAAAAACATAACATGACAGTGGTAACGAGACAGGTGCAATGAAGAAGAATGATATGAGAATCGAGATGGGTCAAATTTTCCCTTTAGACAAGCTTTGTTTTGATTGAAGAAATGAAATTGATATGAAGAAAATTGTTAGCTTTACAACCATACACAGTAACAGGCTGAGTTAGTGTCCATCTTAAAAGTGTAATGATGAATCGATTGCAGCTGAGTGCTTACCGTTTCAATTTGCCAGGAAGGATTGAATGTTTGTCCACCCACTTCATTCTTCCATACCTGCAGTGGCGTCGCCAGTTTAGAGCAAGGGAGAAATGGGGGTCACGAAAATTTGGGGGCATATTTTGGCCTATAATGAAGCAAGAATAAAATATACGTCATACAGACATTGCACAGTGTAGTCCACGAAAATCGAAAATCTGCTTGGAAACTACATGTGCTCATATCAGTCATATAGCTAGAGGGTAACTAGGCATGTAGGGCTTGCGAAGTGAAGAAATGCCTGCTAATACGTCTGCAAAGTTGATTGTCAAGGGTTGTTATGAAAAAGGGTAAATTTCCTCATGTTAAAGTGCCCTCCCCTTCCCCGTCTAAAAGTTTCTTACTGCGAGCCTACATACACTTCTTGGTTACGACGAGAAGAAGCCAGGAATTATTTACAACCCCCAAAAGCTTTTAACTTTATTATAAATTCGTATTCAGACTACCAACCGTAATATTTTGATGGGATATAAGTACACTGTACCCAGTGGCGTATCCATGAGCGGGTCCGGTCTGTCTCAACCTTCATACCTTTGAAGAGGCATTCGGTACTTGTCCAAAGTCGACTTTCTGAATAAGAGCCAAATGGGGAAGATAAAAGTTAATCGCGATGTATGGAGTGCTTTCACTGACGTCACAGGCCCTTAGTCCCTCTTTTGACGCGAAAAAAAACTAGTTTAGTACTCTAGCTAGCAGCTGTCGATCTAAAAATATTGCGCTAAAACATTATTGATTTTTGCGCGACAAGGCTTGCAATTGTGACATCACGTAAAAGCACTCCATAGTCTGCTCCCAAAAGGAACTACCGGTACTTCTTCGAAGGAACAGCAGCAACATACAGGGCTTATGCACTACGTCACCGCGTTGCGCATCTATGTTTTTCCATCCAGGCGTCCATGTTACAACAATTGTTACTAAGGTGCTGTTGTACGCGCGTTTCGGTAACACAACGACTGTCTTTAATCATTGCTATCCAGTGAAACGCGCTGACGTCACGTGCATAATCATTTTAACTGACCAACAACCGCCTAATTTTTCTATGGGTCTGTCATGCAAAAGGACTTTACCCTGAAATGTCTCTACTTAGTAAACAATCACAGCATATACGGATTTTGCCCCGAGAAACGACATTTTATTCCTCCATTTCACTTTTACCCCAGATCCACGTCCTCCACCCTCCGTGATCAGTTTGTATTGACCCTTCCGTCAATGAATTAGATTGACGTCACAAAAGAGAGGAAGCAGTAAATACCTCTTGTCGAATTTGTACCTTGACGACAGATGGTGCATTCTGCATGTTGTGTTAAATATCAGAAATTGCTGTTGTAAACCGACAAGGCTATCAACAGGACGTGTGACGTCATTTTCTTTACTGATTGACCAGAGAGAATTGAGAACAAGGGCAAATAAGAAAGGGCTTTTCCCTTCCAAAACCTGTCAACTGAATAAAGGATATGCCTATATCGCATACAATTTTAAGAATCTCTTTTTCAACATGAATGTTACTTGACTGGCCACACAAATAAGTATGCTACAATGAGACTCCGTCAGTTTATGATCCAGGGTAGGGCTATAGCTGGAGCAACAAAGGTTTCCCTTCGAAGGGTTATACATTGGCGGTAAATCAAAACATTCGCGCACCCCAACTCGTCTACTGAATACAGATTTACAATCTACACCGAGACATTGGCGTCACATGTGTACACTTAATGGCGTGAAGATGAACCATGTTGCCTCTCAGTGGAATGATGAAAGAATTAAATCCTCCTATCTTAGGCCTCTAGGCATTTTTCCCTAGGATTATTGTTTGGAATCGGTGCTATTTTCCGTCAGCAGTGCCGCGAATTGATATGATGTTGTGATGTATTTGGCACGCGAGGACCTCGTATCTTATCTATGACTGCGTCATAGACCAATGAGGGAGCGTTTTCCAGTCCCGTCGGGTTCCTTTCGAAGCCCCAAAATAATTCCCGTGTGTCAGCTCAAGAAATTGTTGACTTTTAACTTGATTTACACTTTCCTGAACGCTTGTATAATGCAATGTTGTGTTGATGATAATGTTGATTTGAAATATACATATATATACTGAATTCACATTCAATACAGTATGAACTTAGAAATCGTGTAATCGCTGTAAACCAGGTTTCGGGTGCCCTCTTTGCTAGTCGTTGAGGTTGGGTCGACAGATTATTCTGATCCGAGTTTCACCGAAAAGAGAATCTCCTCTTTGTTAAAGGCATATTTTCATCATCCCAAACAGTTCCAATTCTCCCAACCTACTTACTTCTAGCCCCTCCCACCTTTTGTCTAAAACTCATCTTTATCCAGACACAATCCTTGTTTATTGCTTCATGGCTTGTCCCAGTGGCCATACAAGTCCATAATGTGTAATCAAGACACTCTCAGTGCCCATGCTGTGTAATTTAGCTATGATGCATTGTTTGAATGTGATGCCAATCAAAGAGCTGTACCAATTGAGAGTTTTGATATATGTATACTGAAACTGTAGTTTGGGGTGACGAATGACTGCCTTTAATATCGTGGTTAAAGCTTAAGTCTTGACCGAATTTAACTTCAAATATGACCACACTCGTGGGTGAGCAAATAAAGGGCACATAGGGTATGCGTCTTATGAAGTCCATTGCTTTATATGTATGCTAGTTACTCTCTAAACAACATCTAGTCAAATGGGGAACGAACGGGAATCTTGTTAAATATTTGGAAAGATTCGTGACAAAAGTGACTAGAAATGGTTCAAAAATGAAACTATTCGTTTTATTAATGAGTCGAATAAAAAAAGCTTCTGTCTCGTGCCGCAACTGATTAAATTCTACTCAAATTTAAGGAGAATTTTTTTAGAGTTTAAACAACATGCAACTGGCTTATAGTTAGAAAACCATGAAAAGCGATTTAGCTCTGGAGGGAGGGAAATCGTTTTTGTTGTGACTGAATTATGACAAATTTTATGGCGTCTGCAGGACAGCCGGGAAGAGCTGGATGTGCAGTGGAGTTAGCAAAAATTTGAACTCGATAAACAGCGAGAAAAAAAAAACTTTAAAGGCAGTTAAATCTCACCCAAACTACAATTTTTTTGTACAAATTCACAATTGACACGGCTCTTTGATCGAACAAGCATGTTCGAGAAATGCATAGTACTGTTATTCATATTACAAAGGATGTACTGCACTGAGAGTGTTTTGATTACACAATGGGATCTTGCATACTCACCCTGGATAGCTTGAGCAATAAACTGAGATGTTTCTGGATGATGGGTGTGAGTCTTGTATAGCTGTGTGTGTGTGTGGGGGGGGGGGGGGGGCTTAAAGTGTACCTCATATCAATAAAATTAAAAAACAGATATTAAGAGGTATGAAAAATGAATTCAAACAGATCAACTCTCATCTTCATAGGACATTCCTGGGCGGAGTTATAAGATGTTTAAGTTTATTCATTTAAAACAAATTGGTCCATTGCGCAATAATATGTGACTTTCCTTCAATTCGCATAACCTGCTTTATTTCCGTTTAAAATTAAAAGTGTTTTTATGACCTTGAACACTTCCTGTTTACTTGCATAACATGTTGCACAAAAAGGATTTAATTAATTACATTACCCCCATAAGAGTGTTATCACACTTTGACACAAGGTGTAGCAACTTTCAGAAAAACAACGAAATACAAAGATTGTAATTTGAGTAGTACAACAATGACATCACAAATTATTGCGCAATATACCATTTTAGATGAGTGAAAAAAACTCCCAACATTTTATATATCAGCCAAGGAATGTCCTATGAAGATTGGAGTTGGACCGTTTGAATTTTTTCATGCGCTTTAATACTTGAATTTTTTTGACTTGAGGTGCACTTTAAGTTAGTAGGTTCGGCAATCGGAACTGTTTGGGGTGAGAGGATTAGGCCTTTAATTGATCGATACATATATTCATATAATATATGTTGATATAACATATAAGTCCTAAAAAGAAAAGTAAGCTCCAATTAAAGGGAAATATTGCGTTTGTTTTGACAGAAAAATTCATCCTTTTAAAACTAATATTTATTGACACAGGGTGATAGATTATCATAACTAAGGCAATATGGTAGCCTTCATTTCAAGAAATGTTTCCCACAGATAGAAAATTAGTTGTTTGATGTTCAAGAATAATTCTTCACCCAAACTTTCAACATTTCAAATGAGGCAATATCCATGGCTCTTCTTGTGCATAGTATTTCCAATATTTCCCTTTAAAGCTTAATTTCACCAGAGAAACTTACTTCACTGATTTACAGCAATTGTTGTATTTGGTTATGAAACTTGTGGGCAGCAAATGTAATAAAATTACACAAAATATGAAAAATGTTTATAATGAGTAGTCCATCGAAGCAAATTTGGTTAAAAAGTCTAAGGAATAAAGATAACTTGACACTGAGAATGATACTTTCACCGCAATGACAGTCTATTTCCATACCTGAAATAGTGTAGAAAGCCACACATTATATTTCTTACAAATAAACTTCAAAATACTTCGCCATATGCCTTTCCAAATAATGCTGTGTTTAGGGAAAACTGTGAAGGGTACCCCGTATATATAACAGTATACCAAATCTATTGCACACAATTTTATAAATCACATTTTCATAACGATTGAAATAAAAAAAAAAAACATTAAAAAATACCCGAAACAGGAATTGAAAAAAAAAATGGTTCCATGCAAAATGAAAATATAACTTTTTCAGTCAGTGGCATTTTTGAGTCTTATCTTAAAATATTTAGTACCGGTATTGAAAGTGTTACAATTTGAAACACTTAACCGTAGAAAGGTTTTATATAACATAAATGTCACTTCTACCATATAATTTGAAGAACCTAAATGAAGAAAGCATCCTTTCCCCTCCACCCAGCCCCCCCCCCCCAAATAAAAAGAAAAAAATATTTTGAAACATCTAAATTAAACAATTTTCATCTTATTTTCCTTGAAAGTATCTTTCATAATTTTTCCAGACTCAAATATGAATTAGACCAGTGGTTCTCAAACTTTTTCAAAATACCGCCCCATAAGACATCCATGACTGATCCAACGCCCCCCCCCCCCCCGCACCCAACATGTTATCATATTTACATAAGTCTTTGACTTTGAGCTTTCGACTTTCAATTTCCAGCACCAAAATGACCGAGATAAGCTTCATATTGGGTAATTTTTTGTCAGTAGTTGCTAAACCTTTCAGAGAAGACAGTCTGTGTCAACCACTCTGCAACCTCCTAGGTTCCTTTATTGTACGAATGTATGAGAACCTCCAGGGACCCCCTGTTCAATGCCAAAGCCCCCCTATTGCTTGCAAACTCCTCAGCGCCTCCTTGAAACTTTTCAACGCCCCCCCCCCCTCCAGGGGGCGGTAGGGACCACTTTGACAACCACTGCATTAGACTGTTAGAGTTAAACCAAGCAGCAGGAATGATATTGTTACATGATTCTCAAGAGTCCCCTATGAAGAAAAAAAAAACATAGTCTACTTGCACTAATTCAGGTTGGTGTGACCGCATGTTCTCTTTAAAGGGGAAGTTTAAGCAAAACCTTTATTTTCACATTTGAAAGAAGAAATGAATCTATTCAGTGTGATGAAATTCCATTCAAATGGGACATGCACTCTTCGACTGTTCGAGATATCAGCAAATGAAGTCACTAGATTTGTGTTCCAAAGTGAAATTGGATGTTGGGGCAGCAGAGATTATATTACCTCCTCATATTGACAAGGAATAGTTTGTTTCCCTTTGTTTTTCCATACTATTGTGTTGACCTTGACGTTAATAGGAATAGTACCTCCACATGGGGATTGCAAAGTTTAAAAAGTTCTCATGCCCCTTTATGCAATCATATTTAATAATATATGACTGTTGAGGAGAAAATAGGCTGTAAAATTTAAAGGAAAAAAAGACTGTCCATTAATGTGAGGATATGATGTCACATGTGATTGTTTTAAGTTCATTGTTTGCTGAAAATGGGACAGCTTTACTTGCTCGTATCTTGAGAACCACGCTTCGGATTTCCATGCAAATTTCGCCAGAATGCTAAGAAGGAGTACTTCTCTCACAAATCAAAAACTGATACGACCTAAACCCTTCAATTAATGGTGTATGATTTAATGTCGCATTATATAGAAAACATGATCCCAAATAAGCATTATACGTTAAACTTTAACGGGTAACGGAATGCATACCAAGCTAATTGAGGTGTTGGGAATTATTCAATGGAAGGATGGAGTAACGTGTTCCAGTGTAAACGAGGTATGTTAAAGGCCTAGTTCTCTCACCCCAAACAGTACTAATTCTCCTAAACTTCTTACTGAAGTCCCTCCCACAATTGTCTGAAATTCATCCTTATGCAGATACAATCTCACTTTATTGCTTCAAACTGTGTATAGAAAACTCAGTTTATATAATCAAAACAGTTTCAGTACCGTTCATGCTGTGTAATATAAGTTTTGGTACTCGGCATTGTTAGAATTGGCTGCCAATCAAAGAGCTGGGCCAATTGAGAATTTCGGTACCCTCGTACCAAATTTGTATTTTGGGGTGAGAGGTTTGGTCCTTTAAAGGATATATAGCAGGGCATGCGTGGAAAGGACAGTAAAATCCCTGAAAGATTGCGTAAAATTGCTTTGCCCATGCAGGCACACTAGAAGTTTAGCCTAAATATGTCCTATCATAGATTGCTATTTTTAATCCATGCACCAATCACACACTACATATAAGTGGAATGAAACAGCCCAGTCTAGGGGTGGGGTGAGTATATTGAGTCAGTTGGTATTGGCCACCAAATTAATTTAGAGGATCTGGGTTCTCGTTGAGTAAAGGATGATTCTTTGGTAAAGACCATGGTAAATATATACAGCTTTCATTCCCATGCCGACTTGAACTTCGGCCCATGGTTCGACTTAAACGTTGAGTTGAAAAATAGATTAAAATGGTGGTCGATAAGTGACACTTAAAAATTGGTTTCAAGAAAATGCGCACTAGACAAATGCGCGATATCTTGTGCTCTTAAACTTCATAACCTTATAGGCCTACACTGTCAACAGTACTGTTAAAAAGTTTCTGCAAAAAGATATCTCGATGTTACAAATATATGCATGTATTGTAATTTAATGAATTCCCACATTTACAAGTTATTATGTTGGACTTCACACCCACTCCACACCATGGAGTTACCACCACGGAGGTAGTAACTCCATGGTTTTACTTTTTCACATATGGGATACCGGGTATAAAATTGCACTAGAGCCCCTGGTCTAAATCATTTTACGTATATATTAACATATCCACGTCTCCATACAAATACACATGAATGATTAATATGTAGTTATGGAGGAATGGTCCAGGCGCGGATCCAGACATTCCAAACAGGGGGGCTGACCTAAGAGAAAGCAGGAGCGTGAGGGAGATGCACTGTTAACTTCTCGTATGTTTTACTGTTGATGTGGCGAAAAAGGGAGGGCTGAGGCCGAAACCCCCACCCCTTGGATCCGCGCCTGTGGTCCATTTAGCTTACACTATGCAAATGATGCATCAAGGCATTTTCAGCTTGCCAGTTCCAGTTCATCCCTTATTACAAAGTTCTTAATCACCCACCTACTTATCAGGGCACCGCTAACATGAGGGTGGTGGTTTCCCTTATTCTATTGCCTTATTCACCCCAGAATAACGTGTGCAGTTTGCAGACGAATGTTCATGGAAAGTTTCACCGCTCCGTTCCACAAATCTGCTTCTGAAATTATGGCGGCAGCTGTGGCACCTTGGTGAAAAGAGTTTTGCATTCCTCACTAATTTGTAAATACAAAATTAAGTTATTGCGACTTTGACATCTTATACATCACATTTTGCATTGTGATCACACGAGAGTTTAACATGGAATAGTTATATATAATATATCTCGAAATCCGGAGGCCGTTTAGCAGCCCCTGACACTTACTTAAAACATCCTGACCAAGCGAGTGTCATTTGAAGCACTTTGCCATACTATTGTACCATTTACTTTCAATTATTTAATTAAAGCCGTAAAAATACCTCATTCACGCTTACATTTTTCTTCTGACACTCTGAACTACTGCAAATCCTGGGCAAAAAGGAGAATATTTCTAGCTCAGGAACCGGGGAGAGTGGATGGGGAGGTGGGCTATGGGTATTTTAGCCCTCAACCCTTAAACTGCAAGCCTTCAATATTTTTATTTTTATAAACATTCTTATGAACATTATGGCATATGAAATGTCATGTCCGTCAATTTAGGAGACATTTTCGATCCAAAAACTTCATGTACTGGCTTACCGCGTTTTGTGTAGTTTAACGTTTTATGGTTCTCACGGAATGTTAGGTCAGCTTACTCCCCTAGTTTTATAATACTAAGATTCCAAACAATCAACTTGGCAAAATTTACTCTAAAATGACTTGGGTCAGAGGGAAATTAATCCAACTTAAAGGAATCAAATTTTAAACAAGATCTGGATCAATTTCAGTCTAAATCCGGTCAGTCTTTGACCTAAATATTTTAATCTGTTCCCAATGGCCCAATTTTGGGTCAGTTGACCCAAACGTTTTATCTAGACTTACTTTCATAAACATTGACTCTTTTTCGTTATATAACCCCAAACTGAGCATTTTATCACCCTGTTATCTTGGTTGAACAAATTCTAAACAGGAAAATCAAAATGAGAATAAATAATGAGTTTACTAAAAGATTGCATACAACATCAAATGTGAAGTGCTTTTCGATTTAAAATATCCTTTTAATAAATGGTTACAAAATATGAAAGACGCCATGGCAGTAAATACCTACCGCAACAGTCCCTTCCCTGAAATTTTCAAGCTTATCTTTTCACGTTGATTTTGGACATTTTGGTTAATGTTCGAAAATGTCGAAAGATTTTCAGACGCGACTTACCCTTTTGGAGTAACAAACCACTTTTTGAGAGTGACATTTTGGACCAATCTACATTGGGAGTTAAAAATTTCAACTGGTAAAGGAGTGGTTCTTACCATTTTTAGAGTCAATATTCGGTCTTAAGTATAAATCAATCCCTAATATCACTCTTTTGGATTTAGGGATATTAAGCCACGGAAAGTATCGCATATGGTAAGTTGAAACCATTGTTAGATTTTTTTTGGCGAAAACGATGATGTGTGGTCTGCGACCCCCCCCCCCCCCACTGGCAGTAATGGGCTACTGTTGACTACGGCCGCAATTTCAGAAAAGGTCTAAATATTACCTGTCTTGCAAACTATAGTGGACTTACCCATTCACCTTAGCGCGAGATAACTTACGTAGGGTTACCACATTTCAAAAGCAGGTTACCTTCCACTAAAATATTGTTTTTCGTGTAAATCTCTCCAAAAATTAATTTTTCGTAAACAGGTAAAGAGGATGGCTATCTCACGTCAAACGTTGAATGGAAGGGTGACGGTATGCTCGACGAGTGCTTCTTTGGAACAGGACGAATTATACTGTGTTGCAACTGAGAAGAAATGGGGAAGTAAGTCGGACCCTCCATCGGGAAAAATACACGAGATCCGTATGGTCCACTAGTCACATGATCACAATGTGGTGGAATCAACCGATCAGGGCGGAATATGTTTGGCAATGTCCCATTGGACGGGTGTAGAGACATCCCTAGCACATTAGCAAGGCCATCGTGGTGCATCGAAAACGGTACACGACTGGGATACATGGCCGGGGAACTCGGCAGAGAATTCATGTAGCAACCGGTCCTCGGGAACAGAGTCGGTAATTCGTGCATGGGGTACTCCTCGTGTTGATTTTTACAGTGCAAAAGAACACATGGATAGCGTGGGCATCTTTTTTCCGACAGATCTTGTGGAGGCAAAAAACGATTCGAATGTTCACGCTCTATTGAATTTAAGCGCAAAAGTTCAAGCTTTTCGGAAGCTGATAAATTTGAACCGAGAAAATCCTTAATGTATCTTCCGAAAGAGGTCGATTGGTGTTGAGCAATTGGCAAAAAAGCGGTATTACGGGATGGTTTTTCCTCCGAATTTTTCGGTCGGTGATTTTCGCTCTTGCCAGGCTCCTGCCAAAAAGAAGCCGGAAGTCGTCGCTTTCTGAGAGGAACGGGGTTTGTAAATGCATCCTTACGATCTGTCAAGGTGTTTCCATTCAGAGTTTGAGAATGATGCTGGGACGAATTCCGATTGTTTTCGTCAATCTTTCCAAAGCCACTTGTAGGAAAATTTAGAGTTTCCTTGGTATGCTCCTCTTGCGATATTTTCACTCGTTTAGAAGGAGGATTTTCGGAAGGACTTTTTTCTTGCTTTGAGACAACACCGTTGTCTTTACTTTCTGTTTCTATGGAAACCGTATTATCCAAAGGTTTAACCTTGACAACATTTAAAGGCTCCACTTTCAAAACTTTTAAAGGGTTCGTCGTCACAGAGTCGCGGTTGTTGAAGTAAGACATCATCGTCCGTCGTTTATCGTCACGGACATGGTCAAAATAAGGCAGCGATGAGTTTGCGCTCGTCGAAGACGTACTTTTTGCGACATTGGACGATTTATCCATCGCCTCTTTAATATCGTTCGAAGCCGAGTTTACAAAACGAACCAAATTTTTTATGTCACGGACATTTTCGCTAGAAGACAAGGAACCCCAGGTGTCTGTGAAAACGTTTTGAGAAACCGTTCCTCCTGTAATATTCTTTCCCTTACTTTTATCATTTAATGATTCGCTCCAAAGTTTTGGCAAATTTTTATTCCTCTCCGGTTCTCCCATAGATACGGACTCTATCCACTGTGACAAATTGTGAATGTTATTTTTGCTTCCACTCTGAACATTATCTAGTGTTCCCAAATAAGATTTCCCAAGATCAGTTCCTTTTGGAAGCGAACCTTTTCCACCAGTTTCATGGGGCGAAACAAATCCATCACATGACCCTTTGCAACTTTCGTCGGCACTTGACTTTGAACGAGTCTCTCCGACGTTTTCTTCGCGAGCCATTTTACTTCATACTCTCTCGATATCACAGCCAAAGTTAACCTCGCGGAAAAGTGACGAACCACTCGTGACGGTGTATATGTAATGTTTACTCAAAGTACCGCGTCTCATCTCGAAAGGCCCCCTTTTGACGTAACATGAACGTTGACATTTTGAATCACATTTCGCTACAAGCGAATTGATGAGGAGTTAAATTCCCAACTGATCTCGAGTGTTCCTCGATCCTTAACGGGGTTCCTCATGAGAGGAATAAAGGTTATGTGGTCAAAGTCCTCCCCCACAACATGTACGCACTCTAACCCTCTGAGATACGAGCTCCTACGTAGCTGGATCTATAAATGAGTTACCACAATGGCTTATTGAAACTTAAATGAAAGACGAATCAAATCAAAACTAGTCCCCGACGTCTGGTATATTCAAGTCACCATATCAGTTGGCAGACGAAATTTGTTTTCAGTAGTCAGATAATAGAGGGCGCGTGCTCCCTATTTCGAAGTTCGACCGCGCTTGGCGGACGTGGATTCTACAGTAGAGACTATCATAATGCCGTTACGTAAAAGTGTATACTGATACAACGGTAAGCGCCAGGGTTGTCATATGGCATTTTATACGCCAAAAAGGAGAATTGGGCCTTTGGGGGAATGTTTGGCGGGACGATATTTGGAAGAAACTCCAAACTGGGATTTGGAGTTATTCGGGCGTTTTTTAAGTAGTCTATTCTAGCAACATTTTTCTCCATTTGCTATCAATTTGAATGAAAAATTAGACAAATTCTAGTAGGTATATCACTCACAAAGCTTAATTTGGGCCAAATATGCAGTTACACGAGCATGTATTGTACACCGTACTGTGACAAACACAACGAAAAATAAGAATGCACACGGCGTCTCAAGCACCTCTTCGTGATACAAAATGAAACTTTTCTTGATCCTTACATGTGTCACCATAGGACGAGCAGACTAGTGATGTTTCGAATTTGGCGTTTTTCAGTCAATTTGGCGACTTATTTGGTGGTTTGTAACTCAGGAATCTCTGGCAATCCTGGTAAACGCAAAAGGCAACCTTGTAGCCATTAAGATCACGAGAATGAAGACCGAGATTTTAAGTTAATTCTTTTCCACCTCAGTTACCGACAAAAATGCAACTCAGGCGGAATTTTAGCCGTTAGAAGGACAGTAAATATGTGGTCCAACTTGTATCATGACTTACTTTGAATCATACTAAAATGCCAGAGGAAACTGACAAGGATCATGTTTCACATCATTACGCCAACAGAGCGGAAACAGGCTCTTTGAGGCCCTGTTAGAACCCTTAATTTGGGACACCCTTTTGAATCAAATGAGGAGAGGGTGAGTGGGGAGTGATACAATTGAGAGGGGGCACTCATCCGTCTGACAAGAATAAAGCCTGTAAATGAGTACTTTTGTCTTTTTAAATTAATCTACCTAACTATCGCAGTAATCACCACGCAGGGCTTTGCCATGGGTTTTAGGAGAAGTACTGAGCCTCGAAATTTCGATATGAAAAGTTACTTTGAAGAATAAGAATATGACTTTACGCCAGTCTAAATTCGAAATTATTATCTGACATTTTGTAACACAAAAAGGAAAATTAACTATTTAGTATCCTTTCAGGATTAATTGATTATTGATTAAGGATTGAGTACAGTACACCCAATTTAAAGGTTTTCAGAAGTCCTTTCACACAACTTCAATTTAGAAAAATGGGGACAAATTGAATTTGAAAATTCCTCCTTATCAAAGGTAGGGGCCAGTGTCTCTTTGCTTCCACGAAGTAGAACCATAAGCCGCGATTGCACTACAACGAATTCGGATCGGATTCCGATCCGCTTTTTATGTGTTTTATTCAAACTTTCCCCATCTCTGATCGGAGAGAACTCAAATTTTGCCAACACATGTAAATAAACGAATTTTATAGCAGAATTACAAAAAAATGAATTTATATGAAGTACTGTATTTCGGGACGCAACATCGACAGTTTTTATCACTATGCATGTCCGATAAAAGATGGCTGTCGGTGTGACGTTAATAATAAATCACTAAACATTTAATTTTAACAAACTTCTGATGCAAATCATATATTTTCACAGGCTGGAAAATTTGTGACGCTTTTCGACCAGAGATGGGGAGGATTCTAATAAAAACTCATAAAAATCGGATCGGAATTCGATGTAAATTTGCTGTGACTTTGTGGGAGCCTCACTTGTTTACCGAACGTGAGTTTAATCTATTAGTTGTTTATGTATGTATACTGAACCTTGAACCTACATGTACAGATTAGGGGAGGTGACCCATACTGTCATTACAAATAGGGACATGACGGCTAAAAAGACGCTCTCCCGGTATGAGAAGACAAGAAGAAACTGGGTTTTTTTTTCTGTTACACAAATCAATTGTGAAGAGCGCCACACTTTGAGGATCTGAGAATTGAACTTCTCCGGTCCGTCATCGTGATTGATTTTTCCCTCAACAACTAATAAGCCCAATTACATTATTACCCTACCCTAACATTGTTCCTCACCGAAATAATTTTTTGTCCAGACATTTCAGTGTGAAATTTGCCCGATTCTTCCTGAAAAAATATTTTCTCTAATTTTCAAAACACAACAATTAAGTGGCAAGTGAAAAATAATGATGTCAAGCAGGACAGTGTCTGCATCAGGTTAGTTAATTAAATGGGTTTTTACATCCCAGTTTTCAACCTATTGGTTCAAGTCGAGCCAGCCACGGCCTTTTTCCAGTTGTGGTTTACTGGCTTGTTTTTCCTACTCCAGTGATGACGCGGAGCATCACGCACAACGGCAGTAGGTTCCATTTTTAGAGTCTTTGGTATGACTCGACCTGGGAATCGAACCCGCGTCTTCTGCGTGAGAGGCGGGTGCTCTGCCGTTAGATCACACACGCGGTCTCAGAGATTGCATCTTCAAAATTCCGTATCCCCTCCAATTTAAAATACGTTTAAAGTTCAAAACGTCTTTGATTTCCACTATGTTTATTGAATCAACAAATTGAAATGCATTCCGAAGTGGTCGTTTGAGGCATGCTTCACTAGTACAATTTGCATAGGGTTTTGTGTCACATAGAACACTTTCCTCATGAACTACATAAATTAGGGTTTATATATCGTATAATGATATTGCCTCCTAATATGCTCTACACACAATTTAGAAGATTCTGCTGACCCCTCTGGAGCTCTCCCGATGTCCCTACAGGAGTATTTCTCATGGTTTCCAAGGTTTCCTTCCCATGATACCCACTCGGGCGTAACACATGATCTCACGGGACTTCTCTTGGGTCAAGATTGGACCCACTTTCTAACCTCTCTAGACCTGACTCGGAAGTAATCCGGCCTGGAGTCCAGTACACACTGGCCATTGCATCAGTGACCGGAATGGAAGGTCCGGAATCGAAAGTGGACCAGAATGAGCTTAACAAGAGTGAAACTCAGAACGTTGACCTTCTGAAAGTTCCATCGTTATCGGTATCAGTGCTATGTACACTCGGTAATCAAAGTTACCGGGATAAGTTTTTGGATGAGACAACGACATTGAAAACAAAATTACCCAATTTGTTATTTTGCAAATGCAAATAACAAAACCACACTGCACTGCGAATAAGTCAAGCCTCCAGTCGAAATCGAATCGGAACGGAGTCAAAATTGGCGGGATAGAGCCCCCTAGTCCGAGTTCCACGTTTTCTTGGCAGCTACAGATTTCTTGACCATCTTAACTGCTAAAACTGTCTGTAAAATGTAATATTTGACAAGATGATTCAAGTTGGCTGATCAAGACGAGAAGAAGGAGGTCCTCCCCTTCTTAATTGGTCTTCTTGATCCTGAAAACAGAGGTGAAAAACTGAGAAATGTGGCAGGTGCATCGAACGGTACTTGCAGTTGTCTCACGCTATTGAAGCGACAAGAAGAGGGCGCCTTCCAACTATTTCGTTTTTTTCATCTAATGGCATTCGGTATTCTTGAGTCCTTTTAGACGCTAAGTTAGTTAGATGGAGTTTTACACGCTAAGTTAGTTAGATGGGGTTTTACGGCCTAGGTTTCATGGGTATTCCTACGGTGGCTGTATCTAAAGCGTGTATATTAAGGTTGCAATGACCTTTGCAGTTCATAATTCGATGGGTGAGAGTGATTATTTTGGTACAGACTCATTTTTGTTTACAAAGACGTCACCGCTGCGTGTCAACAGAATTGGTGAGGTACGGGTACGTTTCGTCACAATGAAGCGTACATAATCCGTCTACTTTCTTCGCGCAGTTAGATGGAGTTTAACGGCCCGGTTTCCAACCTATTGGTTCAGGTCGAGCCGGCCACGGCCTTTTTCCAGTTGTGGCTCACTGGCTTGTTTTCCCTACTTTATTGCGGAGCATCACGCACAACCGCCGTAGGTTCCATTTTTTAGCGTGCGATCTCGAAATCACTGCACGCGCAAAACCGAACGTGTAAGCATATGTTCCTGCGCATGTTCTATGCCAGCGTGAATGAGTCTATAGGAAAGTAGTATTCACTAAACGTGGATGTTTGCTCTTTTATGGTATTTGTGTATAATCTTGTGTCAAAGTATACACTGTTAAAACACTGTTTGAAATAACGCAATATTATTAGTTATTATTAGTTATTATGTGGCTGAATATTAACAGTGTTTAATAAACAGTACTGGGTTGTTTGTTCAAATAACACTGAGCTACCGGTATTCACTTGTTAATAATATCTGCAGTGGTTGTTGAGAAATTAAAAAAAAATCTTCAGTTTTGTTGTAACAGTGTATTTTGTGTGCAAGTTAGCCACTATCTTTGATAAGATATTGTTTTTCAGTATCACACATATGATTTTGCTTTCACGTATCTTGGTTTTCACTAGGTTGTTTCTTTCTTAAAATATATGACAAACTAAATTTGAATGAAATTTAATTAATTCATGAAAGTGATACTTCGTAGGTAGTTACTTCCACTATTAAATGGAATGACTTCGCCTGCATGGCGAGCACACTTTTTCATTCATCAAACTGGTACGTTCGTCTTCGCAAAACGCTTTCCGTTTGTAATTAGTATGATTGCCACACACGTACTTTCTCCCAAATCAGTCCGACCATGCAGGTCTTTGAACTGGAATGTCTCTGTACAAAGATATATACACCATTCATACAGCCTTATTTCCTGCGTCCGTGGTGTTACGTAACAGGTTTAATTGTGCTCCGAACACAAACACGGTCACTTTGTAGGGCGGTCAAAAGTACAAGGTCAGAGGGTCAAAAGGACAGTGAATATGAGCACCGAATCCACGAAGGTCACTGCAGAATCTATACAGGTCTTACGCAACACCGACCTTTCAATACTACAGTGTACCCACGAATACGAATGTCTTCATGAAGAGGACAGAGGAATATGCCATGGTCGAAAATAATCAGCAAAACTATTACAAACACGATTGAAATATGGCTCAGACAAGAAACTTTATGTGCTGAAGAGAGCGATCGGGACTGAAGTAATAGGCAGATTGTAGTAACCTCTTTCCGCCTGTGTTTACTATGAATAGAGAGCCATTTCATATCTATATAGTAACTTAAAACGAGGGAGAAAGATGACACTAAAAAAATAATGAAAGTACATAACTATGAAGATTTTGAATAACAGAAGAAAGAACAAAAGAAAAGGCAGCTCGATTTCTGCATTCTTTTCCTGCATGTTTGATGATTTGCGACATTTTGGAGACACAATTTCATAGGCGTAAGAGGCTGGGGTTCGGAACACAAATATTTCGGGCATCTACCGAAAGAAAAATAAATTGTAATTAGGTTGCGTAAGGCAATGAAATAGCAGGGCTGTAGTCGAGTCCAGACTCGGACTCGTGATTTCAGAATTTGAAGGACTCGGCCAGAGAGGTTGTTTTTTTCTCCATTAAGAAAGTACAGGGACTCGAGTCCGAGTCCAGTCTTGAGTCCTTGGAAGTTGAAAATTGCCGGACTCGTCACTCGGACTCTCTGGAACCGACTACAGCTCTTATGGATATGTTGAAAATTTTCATGGGTAATTAAAATAAAGTTCTAAGTTTGCCAAAAAGTTCTAGGATATTTTCAGTTGCCAAATTACACGGACAGGGGGACGGGGGGGGGGGGTTATTCGTTCAGGTGCAGTGTCCAAGGGCTTATCATCTATTCTGCACCTACAGCGGAATTCGGGCGACAGTAATGATAATCGGTGTTCAAGTTTTCAATTACACAATGATATAGTATGAGAATGTCTTCCCATAATTCTTTCTGAAAATTCATTGAAGCCCACTTCATAACCTGACATTTTTTTCAAAAGGGGTTAGAAGGATTTTATTTATATTCGGAAGTTCGAGCAGCCACATGTAGACAATCTTATCAATTCTCATCAAAGTAAATCTTGAATTTCGCCAAGACTGGTCATAGAGTAAAAAACCTTAACATGTTTTCAATTCCGTTGTATAGTTCCCCCGAAAAAGTACAAAATCGTTACATCCAATGTAGTGGTACAAAGTTTCAGTTTATTCAATACAGTATAGAAATGTGAATTAGATAAGTTATAAATAGGATGTCATGATCTTGTCTGGTAATTTTCTGATCACTTAGCAAATTGCTGAGTTTTTTTCTATTGGAGTGAATTTTTTTTTATTGCAAACGGCAGCTCAAAATAACGACTGCTTCGTTTCTAGTAACAAACCTGGGAAATGCCATTTCCGGCTGCATGGAGGGTCCAATATTTCTGTACGCTCCGCGCCAACTAATGGTGGCACACCGCTTAGATAGTGTTTCAGTCGAATACTGAACAGAACATTGCAGGCTTTCGCATCACATTCCGTTTTTGTCAATATTAGGAGTTTTTATCGCTTTCTTCTTTTATTTCAAATAAACGTTTTATTGCAAACTATAGCTCAAAATAGTGACTGCTTGGATTCGACTTACGAGCCTGGAAAATTCCATTTCCGGCGATATCAGGAGCGATTTTTCAAAATTTTCTGTACGCTCAGCACAATCCAATGTTGGTGCTTCGTCTAGATAGCCTTTGGGGCAGGAATACATTGTTCGGGTAAAAAATCTTCTACCCCTTCCCCTCCCCCCCCCCAAAAAAAAACTGAAATGCTCTCGTAGGCATATGCTTATTTTGCAGTGAAGGCTTACGAGTCAGGGTCCTGAGGAAAAAGAATAACAACTCAAATATGTTTAAAAGTCAATTTTAGCGCAAAAGACGTCACGTCATGTGATTTTTACCTATTGATTCTGAGTATATCAGTTGAATAAGAATAATGTATATCGGCAAGGGAAATCATGTGAAACGATATTGCTGATCACAGCGCGCCACTAACCTTGGTGTAACCAGGAGATTCAAAGATATCTCCCTGGTGTAACAAATACATAGGGGTTTAATTCCCAGAGTTCCTTCTACACAGCTCATCAACTCAAGGGTGTAGCCAGGTTTTCGAAGGGAGGTCGAAGGAAAAGCTGACTGATCGCCGCCCTATTTATGGGAGTGGGTTTTCCCCTCCGGTTGAAAAACTTTTACTTACGGAAGGTGGACTAAATGTAACATGGTGCTATACATATGATGCTATTGTTATTATTATATGAGGTGTGCCACTGAACCCTGTCTCTTCCCTCTTCTTCCCAATGCTGTAGTCGAGTCCGGGGAGTCCGAGTCACGAGTCCGGCAATTTTCATCTTTCAAGGACTCGACTTCCAGACTTCCTGTAATTTTTCAATGGGGAAAAATTCAACCTCTCTGTCAGAGTCCTTCAAATTCTAAAATCACCAGTCCGAGTCCGGACTCTACATACAGCCCTGCTTCTTCCCCCTTATCGCTTATTCTCCTTTCTCTTTTTTAGCTTCCTATGCTTTTCCTCTCCCTTTTTTTTTGGGGGGGGGGGGAATGGGGGGGGGGGGTCCTCTCCCATCTCTTTCCTGGCTATGGCGTTACCTTCACTTTCTTTGAACTCTCGGCGAACCTGTATTACTCCTCCATTTATATTTGCTGCGTCGTAGCATCAACATATTATACACCTGTTATGAAGGTAGCAACTTCCTAGACCGGCCATTTAATACAGCTAGAAAGCAATAAATTGACGTACGAGGCGTATGTGATGCTCAGGCCCATAACCAAGGAGAGAGGACGGCCAAGGGACAATGCCTCTTAAAGTTTGTGCCCCCAGAGATTATGAATATTTTCATTGACTTGATTCACTTATTCAGATTTGACCCCCTGAAAAAATCACCTCCCTAAAAATTTTTCCATCTCTTCAGTAACCCATATGGCTACGGACCTGGTGCTGTTCTGAGCAAAGTACAGACATGCGCAAATACTTACTTTTTCTTGTTTACATCTGTAGCTAATGACATGACAAACAGTTACAATTCAAAAAATCGTAACAGTAATCTGGTAATCGAAGTACGCACCTGCATTTCCTTAAAAGATGGTAACAAGTGTCCGAGTGACAGCTCCCTTCCTGATTACTGTTTAATTACGAGGTTCTTGAGGCAAAACCTGCACATGCTACACAGAACCAGCATAAAAGCATACATTAATGCAAAAACCAGCTGATTTTTTTTTTTTATAAAGGTACGGTATAAAGGTAAAGTACAAAGGTACGGTACGCCTAAGTGTCCGAAGAGTTAATTTATAGGTTGGGTTTATTGACAGGTTGGATTTATTGACCAAGCAAAAGTATTAACTTTGGGACTACTGAAATTTCTTTTACAGCAGAAAAGGTGATTTTGTTTTGTTTTGGAGAGTTTAACGCCCCTCCCGGAAACCCGGTTTAATTAAGAGACAGAAATGGGGGTTTTAAGCTATCCATATCCATATAAAGGTCACAGCCCATGTCCGTCATAGACTGAAATGCGAACTTGGGCCCGTAACCAGGATTGTATTATGGCTGGGACCATAGGCGTACTGGGGCTATTTTTTAAGAGGGGGCAAGGGCAATTT
Organism: Holothuria scabra; assembly: GCA_037179385.1. NCBI lineage: Eukaryota > Metazoa > Echinodermata > Holothuroidea > Aspidochirotida > Holothuriidae > Holothuria > Holothuria scabra. Next base: position 49,981,407 of record CM074180.1, read on the forward strand.
TCATGTTTTTGCCCGAATGGAGCAACAGTTTTTGCCCGAATTGGGAAGGCGAATGCCCTCTGCACCCCGTCTCGTGCGCCTATGGCTGGGACTTCCGGAATGTGACATGGGTCGGAGATCTCGGGGATGGGATGTCTACTCCCTTCTCCCTTCAAGTTGTTAGAAAAATGCTTTTAGGCCTCCAGATGCCACAAGCAACATGATGCAATATTCTTGCCTCGTAAATAGTAGAGTTTGTATTAATCACTCTTTAGTTTGTCATTTTACGGCTATCATTTTGATTTTCAAGCGTGGTTTGTGGGGATTCAACCCCCGGCTCTGCGCCCTTGTATGGGTGTGTTTGTCTACTACAGTCTCCTCAAGGTTACTTTGACACAGGAATTTAAGTTCAGTCAATTGACATAAAATGCGGTACAGCATATTCAGGATTACAAAGAATTTGCTACATAAGTATAACCAAGACAAATGAAAGGAGACAAAATTCATTGAGTTCAAACAAATGAAGAGAATTTTCCCTTTCAGGAAGTGAAAATTGAATCTCAGTAGCATGTTGTGTTCGGGAGATTCTAACTTTCATAGAAATTGAATGTTTCCTTGGGATTTAGTGCATTATGGGAAACCTGTGATGTCATCGCGGCACATTAATTTAAAATTTCATTTATAATTTTCAGGCCTTGAATTTTGAGGTGTACCAGTGCGATCACACACCATCACTCAATCATTCGCATCAAATCATTGTTAGGAGAGCGATTTTTTGCACACCTAAACGAAGATGGGAGCTCACATTAATCTTTTTAAGTTTAATAAAACAAAACAACTACCACACTCCTTAGTCTCCTGGGGAGTGCAATTTGCAACACACCTGGAAAATCTTAAACTGAAGGCCTGAATTTTGATGCTGCTGAAGGGAATATTAAGCAACATTGTTCACTATACCACACATACTGACATATGGTGTAGTGTAGTGCTAGATCTACAGGTAAAGGTAGTTAAAAATTCCATCAGTATCAAATTTCAACGACAAGCAAAGCAGTTGATTATTAGGAAAAGCAAAAGGAATCTGACACAATGTGCCCACATTTCATAACTTTTTGTGGCTTCGTTGAAAAGTGGAGGTATTTTTTAACAAAACCAAACTTTTAGTGAGATATATTGAGCCTGAAAGTAGATAGCCTAGTACTTCCCTCTCTTCAAGTTGAGTTAGGCCCTGAAAAGGGTATTGTGACATGGTTTGGAGGAAATTTTCTGGAATATTTTTGTCTTTCTTACAGGACCTTATAATGAAGAACCACCGAAATATGCCTTAAAATTTGGGTGACTGGAATTTCCCTTTTCCTAATTACTTTAGAGTTACCACTTTAAAAGAGACTAAGGAACGGCCATTTTAGGGGATAACAGCCCCAGAGAAGTTACGCAGACTACCCAGGAGGTGGTACTTCCATGGTAGCAGGGATATTACGTGCTTGCATGGAGAGCCTTGAGATTTAGGTAAAAAATTTTATTTTCACATGTGAAAGAGGAATCAAATCTACACAGTGTGGTGAAATTTCCATTTAATTTGGACAATGCATTTCCCGAGATATCAGTAAATAAAGTTGCTCAATTTGTGTTCCAAAGTGAGTTCGAGCCCAGCTGAGGTTGTATCACTTCCTCACATTGACAAGGAATGCTTTGTTTCACTTTGTATTTTCAGATGGTTGATGACTTTGAATTTAATAGGAATGGGACCTTCCTGTGGGGAATGCAAATTTGTTAAGTTCTCATGCCCCTTATGCAATCACATTCTGATAATAGGCCTATGTGATTGGCTAGGACAAAATAGGCTGTTAAGTTTCAAGAAAAACAATATAGACTGTCTATAAATGTGAGGATATGATGTCATATGTGCCTTCAAGTTCACTGTTTGTTAAAAATATGACAACTTTACTTCTTCATATCTTGAGAACCACACATCAGATTTCAATATAATTTTCACCAAAATGCTTAGAATAAGTAGCCCTCTAACATAATAACAAACACTTGATATAACCATAACATTAACCCCTTCTTATAAAAGAAGGACCAAAACTTGGTGGCACCAATATCTTTATTTAATATGATAACAGGGTACAGTGATGAAACACTCTTAATTGGTGCTATTGCGTGGGCAAGTGGGGAACAAGTGGCATGACCCCCATCTCTGTATGAACTTAAAAAGGTTAGTCGGGAAAAGGAGATATAGCTCGGAAGCAGCCTGACCGATTCATACCACCCTGATACAACGAAATTTGTTCTAGTCTATACGTTCGAAACGATCGCCTCCACAAAGTGGTAGCACCTTATATAGATATAACAACCACAACCATAACAACAACAACAACAACAACAAAAACAGTCGACGGTTACAGTTAAATGTCTCAAAAACAACACCGCTTTCTTCGGCACGCGTAGATCCCAAGCAAAGGTAACAAAGCCATGTAAAATGTATTCAGAATGTTGGATACTTAATTCCAATTTCCTGTAAAATGTGTATTGGCCTATATTTTCGGGTTTGATTTCAGACTGTTTTTTTTTTTTTCATTCGCTCTTTATTGCTCTTAACATTTTCTTTACTTAAGCTCACAACAAAAAAAATATATATAAAAAACTTTAAATGAATTTTAAGATAAGACATGATAAAGAAAGATAACTTAAAAGATTGATACGCTAATTGCATATTTCTAAATTAATCTCTAAACAAATCCATCCAGGGGAGCCAGTATTTCTCCCAAACATTTTTTAACAAGTTTTTCTTAAAGACAGACCTCTGCAGCAAAAAATAATTTTCCACGCAAACAAAAACTCCATGGACAGTCGGGTGTCCTTTTTGCTTTACGCAATCAAAAATATTCATTTTCAATTTTACCAATATTATATTGAATTAGATATGCGATCACCATTACCACCAAACAAAACGATTCGTCCTTATAGTTTATCTGAATATCAATACTAAAGGAGGCATTCTGTAAATGATCCCGGATTCTTCCACAAAAACAACAAAGAAAAAACAGGTGTGGAATAGTCTCAACAAAGACTGAACAGAAAGTGCACATGTTTGAGGGAGCAGCCTTGATTGTGTATAAAAATTCATTAGTAGGGATAATTCTATACAACAAGCGATACTGGAACCATAACAGAAACATCACAACACTTAAAAGGCACTGCACAATAGAAATTCCAAGTTGAAATTGGGATAGTCTCAGTCCATTTCAAATACGATTTACCGATATAAACTGAAGAATTCAAAGATTTTAGACTGTTGATCTCGGTCGATCTCGGTCTCTGTTTCGATGTTTTGTTTAGGTCTCGGTCTTGACACATTCTGGTCTCGAAATTACAACACTACTTAAAACTAATTACATCTTAGAACTAGTAATTTTTACTTACAAGGGGAAACCGGAGTCAATTGTGAAAAAAATCACATTCTGCGAAACTGGATGCATTTTTTGATATTCTTAATATTGTTCAGTTAGTAATATTTATATATATATTCACCCTCTGGATAATATCTCTTTACATGTCCTTTCATGGATAAGGAAAAAAGTAAGGCTCAGAATAAAAAAAAAATGTTTCATTTAACCCCGGTGCCAGGGTAAAATGTGCGAATGGGGCAATTGAAGGCCCTTAAAGGCCCAATTCTCTCACTCCGGTACCAATCTCCTATAACATTCTAAACCCTTCCCACAAATACCTGAAATTCATCCTCACAAAAAGCATAATAATACTACTTGAAATAAAGGTTATGAACTGTATTGTATTGTCGTTTTGTCCCCGATAATGAAACGTGAGGAAGTTATTCAACGGAATATAGCATTGTAGGTAAAACTCTCATTCTGTACCCTACAGTGTAAGCTCCATTCGGGATCAAAATGTTACATCCGTTACAATTGACCCCACATAGTGAAGAAGTGCAGTTCTGTATTTTACTTGAAAATTGTGGGCTTTGTGACATAGGTGGCAGAAATTAGAACCTCTATATGTGACAATTTTATGGTAAAAAGACGAACCAGTTTGGAACCCCACCTGGATAGTATGGACCTAAAAAATGCCTTTTTTTACTCACGTGGGCTGAAAACGGATTTTCGGAATATTTTTCTTTTATCTTTATTTAACTAAATCTTCCTAAGCCTTCTTTCGTTCGTCAATTCGTGTAAAATTTATTACGTAATCTATTGCAATACCGAACTGCGCTATATCTCAGTCAGTGTTCATCTCATTCGTCCAGAGACTAACGGAACAAAATTGTCTGGTAAGGTTTGTAATACCCTGCTTTAAGGCCCCTGCAGGTCTCATTCTCTCCCCCTTGACAAAAATCCCTAGCTCAGCCTGCCATTGCGATACTCTCAAAATTGAATACAAATTTTTCTAGACCTATTTATCGTGAATTTTATGTAACTTTTAAACTTTCAGAATAAGTTAAAGGGCAGAAGCAGTCATCCCAAATTGAAGAAGTGTAGTAGACTGTCCACTTCCATGATTGGCTGTTGGGAGTCACATGACAATGTTCTTTCTCCTCAAATGTGAAATGCACCAGAAATAAGTGCTTGGTTTGCCTGGAATATGCAATGGTAAAGTCATAAAATGCAATTAAAGATACTTTGAAAAGAAATAAGATGAAAATTGAGTTATTTAGCTTTTTCTTCAAAATAAGTTTGGGTGACTGCTCTGTACCTTTAAGTTAGGCCTACATTATCCTGTTTTATAATTCCCATCAACATAGTTTCATAACAGATACATGTTTTTAATTCTGTTGAATTCCGGTCTGTTTTATAATTCCCATCAACATAGTTTCATAACAGATACATGTTTTTAATTCTGTTGAATTCCGGTCTGTTTTATAATTCCCATCAACATAGTTTCGTAGCTTTACCTACTTTTTCGGAAAGAACATTTCTCATCATTGCGTGTCGGTAACACGCATTCAGGTTGCCATGAAGACAAGCTCGTATTACGACGCGATACAGATAAAAGCTCGTTATCCCTTTTTGTTAATTGCACTCTCCTTGGTGGTTACGTAACAAGAAGGTGGCCAACACGAAAATAAATTTGATCACAGAGTAAAAGAGATCGAGACTACCATCCTCGATGCAAGGCCATAGACCTACTGATCCAAGGAGAAGTTAAAGTAAGGGTCATCCTTGGGTTAGCTGTACAAACAGCAAGTGATGCGGGGTTGTTTACTGTTAAACTGATGTAACCTACAACTTCCGCATGGCTCATTGAAAAAGACGAATAGGACCATGCAAGCCTTTTTAGGCGCACGTAATGCAAATTTAGTATTACGAATGCAGTCATAAGTTACCTGCGTAGAGGCTATACGGCATATTACTTGTTCAGTCATATCCCTAAACAGGAAACAAAATCCGCTCCGTCGGGTTAGTCAAAACAGACACTCAAGGGAATAAGCGCACATGTCCGCGTCGGGCGTCAACGTCTGGTAGTTGCCCTTCGAATCAGCCGAATTTGTGTATTTTCATTCAAATTATTGGGTTACCTTAAAGGGCCCAACCTCTCGCCCCCACACTACAATTTTGGTACGGGTTTACCAAAATTCTCAATTGGCTCAGCTCTTTGATTGACAGCTAACTCAGACAATGCAGAGTACCAAAGCTAATATTACACAGCATGAACAGTACTGAGAATGTTGTGATTATATACATTGAGTTTTTCTATACTCACCGTAAAGCAATAAACTGAGATTGTATCTGAGGATGAATTCCAGACAATAATTGTGGTTGGGGCTTAAGTAAGAAGGTTAGGAGAATTGGTACTCTTTGGGTTGAGAGAATTGGGCCTTTAAGTGGTTTACCGGTACCGCTACTTTGACAGGGTAGCTCCCTCTTCGTTCCAGTCAGTGCACCAATTGAACTGAAGGTGGCGCTCGACCCAGGTATTTCTTTTGGTAGAATTACACATTTCTCTCAGAGAACCGTATTTAGATGTCCTCCAACTGCTTTCCCTATAGTTCAGCTCCCCCGGGCCCTCCATCCCTTTTTCAAAATATCAGCCGGTTCCGCTTTTGGTAGTAGTTCACTTGTTTTGATACCAATATCTTATTTACTCAAGGATCTTTGATACCAGTGTTAAGTCAATTGAATACCCTTTAATACGGTAGTGAATTATGGAAAATCTGTGATGTTATTGAGGTACGGTACAACAATTTAAATTTTGTTCATAATATTGTTGCCTCTACAGAGCAATATTGTCAGCTTTACATTACATATGGTGTAGGGTTATGCTATACCAACAAGAAACGATACTGACACATTTCATCACTATCAAATTTCAAGGAATTATAAACAAAAAAGAAATCTGAAAAGGAATCTGAGGCAATGTGTCCACATAACGTAACCCTCTATGGCTTTGTTGAAAAGTGATTGTATTTTTTATCAAAAATAACTAACCTTCAAAATGAAATATCTTGAGTTAAAAAGGGAATTGCGAGACTGGAGGTTGTAAAAGACATGGTCTAGGATATTTATTTTCCTTCTCATTAGACATTAGTTAAAAAACCACCGGAATATGGCTTTTAGAGTGACGAAATTTGTATGATATACTAGTATCGTCATAGAGTGCATTTTGGAGTGAATTTCGCTCTCTTGTGTGTGCTCTCGCAGTCAACTTGTCCGTAGTCTGGAATTCCTTGTACAATAAATATTTTTAAAAACGATCAGTAAATCCTGGGCCTCCCTCGACCATTATTGAAACATTTAACTGGTCAAGTAATGCAGTAAACTGATCTATTCCTACTTCGGTCGATATATGTACAACAGTACTTAAGCATCATTGCGGAAAGTTTTTCGACCAAATCGGCTTAGGCCTTTGATTAAACTACTGCGACAAAACACACTGAAAAGTTCTCCATTCATTGTGGTAAACACTGAACACGGAATACGTAGCAATACTTTGTACAATCCACAAATTTGCGCTCACAATTTTAAATGCATCTTATGCTTGATGCCTTTTGCAAATAAATCAATTCCTCCTGTTACGTTGTTGCCAGAAACAGCACGGTCCGTCGTTATCAGCAAAAGTGTTTCAGTTTGATCTGCATAAATCATTTAATATAGTACCGTATTGTCAAAGTAAAAAAGTTCAAAGTAGGCCCAAGTAGATGATTTAATATGTATTTTCTGAATTGAGAAAAAATCTTATTTAACTTTCAGTCCAACTTTGAGATAAGTCACTCATCTATGTATGATTATACACACAATATATAACTGCTTTTTATCTAAGAAATTTAGAAAGTAAACCACCAGGAATCTTGCTCTTTAATATAAAATTCACCTTACATTAAGGGCCCAAGGGTGGTGTGGGGCGCATAGGCAGGGGTGGGTAGTAGATTTTTCTCGTGACGGGCGCCGATGTGCTTGGAGATCAGTTTTCCCGCTAAATGTTTAAGTGGGGTCTGACCGAGAGCGGGGACCTGTTTCAATCTCAAGTTTAGGTCTTGCAAGGGGGGTTGTATTTTTGGCTGCGGAAGAAAATGATTTGTGCTACGAGGAAGACTATATCCAAGCGGAGCGCCACCATGAGTTGGCGCGGAGTACATAAAATTTCAAGTAAAAAGTCGCAACCCCAGCAAAAAGCCGGGAATGATATTTCACAGACTTGTAAGTAGAATCAAATCAATCGTTATTTTTGGCCTTTGTTTGCGAAAACACTAATTACTTCAATAATTGCAAAATGATCAGATAATTACCAGACAGAATGTACTACTATACTCTTTCATGGCAAAACGTTGAAGAATGTTATCAAATGGGTGTATAGAAATGGTCTTATGAATAGGGGTCGCATATTGCTCTATGTCTACGATAGAACATACAAAATCTACAGATCTAAGCGTAACTGAATTACCGACGGTATCACTTGGCACTTTTGCGGGGAACGAAAATACCTCCCAGATCACCGGAATGACATTTCCCAGGTCATTTTAATTGATTTTTCTGTTCAATCACATCTTACACCACACCTGCAAATAAACATCGGTTAAATGCGTAGCCTTTTACCATGTCTTTTCGTTCAGCTCATCACTACGAAAACCAACTAAGGGCGGCAGCCTTAGGGGGATGCAGCCACAGAGACGCTACGCATGCTATCCGAACAACCAATATTTTATCATATCAGGCAACTTGATGTGCAAGACTTTTAATTGAGGTTGGGTAGATATTGTTTTTCCATGCATATAAGCTGCCCGAATGCATACCGAATTGTTATTATCCTTTTAAATTTTCTTAGAAATTTTACGGTGACTATGGTTTTCTTTTTCTTTTATGTTTTTTGTTTGTTTGTTTTTATTTTCATTTTTTGCTTTTGTTTTGTTTATTTTTCGAGGGAATTGAATTTTTGAAAGAGTTGGGACTAAAGGAGTCTTTTTTATTATTAGAAATACATCAGACTTATTGAAAGAGAACTTTCTTCGCCCAAATTTTTACAGGTCCTACCAGAAATCAGGTCCTGTGTAAGTGTTGAGACGGTCTTCCCTAGCCCTCGAACAGGGCTGTCCGTTCGTTACATAGCTTGGGCTCATTCCTCTGACAACACAGCCCTAGCGCGGATACATTTAACAACTGTAGTCACTTGACAGGACGCCCGCGGAACGTCACCTCTTGCGTCCCCAAATAACAAAATATTCTCACCAAACTTCACACAGAGATCTCTGGCACCGCATTTACCTTTCCACAAAAGATGTTCACAGTCTCATCAAAGAATGACCCAATTTTTACTGCCAATTTTGACCGTAACAGTAAATCGACGCGTCATGTTTTCAAGCTCTCGACAACTGGTTTCAGAAGAGGTCAAAGGCCACACGAGTGGCAAACTACGATTTGGCCCCCACTTTTTTACTTGAGGGGGAGAAGGCCCCCTTGCCCCCAGGGATTTGCACCCCTGCTACACAGCCCTGTTCAAGGGCTTGTCTTTCCCTTCCCCTGCCTCCTACGTATGCGGTTTAAGACCTTTGATATTACACCATACTGCAATTAATCTGAAGATAGGAAATTGTGTACTTTGAAATTTGTATCATTTTGTAATTATTTTGAAACAATGCATGAATGTACAATCGAGAAGGCAAAATGACCGACCCATCTTAGAAAGTAAACAAAAAGAAGCGTTGTGAAGTTAAACTTGGGGTGATCCGGGTGCGCCCCCTCTTTAATCCGCCCCTTGTACGCCCGACCTCTAGCTTTTTGCAGAACAATGTATTTAGTGGTAAAAGCGTTTTTATTCAAGCCCTCAAGAACGTTGGTGACTACATGCTACGCCCTTTTCCAAAATCCTGGATACAGCTCTGCCTTTGACTCACCGCCGAGGATTGATCCTCCGATTGTAAAGCTTCATCGTTTCATATGCCACCCAGTGGCGTAGCCAGGATGGGATTTTTTGGGGGGCCTAGGTAACAAGTGGGGGGGCCTGGTACCTCGGAGGATCAGGCACGGCAAGACTATCCAAGCGGAGCGCCACCATTGGTTGGCGCGGAGCGTACAAGAAAATTTTGGGCTTTAAACCCCTCCAGATGGCCGGAAACGGCACTTCCTATGTGTTTTAAGCTGGATGTACCCAGCCTTGAAATACGAATCTCATGTCTGCGATGTCTCAATAATGAGAATAAAAAATCAATCTATGAAAAATGGCAATACATACACTTTTTTGGGACCCCAAAACTGGGCACTTCTGATCTGTGGCCTGGGGGATGAGACTAGAGGGAGCCGGTATCTCCCTTCCCCTTGGGAAAAATTGTAAATTTCAGAAGCACGTAGATCGCAAATGTGGCAATATTTGAATCTAAGCGGAGCGCCACTATCAGTTGGCGCGGAGCATACAAGAAAATTTTGGGCTTTAAAACCCCTCCAGATGGCCGGAAACGGCACTTCCCACGTGTTTTAAACTGGATGTACCCAGCCGCAAATGCGGCAATATTTGAATGGATTTCAGCTTACCTAAGGCAGTACCTCACCCTTTAACAGGAAAACCAAAAGTAGTTGTGTCCCCTTCTGAGAAACTTTCTTTGCGTTAGATTTCCTAGATGCAAAATGGTGCTATGTTTGGCAAAACTTTGAACTGATTACAGGCCTGATTTTTCGGATTTTCCCTTTTTGGGGAGCATGAAAAATATAAAAATATTTTTAGTTTTTGTAGAGATTTTACAAGAGACATACATACTACCAAAGGAACAATGTGCAAAATGGTGCAGTATTTGTTCATCGGTACATTACGTAGTCAAAATTAAAATACTACGAATAAATCCCTCAAAATAATTGAACCTCAAAGCAGAAGTATGGATCATGTGGGAAACACATGAAACCCGGACCTTGTGGACATTTTACAAATCCCCCGGACGCCAGTGCCAACTAGTAAAAAGAGGACTTGTCGAAAAAAAATCGTCCTACAGTGGCACTTGTCATGGGCAAGAGTGAGGCACGACATAGGCCTACTTGTTAAGGATGGAAGGGAAGAATTATCCGAAGGCAGTACCTTACCCTTATCTGCTTACGGCATATTTTGTGTATAATAAAGTATAGGAATGGTCGTGTAAGAGTGGTCTCCAGTGTACGATTGCCTTATTTTCAATAAATCAATCAGCCATCCGAAAGGCAGAAAGGGTCTTAACCTAAGAAAGTCACATTAAAGTTTGTCGTCGAGACTTTCGTTTCATCTTCGAAGTGAAATGCAATAAACGACAGTGCAGATCACAAACGGTAGGCCTATCTAATTTAGTGAAAGTAGGCATTTTAAAGTTATTGCTTGATTTCATACGTGCGGACAAAATGTGTTTTACACACATTCATCCATGATTTTTTTTTTTAATTTTTGCACATTTTTTTATTTTTATTTTTTTCAATTACTCTATCAGGACGCAAAAAATCTGGGGGGCCTGGAGAAAATCTGGGGGGGGGGGCCTAGGCCCCCCAGGCCCCCCGTGGCTACGCCACTGATGCCACCAGTGCCTTCATTAACTCAGTCACACCACGAAAATTAAACCGGGTCAAATGGACGTGAATATGCATTATTTAGTCTGTTGAGTGTTTTAATGACGTCACAACCCCCACTTTTACCAGCAAAAACTATAGCCTACGTATATAGCTACCTAAGATGCATTTCATTACCGACGTAATGACTGTTTTTGCACGACAGTAGAAGTGGCTACCCTAATTTATGGCGTAACGTGAAAACACTCTATGAGTAAGAATTGTGGAAAATACTTCACATATTTCACGGTAACTTTTGAAGCCTGGAAACAACATTTGTTTTTGCACAAGCCACTCTATGCTATGAGGGTATGGATAAAAAGAATGAAGAAAATCATATCTTTAGTTCTCATCGGATTACCCCTGGCGCAGAACGGACCAACTTGCTTCAAATGCAAGTGTTGCTTTTTTTGTGAGGCAGACGAAGAACACACATAAATACATCTCAGCTTCTTAGCTTCCAGGATATGACTGAACAGGGAATATGCCGCATAGCCTGTCACGCAGGTAAACACATGTACACCTATTTCACAAACCTGGTATCTCATCACTGTTCTCACTCGATAAAGAGATTGCGACAATACAGACTGCCCGACCAGTCGCAAGTACCATCATTTTGTGCCCTCTAGTATCACTGCAATTAGTTTCTTCATTGGAGTGTATGGCCATATTAATTAGTTGGGGTCTCTTCCCCACCCTTCAATTGCAGTTAGATACTATCTTCTATTACAACACTACTATCTACAGGATATGACTCGGTGGTTGTGTTACCGGTATCTTAAGAGATTGCGTCAATAAATGTCCATTTGATCATATTATGTAGTGAGTGGTAGCCTTCGTAGCAACTCTTTTGGCTACCCTACAGCCACTCGTTGAGTAATCTTGCGGCTACAGTGTTGCACTGATGACCAGTGTTAAGGGACGCAAAGCATGGAAGTACTACCTCGGAGGTAGTACTTCCATGCGCAAAGGGTAGCGGCCACATGTAATTGCCAATACATTAAAACATGATAATGTTACTACTTATTAATGTGTCACAAACTGTATTATCTTTGGGGGGGGGGGGGGTGATGTCAATTTAATTGAATCAATTTTTCAGTTGCTCGAATTGTTGCCTGGGGTAAGGACCCTGTCTCACAAAGGCTACCGTACTTCATATTTGGTCCTGATAGTTTTGAGGCATGGTTAGATCATCGGGAGGTCGAGAGTTTGAATCCTAACTGGGTAACACCGAAAAACTTTAAAAAAGAAACTATTACCATTGAACTGCAACCGGAAAAAAGGCCGTAGCTGGCTCGACTAAGACCAATTGGTTGGAAACTCGGACATTAAACTCCATGTAACTAACCCTTGTCCCCTACCCAGACAGACAGTTTTCAGGGAAGGTTCTAGCATTTCTTGTTAAGTGGGACGAGGATGCCCGATGACAAGAGAGTCTCCGGGGATCGTTTTTCCAGTGTTATAGGACAATCGAGGACTGATCCAGCCTTTGGCGCATGTATAGTTTGAAGAGAGGGAATGTTTTGTCATCCCGAAAAGTTCATAGTTAGTTCGACTGATTCGACTGAATTTTTTGGTTTTAGTCGAGCCGGCCATGGTCTTTGTTGACGAAAGCCTAAGCGAAGCACCACCATTGGTTGGCAAAGAGCGCACAGGAAAGTTTAAAAATCGCGACCCCTCATACAACCGGGGATGGCATTTCCCGGGCTTGTAAGTGGAATCAATTGATCATCAGTTTGAACTTATGTTTGCAAAAACTTGGTCACTTCAATAAAACATGGGCACATTGCAAATGAAGTCAGAAAATTATGGGCTTAGATAAACCTTTGTATTGGGGTAGCTGGACTTTTTTCCGGGAAGGGGGAGGGGAATTACTCAAATTGTCCTATTTTTTAAAAACGTGAACACTACGGTACTGTATTAGGGACTCATTTTGCGGCGGGAAGAAATATTGGTGTTTTTTAAAGAAATATATTTGTAAAAATGGAGCTTCCATGCAGCATATCTCTGGGTTTACATGACGACTGAAGATCGTCGTTGTTACATAATTTTCACTAGTTGAGGCTTCCCGGCTACATTTAAAAAGTTTACAAAACTTGGTCTGTTTGTTGCCTTTTTAAGATAAAATATTTCAAAATCAAGGCCTTTTTTGGAGTAAGTTCAGGGAAACGGCGTTGTAGCAGCGAAAGAGTTTATCACACTGATACAAGATCGAGCACTTACTGCAGAAGAGATTGCATTCAAGCATTTGGGGCTGAATTGCAGAGCCTTTATCTGTTTATTGGAGAGCATTCGGAATTTCATGAAGGTAAATTTGGAAAACCGCGTTGTTGTTGACTGATGTCCCTTATGACGAATTTTTCAATTTTCATAGCCCGGGGCAAACCCCACCCCTTCAATTACGCCACTGTGTCTTTCCATATACCAAAACTTTGGGTACTCTTCTACACAGGTGCCGCAATGAATAGTAGTCGCATATTGCCACATCTCTGATAGGACAAACTACCGTAATCTAAGCAGAACACCATTGTCAGATGGCGTCACGGTAGAGTCCAGCGGATTTTTGAGCCGAAAATATCTCCCAGATCGCCGAAACCCGTTCAGTTCACCACCATTACAAATAAATGTTTCTGTACTCGAGATTTATATTTGAGGTCTTACTGTCTTACCTGGAACGCCAATTGGTATTGAAATGTCAGGTGGGGAGCATACATGGCTTGGCACAACTGGTCAACTATCTGACTATCTAAGCGAAGCGCTACCATCGGTTAGCTCGAAGCGTACAAAAAATTTAAAAAAAAAAAACGCGACTGCTCAGAGAGCCGAAAATGGCATCCGTCACTGATGCCTACATGTAATCTTAAACTTTAATTACTTTGAGCCTTTGTTCGAAAGAATGATCATTTACATGAAAAAAAATTGTAAAATTTGCAAGATTTTGGTCACTGCATATCACGCGTCCTCGCGCCTGCCCGTGTTTTATGGCAATATACTGCCGCAAGAATTTTTGTGCATCTTTCGCCCAAATATTCTGCCATTCCGAGCAAGGTGTTTCGGAAGACTATGATGTAAGGCTTGTTGGAACTTGTGTTTTTCCATGTGATAAGCTGTAAGAATGGGTACCAAATTCTTGTAATCTGTTTGAGTTGTCGTCGAAATTTCACTAGACTAGAAATTTTAAAATTTTTTTGTCTTTGTTTTGTTTTTCGAGCAAATTTGTGAATGCTTTTGGCCCAGCTTTAGATTTTTGCTATGTGAATAAAAACACACAAATTTTGTTAAAAGAAGGGTTTAATCAAGTGTTGCTATGTTAGAGGGGTACTTATTCTAAGCATTTGTTGAAATTTGCATTGAAATCCACTGTGTTATCCACAAGATATGAACAAGTAAATTGGTAACATTTTTAACAAGAAGTGCATAATTGAAGCAAGCACATCTGACATCTTATCATCTGATTGATGGACGGTCTATTGTTTTTCTTTAAATATTACGGCCTATTCTCTCCTAATAAATCCGGCATATTTTCAGAACGTGATTGCATAGGTGGCATGGGAACTTAATATTTTTTTCATTCTCCTACTCACTTCAAGATAAACACGAAAGTATGAAAACATAAAGGGAAACAAAGCATTTACAGTTGTTAGGCTGAGATTAGGTATAGGCCTACAAAATGTTACAATTAGGTCTAAAATCATTTATAAATTCATTTATAAAATTCATATTCAACACATCTGCATTAGAATTTTTCTCCAAGTATCAAGTACTAAGTTCCTTGTGACATGAATTGATCACAAGACCCTGGCTTTCTTTTACTTCTAGTAAAACTGTTATGACAGAGGGTTCAATACGCAGTACTGGTCTGTTGCAACTCCCTGAATACTGGAAGCCAAAAAGAAACTGGAGGCACGGTGTAACAGAAACCGTCACGAGAAACATGACGGCGGGAGGAGGGGGGGGGGGTAACCATCGAAGCGGCCCAGTTTGCTAAAAAATAGATGTAGTGTAAGGCGAACCCTATAACTCCGCGGTCCCTTTGTAAGCGGATTTTGCTGTTGGAAAAAATTCAAAATAAAAACTAATTCAAAAATTAAAAGTGTTAGGAGTAAGCATGTTTAAAACAGTACATTCCAATGCGGTACACTCTAAAAAGGTGTTTAGTATTTTAACGTTTTTCTAAACACTTTCTTGCCCCAATTTGAAACATGTTTAGGTGTTAAACACTCTTGTCTTATTTCTAATCATTCGACATTTTAAAACACATCTAAGGCTAAACAGTTTTTGAATGTTAACATGTTCAGAATTTAAACGTGTTTACAAAGTGGAGAAAAACAAGTGTTTAATTGCTACACGTTCTTTCAGAGTGTATTGTGAGTGAATATGAGACATAATTTTATATTTTGAATCAGAAATATCAGAGATGAGAGTTAGGACACTAAAATAAATATTTTAAATGAATATGACAACAATATCAAACTTCACAGTACAGTTTGATGTCTTATCCATTAAAAATGACTTATTACGGGTAACGTTGAAGGTTTTGGTACATTTGCCTTCGTAGCGGTTTGTAAGGTATTATCCTTGCGTAGACTTAACAAGAGTCTGTCAGGGAGTTACTGAGACCATTCCTAGAAATATACAGATGCAGTTTACCTGAATAAGCATGTAAGGACATAAAAGAATGCATAGATTTTGGATTAGTTCCCTCGTTTCCAAACCTCAAATCCATCTTTTCCTCACATCGCACTGAAAATCTCGTTACAACCCCGATCGTTGTTATTTTGCTGGAGATAACAACTGTCGACTCAGAGACAAAAGAAATCATCTTTACTGGGTGTGACGTAACTTTCCGTCATCGAAGGCTGCCTGGAGAACATTACGCAATCAAACGTAATTGGCTATGAAAATCGAAGGCATTGCCAGTCTTCCGCAAAGCTTGTCTTAGAACAGTGGATTATTTACTGCTCATTCGAAATAGCGCTTTTTGGTGTTTCCTGTTTAGCCGAGAGATTATCTTATTGTGTACCAAGGAGAAGGAAGAAGCGATTGCGTAATCGCACCAAAAGGCAACATAGTTTGTTACGTAATAGCTTTCCTGTGGTCTTATTAAACCTGAAGCACGGGCATTCGGGCGGTTGGAATCTTTCCCCTCTCCAATAGCCCAGCGGTTTTAGCTCCATTAATTTGGTATACACATGTTGAATACTTTTCTTAGAAGTCAGTACATTGGGAACAGGCCCATCAGTGCCCGCGAACGCAGTGCTGCTTTTGGGTCGGGTGTGGGTGGATGATGCAAACTATCTTGACACAATCTTTCGTGTAAAAATCACCACGATCACTGGTTGACAAGAATTTACCTCAAAATAGTGGAGTAAATCGAATATTTCAGGAAATAACCAGTGGCATAGAGAAGGTTTTGTCAAAAAAAAGGGGGGGCGAGTTTGAGTGGGGAGACGAGGTGTACTCTTTCTTTTTGAAAAATAAAATATTTCGAGGTTTCCAGATGCAAAATGGTGTACGTTTGTTCCTCAACCATAAATGCAATTTACAGTCACCATGCCATTCTCGCCAGTATTATTTCAATTTTGATTCAGGGGGGTTAATGTTTCCATTGGCTCATGAAAGTCATGAAACACTTTTCTGCCTACAAAAGTTTCCACAATTTTAAAATTTTGATTAAAAATTTTTCGAAGAGGTCGGAAAATCAACTCCCAAACGGAACCTTTTATGCGTAATGACCCGCAACAACATTGTTCGAGTTTCCAATTTCAACAGGGAGTTGCGTTGGAATAAATCAGTTGAAATCAAAGTCCCGACCGAGTTATTTCAACTGTCAAGCAGCCACATGCATTCTTCCCTCATTTGTTTTAGTAACAATTTGTATATGATAAACAAAACCGATTCTTCTGTTTTACACTGCTCCCACGACAAGTACCCACCATATCAGCCTGCTGCAGTGATTCACTTTGAGCAGTAGATGAGGAGGGGGGGGGGGGTGAGGACAAGAAAGAGAAGTCCACCTGATTTTTGGCACCCTACTGCCCTAGGGATATGATTTTGACATTGACTTAAAAATGAATTTTTACACGTTTGACTTTATTTCTCCCACCGCCCCTGCAAATGTTTTCTCCCACTATGGCTACAAGCTAGCTCACTTGTAATGTATACCAAGCGAAGGGGTAGAGAAAAACTGCTTATACAACATCCCACGAGAGACCAGGCCGTGGCCAGTTCAACTGACTTAAACCACTTGATTGAAAACTGGGCCTTAAACTCCATCTAGCTAACCTACGAGAGTCAGTGTTTTCAGTCTCGACGCTAATGTGCCTGATATAATTAAGTGCACAGAGAAGATAGAGACCTTGTTTTGCCAAGAATAAACCTCAGGTGAATAGACCTATCACATGGTTCCGCATTACGATTACGAATAATTGAATGGGAAGGATTGGAAAAGCTTCCTTCTTATCGATGGTTTTTTAGTGTGAGAAAAACTCAACGGGGACCGCAGTTAGATTTGTTACATGATGAAGTTTTACGGCCCAGTTTCCATTTTATTCAAGTCGAGCCGGTCAGACTCAATTCAAACTCCAAACCTCCGGACTTCAAGTCTGATGCTCTAGCCACTTGACCATTCAGTCAGCCACGGGAGACCCCGCAGAGAGTGGGGGAGGTGGCTTTAGCCCGTCCCACTTTTTCTGCCGCAGGTATTTTGATTTTTGGCCTCCTCATATTATACATTGCTTTTAAAATTGTTGAATATATGGGGCCGCTTTAATGACTCGGATTATCCCCCCTGCCCCACTTCAAAATTCGCTCAGCGGTCCCCGACTTACGCACATAAAAATTCTTTCCTAAAACCTTCTGTCCAATCTTGAAATATCTCTGAATTCCAAACTAAATGGCTTCAATAATTGCTAAATGTGCCCAATTAGTAGGGACCATAGGTACTGGGAGTAAAAACAAAAACGCTGACGTCATACTCTATTGTTTATTCTCCCAGTTTCTATAATATCTCAGGCTGGAAGAAATAACTAACTGGAGTAAAAACAATAGTGCTGACGTCATTACTCTATTGTTTATACTCCCAGTTCCCATGATTTCTTTGATGCATTTATCACTAAAGTCTGCTATACGTGAGTAATATAATCTCACATCACCTGAAGTTTATGATGATTGTCAGGTGTATAGGAGAGGATAAAGTTAAGACCATGCCCTACAATGATTGACAGTTACCAAGTAGGGGGGAGAGGGGTTTACTCTCCTATAGAATATTTGCAGTGTTAACCTATATGGGGGATGCAGCTTACCCAACTGAATTAGTGTAGCACATTATCCTATTGCATGATTGGCTGCTGAGAATCATGTGACTGTATTTTTTCTCAATTGTGAAATTTACTTGGAATACCAGTTGCGATAACCTTGAATACGCAACATTACGAAAGAAAATTGTGAAAATTTTAGCTGATGATTCAAAATAAATTTGGGACTTCTACTCTTCCCCTTTAATTATTTAATTTGGGTCGTTGCCGCAAAGCAGTTAAGTACTTCAGTGCTGCAATGATATTCTTGCTAACAAAGGCTGCGCCAGAATGTCAAAATTGGGGGAATCACTTTAGACAAAGGTTAATGTTGGGAGCAAACATTTTCGGACGCAGAGCGAAACCAAGCCCAAAGCATTCGTTCCTGGGAGTAGGGGCAGTGGCGTAGCTAGAATTTTTTCCAGGGAGGAAAAATTCCCAATTTTCCGAATTTTTTTAAAGTGTGAACACCATTTCTCCTGGGACGTTATTTGAGGTGTTCCAGGTGCGCCGAAATTTTGCCCTTTTGGACTCTGGATTCCTTTATAAGGAAATGTGAAAAGCTCAGGATTTTCTGAAGAATCTGTAAGTACTATTTTTTAGTTTTACATTGATACGCATTCCGGAGAAGTTTTCTAGTACCACAAAGCGGATATAGTCCCGTGTTTTCATGCTTTCAATTTTCCCGGCGCATTGTCAATAAATACAGTTATTAATCCAATAAAAACAGAAATTATGGAAACACAGGTATACAAAAAACTGAAATCCAACGAACCATTACATATTTTTTATTTTTATTGCAGCAGGAATAAGAAAGCATCTAGCAGTCGACGAAACACTATGTTGTACATACTACGCCAGGGCACTTCCTGGATTGCTGGAACAAGCAACGTTTCGAAGTGTTACAGACCCTATGCACTGGCGTCACGTTACATCATTTTTAATGACATACAGTGAGGATCAAGGTACGCACGATGTGGACTTCTCATGAGATATCAAATAGACACACAACCAGCTATCTGCATTTGTGTTGGTGAAACTGTAATGTTGCGCGATTTTCTCGACTGAGGGAGTGCTTTCTGTTCAGTGACGTCATATGCATAAGGTCTACAGCACGTTTTGCGTCATATGACACCTATATCATCTGCATGTCTATAAAGACATATGTACATATATACAACTTACAGAGCAAATTTGGCAAAAGATTGTTCGAAAACTCATTAGGTACGACACGTGATATTGAAGGTATGACACGTGATATAAATATGCAGCAATAGGGCTGAGGTATTCGTCTGTTTACGCGTCCTTCTCCGGTACAACTAACATAACAAAACGTATACATTAACTATACCATGTCCGTTGTCATGACAGGAGGGGGTAGGGACTCAAGGCAATAAACACAGAAATTTGATCAAGCTCCGAAATTCGTCTTCAAAAAAGGTGTATGAAACGACATTTCAGATGGGAGAGGGCGTACCAAGTTCCCAATAGTAGACAATAACCAATGACAAAAAGGCAGTTGATTCCCCTTAGTCACCTGACTGTGTCTTCAACGCCACAGCTTGCACCATGTATCCGTGGAAGGGTGCGTGTTGATTTCACCAATGAAAATTCTTTTCCCCTCCAAACAACCAATGCACACCCCCTAAAATAGCATACTGCCCACAAGTCCGTACTAGACTCGGTACCTCCTGGAAGCAGTGCTGAAGTCGAATCCAAAAGGGTCCAAGTCACGAGTCCGGCAATTAGTAACTTTCGCAAGAACTCGATTCCCTTTACATTCTCAATGGGGGAAAATCAACCCTGCTGACCGAATCCTGGAAATTCCAAAATCGCGAGTCCGAGTTCGGACTCGACTGCAGCCCTGCCTGGAAGCGCCTGGCTCCAGCAAATGCCTACAAAAGTTTAAAAACGGTGTTTTAACTTATACATCAAGGCTACAAAACTTTTAACATAGGTGTGTTTATATTCCAATACGAAATTTCAATCACACGAATAAATTACAAGTGTTTTACGTGACGTCACAACTGGTAAGTCACACCCACTGCCGGGCTAAAATGAGTGTTATAGTGCATAAGTCACACGTTCTCCTCAGGTACACTTCAAACCTCCCCACCCCACTCTACTTCATCTCATTCATTCCCCTTTTCTTTCTGTTAATTACACCCAGCAAAGATCTTTGAGATTTACAGGAGGAAAGTCCTTCTGCAGGGGGTCATCCCTGTAACCCCCCCCCCCCCACCCTTCCCAATCAATTAAATAATTCACCCAATTTGTCCCACTAGAATCACAGGCGTGCCCAGTACGTATTGTTGACTAAGCGTGAGCGCCTTGTACTTCAATTCAATATAAATAAATAGTTGCTTGGCAGTTCCATGAATGATAGGGGACTACACATATACTTTTAACTTTATCACGGTGAAAACGGGGTTCCTGAAGTTAAACAAATGTTTAGTTTGTGCTGAAGACATTGCACGGGTTGGTTGTTCGTTCGTAACTTAAAAATCTTCCCGCCATGTCAATTACCTTAAAGTACATGCAGGCGATGCAGATAGAAACCAGTTCAGTGTTCCCAAACTGCAACGCACTGATCCCTGGACTTCGGAAGATCGTTTATAAAAAGAAAACAATTTCAATTATTTCCCGCCTTGCAATAACTCAAGAAATTCACAAGACGAGAGACACCCTGTAACGTAGTTACCATGAAAGCATAAATTATCACGATTTTGCGATAGCATCTAGGCCTGTACAATATGGTAATGCATATTCAAAGTAGCAATTTCTTAGATGTCGGCTAAAGTTTACAGTATATGACGATTGTTATGGTTAAAGCACCCAATTCCGTATGAGGCCGAGACATACTATAAAAGGGGAAGAACAGTCACCCAAACTTATTTTCAAGCAACAGCTAAATCTCACAATTTTCTTTCTTTCTCTTCAAAGTATTTTTCATAATATTTTAGGACTTCAATGGTGAATATTCAAGGTAAACGAAGCAGTGACTCCTTGTTGTAAATTTCCCATTTGAAGAAAAAATATTGTCACGTGACTATCAGGATTCAATCATAAAACGGACGATCTACTGTCCCTACTTCAAGTTGGAATGACTGCATTTTCCCTTTAATCACACAGTCTTAATACAACAGGAGCCAACTTAAACATACGAAAAATAACCTAAAATGGTAGCTAACCCCCGATCACCTGACTCTAAGTTGACTCCATTGAAGGTGATTTGTTCTCAATATTTGGGGAGGGGGCACATTAAATCATTTAAAAAAATACTATAGGCCTACAAATGATTTGCCAATGGGCGATTCCCCAACTATTGAGACATGTATCCCCTGCCCCTTCCCAGAATCGCCGTCTCTACCAGAAAAGTACCGTACATTCCCTGTCACCTGACGTATGGCGCATGAAAAGACATTTCACGTGGGACGAGCGGTTCTCTCCGATTTGCAAATACAATCAGCCGCTCATTGAGTTGGTTCATGAAATTCAACAAATTTTCCCAAGCTGTTAAGACTTCCTTACACATAAATGACAAATGGTCAAAGTTAGGCAATCCCCATATCCTACATAAAAATATATGTTTTATGTGCGAGTACTTAATGGCTTTATTCGGTTATGAAAAGTTCGTCATAAGATGATTTTCAAAGTACGCACGAAACCGTCACAAGTCAGGAGACCACAAAATTCAAAATTTTAACTTTTTCTGTTATGGATATGAATCTGAAAAATCGTTCCAATTAAAAGCATTGTCATGTGGCAGTGACTCTTGAACATTCCCATCAAGATATCGATATCAACTCAACGAACCAAATTAAACCACACTTTAACAACTCAATGGGGGGGGGGGGGGGAGGGGGGAGGGGTGCAACTAGATCCGGGCGATGCGCACTGTTTAACAATTAATTTTCTTACTGGCTAACGATAGTCCTAATCCTTAACCTAATCCCTAAGCCTAACAAAGAATACGATGGATAAAATACAATGGCAACAACCAATCAAGAAACACCTTGTTAAACAGTGCGCATCTACCCCTAGATCCCACTCATCTGCACTCATTCACTGTAACATTCGAAGCAAGTGGGGAGAGGTAGTTCCGCAATTAAAGATTCACAACTTGTTGGTAAAGATTCTAAAAATGAGTTAAGCAATGAAACACTAATTTAATTTCCCCTACCTGTAAACACGTTTACATTTTAAATAAGTTTGGCTGTTAAAATGCATACATGGTTAGCAACAAACAAGTTTCAGAAGGGAATCTTCAATGATTAAACACGTGTGTTTAGTACCTAAACATGTTTGCAAAGTGAGAGCAAAAGAGTGTTTTGAAGAGCGTCAAATTCCTTAGCACCGTTTATCGTCCAAAGGTCTGAACAACAACACATTGTCTGACAGTACAATGACATGTAAAAAGCATACACCCTGCAGTCTTGCGATTAACTCTGGTGATAGTTTCATTTCAAAAATTGTTCAGCATTGTAATTAGAGTAGGATGAGTCATTAGAATATTTTAAAGAAATTTTAACTGAATTTCTTTCTGTTTGGAACAATATTTCCAGAGCATGCCACCACAATTCCATATTCTGAATTAGCTAAAATACTGTACATCTATAAATATACTGTTAAAAATATGGAATTTTCGTGAAAACTAGACATGAAATATTTCCCATTTAACATAGGTATCACACAAGCTGTAATACTGTAAACGCGCGGCTGAAACTTCATACCATCGTCCTGCGGAGAGGCGCTCTATCTAGCCCCAATCTTCTTTCAATCTATCGATGGGGCGATATCCCACGAAGGTAGGGGCAGCATGTCTCAAAGGAAAAATTCCATGAACAGGAGTGGTCTTTTGCCCCACCCATCCCATATCCCTGATATGTGGGTGAAACTGCCCATTGACTGATTTTTCTCATAGAAACTTTCTCTGTGAAATGAGATGCGGAAATGCTTCCCCAATATTGCGCATAAATCTCCATCCTCTGTAATACAATAATTTTGAGAAAATCGACTATTTTATTTTAACCAGGAAGCCAAAAGGCTTAGTGATTCCTTGCCGCTGAAATGTAAGGCCTTTTTTCACATTGACATTGCTTGGCAATGTTTTTCAATTAACAGGGCTCCATAATGTGCCCACAAAATACACATGCGAGGCATCCAATCTTCCTACATTGAGATCCCCCTTGCCCGTTGTGAACCCAAATGACATTTGACCTCCACCAAAAACTTCTGGGACCATGTATTCACTATGTGCCATCTACAGGACAAGTTACAGGACCCTACAAAAGACATTTCTTGAAAGACTGTGCAGGAAAGCGTCAGGCTTTGAACATGCTGACCCAAATGAACTTTGACCTTTCAGAAAATCAATAGGGATCATCTACTCAATATGACCAATCCACACAATAAATATGAGCACAGTCACATGTACCGTTCTTGAGATATCGTGTTTACGAAGTTTTGACCTTTTGACCTCTCGTGACCCCAAATGACCTTTGACCTCCACCAAAAACAATATGGATCATCTACTCGATATGACCAACCTACACACCAAATATGAGTATAGTCACATGTACCGTTCTCGAGATATCGTGTTTACGAAGTTTTGACCTTTTGACCTCTCGTGACCCCAAATGACCTTTGACCTCCACCAAAAACAATATGGATCATCTACTCGATATGACCAACCTACACACCAAATATGAGTATAGTCACATGTACCGTTCTCGAGATATCGTGTTTACGAAGTTTTGACCTTTTGACCTCTCGTGACCCCAAATGACCTTTGATCTCCACCAAAAACAGTAGGGATCATCTACTCAATATGACCAAGGCACACACTAAATACGAGATTATTAACACTTACTCTTCTTGAGATACCGTGTTTAAAAGCAATTTTTAAGGAATTTACCTATTGACCTCTCGGGACCCCAAATGACCTTTGACCTCCAAGAAAATCAATAGGGATTATCTACTCAATATGAACAACCCACGCACCAAATATGAGTATAGTCACATGTACCATTCTCGAGATATCATGTTTATGAAACTTTGACCTTTTGACCTCTTGTGACCCCAAATGACCTTTGACCTCCACCAAAAACAACAGGGATCATCTACTCAATATGACCAACCCACACACCAAATATGAGTACAGTCACATGTACCATTCTCGAGATATCGTGTTTACGAAGTTTTGACCTTTTGAGATCTCGTGACCCCAAATGACCTTTGACCTCCATCAAAAACAATATCAATCATCTACTCGATATGGCCAACCTACACACCAAATATGAGTATAGTCACATGTACCGTTCTCGAGATATCGTGTTTACGAAGTTTTGAACTTTTGACCTCTCGTGACCCCGAATGACCTTTGACCTCCACCAAAAACAACAGGGATCATCTACTCAATATGACCAACCCACACACTAAATATGAGTACAGTCACATGTACCGTTCTCGAGATATCGTGTTTACGAAGTTTTGACCTTTTGACCTCTCGTGACCCCGAATGACCTTTGACCTCCACCAAAAACAATAGAGATCATATACTCAATATGACCAACCAACACACCAAATATGAGCATAGTCACATGTACTGTTCTCGAGATATCATGTTTACGAAGTTTTGACCTTTCGGCCTCTCGTGACCCCAAATGACCTTTGATCTCCACCAAAAACAATAGGGATCATCTACTCAATATGGCCAATGCACACATCAAATATGAGATTAGTCACACTTACCCTTCTTGAGATACCGTGTTTACAAGCAATTTCTAAGGAATTTACCTATTGACCTCTCGCGACCCCAAATGACCTTTGACCTCCAAGAAAATCGATAGGGATCATCTACTCAATATGACCAACCCACACACCAAATATGAGCATAGTCACATGTACCGTTCTCGAGATGTCGTGTTTACAAGATTTTGACCTTTTGACCTCTCGTGACCCCAAGTGACCTTTGACGTCCACCAAAAACATTAGGGATCATCTACTCAATATGGGCAATCCACATGCCAAGTATGAGATCCCTCGGACTTACCCTTCTTGAGATATCGTGTTTACAAACAGAAGCGTCACATACGCACACACACACACACACACACGCACACACGACATCACCATCGCATAGATTCCTTGCCTGCCTACGGCAAGGAATCAAAAAGGCTGACATGGTTCGAATTGGCTCAGAGGGTGTTCATACTTCGAAATGCAGAAATGAAAGCATGCATCTCTAATTTGGGAGGGAGAAAAGTATGGGGTTGCCAGGGGTGGCCAAAACCCTCGGTCCCCACTTCCTATACCTAAATGCTGAATAATAATTACTACTGAAATATATTTATAAAAGTTGAATCGATTTTTTTAAATTTGAAGTACGGGGGGGAGGGGGGGGGGGGGAGTGTGCATTCGTAAGTATATATCTTATGAACCTGTTCTGCATTACACGCGAGATACGAGTGGTTTTATAATCTACTATGCTATGTAGGGAATAAACCATGCTCGAGTTGACGGGACATCATAATTTACGCATATTTTTAAACTCAAAATTTTAAAGTTTTAGTGCAGCATATCATGTATAGACGGTACGTTGGTGGAAAAAATGTTAAAAAACAACTGGATCAAACAGTTTACTCTTCATTTTGGAGAGTATCAAATCAACATTTGGAGAGTCGGGATGACTTGAGAAAAAGTAGTTGCCATGGGAAACGGTAAAAGCGTGCAGGAACCAAAGGAATGCAGAAAAACATGTCCAGCATTTATTTTGTCTGTAAACTTATCTCTTATCTCAGGCAAATGCAAGTCAGCTATAATCAAATACATTGTTGCCTTCTGTACTCGATGGGCAGGGAAAGCTGTACCGCAGTGTAGGGAGAGGGGGCACCACATAAAACTGATCCAGATATGGCCGGACGGCCAGGGAGCAGTCTCTTTCATAAATAATGTTTAGCATAAATGTGAATTAATCGCATCAGTGCACACATAGTAGTTTCTTTCCATTACAACAATAAGCTACATATTTGTTGGAAATAAATTTCTGGTTTGGGGAAAAGTCTTGACATTATAAATGCATAAAATATGAGATCATTCGTAAATTACATGAGTATCAAGATTTAAGGCAGTAAAAAAGGAAAGAATAACACTACCTTTCATGTTTTTATCGGTCGATCCGAAAGTTTAAGGTATAAAATATGTCCAGTCACTGGTATCACGATCAACGGTAAAACGTACCACGAACAATTTGCTCTTTTTGTCTTTGAGTTGAATAATTTAATAAGTATAAAGTTGACCGAGCAAGCATAAAAGTTTCTGCGCATGTCCACATGATTCTACAAAACTCGGCTTGGAAAAATTATTTGCAATCGACAAACGAATTTCACGAAGAATCCGATTTTTTCTGATCGTAAATCTTCGCTCGTAACTGAGCTGTTTCTTCCTTGAGAGCCTGCAATTCAATTCTCAGCCTCATATTTTCTTGTTCCAAAATGGCGGCACGGATAGCGATTTGATCTTCTTTCGCGCGCCTAGCGTCCCGCGAACGCTTGGCGGCTTCATTATTTTTTCTCCGACGCTCCCAATAACTCGGCGTTTTCATCGTCTCTGGAAGTTGTTCACGTTTCTTTTTCTTCGATTTTGAGGAACTGTGCTTGGAATCACTTCCCGATACGGGACTTCTCTGCTGAATCAAGGTCAGCCGTTCTTGGGACGTAGCATCCAATGTTAGTTCGATGGTACCATCCTCTTTCAAGATACCCGCGTTTAGGTGACCCATGGGTTGATCGTCTTCGGTCGACGTCGTAATGACGAGGGGAACGTCAGCTATGCTTTGGTCCGAAGTTTCGGTTTTTACGTTCGTCTCAGAAACGTCCTGTTTTTTCTTACTCAGTATTTTATCGGCTGCAGTAGCGAGAGTCATGAGCCGCATTGCCGACGGTGTAGTGGTGGTGATGACAGAAGTAGGCACGGAAAACAACGCCCCGGTCTTTCCGGCCGTAGATCCGACTGGCGAAATCGTAGTCGGCGGAACCCCTGTCGGAATCGAGGCAGGAATGAGGGGATTTGTAACGCTCACGGGTGTAAATGCAGTTACTGGCAGAGTGGCCGTGGACCCTATGGCGGTTGACGATACAAGAGGCCTACCTGACAAGGCAGCAGCCAAAGTGTTCATATTATTTTGGTTGAGACCAATGCCGGCTAAGAGATCGCGATTTTGCGTATATAGTTTAAATGGCCTCATTGACTTTCCATTGGTACTTACAAAAGCAGAGCCGAGAAGCGAGGAAGGCAAATGTGTCCCATCGAATGTCTCCGTGACCACTGGAATGGCTTCTGGCGATGATGTTACTACTGTAACAGTTGGCACTTTCAAAGGTAAAACGGGTTCGCCCACAGTTTTACTGGTCTCAACTTCCAACACACTCTCAACGCTAACAACAGTTTGTGGTTCGTTCGATTCCAATTGTACACTGTTTTCTGTTACACTGTTCAGAGCGGTGTCTGATGACTGAATGATTATCTCTGTTGTCTGTTGTTGTGGAGCGGGCTCGATTACGTAATCACTCCCTTTAGAGCCTTGGACAATCTTCTCAGGAGGTTGTTTTCTCTTTTTCGCACGTTTAGAACGGTGACCTGGTTTTCGATCACCGGCGCCACCATCTTGGAGAGAAAAGTTGTTCTTTCTGTCACTGGCGTTAATGATTAGTTCGTTAATTTTGACGTCAAACGCCGATGGAATGAGTTCTACCTTCACTGCTTTCCCGTCCTGTTCTGAAGTTAGAATCGACTTGCTTGATTTTTTCATCGACAAATCCATCGCGTCTTCGCACGAATGTATGTTGGTCGAGACCACTGGAAGCTCTGAAGTTACCACGACTACAGTCTGTTCTACAGCCGCTGCTTTGGCGTCACCGTTCTCGGCCTTTCCTTCAGATGTGGCCATGGTTCGGCAGATTGTCCCTGAGCCAAGAAAAAAAAAAACAAAAGTCAATTGAGATGAAAGCTTGATCTCTAAATCGTTGTAACATTGAAAATATAAATGTAACAAAGACTGTGCAACTTTATAGCAGTTTTAGTGACGTACCGTACAAAAAAAAAAAAAAAAGGGGGGGGGGGGTGAACGGTCCTGCTCATGTAAGTGAAAGGGGATAATTGTTCGGTTTATATTTGCAATTAGGAATGACGGATTCTTCAGAACATATTTTAAAATCTGCATTTCAGCCTTCTCTGCGCAGTAGTTACTCCCTGTTCGTTCATTATACCAGAGCTCTCTGATTAAACTTCCACTAAAATTTACACACATCAGAAATATCGGTTCGTGTCCCCTAAATCTTGAATACAAGGGCTATTTGACCATTAAAAGGTAACTCAACTCCAAACTTTAATTTGAAGTTTCGGTTTCGTTTAAAATTACCTGAAGGCCCAATTCCCTCACCCCAGTTTATTGCTTCAGGGTGAGTATTAAAAAGCTCAATGTGCATAATTAAAACACTCTCAGTACAGTTCAAGCTGTGTAATACAAGCTTTGGCACGTTGCAGTTGTTTGAATCAGCTGTCAATCAAAGATCTGAGCCAATTGAGAATTTTGGTAACCCCCTACCGAAATCGCAGTTTGTGGTGAGAGTATTGATCCTTTAATATCCTTGGAAAGGCGTTCATCAAAAAAACAATTGTTACACATAAGGAGGGAAAGGGTAAACATTTCTGGCCACTGTTCGGAGTAGGGTCTCCGGGAAGGGTTATTGCCCGCCCTTCCTGCTCAGTCAGTGCAAAGGATTCAGGAGAATGAAATATGACCTACATTTTGTGCAGTTTCAAAATTACATTATTACAGTATTACCAGAGTTTGATATTATATTAAGCAAAGATTTTTTAAAAAGACGATAAATAAGAAGTCTGTTTTCGAAATGTGTGGGGCGAAAATTTCTTTAGTCAAATATTTTTTATACCAAGGGCGCTAACCTCAAGAGTCAATTTGCTTCCCTACGCCATGGTGTTCGAACCAACTCCCTGTTCGAACCTCCTGCCGTTGTGCGTGATGCTCCGCATAAGCAACGGAGTAGGAGAAACAAGCCAGTGAGCCACAACTGGAAAAAAGGCCGTGGCCGGCTCGACTTGCACCAATAGGTTGGAAACTGGGCCGTAAAACTCCATCTAACACTATAGCCATGGTGTTCGAATGTCAACAACCATTAGATATATTTGTGAAAAAATCTACAAGTTAAAGGGATCTTCAAAATAATTATGACATGTGTCCGTTGAAGAGGAACAGTACCCTATAGTTTACTGACAGTCAAACAGTAGCGACGGCAAAAGGCGAGGGGGGGGGGCTAGAGGTCCCAGAGCATTTCACAGCAAGTGGCTTTTATCTCCCCATTCCTAAACGTTCTCGTAGTAACGGTCCGTTGCTTTACGTACCGTACACTGCATTTTACAAAAGAGAGCACCCCTCATTAAATGCATTCTCCTGGTAAGTCCCCGACGAGACACCATAGTTTTGAGATCCTGGCGCTAGACTACGGCTTATTATGTGTTCAGATAAATTTCAAGTCATTTTGCCGGAGAAAGTAACAAAGGATTGAAATTCAAGTGTGATGACCACATTTGAAATTCAAATCTAAATAGAACCACTGAATTTGTAGAAGTAAATTCAAAATACTGTAAATTCTTCGAAAAAGATTTTTTTTATTGGGCCTCGCATTTCACTGTCCGTTTTCGTATATGGTTAATCCGTTCAATTGCTGCTACACAGAGAGTTCACGCGGGGTTTTTGTAAACTGATAAATTTCACAATTTTCAGTAAGAAAAACATTGTTTTATGATTTTTAAGAGTCAATAATGAAATAAGGGGCGACGTCAAGAGGAGGGGGGAATCATGAGAACAGCATTCCACAGTTAGTGGTTTTCATCGCCCCATTCCTACACATTCCCCTAGTCTGTTAACTTAAGTATCATATTCTGTATTTGAATGCAAAAGAGAACGCCCCTCTCAAACCGAGTCCCCACGGTTTTGAGATCCTAGTGCTACATTATGGTACATTATGCTCACGAAAAGTTCAGGCGCGGTTGTTGTAAACTGTTATTTGTGTGTGTTTTTTGCTTGTTTGTTTTTTTCGGTAATGAATCTTAAACTTGTTTTGAAATAGCAGGTCATTATCACTTTATTTGTTCTTATTTCTCTTCCACGTACCATACCTTTTATTAAATTTAGCGACCTACATATTGCATTTTCAAGGAAAACTATGCGAAACTTCTAATAAATTTCACAATTTTTATTGAGAAAGGTATTCAGGTACATGATTCTAAAGAGCCATCCATGAAATAAGATAGATAGACAACTGGACTAATTCAAAGTGTGATGACTCCATTTTCCCTCAGGAAAATATTGTGTGTAAAACGCTCCAAAAAGGGTACAAAGAAAATGGCTCAGACACTATCCAACAATTCAGTCTTCATCATAAACCCCAGCAATAGCAGCATCTCTCCAAAACTATGCGCAAGAAGAGCCATGGACGTTGCATCATTTGAAATGTTGAAAGTTTGGGTGAAAAAATTATTCCTGAGCAACATTCAACTGAATTTCTTTCTGTGGGAAACTTATTTCTTGATAAGAAGGCTATCATACTGCCCTATTCGTAAACTAACTTCTACAACTTTTCCAATTAATTATACCGGGAAATTCAAATATTGCATCAAGTTGATATGCAACAACATTATATGCAAAGAAAATGACCTTGATCATTATCTAACCACTCTGCCTCAACAATAACCCCCAGCAGTAGCTTTATTTCCTAAAAACATTAAAGGCCCAGTTCTCTTACCCCAAAGAGTACCAATTCTCCTAACGTTCTTGCTTAAGCCCCTCCCTCAATTGTCTGAAATTCATGCTCATCCAGAAACAATCTAGGTTTATTGCTTCAAGGTGAGTAAAGAAAAACTCAATTTATACAATCAAAACACTCTAAATACCGTTCATGCTGTGTAATATAAGCTTTGGTACTCTGCATTGTTTGAATTAGCTGTCAATCAAAGAGCTGAGCCAATTGGGAATTTCGGTACCCCCGTACCAAAGTTGTAGTTTGGGGTGAGAGGTTTGGCCCTTTAAGGCAAAGAAGGGTTAGGGTAGACATCATTTTAATTTTCGAAAGTTTGAGAACAAATTTTTGGGGGTCAGTGAATAACTGAAATTCTATCTGTGAGAAACTCATTTCTTGTAAAGAAGGCTACCTACCATTCTGCATTATTTTGATTTGTCCATCACTCTACGTCAATGAACTGATAAATATCTGTTTTAAGATATTATTATTTTCTTTGAAATAAAACGCAATATTTCTCTCTAATACCACGAAAAATTTAAGTTATTTTTGCAAGCTTGATGGCATCTACCTACAAATCCTCTCATTTACCGACTGATAATCACTACTTACAATTTGTTCATTCAACATTTTAACAATTTGATCAACCCACTTCCCCCAACCCTAACCCTCCTTAATGAATAAACCAGATAGTCCGTCCTCCTCAGACTGACACGTGCAGTTCACACTCTGTGCACCTTCAGCAATATTTTAAAATAACTAGGCCTATTTCTTGAACATCCTTCGCCTTAATTGCCTTACACCCCTGGATGTCAGTTGGGAGTTCTATAGCCGTACCGTGAGGTTAACAGCAAACACTATGGTATAAACAGGGGTGTACCGGGAAAATGTTTACAGGAAATTAAGAAAATAAAAAAATGCATAAAGTGTTCTCAACGTTTAAGTCGACTTTTCTTATGTAAAAAAATAGTAGTGGGCACGTT
This sequence comes from Holothuria scabra, assembly GCA_037179385.1. Taxonomy (NCBI): domain Eukaryota; kingdom Metazoa; phylum Echinodermata; class Holothuroidea; order Aspidochirotida; family Holothuriidae; genus Holothuria; species Holothuria scabra. The sequence goes on from CM074180.1 coordinate 50,013,491, forward strand.
TTAGGGTTACCACAGGGGTTGGCGTGAAAACAAGATGTACCGTGACTCCGTCAGATAGTGCAAAAAGGTTGAGGACCTAAACTGCCTAGTTAACCCTTCCCGCCTTAGTGATAAGACGTGCATGTATCGGCTGAATTTAGGTCAGCAGTTCAGATGGTTAGCGGTGAGAGATGTTTCATTATAAAAGAAATTTAACGCATGATAGAATGTTAAATGACCGCTTCCCCCAGCTTATATATTTTTTTCCATCTGGCATAATATACTGACTCTGGGCAGTGTTTCTAGCAGGGGGGACTTGTTCCCCCCTTTCCAAAAGAAGCCTCTTTCATTTCCATAAAAATTAGAAAATTGTCAGTATCTTGGTTTCTTCCTTAAAAAGAGGAGACTTTTTTGCTCTTTTCGTTTAGTGGTAATTAATCCCACCCCTTTTGGTGTTTCTGGCGGAATCTTTGCACTGGGCGAAATGTTCACATAGCATATGCTTCCTAATGAAAAATATTGCATTTTAATTTTTGTAATATTACATATTTTATTTTTGAATACTGATAGATTTATGATTAAAAATAATTCAATGTAGCTCCCTCTCCAAAAACTAAAGTTTAATGCATGATGTAAGAGAATCTAGGTCATTCCACATAAAATGACGAAAGAATAAAACGAAATTTGACATGTGAAGTGGTGAAGGTGGCTATACACAGTCGTGTGACTGCTTTCTTAACAAATTTATGCGTCAGATGGGTTATTTTAGTTTGAATTGGTTTTGAAAGTGTGTGAAGAAATTTTTCTTAAGCAACTGTAACTGATCTTTTGTGAAAAACTTACGCCTTGAAAAGATGACCTTTTAAAAAAATTCTACCATTCTGTGTGACTCTCTTCGGTACAAACACTGGTTTTTAATAGGCCCCTATACGAAATATATAATTTTGTAAAACAAACACTGCAGTATTTAATGAACCCAATCTACACATTATGTCCGAATGGCAACTTTTTTCAATGTTTTAGTTTGTTTTCTATATGCATAACCGCATAAATGGAGATTTTTCGGTAGTGATAAAGCATTCATTGAATATATTCTGACATAACCACACGAACCCAACCCCCAACCCCCCCCCCCCCCTCGCAACTTTTAAAATGGGTTCCGGTGGTCGAGAAAATAAATAGCAACACAAAACAATTTAACATTTGAGGATGTCATCGGCAAAACAGAGAGCTTGAAATGTCAATTCAGAAAATTGTAAAAAAACATGATCAGATTTACACAGACTTCTTACTGCCCGAGAGAAATTATCATACAAGATATTGGTTAAAGAATCATAGTAATCGAGTCACAACCTAGACAATATACCATACTAGATGGCTGGAAAACAAAATGTGATTTCCGGGAGGGTTGGTTGGGTTGCAGACAAAACGATGCGACATCAATTGAGAACTGACCAATTAATGGAACGGTCGCATTTTAGAAAATATGAGCGTGGAGGCTTTGAGAATATTCCAACTGGAAATACTGCTGGGGTCGCTAATTTTTCACATAAGTAAAATCATGATTTTAATCAAACCCTTTCCCACATTCCTTTCAGAGCTTACAAAGGAAGCACTGCACTTGATCTGTTTTCAGAGGGGAGAAGGAAAATAAAATCGTCAATTACTATAACAATTTGGAAAAGAGCAATTTGCATTGCTGTGGGCAGCCCGTCCCATGCATCATATTTGCTTATAACAAATATAAACAGCAATGGTTAACCCTCAAGTTGAGCCCTTTTTTATTTATTATTTTTTCCCCGCTAGAGAAAGTAAAAATTAACCCCTCATCGTTTTAGACTTTCCAGCATCCCGTGAACCAGTATGATCAATTGACTTGATGCACTGTAATTGATCACAAACATAATTGTAGGCTGAGTCTAGACGGATTATTAAAAGTATCCGAATAAGCGGGTGATCAGAGAAAATCCCACTTTACTTTCCAGATTTCAGCATAATATTTTCAAAACGATAACTTCCATCTGTAATTGGTCAAAGTTTTTGCGATTTCTTTATTAATATAGGCACGCACTGCACTGCTCTAGCCGCAAAAAACAGTGGACGTGTAGCGAGAATAAAAACTTCAAATTAACAGAACCAAAATTGCACATATTTCATTCATGTTTTGAATATAAATTTGAGCTCGGCGCGCCACACCTCCAATCATGAATATTGAATTTATCCTCACTCAGTCACAGGTCAAAGTGATTTGCTAGAACGTGGTTTGCAAATGGCTTCCACCCGCATTGTACGTAGAGTACTGCACTTTGTGCTATGTCGTAATACTACGTAACTCAAGGCAAACCAGTAATTACGCGATCTTACGTAACATTTTCAGAGCCTAAATACTTCACCTCGAATGCGTATTGATCGTTGTTACAGTTGAATTACCGTCAGCAAACTAATAAGGTTGCTTCTTAATCCTAAATCAACGGCACACATAGTATTTCAGACGTAAATGCAGCACATTTATAAGAACGAGCCTTACGTAACTTTGATACGAAGACCTGACGCAACTCTCGGCCTTACCCTTTCGAAAAATTAACGACGAAATTGTTGGATTATCACTTTTCCAGTAACGAAATAAACTTTCACATTAAAATCTCTCCAGAATATCGTTTATATTCCACTATATTCCAAACTAATTCTCCACCGGTTCCCAGTGAAAATACAACCGTCAAAGATGGTATGCATATAACGGTGCAAATCCCACAGCAGGAAACAAAGCGGTTTGACAAAGCACGCTAGCCTAGTACCAACGTTTATCTTGGCCTTGTCGGGACAATAACCTGAACGTGAACTCGACCGTGGTTTCTAGAGTATGAATAATAATATCGAGTTACTGCATCCAATCAGAGTGCTCGATGTAAACCATTGAGGACGAGTTGGCGATATTAAATTGGCCTCCATTGGGTGCCTCGGGATAGACATTTTCTTTCGATGACGCAATTTGAGAATGACCTTGTCCGGGGATTTTTTTCGCTGAGGACATCTAAGGACAAATCCAGCGGCGGAATACGAAATTGTATACAATATTGCAGCCTGATCGGTTTTCTACGTTCCAATAAACCGAGGGTGAAATTTCATCAAAGAGAGTTCTTTGTTTAGTGATGTTGTGAAATATTTTAGGCTAAGCTTTTAAGCGAAAGCTGTCGAACAGCAACTCCTTGGTAAGATAGCATCAATCGAAATACAATAGTGTGTAAAATGTTTCGAGGAACTTGGAACATATTTTGATATTACTTTGTCACAAAAATGTTGAATGCGGACCTACAACTTAAACCACAAAAGTAGTGCCTAAAGTTTATTAGTTTTTGGATAATAAGTTATCAACTAAACAATGAGTGTTGGGTACTGGTTGTCAGGCGCGAATCTAAGGGGTTGTAGTCCCTGAGGGGGTGGGGGGGGGTGGGTGGGGGCAGGGGTTTTGAAAGGCCGAAACAGAAAGGCGGGGGGGGGGGTAAAATTAAGAGCTGAGAGAAGGGCAGGAATAAGTATTTCGCCAAGAGAAGATGTCCATGCTAATGACTCGAGTTATGGTAGAGGTTGGATTCCGGGCGTCCACCGGCCGTGCCAACTCAGCCCAGCCGCCTCAAGCAATGATCATGAGCTAAGAGTCCGACAGGTTTTAGATTCCAAGCTGAGTCTGAGCTCAACAAAATCCGATTTCGAATGTTCGTTGTTGAATCTCTACTGTGAAGGGGCCTATGATTTTTAGTGGGATGGACTGGAGTTAATTTTCCATTGGAATCACCGCAAAAGGCGCAAGAGGGGACGGTCCAAACAAGGAAACACCTGTAACCAATGGGTCCGTCTAAGGTCCCTTGTTAGATCCGTGTACAAAAGGCCTCATTTTTTATAATATTAATATTAAAAAGAATAGTACAATCATGAAAAACAGGTATTTATGATATTGGTTGAATAGTGAGTTTAGTAACCACAGTAAAGTGGGCAGGAATTGTGAAGTGGGGGTGGGGCGGTGTATTCCATCTGCTAACATGGGTGGGGATACCGGGGACCGCACCATCGTAGCTGACGAGACGCAAAATGATGTCGTCTTATGTCCAATGTGGCGGTAGAGGGTGTTGTGGAAATGTCAAGAACGGCTGCACGTTCGGACGTCACAGGTAACATTCCCATAAGGAAACCATATGGGTCCCATTTCTTGGCCCATACGGGGCCCATATGATTTTACCCGGGTTAATAAGTGCAATCCACGTGACCCATATGTGATAGTTCTGGGGCTCATGTTAACGACTGATATGTGGGGAAAATATGGGCCAGCCCTGTAATATCTCTCATGCATGTGGACTACCCATAAGTGCCCTTATTAATCTTGGGTTAAAAATTAAATGGGCCAATTTGGGTTTAACCGTATTGGAGCCATATAGGTTTTCTACTTGGCTGTTTTTCGGTGGTTGAAAAAAAAAAGTATTTTATGAAGTTTCAATAGAGGGTTGGCAGGGTTTGAGTTATTCGCTGTCGCTGGGGAGGAGTCTAAGGGGAATTTCCCCCTCCCCTTTGGAAAATGTTTTGCCCGTGATGTTCGGCCAGATTACATCCGAGCAGTGGTGGCACCAGAGGGGACTGGGGAAATTTCCCCTGTCAGAACCTTTGACCCCCAGTCCCAACCCCAGCTCCAAAAGTGCAGTGGTCCAACGGGAGTTTTCTAGGTAATGCGGTTCACAATTAAATAATCCTCCAAACAGGTTGAACCATTACCAAACTTGGTGAAAGTGAAACTATGTATCTATGTATGTACCATATTTTTTTTAAACTTCCCTTCATTGATACTTTTCACCGCAGAGCAAGCTGCAGCGGCTATTTCTAGCATCTGACAAAAATTGCTACTGTGCAGTCATCACGCAAAGGCTTTTGATTCAGTAGTTTGCATACGCTCGCTATTCCTGCTTTGAGAACCGTAACTTTAAAACCAGACGGCAGCAGCAGCATTTACTAGTCCCTGATTATTGCTTACTCGTGAGCACATGAATATGACCATGAGATACCTTCAAACCTTAGACCTTCCCAAGGATTCGACCCTGGAACTATGCCCTTGGACCAGAACAGGAGCCCTTAGACCCTGGACCATACTCACACAGACTCGAGCTTCACGCAAAGTTATTCGCTCCGATCATTTTCCCGTTCCCTCCATTTACCCCCTTTTAAAAATCATGGTACCGTCACTGCTCCCTTGGGATTCCCTCATCCCGACTAACGAATCTTATCGACACACTCACAGACTAGGTGATTATCCCACTGATTGGCCTGCACACCTCTGTCAGTTATGGTCATTGTGTAGGTCCGCACAGAGCTGCAATAACCGCATGCACATGGGCGTCCGCAGAAAAAAAGTCAGGGGGGGGGGGCAAAATTTCTAGGGGGAGGCGAAACCTCCAAATCACCACGAATTGACACAAACCATGCGAAAATTTCAGCCCCAAATGCCTCCCAGATCACCGGAAATGTCATTTCTAAAGCCTATTTTTCGCATAGAAACTTGGAAAACACGTTTTGTTCGGTTTTTTGCTTTGATTTTTATACGTTTTTTCAAATTTTTGATTTTCCGGGGGGGGGGAAGTGCCCCCTTGCCCATACCTGCGGACGCCTATGCGCATGCATGCAATGCCAAAGTAAGAGATGAGGCTTGACGGTTCAGTTTCTAACAAATTGGTTTAAGTCGGACCGGCCACGGCCTTTTTTCCAGTTGGGCTCATTACTGGCTTCTTTTCGAATCACTTCCCCCTTTACTTGTGCTGAGCAACAGGTTCCATTTTTAGTCTTCCGTATCATCCAGTATAACACAGTAAGGAGTCGAACTACCAGGTTGGTGGGGCCAATTGTACAGTTTCTATTTGAACATAATACTTTCTTTAAGATCCCGGAATTGGGGAAGAATAAAGGGGGGGGGGGCGTTAATATTTTAGGGTTTTTAGATGTAATTTGGTGCACAGTAATTGAGTAAATATTTGAGGGAAAAATGAGGAAATTCAAACTTTTGACAAAGAATGGGGGAAAAGAGGCACCTCTGGAATATGTTTGGAACATTTTAGAGTCCTTAACTTGAATGCAACTTGTTATAATATTAGACTAGCAAATTTCAAAACCACTGCACATTTTTGACATACTGCAGAAAAAGAACTGTAAGGGTTTTTTTTGTCTCGTTTATTGAGGTAATCACATTGTTCCCATAAGTAATCGGTTATCCTGTTTAAGAAGACGCGGAAAACCGTAGGAGTATTAAAAATAACATTTAAATCGTCTTTATAAGCACCATCGTAATAATGTATTGTGTACATCCGCAATATAAACGTCCTAATACCGTACTTACTTTAACTGCACTCATAAACGAAATAGATTGACAAACAGACAAACAGGAACTAATGCATTAATACGGGAAGGTATTTATATCATAATATGATAATTACCCCACTAACGCTGATGAATAAACATATTGAGTATTTGTAATTTTTCGTATATATTTATCTTTACATGTAAGCAGATCCTGGATCGATTCGTATACAATTCATACACAGTCCCGTGCAATATTCGAATATTTTGAGTGGATAAATTACCTAGGGCATGAATGAACTGCGTCAAGTGAACCCAAAAGTTTTTTTTGAAATTGTAATGCACTTGCGTCGTTATTTGTTCTTTCTTAGAATAAAAGATTTACTTTAAGCAAAAATTTCGGTCTTTTAGTATAATAGAAACACTCAGCAATTTATTAATCAGTTTGCAATTAAAAACATTTTGCATGTGATATAAAAAAGTTGAGTCTTGTAACTACAACCATAGAAAAATTCATGTCAGAAAGCATTGGCACGGTACTACATGTACAAAACAAATGATCTATTGTTTCGGTTTCTGTGCTACAAAAAGTGCATGCGGGGGATTTACCAGGACTGGAAAATGAGTTTGTTCTTACTTATCTGTGGGATAAACCGAAACTGAGAATATTGAACTTTTGAGTCCCGAAGGGCCAAAAACGGTAGTCGAAATGTTTATTATTTCAATTTAAATGGCTGCCGTATGGAATACCGTTTTAACATTTATTCCCGAATTTCAGATATCTCTAATTAATTTCAGATATCTCTAATTAATTTCAGATATCTCTAATTATGCACTATTTTAGATATCTAAAATTGAATTAGAGATATCTGAAATTGAATTAGAGATATCTGAAATTGAATTAGAGATATCTGAAAATGAATTAGAGATATCTGAAATAGAATAAGAGATATCTGAAATAGAAATAGAGATATCTGAAATTCAATTTGAGATATCTGAAATTCAATTAGAGATATCTGAAATAGAATTAGAGATATCTGAAATAGAATTAGAGATATCTGAAATAGAATTAGAGATATCTGAAATAGAATAAGAGATATCTGAAATAGAATTAGAGATATCTGAAATTCAATTTGAGATATCTGAAATTCAATTAGAGATATCTGAAATAGAATTAGAGATATCTGAAATAGAATTAGAGATATCTGAAAATGAATTAGAGATATCTGAAATTGAATTAGAGATATCTGAAATAGAATAGGAGATATCTGAAATAGAATTAGAGATATCTGAAATTCAATTTGAGATATCTGAAATTAAATTAGAGATATCTGAAATTGAATTAGAGATATCTGAAATAGAATTAGAGATATCTGAAATAGAATTAGAGATATCTGAAATTCAATTTGAGATATCTGAAATTCAATTAGAGATATCTGAAATTGAATTAGAGATATCTGAAATTGAATTAGAGATATCTGAAATTGAATTAGAGATATCTGAAATTAAATTAGAGATATCTGAAATTGAATTAGAGATATCTGAAATTAAATTAGAGATATCTGAAATTGAATTAGAGATATCTGAAATAGAATTAGAGATATCTGAAATAGAATTAGAGATATCTGAAATTGAATTAGAGATATCTGAAATTGAATAAGAGATATCTGAAATTGAATTAGAGATATCTGAAATTAAATTAGAGATATCTGAAATTAAATTAGAGATATCTGAAATAGAATTAGAGATATCTGAAATTGAATTAGAGATATCTGAAATTGAATTAGAGATATCTGCAATTATTTAGAGATATCTGAAATTAATTAGAGATATCTGAAATTCGGGAATAAATGTTAAAACGGTATTCCATACTGCCGCAGCTTTCTCCCATTTTAGAACTTTAAAGCAGCATGGCCAGATACAGGGTGGTGTCGCTCCTGTTTTATGCAAAGCGCGAACGTTCAGCACATGTTACAGAATAAAGAAACATTTTAGGGTCATGAGATGCAATTTGCTTCAGTTGTTAGAGGAAATTTCAAAGGGAATACTGAACATCTTTGATATATTTTCAAGTACTTATTGGGAGCACTGGTATGGGTCTTTCAGTTGAAAATTTCTGAATATTTGATGGTCTTTAAATGCAATTTTGCGTAATATCTGAGCAAATATTTTCAAGATTGCAAAACGTCGGTATATGTTGTATGGATTAGGGTACGAGGGGCCGTAACGCGTTCCAGTCCATTTTTTTTAGTCCTTAGCCCTGATCTCTTCCAAACCGTTTCATTCCTTATGGCTGCCACATGATGCCACCATGACTACAAATGTCTTGAACGTTTTCTTAAAAAAGTCCCGGCTGAAACAAAATCGCTAAATAACTGAACTAAGCAAACATTTATTTGTATTTTTTTTTATCTTCCATGCGTTTATCTATGGAGAGACTGCATCCACAACTGTGTCGTGTCGAGCGCTAAGTGTTGACGGAGTAGGCGTTTGTGTATGATATAATGGTAGTTTGGATCTGCACCAGAAGGGATACCTTTCATCTTGAAAAGCGGGGACGACCTGGGGCGGGGGTTACTAGAGACAAGTATGGTTGATGGTTCGTGCTTATTTACCGTATATACCCTTGTTTAAAAGTTACTCAACAATTGACATCTCAGTTACATTAGGCTATTTATTTTGTAAACTATGCTATACCTGCGACGAAGATCGATAGCCTGAATGAAAAATGTGCGGTCCTCATTGAGCAGCTGAGAGTCCAAACAGGCGAAAGGTTGAAGTCAAAATGGTCTTTGCCTTTAAAAAGGTTAACAGTACAGCAGTGGCGGCGGAAGCATAAAAATTTAGGGGTGACAATCAGTGAACAAGATGGAATGGTTGGACTCGTGAAAGGAACCCTATGTGCGCGTAGCGCACATCACGAGCGAGAAGCGCGAAGTCCCACTGGCGTGGGTCCAGGGCCCGCCTTACGGCCCTGGAAGTTTTGAGGTGCTACAAGCTCTCTCGTGCAATCTAAGCCGTTTTTGGAACATTTTACGGTGAATTCAATGAACAAAAATGTGCGAAATATTTGCGTTCACAGATACCCTATGGGCTATTTCTTGGTCATCAACAGTTGCGTTGTTATGTTTGTCATTTTGGTTTTGTTAAAATCATTACCTAACTAAAATCAGTTGCCCCCTTGTACTCGCCCTTGGTTTGGTACTGCACCTGTAAGTTTGTTTTGATTTTGTATTTTCACGTGATGGCAATGGCAATGCTTCACTTCTCGCGGAGGGAAAATACTAGTAAGGGTTCGGTTTCACTGGACAAGTGATATACTACATACACCTGGTTTGCGGACCGGGCGAGGTTGCCAGATTCTTGCAATGATTTGTAGCCAAATACTAGGTCACAGGCATAGAGCATGGTCGCAGGGGACCGTGACAAGAATCAGCCAAACAATAGCAGAAAATAGGCTAAGTCAATTTCGGCTGCTCTGTTCGGCGGTGGGTTAACTATAGTCTCAACTTTGAATTGGTTCAAGGCTCCCAAGTTTCTTTTACTTCTTCTCTGATTTTTTTGGGGGACGTCCCCTCGCTAAGAATTTTAGGGGGGACGTGCCCCCCCCCGCTTCCGCCGCCAGTGCAGTACAGGCGCGGAAGATTGTTGAAGTATTATGGTGGTGGTGCGTGGGGAGCCGAGTCCCGAGACCCCGTCATTACTGCTACAACCATTTATCTCGGCATTTCTGGAGAAGATAAAAAGCGGGGAGGGCCGTGCTCATCTTTGCTTTCTTTGAATTTAGTTTGCGTTCCTAACGGAACGTAATTATTAGCCAAATTTTGGGCCAATGTCATCCTGCGCCAGACAGAAGCGCCGTCAGTGTGACCGATTTAGCATTTTGTCACCCTGATCAAGTGTTGATAGAAGTTTTTGTTTGAGAAATGTTTGTTTTCTGTAATAATGCGGACCAAATTACAACCAGAAATATTCAAGGAAAACTTCATTGTCTGAAACTTTGTCACCCAGGATTGGTGGCCTGTAGGAGGGGAGTGGGGAAACACTAAGGAGGGAGGATACCCTATACGAGAAAACTTTTTCCACAAGTAGGAGATTTAGTGTAAAATTAAGCTTTTTTCTGACTCCCAGGCATGTTCTCGCAGTAAAACGATAAATTATGTGGAAAGATTCCAAATAACTTACAAACCCTTCCCATACAGCTATGAAATTTCAACCACAATGACGAGGATGAATGAATTTCCTGGGAATTTTGCTCAAGTCTTCCACTTTCCTGATATCAGATAATTTTCTCAGAACTCCGTATACTTTTGAAAAACAGATGGGACGGGTGATGCGCTCCACTTTGGGTGATATCAAATATCATCCCCTTCTCAGCATATTCTTCCAAATCTTCAATAATTGTGGAATCAAGCAGTTATTTTTTTAATATAAGTGACCTGGAGTTTAATCACAGATTGCACAGAAATTCTTCGAATGCATGAGATCTATCGCTGCTAGG